>CM052663.1:29012408-29072665 GCA_028533165.1 Leontopithecus rosalia | reverse complement strand
TTTACACTGCTGGTGGAAGTGTAAATTAGTTCAACCATTGTGAAAGACAGTGTGGCGATTCCTCAGGGACTTAGAAATAGAAATTCCATTTGACCCAGCAATCCAATTACTGGGTATATATATCCAAATGACTATAAATCGTTCTACTATAAGGACACATGCACACAAATGTTCATTGCAGCACTGTTTACAATAGCAAAGACCTGGAACCAAACCAAATGCCCATCGATGATAGACTGGACTGGGAAAATATGGCACATATACACCATGGAATATTATGTAGCAATCAAAAATGATGAGTTTGTGTCTTTTGTAGGGACATGGATGAATCTGGAGATCATCATTCTCAGCAAACTGACACAAGAACAGAAAATGAAATGCCGCATATTCTCACTCATAGGCGGGTGATGAACAATGAGAACACATGGACATAGGGAGGGGAGCACTACACACTGGGACTCTTGGAGGCAATAGGGGAGGGACAGCGGGGGGTGGAGCTGGGGAGGGATAGCATGGGGAGAAATGCCAGACTTGGGTGAAGGGGAGGAAGGCAGCAAAGCACACTGCCACGTGTATACCTATGCAACTATCTTGCATGTTCTGCACATGTACCCCAAATCCTAAAATGCAGTTAAGAAAAGAAAAAAAGAATGATTTCTCTATCATACTTCATGAATGAAAAGTATTTTTATCAATTTCTTATATATAATTTAGGCTAATAAAAAAGGTAAATTTAAGTTTTATTTAAAAATAAGCTTCAATAAACTGTGTTCAGACAACTTGATACTCATTCAGTAGATTATTTATGGAGTATAATGTATTAGTACTGCTGTTCTAATCACTGAAGATACAAAAATGGACAAATAAATCTCTTCTTCTGAAAATTTTGTCTAAGTAAAAGGAGACTGAATTTTTGCTCTGTGTCTCCATGGCCCTTACTACGTACTAATATGCCATATTAGGTGGTGGAAAGGGCCATGAAGGTGCAGAGTAAGAATGCAGGTATAGGGAGTTATATAAGGTGGTAGGGGACACTTGGGCAGAGATTTGAAGACAATGTGAAAGGAAGGTATGTGAACACTTGAAGAGGTTCAGCACATGCAAGTAGGTGAGCACATACTTCATGTGTTCCAGGAACTGAAAGGTTAGTGTTTTTGTAATGAAATTATCAAAGGGGGAAATTGTTAGAATAGGAGGTTAGAAAGGTAGGTGTGTAAAAGTTAATTTAGAGCCTTAAAAGACAATGAGATTTGGGGGATTAAGACTATGCTTTTGGACTTGCTAAATTTGTATTTCTGATCAGATCTGTGGAGGTGTGAAGTAGACAACTGGACGTACTAGTCCGACATTCGTGGGAGAGATCATGGCTATAGATGAAAATTGTGAATCATCATGGTCTCTAAAGTCTTTAGATCAGATGAAATCACTTTAGAGGTAAGTGTAGGAAGAGAATAGATGATGTTGGTGGACTGAGCCGTGGGGCATGCCAGAGGATCCAACAAGGGTTTTGAAAAGAAGTGAGCAGGGAGATTGGGAGAGTTGTCCCAGAAGCATAGTGAAAAGGTGTTAGAAGGAAGAGGGAGGTTTTATTGCTCCTATCTGCTAGTAGATTAAGATGAAAACTGATCATTGGATTTGGCAACATACAAATTCCTAATTACCTTGACAAGAACAATTTCTGTGTTCTTATCAAAAGAACAAATCACATAGTGTAAATGAGTAAATGAAGTAAAAAAATAAAAGGCAGCCTTTTAAAAGTAGCTTTGTTATAAAAATAAAGAAGTGGGCCATAATTAGACCAGGATATAGGAATACAGAAGGATTGTTTTTTCTTTGAGAGGGACATCTTTTGTATGCTGATGGTAACAACTAGTAGAGAACAAACAGCTGATGATGCAGGAAAAAAGAGAAGGGATCTCGAGCAGGAGAGAGGATTTGACCTTAGATCAGAGGATAAGCATTTCTTCCCCGAAAGGAAAGGGAAAGACAGAGCATGTGGTATCAGATAGAACCAGATAGATTGGTAAACTTGATGTTCAGAGTTCTTGGAAATTTTGTTTTGATCTCACCTGTATTACCAGTGAAATAAGAAGCTGAGAATTTAGAAAGATAAATTGGTACTGGAGTTGTGAGGAAAGAGAAGTTTCCAAACATTTCCCTAGAAGGGAGTGAAAAAGAACTGATTGGCACTGAGTTCTCTATAAATACTAGAAAGTTCACTCAGGCTTATGATTATGAATTTAAACAAGACAAAATAACAAAGTTGCTGGGTTTTCTCCAGCCATGGCTAGCTGCCTGGTGCGGGTGCTGAGTTGGCCTAGGGTTCTGTTTTGCTGGGGTTGGTATTTGTACAGCCAATACAACCAAGAGTGACGGTCCTGGAGCTCGGAGTGAATACATCAGAGTGATTCCAATGGGAACCATGGACTCTCATCTGGGTAAGCAGGGAAATGAAACGTTAAGACTGTGGGCACTAATCTTATACTTAATTTTAACTTTATGAATCACAAGGGCAGAAAATCCTGACTTACAACAGTGTGTTAAGGACAAACACAACTAGAACTCAGAGTTCGCTGTATTGTACAGACATTTTCCATTTTTCTTTTAGCTGAACTTCTGTCTCTAATTTCTTGACTCTTAAGACAATGATAGCATCTTAGGTGATATACACATTTTTGATAAAGTAATCCCAGAAATATATTTTTAAAAACTACTTTTAATATGTAAAGCTGTCAGATTACAAACAAGTACAAGAGAGCTTACAGTGTTTTCAAGTGCTTTGCTTATTACTGAAGAGACATTTGTATGATTGTTATGTCTGACTCCAAATTTCAGATGTATGTACTTCCTCTGGCATTAAAAATAGGAATAAAAAGTAGAAATTAAACAAAAACCTTATCCTCAAAGAGTTATGCTAACATTGTTTTTTTTCTAATATGGGTTTAATGTCATTAATGACTCAGTTGCCATTTTTATTCTCCAGTGAGTACAGTTTATTAATTTTCCCTGCGTTGTGCATGTGTTGTAAGTTTGCCCCCTTGTGGATAATTCTGGAACTGTCAACATGATTTTTTTTTTTCTTGTTTTTAGTAGGAAAAAAGACTTAAGGGGTAGATATTGTGGTAAATGGGAATTATTTTTAAAGAAATGTTGAGACTAATCAAAAGAGGTTCAAATTGTTGGACATTTGCCTTTCTTGTATTAGTTTTCAAATTTGCTATTATGTTAAGGCTCACACTGAGTTTGGAAATGATGATATTCAAAGCTAAAATGTTAATATTATCTTAAAATATAATAATACAGAATTACATAAGAGAGATAGACTCACAATTACTTAAACATGAAAACTCTCAAACTTTTCAACTTAGTATGATATGATGGCTTTCTTTAGCTCGAGAATATATTAATATAAATACAAGGCAGTCTACAATTAATCTTCATTTACTAGGGTTGCATATGGAACTATACAAATTATGAGAAATCTCATTCTTAATATTGTGCATACATGAGTGAGCCCGACCTTTTATTAATAATTTTCTATACCATATTAGAAAAAAATAACTTTAATGCACTTAACAAAGCATTGTGACTTGGTGCCTAGAGAGCAAGAAGTAGCATAAAACAATCATTAATTTTTTATGTACTATTTTATTTATAAAACATTATCTATTAATCACTTACTATGTGCTTGGAACTATTTTATGTTCCAGGAATAAGACAGTTTCCTTCCTCAAAAGAGTTGCAATCTGATGAAGAACAAGCAAATAACAATAAAGTGTTATAAATTTTGCTGCAGAATTTTGTACATAATATGAGCATAAGCAACATATTTTAAGCTGATTCTAGAAGAGTAGTTAAGGAAAGCATCATATAAGAAAGGGACCTGAGCTGCCTTGTGAAGTCCCTAATAGTTGAAGAGTGAGAACCAAGGGATAGAGGGCAGAGGTGTTTAGCCTGAGGAAAGAAATTTACACAGAGGTAATCTTGTGGCTTATTCACCTGTTCTTAGTTTGTACACCTGCTGGTAACTTCATCATCATCATCATCATCATCATGCTGGCAGGAGTGGATGCATAGGCTCTGAATAGGTAGTACCTAAATGTGTTTTATCATCCTCTTTGTTACAATTATTGTCACCTTACGCAAAAGAAAATGAAAGCTTGGTTAGATTAAGCTACTTGGCTAAGCCTAGGTGTTACACTTTAAACTTTATGCTCTGAACCTCTGCACTTTGCTAGTTGGAATCTGATTTGCCCATATTAAGAGCTCAAATATTGGTTAGTAAGCATAATAATTTCATAAAAAGCAAAGCAAAGTGGTCCACTTTGATATTTATGATGCAGTTTAGTGAATATGCTTAAGGGCTTTTGGATGAGGAATCAAGATGGGAAATACTCAAAGAATAGGGAAAATTGTATTATGCATGTATAGTGGTAAAAATGAATTCTTTCTAATATCTAACTTCTAGTTCATAGCATGATGTTTATACTAACACAGTTAGGCAACATCAATGGAGCGTTCCCTTCTCCATTGTCACAGAGCAATGTTGTCGATGCATAGAAAGAAAATTGACATTACCTGTAACTATAGATAAGTGCATGCTATAACTCCTTAGGAATAAAATCCTTTGGGATTTTTTTTCATTTTATCTGTCAACCGGTGTATATGAATCATTTAAGGCTAAGAATTATTGCCTGATTGGAGATACTATGTTTGAATTTTCTATAAATAACAATAAACAACCTCTTACAGTTTTAAAATGCCATATTTGACAAATGAGTTATTATGCTAAAGAGAGTGATCAATGCCATGATGTGTCTGGAATCTAAAATAAATAAGAAATAGCTAAAGGAACTGGGAATAGATGAACGAGGCAAGACTAGGTGGGAACTAGGTGACATCAATTCTAAAATATTTGAGACATTGTCCTATGAAAAAAGGGCTAGGCTGTTCCAAACAGATGTTAGACCAGTGAGCCAGGCTTAAGTTCATAAAAGGATGAACATTTTAATGATTGGAACCTTTCAGAAAATAATATAGATAGCATTTTAAAATTATAAACTCCCTGTCTGAATATTTCAGCAGAAGTTGAATCTAAGAAGTTGAAAAAATAAATTCAAAGGGCCTTTTACAGTGAGAAAATTCAATGATTATATGGTTTTCTAATGCCCCCAAAATTTGTGTAGTTCATGCATTCCACTCACCATGACACTTAATTGTGTAAGGTTTTGAAAAGTCATCATTCAGGGTTGACTGTTTCCTTCGCCACACCTTATGAATCTTTTGTAAATATTATCTTCTCCAACAAATTTGTAATATTCCTAAACGAGATGCTTTTCTTCATAGAAAAATTAAAAAGGTTCAGAAATTTTCAAACTAAGTTTTTGTTAAACTATATTATTAAATTTAATTTACCAAAACATTTCAAACATAAAGGCATGAGTTCCCATATAGCCTTTACTCAGCTTTCTCAAGTGTTCATATTTTACATAACCACAGTACAATCATGGAAGTCAGAAAATTTGCACTAATACCAATTTATTAACTGCCTTACAGACCATACTTGAATATTGCCTCTGGTCTCTCAGTCTAGGTTCAAATCCAGGTTCACTTATCTCAGTTATTTGCTATATCTCCTTATTCTCCTTCAATCTAGAGTAGGTCTTTGGCTTTCATGACCTTGAGATTATGGAGAATCCTAGGTAGTTATTTTGTAGAATATCCTTCAAATCGAGTTTGTTTGATATGTTCTCAAGGTTAGACTGAGGTTATGCGATACTTGGCAGGAGCATCACAGAAATGATGTTATGCCCTGAGCAACATGGCAAAACCCCGTCTCTACCAAAAAAAAAAAAAAAAGTAGCTAGGTGTGGTGCACACACCTGTAGTCCTAGCATCTTGGCATAAGTTATATTTATTACTACTCAAGTCGCCTAACTGCCCTATCAGACAGAATTAACATACATACATTAACACCTGTTTTTATATTTATTTGTGTGCTTATATGTGTGTATATATTTGTGTGTGTGTGTATATGATTATCAGTCTATTTATATATAAAAGTGTAAGTGCAAATTGATACCTGGATTTCAGTCCAACTCAGGGTTTATTTTGCCCTTCTCTCTCACTCTTTTTTAATTTGTAACTTCTTTCTTTCTTTTCTTTTTTAAAAATTACACTAAGTGCTGGGATACATGTGTAGAACGTGCAGGTTTGTTATGTAGGCATACACGTGCCATGGTGGTTTGCTGCACCCATCAACCCGTCATCTACATTAGGTATTTCTCCTAATGCTATCCCTCCCCTAGCCCCCCACACCTTGACAGGCCCTGGTATGCGATGTCCCCTTCCTGTGTCTAGGTGTTCTCATTTTTCAACTCCCACTTAGGATTGAGAACATGGTGGTGTTTGCTTTTCTGTTCCTTTTTAGTTTGCTGACAATGATGGTTTCCAGCTTCATCCATGTCCCTGCAAAAGTCATGAACTCATCATTTTTTATGGCTGCATAGTATTCCTGGTGTATATGCACCAAATTTTCTTTATCAAGTCTATCATTGATGGGCATTTGGGTTGTTTTCCAAGTCTTTGCTATTGTGAACAGTGCTGTAATAAATGTATGTGTGCATGTGTCTTTATAGTAGAATGATTTATAATCCTTTGGGTATATACCCAGTAATGGGATTCCTGGGTTAAATGGTATTTCTGGTTCAGGATCCTTGAGGAATAGCCACACTGTCTTCCACAATGGTTGAACTAATTTAAATTACCACCAACAGTGTGAAAGCATTCCTATTTCTCCACATCCTCTCCAGTATTTGTTGTTTCCTGACTTTTTAATGATCTCAATTGTAATTGGTCAATTCTAATGATCTCATTGTGGTTTTGATTTGCATTTCTCTAATGGCCAGTAATGATGAGCTTTTTAAAAGTATGTTTGCTGCATAAATGTCTTCTTTTGAGAAGTGTCTGTTCATATTCTTCACTCACTTTTTGATGGTTTTTTTTTTCTTGTAAATTTAAGTTGATTGTAGGTTCTGGATATTAGGCCTTTGTCAAATGGATAGATTGCAAAATTTTTCTCCCATTCTTTAGGTTGCCTCTCCACTCTGATGACACAGTTTATTTTGTGTACAGAAGTTCTTTAGTTCACTTAGGTTCCATTTGTGAATTTCGGCTTTTGTTGCCACTGCTTTTGGTGTTTTAGTTATGAAGTCTTTGCCCATGCGTATGTCCTGAATGGTATTTCCTAGGTTTTCTTCTAGGGTTTTTTTTTTTATGATTTTAGGTCTTATGTTTAAGTCTTTAATACATCTTGAGTTGATTTTTTAAAACTCTCAGTAAACTAGGTATCGATGGAATATATCTCACAATAATAAGAGCTATTAATGACAAACCCACAGCCAATATCATACTATATGGGCAAAAGCTGGAAGCATTCCCTTTGAAAACCAGCCCAAGACAAGGATGCTGTCTCTTACCACTCCTATTCAACATAGTATTGGAAGTCCTGACCTGGGCAATCAGGCAAGAGAGAGAAATAAAGGGTATTCAAATAGGAAGAAAGGAAGTCAAGTTGTCTCTGTTTGCAGATGACATGATTGTATATGTAGAAAACCCCATCATCTCATCCCTAAACCTCCTTAAGCTGATAAGCACCTTTAGCAAAGTCTCAGGATAAAAAATCAATGTGCAAAAATTACAAGCATTTCCATATACCAATAATAGAGAAACAGAGCCCAATCATGAGTGAACTCCCATTCACAATTGCTCCAAAGAGAATAAAATACCTAGGAACACAACTTAAAAGGGATTTGAAAAACCTCTTCAAAGAAAACTATAAATCACTCTCAAGGAAATGAGAGAGAACACAAACAAATGGAAAAATATTCCATGCTCATGGATAGGAATAATTAATATTGTGAAAATGGTCATACTGACCAAAGTCATGTATAGATTCAGTGCTATCCCCATCAAGTTAACATTGACTTTCTTCACAGAATTAGAAAAAAAACTACTTTAAACTTCATATGGAATGAAAAAATAGCCCATATAGCCAAGACAATCCTAATCAAAAAGAACAAAGCTGAAAGCATCACACCACCTAACTTCAAACTATACTACAAAGCCACAGTAACCAAAACAGCATGGTACTAGTACCAAAACACACAAATAAAAATTGAGAAATTTTTATTTCTAAAGACCAAAGGAACAGAACAGAACCTTCAGAAATAACACCACACATCTGTCACCATCTGATCTTTGACAGACCTGACCAAAAGAAGCAATGGGGAAAGGAGTCTCTATTTCGTAAATGATGTTGGGAAAACTGTCTAGCCACATGTAGAAAACTAAACTTAGACCCCTTCCCTACACCTTATACTTCTTTCTTTAACAGTGAGAAACCAGATTCTCACTATCCACATTCTATTTACTTATTTGTTCAGTTCTAGAATACATGTAAGAATTTTGTGAACTATGAAAAAAAATTAGTAAGTTGATGTGGTTTGGCTGTGTATTCCCATCGAAATTGCATATTGAATTGTAATTCTCAGTGTTGGGGAGGGACCTAGAGGGAGGTGATTGAATCATGGGGGCAGATTTCCCCCTTGCCGTTCTTGTAATAGTGAGTGAGTTTTCATGAGATCTTGTTGTTTAAAGGTGTGTAGCACTTGCCTGCTGTCTCTCCTGTTATCCTGTGAAAAAGTGTTTTCTTCCTCATCACCCTTCTGCCATGATTGGCAGTTTCCTGAGTCCTCCCAAGCATGCTTCCTGTACAGCCTGTGGAACTATGAGTCAATTAATTCTCTTTTCTTCAAAAACTACCTAGTCTCAGGTAATTCTTCATAGCAGTATGAAAATGGACTAACACACAAGTACAGTATTTGTGTACAGTTCTTTTTGTCTTTCCCCTCACAGTATGTGTAAGCTCAACACTCTATGGTTAAGATACTGTTTCCTAAAGTTTTAGTTTAGTTGTTCTCCACTTTCTTCAGTGTAATTTTATTATTTGTTTGTAATAAAGTTAGGCTCATTTGTCACAGTTTGTTTTCCTTTTTGAGATCTTTCCAAATCCTGCTTGATTTAAAATATTTACCTAGAAATGTAAGATTTTTCCATTTTTTTAATGTCAGGATTATACAAAAAGGTATACTCCTAGAAATACTTCTACTGCATTCCCATTCTACTGTTCTTTCTGCCCAGTTTCTATCTGCTTCCTATAGATAATCAATTGCACTAATTTCTGGTTTATCATTTCTACATTTATTTTAGCGCAAATGAGCAGATATATGTCCATTTTCTTTTTCTTTTTCTTTTTTTTTGAGATGGTGTCTTGTTCTGTCGCCAGGCTGGATTGCAGTGGTGCAAACTTGGCTCACTGCAACTTCCGCCTCCTGGGTTCAAGCGATTCTTCAGCCTCAGCCTCCCGAGTAGCTGGGACCACAGGTGTGCATTTTCTTTTTTTGCATGGGAGTTGATATATTTGTAGATACACATTTATACTTTCCCTTTAAGGTACTGTGGCAATCACTCCATATCAGTTGATATTCTGGAAATCTTTTCTCTCAATGAATGGCATGACAATTTGTATACTGATTCAAAGCAAAACCTAGGAATAAGCTGTTATTCTTTACTTTTCTTCATTTTTAACACAATACATCGGGGAGTTTTCTATAATCTATATCCAAGTGTATATATATTATATGTAATGTATATTCTTATTTCTTTTCATTTTCATAGTCATCGTTTTAATCTATGCCATTATAATTTCTCCCTTGTTCTACTTTGAGAAATTTTTTTGTAATTTTCCCTACAAATCTGATCATTTCAACTATTTTTTCAAAACTGTTTAATGACTTTAACTTGCATCTAAAATAAAATAAAAATCCTTAGCCTTGTAGATTTTAGCCCCTATCAATCCTCCCAAATGCATCTTGTCTGCACTTCCTTCATGCGGGTATTAGATTGTTTACCCAGATACGCTATAATATTTTCCATTGCAGGGTTTTCTAGTAGCTATTTATTTTCATGTAATGTTCTTATTCCTCCTCTGCATCTGACTTGCTTCTTATTCTTTGTTTCAGCTTTAATGTCACCTTGTCCTAAAGACCTTTTCTGCCACCTTTTCTAAAATAGGTTATCATCCCTTCAGTCATTCTTTAATCAGTTTGTGTCCTTCACAGCAGCTCGTATAAGTAATAAAAGATAGATTATTTTAGATTGATATGTAATTGTTGTTCACAACTTTGGGATGTATGTGATATTTTGATACCTGTGTGCAATATACAATGATCAAATCAGAGGAAGTAGGATATCCATCACCTCAAACATTTAACTTTTATTTGTGTCAGAACATTACAATTCTTTACCTCTAGCTATTTTGAAATATACAATAAATTATTAACTATATTTTTTTCTTCTATACCATTAAATACTGGAATGTATTTCTCTAACTGTATTTTTGTATTCCTTAACCAACTTACTTTTATTCCTTCCTTTACTGTTCCCTTCTCAGATGCTGGTAAACACCATTCTTACTCTCTACCTCCATGATACCATTTGAGTGAGAACATGCAATATTGGTCTTTCTGTACCTGGCTTATTTTACTTAGCATAATGTCCTCCAGTTATATCCATGTTGTTGCAAATGACATAATTTCATCTTATTTAATGGCAGAATGGTATTCCATATACCATGTTTTCTTTATTCATTCATTTATTAATGGCCTCTTAAGTGGATTCCATACCTTGACTATTGTGAGTATCACACTGCAATAAACATGAGTGTGCAGGTATCTCTTTAATATGCTGGCCTCCTTTCTTTTGGATCTAAACCCAGCAGTGAAATTGCAAAATTGCTGGATCATATTGTCGTTTTATTTTTACTTTTTTGTGGAACCTCCATAATGTCTTCCATAATGGCTCTACTAGTTTATATTTCCATCAATAAAGTGTAAACTGATAGATACTTTTTTATATCAAAATTTAGCAAAAGTTTTATTAAAGTGATATTAGTGAAAGCATTATATGATAAATTTCCTGAACTGTTCATTAACTTGAGGGGAATACCATCATGTATCTTTTGTTTTCTACATTAAAATGTGCTCAGGTTCCTATTTGCCAGATTGTGTATGTCAATATTCCATTCTTGTGTAAACCTTCTCTCCTAAATGATCTTCAAACTCTGGAGTTTATGCATTTCAAGAGGGTAGCAGGCCAACATTTGCTTCAGTGTGACAAGGATGGACTCTGATCAGTCCTTCCTGTCACTGCTTATTGATGTCACATTGGTAGCTGCAGAAAGATAGTCTTACGCATCAATTAGATAATGCTATCAACGGATCTAGCCCCCACTGTTGATCCAGATCTTTGTGCACCACATTGAGCTTCCAGAGTTTTGCTTATCTCTTATTGAATGACCAAGATTCACTGAACTCCCAGAAAAGCATTGCGATTCTTACTGTTCACATAATTTATTCTCACAGATAACCATTGTCCGTTGCTCAACCAACCGAAGGCATTAGAACTCTTTAGGCATTTGCTCCTGTGGATCAAGAACCACTGACTATTTTATTTTCCTTAGGATCGACACTACCAGTAGTTAGAAAACTTTGTTATTTGACATTGGAAACACATCTTCATGAGGGCTCATAATGCGATCGTATCCAGGAGTTATTAAAAATCATCTCTAAAAGTGATTTTTAACATAGAAATTTTAAAGAATCACATCTAGTAATATCCTAAAAATAAAATAATAAATAAGATTTAAAAATATATATAAGCATATAAAACTTTAATATCTATAAGTGTAAACATACATTTATAATGTACAAGTATATATATGTATTTATATATATGTATGTTTATGTTTATGTACAAATATATATGATACATTGACAATAACAGCACATATTGTAGATATTGTAGTAATTTTAATTTTTTTATTTTTTAATATTTACTAAACTTTCTAAATGAACAAACTTTACATTCATACATTTTCTAACATAGACATACTTTCTTCAATTGAAATACTGTAAGTTTTAAATACCCTCAGTTTGATTCATGACAAAAGGAAAGTGGTAGTTTATTGTACTGGAGATCACTGGTTTTCCAGTATTTACTATTTGAACAAATGCAAACTTGGATCTTGTCTTTTCTTGCAAGTTGTATTTTCCTATTTGTAAGCATAGATGCACGTGCACACACACACACACACACACGCACATACACAAACACAAACACATAAACACATACTCACCTATGACCCAGGAATGTTAATTGTTTAGTCTTTGTTTTTCCTTTAATTCTAGCATGAGAAAATAAGGAAACAAAGTCAAACCAAAAAAAAATTAAACTTTAAAAATATATTTGGAGACAGGCACAGTGGCTCACGTCTGTAATCCCAGCACTTTGGGAGACCAAGGTGGGCAGATCACCAGGTCAGGAGTTTGAGACCAGTCTGGCCAACATGGTGAAACCCTGTCTCTACTAAAAATACACACATTAGTTGGGCATGGTGGCACATTCCTGTAATCCCAGCTACTAGGTAGGTTGAGGCAGGAGAATCGCTTGAACCACGGGAGTGGTGAGCCAAGAAAACACCACAGCAGTCCAGCCTAGGCAACCAGAGCACAAAACTCCACCCCAAAAAAACAAAGATTAAAAAATGTATTTGAATGGTATTATTTTTCTCTGGAACATGCCTCTAAAGTAGTATTGTCATTAATGTCAGTGCATATTAGATTTTTTCCCTCTGGAATGTGACTACATGGTGATGTAGTCACATTAGAAATTGGAATCCAAGCTTTCATATTCAAATTCTATCTTTAATCAACTGCAGTATATCATAGTGATTAAAAGCAGGGGAATTAGAATCAGAGGCATCTGAGTTGAGTGTAACTTTTCTCCTTACAAGGTAACCTTGGGTGAATCATTTTATCTCTATGCCTCAATTTCTTCATTTTATAAAATGGTCATGGTAAAATATTAATATTCAGGTTTAATGAAAGAAATTCACGTAAGTGCTGAGGATGCTTCAGGAATTAACAAAGTAGTTAACATTAGTTGGAATTATAATTACATTTTGTTTGCATGTATGCACGCATTCATGATTTTCTTGTTATAAATTGTAAAAGTATATTTTCCCTTATAGGTGCATTTTAAAATGTTAATAAGGCAATTTAAAATGTCTTGACATTATTTTTCAATGCCTAGTGCCAATATATGCCTTAGATTCATCATCATGAATAAAAACCTGTTAGTAAAACTGTCAAGTAAGTTGCCAAAACATTTTTGTTAACTGCCATTTATTGAACGTGAAGTCCTAAGAAGGACTTCTGATGCAGTAAGGCATTTACGTTTTATACTGTTTAAGAACTGATACCATCCCGGTTCTATTTTTGTTATTAAAGACTAACCTTCTCCATTTACTTTTTAAAGTACACATATTGAATTTCCTGGAATGAGACAAATATTTTTTGGTCTGAAAAAGTGTAGAGAGGCTCAATGCTGATGAAGGGAGGAAGACAAAGAAGAATAGGGGAAGCAGTATTCTTTCCTCCTTCACAAGAGGGGCAGGGTATCAGAGCTCTCCATACAGAAACTGAAGCATGCCTTTCTTTCTGAGATTTGAAAGGGATAGGTGCCCTACATTTAAGTATCTAGAGTATATCTTCCATTTAAAAATGAACACAGCTAATCAACTAGAGAGGAAGAAGAGGGTAAAATAGCCTGTGAACAAGTCCTTTTTGTGGTGTTAAGTGAAACTAATTATAATGAATACCACATATCTAATGAGTTTAAGAATTCCCCTTGGAAAAACTGGTCTGTCCTTTATATAAAAAAAGTAGAGAGACCGGGTGGTTATTTGCAGGTAGTAGGGCATGTCTACTAACTGCTGAAGTCATACTCATTTAATGGTTTTATTCAAAGTCTATCATAATTTTTCATAATATATGTAATTATATAAATACAATATATAGTTATATATGTATACAGTGTCAACAAGGAATTCAATTCACACTTCTTTGATTAGTCCCCCAACATATCTCTCTTCCACCTTTCCAAATACTGAGTGATGTTAGTTACTTTTAATTTTTGATTAAAGAAAATATTAATTGTGAATAGCACAATATTCTTGAGCTACTTAGAGGAGTATTAGAAAATCAGAATTTAAGTTCATGTTTGCTTGACATTCTTCATAAAGTTAACTTCATTTATTACTAAAATTTCTATTTTATAAATTTTGACTGGGTTTATTTAACGAGGTTATATTAATGATTTTATAATTTTAAAAATCCAAACTTGATGTTTTTTCCTGTTATTGGCAAATATTTGATTTAAAAAATGTCTCTCCTAGCACTAGTTTATTTTACACATATAGGTCTTTTGAAATTCTATTTGGAGTAAATAATGTCATTAGGTTTAATGCCATTTTTTAGTAGAAGTGCTTGTTTCAAATCATCACCATTATGCTTAAAAGCAAGGACTCTCTTTGTTATATTTCAGGAGACTGTGTAGAAAGTTTCCATGGGATTGATGAATATTCCCCAAAAACGAGGAGCCTTGGAATCTACTTTCATAAGAAGCATTTGCCATCATTGCCACTCACGGCCACCTCATTACTAAACCTGGTAGTCAGTTCTCAGAACTCACTTTCCAACCTGTGACGAATATTTGGTACAGTCACTTTCTCCCTCCTTGAAGCACTTGCTACCTGTAACTTCGATGCCCCTCTCTTAGTTTCCCTCTGACTTCACTAATCACTTCATCTAGGGCTCCTGTAATAGATAGTTCTCTTACAAACATTAGACCTCTTTACCTAGAAGCCCTGCCCTACGTAACTCACATAGTGTTTTGAAAAGTCCATGATATTTGTTAGGCTGTGGCAAAGTGGTTAGTGAAACTATTGCTTCCCACATTTTAAAGGATAGCAATGGGCTTATTTAACTCTTATTCCCTATATGGAAGGAAATCTTCAGAATGCTGTTGTCTTGCTGTTTCTTATTGCCTTCAACAAGTTCTTCAGTAGTGAGATGACTCAGGCTAGAGCTAGGCAACCCACAAACGGAGATGAAAGGGAATATTGCTTAGATAAGAGGAGGTACTATCTGCTGCAGCCCATAATTGAAACTGATTGAGAGTATGATAAGTCAGGACTGCGCAGGGCACAAAAATCTGACTGTTTTGCTATGTGAAATGGAAGCAGTTACATGTCATGGCTGGAAAGCAGTAGTCTTTGTAGGAAAGATCCGTGTGGCCTAAAGACTTTTTCAAGCATTTTCCTTAAATGTTAAGGGAAGACAATGGGAGCGAGTTCAGCAGCAAAGATCAGATTAAGGATGGTACTTTACCACTGTTGTCAGTCTTCACCTGTGCAGGTGCTTTACTTCCTCTTAACTTTACTTCTGATTCCAGCCTCTGTTACAGTGAAAATTTCTGTGAAAGATTTAATTTACTTTGCCTGATAATACCTGTATTAGTGTTTCCAAGGAAACAAAACCAATATGAAATAAATCTATATTTATGTGTAGATCTATCTTTGCTTCCTTCCCTATTCAATTTCCAATCCCTCATGCTTGGACTTTGCAAACAGATTCCCAAATAAGCTACTTCAACATAAGAGAAAGGGACTCTGTGTTGGGTGTAGGGAAGACCTAAACTAAAACAAGTCAAAATTATACTTTCAGAGAACCTCAAGAAAGTTGAGATGGAGTGGAATAAGTGCAGTACAGAGGCCAGTATGTGTCCTGAGGTTGAAAAAGTTGTGGCTAGATGAGAACTTTGCCTGTGGTAATTTGCACATGGAGTTAACTGGAAACAAATCTCAACTCTATCAAGGGTTCAAGGAACTTGCTTGCCAATGACACTACAAGCCTGCCTTAAGACAATGTTTGATTCCTAAACCTGCACCAGCAGTAAGTGGCCTGTAAAAGCCCCTAAGAATACCATTCTTTTTAAAGGGCATGTCAAACATGGATGTGGAAGATGATGGACAGTTATCTGCAGAAAGTAGAACAAGCAGCTGCCAAGTGGCTAATAAAGAAATTGATTCTACTGGCAGAAAGGAACATGTTTGCTACTGCTGTCCAGTGAGATGTACAAATTGCCATGACACTTTTCTAAATGTGAACCCTTATCCTAGATTTGTTTTGGGAGCAGGTAAGTTTAATTAACAGATTACTTATCCACAAAAAGCTACATTTACAGAAGGAAGAATCAGTACGGGATCCTGGTTTTCTTGCTGGATGCACTAAAGTGATGAGGCTTGGTGCTTGTCTCTCTTAGGAAGAGAGCAAAAATGTTTTTATTGTAGAAAGATCGATATACATTGAAAATACAAAAGGAGCGGACTGGCTAAGACTAATGGTTTCCCCACAGTATCTATTATCTTATTATAATTTAATGGAATTTGTAATTTTTACCCAAACACAAAAACTCTCAGGATAAAGATAATTTCCTTTGCCTCTCTTCTTAAGTTAGCATCTCCCTATCCCTGTGTTCTGGATACTGGTGCATGAGCCGAAGTGATTTGTGGAAGGCTGGATCATGTGCCAAAGAGAGGAACAGGTCCTTTTCTCCCCATTTCCTCCATCCTGCTATATTCAATATGGATTTGAAAGCTGGAGAGTGATCTTAGATTATGAGTATTAGAATCACATCCTAAAGAGTGGATTAAAAAAGCTGAAGTTGACTCTGTCTTATTTAACACCAGAATCAATGTGCTACTAGTCTCAAACTGTCTACATCTAAATGCTTAAGTGAGAGAGAAAACAAGTTTATCTTTGGAAACAATGAGCTTTTTTTTTTTTTTTAAATATTCATTGTATGATGCCTAAAATTACTAATACATCTTAAGACAGTACTGTCCAATGTGAAATAAATGTTTATCTGAAGGGGTCTTCTGGAGCAAAGACGCTGCAATCTTAAGAGAGAGCTGCAGAAGAGACACATTTTTTTCTTTCCCTATGAATATTATCGTAACTGGATTAATGCTCGAAACTGCTGCCATCTTGCTCCAGCCTGTTGGCTACATCAATCAGAGTCCAGTCAGAAAAATAGAAGCAACCCTGGGTATTTCAAGCAGACAAGGATTTAATGCAGAAAATTATAAAGCCATTGGAAGGGCTGGAGTAGGAAATAAAGTACAAGGCTGGAAAATGAAAAATGAAAAATAAAAAAATACAGGTACCTATTATAATGCTGTAAAACCTTTGGGCTGAAACCCTTGACCCTACACTGGATGGCCATCTGCAAAAGGTAGTGCTAGTGCCACAGAACAGGAGTGCAAGAGCCTGCACTTCTCACTCTGCTTCTGAAAACCCCACAAATGCCAATAATGCCTGATATTTTCTGTATTGGCCTGCAGTCATCCACTGTTACTCAGTGATGCTGTTGCAGCAAAAACACATTGCCAGGGAAAAACGAAATGGCTCAATGATGTCTTAAAAGTGCAGTTTAGAGTTTCTCACGCTCTGTGACTTAGAGAAGAGTGCCAAAAGTTAGAATGGAGCTGAAAGTCAGCAGACAAATAACTGCTTCAGTATCAAAAGAAGTGGAAAGAACTATGTTTTTTCATGACATCATTCATCCACTGTATTAAGCAACTCAGAAGCCTACCATAGTTTTGCATTTTCTCCTAAGTGAAATAATAAATTTCCTTATAATTTCAGACTGTTTGGCTGGGCATGATGGCTCATGTTTGTAATCTCAGCACTTTGGGAGCCTGAGGCAGGCAGATCACTTGAGTTCAGGAGTTTGAGACCAGCCTGCAAAACATAGCGCAAGCCTGTCCTTACTAAAAATACAAAATTAGCTCGGCAAAGGGGTGCATGGCTGTAATTCCAGCTACTCAGGAGGATGAGGCAGAAGAAAAGCTTGAACCCAGGAGGCAGAGGTTGCAGTGAGGCAAGAGTGTGCCACTGCACTTGCCTGGGTGACAGTGAGTAAGACTGTCTCAAAAAGAAAAAAATACTTTTGGAGTTGAGGTTTCTGTGACTTGCAGCTAAAACCACAGTAAATTTCATATATAAAGAAATCAAAATATGTGGTTATTTTGACTGCAAAGTTTTTCATAATGTTTTCTGATGGATGGTATGATGAATTTTTTACATCGTTAAAATTATTTATTTCAATATAAAACAAAAGAAAATAAAACATTATTGTAGATAATTTAATCTTTATCATTTTCCATCTAGCTATATTTTCTTTATTGTACTATTTCAACATATGCTTATTTATGTAAACATTTGCCTTAATTGTGAATATTTTAGTATCAGATTTTATTCATACCTATTCTAATGGGAAGGCACAATTTCATTTAGACATATAAGTGCATTTAGCTTCGAGCATCAAAAATATCTTTAGATTTTTATCTAGCATAACCTACTTCCTATGTTAAATCAGAATATGAATCATAGAGACCAATTCTTCATGTTTAAAAGCTTGTCAATAGAGTAGAAAAACATAAATGCATTTGTCAATGAATCCTTCACAGGACACATGGTTTACATCCCGAAGTAATATGGGAATTTGTTACTGTTGACAAATGGTTGAATAAAATCTGTTTATTGTTTTCTTGCCAAATTTACTAGACAAGCAAAGTTAATAAAGAAGAAAATAACTACAATTTTACAAATCTTTATTGATTAAAAAGAGGCGAGTTTACGTATTTTGTCAAACATCTTATTATATGCTGATTATCAGTGGTTTTGCCATAATTTAAATTCTTTGTAATTACCTTATAAAATAGGTTTACAAAATTATATTGCCTTTATCATAAATAAGAATCATAAAGACACATAGAGGTAAGTAATATACCCACAAAGAGTAAGATATTCAGTAATAGTATGATTTTGCTGATATTAATTTTCATTAGATGTGTTGTAGTATATAGATACATGGTGTTTATTGTTTAGGTATAAATTTTTTTCAAGAGAAACATTTAAAACATGTAGATGTCAAAAAAGTATCAAAATGTATTTATAGATTAAAAAGAGGAAAAGAATGTAAAGAATTAAGATATCAGTATTTAACATTTTTTAAAAAAGCTCTTTACATTTTAAATGATAGCATGTAGAAATTGTATTATAATTTATAACAAAGACATAAATAATAAGTATATTTGTGCTTTTCTTATAAGGACAATTTTATAGGAAATATTTGGCAAAGCACACTTTTCGGAAATATGGTATTTGGTGGATTTATCTGTTTACAGGTTTTTGTAATAATAATTTTATTTCAAAATGAGTATCCTGATATAAATTTTTTAAAATAAGGACAATACTAAAACTTAGAACATTTCCTTCAGTGTATTGATCCTAACACCTTGTTAAGGAGTTCTCAGAGATCTATTTATTTTCAACGTATCTTATTTAACTCTGAGCCTGCATTGGATTACTCATCTCTTTTTGAAATACTTTATATAATTTTTAAAGAATTTATATCTATTCTATCTTCCAAACACACTGTATATTGCATTTGGGCTTATGAGTATATTGGGAGGACATTTTTCAGGTAAGAAGCCAAAGACTTTGAAAGGAGGTCTATTTTCCTTGCCTGGTGGCCTCTGCCAGAATTTCCAGTATTATGTTGAATAGGAGTGGCAAGAGAGGGCATCCTTGTCTTGTGCCAGTTTTCAAAGGGAATGCTTCCAGTTTTTGCCCATTCAGTATGATATTGGCTGTGAGTTTGTCATAAATAGTTCTTATTCTTTTGAGATACATTCCATAGATACCTAGTTTATTGAGAGTTTTTAGCATAAAGGACCGTTGAATTTTGTGGAAGGCCTTCTCTGCATCTATTGAGATAATCATGTGGTTTTTTACTTTGGTTCTGTTTATGTAATGAATTATGTTTACAGATTTGTGTATGTTGAACCAGCCTTGCATCCCAGGGATGAAGCCAACTTGATCATGATGGATAAGCTTTTTGATGTACTGTTAGGTTAGATTTGCCAGTATTTTATTGAGGATTTTTGCATCAATGTTCATCATAGATATTAGCCTGAAATTTTCTTTTTTAGTTGTGTCTCTGCCAGGTTTTGGTATCAGGATGATGTTGGTCTCATAAAACGAGTTAGGGAGGACTCCCTCTTTTTGTATTGTTTGGAATAGTTTCAGAAGGAGTGGTATCAGCTCCTCTTTGTATGTCTGGTAGAATTTGGCTATGAACCCATCTGGATCTGGACTTTTTCTGGTTGGTAGGCCACCAAAGATAGACTGGATAAAGAAAATATGGCACATATACACCATGGAATCCTATACAGCCACAAAAAAGGATAAGTGCATGTCCTTTTCAGGGACATGGATAAAGCTGGAAACCATCATTCTCAGCAAACTGACATAAGAACAGAAAACCAAACACTTCATGTTCTCACTCATAAGTGGGTGTTGAACAATGAGAACACATGGACACAGAGAGGGTAACATCACACACCAGGGCCTGTTGGGGTGGAGGTGAGAGGAGGGATTGCAGGAGGTTGGGGGATAGGGTAGGGATAGCATTAGGAGAAATAACTAATGTAGATGATGGGGTGATGGATGCAGCAAACCACCATGACACGTGTATACCTATGTAACAAACCTGCACATTCTGCACTTGTACCCCAGAACTTAAAGTATAATTAAAAAAAAGAAGAAAGGAGATCTATTTGTCTATCGATCTTAAAAGATGTATATTACTTATAATATAAATTTATTATGTTTTTGCTTATTTTGAATATTTTAGTGTAATAAAATGCAAATAACATAAAACTTATTTTAATCATTTTAAATGTATACTTTAATAGCATTAAATACATTCACAATGATGAGCAACCATCAAAATTACCATTTCCAAAACTTTTTCATCATCGCACCTAATAACTCTGTACCCATTAAGTAATAACTCTGCTATTCTTCCTCCTCCCAGGCCCTTGTAACCAATATTTTTTGTGTCTATGAATGTGCCTATTCAAAATATTTTATTTAATTATACAATATTTGTCCTTTTGTGTTTGATTTCTTTCACTTAGCATATTCATGTTATCAAGGTTTATTAATGGTGCAGCACATATCAGAACTAATTTATTTTTATGTCAGAATAATATTCCATTGTATTTCCATGCTGCATTTTGCTTATCCATTCATCTGTTGATGGACACTTGGGTTATTTCTACCTTTGATTATTGTTGAGTAATGGTGCAAAACATAGATATAAAAATATCTGTTTGAGTCCTTGTTTGCAATTCTTTGGTGTATAGTTTAAGAGTAGAATTGCTGTGTTGAATAGTTATTCCATGTTTTGCTTGCTGAAAAACTGCTAAACTGTTTTCCACAGAGGCTGCACCGTTTTACATTTCCGATAGCATAATATGAGGATTCCAATTCTTCTACCTCCTAGCCAATACTTGCTGCTTCCTTTTCATACTTTATTATACCCATGCTGTTAGGTGTAAAGTGCTATCTTATTGTGGCTTTTATTTGCATTTACCTAATAATTAATAATACTGTTTATCTTTTCATCTGTTTACTGCCATTTATATTTCCTTTGGAGTTAAAATAGTTTAAGTTATTTGCCCATTTTTAATTTTTTTGTCTTTTCATTGTTGAACTGTAGAAGTTCTTTATATGTTTTGGACATTGAACCCTCATCAGATATATGGCATCAAATATTTTCTCCCATTTTATAGGTTTCATTTGTACTTTCTTAGTAATGTCCTTTGCTGAACAAAAGTTTTTAATGTTAATGAAGTCAGATTTACATATTTCTTTCTTTGGTCGCTTGTGTTTTTGAGGCAAGAGTTTATTGCCAAAGTTATTGCCAAATCCTAGGTCATAAAAATTTATCCCTACGTATTTTAAAGAAGTTTATGGTTTAGCTTTTATGTTTAGGTTCAAAACCTAGGCCAGAAAAACAGTGGACACTGAAAACAAAAATACTACAAACTGAACAAACATTTCAGTTTTGAGCAGCTTGCATAATTTTGTATGTGGTGTAAGTTATGAGTAAAATTAGAACTTTCAGTACAATGTTAAATAACAGTGGCAAAAGTGGACATCCTTGCCTTGTTTCTAATCTAAGGAGAGAAGCTTTCAGTCTTTTACCATTGTGTATTACTTTGGCTATGTAGTTTTCATGTCATGTTGAAGATGGTCCTTTCTACACCAAGTTTTCTGGTTTTTGTTTTAATTGTGAAAGAATGTTGTATTCTGCCAATTTCTTTTCTGCATCAATTGAAAGTATCATGCGGGTGTCTTACCTCCTTTCTAATAATGTGGTATATTGCATTGTCTTTTATGTTGAACCACTCTTACATTCCTAAAAGAAATCTCTCTTGTTGCAGGTCTTAGTCACAAACACAATAATGTCTTGACTTTATTGTCAAAACATTATTGTTCCATGCAACTAAAGGTTGTTCATTCAGTTTGCAGTACTTTTGAGCAATGTCCACTTTTTTTCTGGCCTGAGTTTTAAATTAGGTGATACAGAGATGAACACCTTGTATCAGTTCTTTATGTAGCCCCATCCAAATTAGAGTAGACACACACAATCATTTGTGAATCAGGTCTGCTCTGCTCCTTCTAGAGGGTAGGCTGGGGGGAAGGAGAGGATGGAAACAATAACTAATCGATACTAGGCTTAAGACCTTGGTGACTAAATAATTGTGCATCAAACCCCCGTGACACGTTTGACTATGTAACAAACCTGCACATCCAGCACATGTACCCCTGAACTAAGCTACAAATAAATCAATGAATGTCACTTCCTCTAGGAAGCTTAATATGAGTTTCTAGACTTGGCTGAGCTCCTTCCTATATATAGGATTAGCCTATGTATAAGCTCCCATGATTTTCTTGTACATACCTATTATAACACTTATCTCTCCACTGTAATGATTTTTAAAAATCTCCCCCTTTATTCTGTGAAGGTAGAGGCTGTGTCTGTCTTATTTACTCTCTAATTGCTATACCTACTATGGTTTCTAGCACACAGGAGGTTCTCAGAAATACTGTAGAATAGTTGAGTGGTTGCTAAAAATAAAGTCCATTTTCTTGTTGGCAATTTTCATGTATATATGTGTGTGTGTGTGTGTGTGTGTGTGTGTGTGTGTGTGTGTGTGTCAGAGGCAGTGTGGGCGCATATGGCTAGAAACAAAGGAGGGAGCACTGGGGCTTTCTTATCTGCTCTCCCAGATGTGGGGCAGAAAGGGAAGAGGAAGTGGTGGGTTTCAAAAGCTGTCAGCAGTCAAACATAAAACATGAAGTCAAATGCTGTATTTCATACACTTTTTTTTGATGACTATTTTAATATCTATCTATGACCTAAGGTACTACAATGGCAAATACCATTTTCCTGATTATTTCTGAGGACCAAGCACTAATTGTAGTGTGTGGCATAAACTAGACAGTCAATAATGTCAATTAATAAATGAAGCCACAGTTTAGTAGTTGAGATACACACATTTTAATAGCTGAAATGATTCTGAAGCAATTTTAAAACTGTTATTTGGAGAGTAATTGAGAAACTCCATGGCAGATGAAGCTTTTCATTTTCAAAAAAGAATATGGTGGGATTGCATGGAATATATGTACATACACATATATACACACATACAGTGGTCTTCACTTAAATGGAAAAATCAAAAAGTAAACAATTCATAAATTTTAAATTGCACAACTTTCTGAATATGATGTTGAAGTCTCACACCATCCTGCCATCCTGCTCTGTCCCACATGGGACGCGTGCCTCCATGCTGCATACACAATCTGCCTCTAACTTAGTAGCCCTCCTGAATATAAGATAGACTGTTGCGGGATCACGGTATTTGTAATCAAGTAACTCTTATTTTACTTAATAATTGCCCTAAAGCACAAGATTAGTCATGCGGAAAATTTGTATACACCAAAGAGAACCGATGAAAGTGCTTCTTTTAACTGAAAACTTTATGGTGAAGTTTTTAAGGTCTGTGGTAAGAATGAATCTTCCAGCCATGAAATTGTAAGCAAGGAAAAACAGATTTGCACATAGTATACAGAGGGTTTGGCACCATCTGTGGTTTCAGGCATCTACTGGGGTCTTAGAACATATCCCCTGCAGATAAAAGGAAATTACTGTACATGTTAAGAGCTTTCTTTAGGATGAGGGAGAGGAAACTCAGAGAGAAACTGTGCTGACTTGAGAATAGGGAGACTTGAGGTCTGATTCTATTTCTGTCACATAGTTGGGCAAGTCCTTACACAAGTTATTTAATTTTTTGGCTACTATTTAGTCATTTATAAAATGAAAGGCTTGTGATTAATGGTCTCTAAAATGTTTTGAAATTCTCAATTTCTATGAATTTGTCTGGCTATCGGGTTTTTACCCTCACTTGTAATGGAAGAAATAGAAGAAACTTGGACTCTTTAGGTCTAGTGTCAATGTTTTTACTACTTTCAGATATAAGTGGTTCTTATCTACTGATCCATGTTGAGGTTGCCTCATGGGCAGAGAGGTTGCAATGATTTATGAACTTATCCTGTCTGGACAGATTTACCACGGAGTATTTTATTGATTTTTTTTTTCAATTCAGCAAACCTGCTAAAGTTGGTTATTGACCACTCACGGGTTGAAAACAGAGACTAAAAGGAATACAAAATTAGAATGAATAGGTCTACATGGAAAAGAGACAAACTTCATTAAAAAGATTTCACTTCAAATTTCTTGACATATTAAAAAATGCAAATTGAATATGCATCTCTACACATATTTGTGCACATGCACACAAATTATAAAATAGAGCTCTACAAAATTTCACAAAACGTCAAGACCCTAGAAACTTGGCATGTCCCCTTCTTATCATTACTTTCCCATAAAGAGTAGCTAATACCATAGCCAATGTGTTCATATTAAAAATTAATTTACCTCTATTAAAATATGCTTACATTATTGTTAATTTCTTTTAAAAATGGCATACTTAGCAGGTACCAACACAATTTTCCTTTTTTGAAATGTGAATCCACTTTTCAGATTTACCTTATTAGGTTTGTGTTTATTATGTCTGTCATCCACATAATCTTACTGTTACTCAATGTGATGCACAAAGTTGACTACCAAGTTCCACACTCACTCTGTAGCATAGCGGTAGTTATGCAATTTTTGAACTCACATGACTAAAGCAAATTTCTGAGACCTGTCTCTGGATTCCAGTACCTATGACCGCTCTCTTGCCTATGAGATATAATCATTATTGACCACAATAGGGCATTTTAAATTTATAGGTAGATCACCGGGTTAGTTTTGGGCCTGCTGTTAAAAGTGAAATATAATCTGGAAAGCTATTAAGATAACTCATAGATAACCTTGATTTAATAAGCCAAATTTATTTAATTCATCCTCAGATATTTTGGCTTAAATGAGGCACAGCCAGTAATTTTTGATAAGTTTACATATATATTGCCAAACGGCATATCACAGCTGGGTCTCATGGCTGGCCATAGAGATACACAAAATTTGGAGACCTGCCACTGGCCATCGATAGATACACAAAATTCAGAGGTAAAGGCTCAGTAGGGTGCTGTGAGATCCAGGAAGTGGGGCAATAGTTGGTTGAGAGTGATACTGAAAAATGGAATACGAACAAAGAATATGGATTGGAAAGGCAAGAAAAACAAAGTTCATCTCTGATTCAGTTTATCTACAGTCAATCATACTGTTTAGTGACCTTAAAACTCAATATCGTGTACAATAGTTTTATAGAGACAATCCCCTGCAGAGTCTATTCAAACCAGCAACACAGTAAACAAGATACAATTGCAGGGATTTTCTTTTTGTCTGTTCTAAGGTTTTGTTATTGTCTTGATGATTGGAATTCATGCTGTTTCTGCATATATTGAAGACACAGAGATGTGTGTCTGGAATGTATTAAAGGAAAAGGAGAAACAATGAGGAACAAACAGAAAGTGAGAGAAATGACATGCTGTGGTGTGTCCAGTAGAGTCAGGAGGAAAACAAGGAAATAGGAAGAGAAAGCTGAATGACTAGAGCATCGTTAACAAAGCGGCAAGCACACTGTCAATAAAGAAATTCAGCTGGTCTTTGTGGACCATTTACATTTCCAGGACAGCGAAGTGCTATTTGAAATAAAGACAATCTGGTTAGGTGGTGGAATGCCTTTTGTGTCCCAGTTGTGACTGTAGTGGTCAGCTTTCAGAAGAACTATTTAAAGGTGTGGGCCATTTCAGTGTCACTATTAATCCCACAAAAGGTTGTTCTTGTCAATGTAAATTGGTTACATATGTCCATCTGTAACCACTTGAATAGACACCAAGCAAAGCACAGTAGAATGATGTATTCAGAGGGGTTTCTTACTAAATGGCAGGGTAGCAAACAGGATTGGCTGTCAATCAATCCTCCTCTTCCGAAATAAGAGAATGTTCTTTTTTTTTTTTAGTTGTTAGTAAGCCATGTGCTTTAGGACCTTTTCTCAGCCCTACGAGTGAAGCTCTATTAGCCAATAGTGATTCTGTTATCTCTCCAGAGAGTAATGAGAAATCTTTAAAAACATATTCAAGAAGAAACATAATTAGGTTTTGATTTAGAAAAGATCACCTGGGTACAACATGAAAAACAAGTTGCGATGAAGCAAATGTGGATGTGGTGGGACAAGTTAAGGGGAAGCTGCAGTTTTCCCAGTGAGAAGTGTGTAAGCAGCTTTAATTAGGGTAAGAGGAAGAGTAGAAGAAGTAGGTGAGGGTGGATTGGGAGTAATTTGCAGGTATAAATAATAAGACTTCTGTAGGGAATAAGACACTGAGATTTCACAGATGCCCCTTGATCTTGGTTTGCAGAACAATAGCTATGATGCATTACTGCAATAGGAAGCTATAGAAGTGGATCAGGTTTGAGGAATAAAAGTGTTATGCGTTTGGTTTTGGACACATTTGTTTCACCAGAGTGGAGGTGCTGAATAAGTAGTGGGCTACAGGTTTATGAAGCTTACACAAGTAAGTTTACACATCTAGGAATTGCCAGTATAAACAGGATAACTGAAATCATGAGGGTGGTTGAAATCATGTGAGAGAAAGGCCACAGATGAAGATGATGGTATACAGCTGAGACCTGAGAAGGAATAGTTATTAATTTGGTAGAGAAAGATGAGCCTCAAGGGGAGATGATAAAGAAGAAACAAGAAAAATAGAAGACAAATCAGGAAAACTGGTATTACAGAAGGAAAGAAGACAGTTGTAAGAAAAAGGGGGAGGAAAACCAGTGGTAACTTACTGAAATAAGGACTAATCAAAGCTCATAGGATTCAGTTACTTCAGCAAGATACTCTTTGATGAAGTGACAGGGGTTTAAACCAGAATAGAGTAGCAGATGAGTGAGGAAAAAAATATGTAGCAATATATATGTATGTATATGTGTGTGTGTCTGCATATGTGTATATATTGTGTGTATATATGTATGTGTATATATATACACAATATATACATATATATGTATATATATGTATGTGTGTGTACATATGTATACACACGTGCTATATATATACATATATGTATATATATATGAGAGAGGCAGAGAGACAGGATCTTGCTCTGTTGCCCAGGCTGGAGTGTAATGGCACAGTTGTAGCTCACTGTAGCCTTGAACTCCTGGGTTCAAGTGATCTTCCTGTTTCCAGCTCCTGAGTTGCTATGACTACAGGTACATGCCACCCATGTCCAGCTAATTTTTGAAAAAGTATTTTTTTTCAGAGATGAAGTCTCTCTACAATTCCCAGGCTAGTCTTAAACTCCTGTTCTTGAGCAATACCCTGGCCTCAGCCCCGCAAAGTACTGGGATTACAGAAGTGAGCCACTGTTCCCAGAAAATTAACTGTTCAGAATAAATTTGACTATAAAGGAGGAAAAACCAGTTGGTAGCTGGAAGAGGGATTTTGTGAACAAGTTAGTTTAGCTTTCATTTTCAATGTTAGATACACTTGGACATATTGGAGAACATGTTGGATGTAGGAAGAATCTAGCAGAGAGAGAATGACTGAAATTATAGAACAAGGATGGCTTAAATGATGAGGCAATTCTCTTCAGGAAACAAGAGTGAGAGGGATTCAGACCACAAGCTGAGTAATTTACTTGAGAAGGTATACTTTGTAAGTATAAGGTAGGTATAAAAATATACCTGTAGATGTGGAGGGTTAATAAAAACAATTTTAGGGGAGTTTCTGTTATATTAATTATTTTTCCCTATAAATTAGGATGTGAAATTATCTTCTGAAAACAAGATTGAAGTGGGAGCATATTACATATTTGAAGAGAGTGAAAGGCTTGACCTTGGCAGGGCTTTCTTGGGCAGAAACTGACAGTTTTCTTTGATCTTCTGATTACTGGGTATGTAAGGTGTGTCTTAGAGTTTTTTTGCACTATGAACACATTACAATTTAGAAACGTTTATAAATGTAGATCTCACTTGTTAATCAAGTTTAGCCTAAAGCTGCCTCCTTGTATATTTAAGTTCAGCCTAAAGGTTTTTCTGTACATTGTGAACTATAACAAATGGAGGTATAAACAGACCGTAGCCCACATTTGCACCAATCACTGAGTTTTGGCCAACAAAACAGCCAACAGTTAAAACCGTGTTCAAAAAAGTCAAACGCCAAGCTGTAACCAATCCAGTTGTTTCTATACTTCACTTCCAATTTCTGTATGTCATTTCCCTCCTTTTTTTTTTGTCTATAAATCTTCTTCCATCACATGGATGCTCTGAAATCTCTCTAAGTCTTCTGTGACTCTGGGGGTTGCCCGATTCGTGAATCATTCATTGCTCAATTAAGCTCCTTAATTTAATGCGGCTTAAATTTTTCTTTTAACACAACATACAGAGTAAATATGTAGGTAGGAGACCTCCACTTCAGCCTCTTACTCAGGTCACGTCTTCCAATCTGGGTTTTCTCAGAATTTTTGAATAGAGCTTTTAGGTTGTTTATTAAAGTCATGCATGACTTTAATGTTTTACTCCCTGTTTCAGCAACGATTCTTGCATATGTTCCTCCTTCAACATCCAACCCAGAAAGGAGAAAGAGGTACTTCCATTCTAAAATCCTAATAATTCTAATAGCCAAAATATACTTGGTAGATAAGGGTAAAATATGTTACCATCAGAAATAGAAATGGATTATGTTTATTTTTATACAAGAACACTTGAGTAAAAACTGATATAAAATTTTAAGTCTACTGTGATTACTTTGTTATAGAATAGCCTTAGTTCATTTACTTATCCAACAAAAATTTATTTAGCACCAATCTAGGTATTATCTTGGGTCCTAAAATAATAGTGATGAACATCAGCAGTACCTCCATGCCTTTACAAAACTCACATTCTAAAGCATGCTTTGGATTCTAAAAAATGAACAAATAAACATAAAATTTGATAGTTCTAATAAAATAAGGCATTGAAGGGCATTAAGTGATAATATGTATGAAGGGAAATGGATGTGGCCAATTTAACTTCTGACCTCAGGTGATCCATCTGCCTCAGCCTCCCAAAGTGCTGAGATTACAATGGTGAGCCACGGATGTGGCCAATTTAAATAGGGTCAGGGGAATCTGTCTGTGAAGCTGACATAGGAATAGGGACCTGAGTAAAATGATTGAATAAGCCATGCAAAATCTAAGCCAAGAAGTTCTCAGGTCAGGAGAGCAGCAAGTGAAATATGCTTGAAGTTGGAATAAGCTTGGTGTGGTTTTGAGGGAAGCAAAAACATGGTTAGAGAAGAATGAGATTCAGGGGAGGCTAGCAGAAAATAAGTTCAGAAAAATACAAGGTGGCAGAAGATGAATTCACTGACGTCAGACACCAGAACCATGGTGAGTTGTTTAGGCTGAATTCTATGGAGGCCAAATAGTCATTAAAGAGTTTGAGAAGGCAACTGTTGGTTACTAATTTCTGTCTTTCAAAGATCACTCTGGCATCTATTTGAAGGTTTAACACTCAAGGGTAGAAATAAGATTAGTTGGAGATACTGTATTAGTCACGGTAAGACATGAAGATGGATAAAACTAAGTGGCAATGAGAGAGGTGATGAAATATCAAGAGCAGGGTTACATTAGAAGATAGTTATGTTTCCTTACTCATATGTCCTTAGAGCAATATATCTGCTTTATATTGTACATTTTCAAAGGACAACAGTTGGGCTAAGAAATTATTTAAAAACATTTTAATCTTATGTAAAGTAACTAGATGACTTAAAACTCTAATAACATACCAAGATAGATAATTAATGTCTTTGTAAAATATAATGAGTTAAGAGTGCATGAATCAATATGGGTTCAGAGAAGTAACGAATGTATACTACCATCCTTCCCATGTAAATGTGAATGCAAACTTCTTTGATTTCTTTTTGTTCTTGGGAGTTGAAAAGAGCATATTCAAAGATTATTTATCACATATCAATTATCAGAGACTTTATTGTTAAAAGTGACACATTTACTCAGTAGCTGTGATTAGAAGTACCACATGATCAAGTTTCTAGTAGTCTGTTAACAACTTGCATCAGTCCGTCTCATTTTTTGCAGGGAATACACTGTTGGAATGAAAGAATATAAGAAGGGAATCATTGCCTGACACTCTTAAATCTTCAGAGTTTCCGAAATCTCTGAAATTGTATCTGAATGCCATATATTTATGACTTAATATTTTCCCCTAGCAAGCAAAAGTTTTAGGGACTTCCTATTAGTCATTTATAGCATCATACCTCTTAATTCAGAAATCTGAGAAGTAATAGGAGGTACATATCAGCAAGCCAGTGTACTTCTTCTAATTATGAATTCAAGAAACAGAAAAATGCCCAAATATAGGTTTCTAGACCAATTAGCAATACTTTATTTTTGGGGCAGGATTTCATTTATTATCTGGTCTTCATAACCCACACTCTGATCTAAAGACTATAGTGACATTTTGTTCTCTTGTCAATGTCAGCTCAGAACTTGTATCCATAGATTTCAAAAGATCATAGTATTTCCCTTCTCCAGTAAGCAGTTACTCTGTAAATTATTATACTTCTCTTTGAAAAATAAAGACCATGAATAATATTGTTTCTATTTTTTTTTTTGTTTGACAAAGCTTTACAGAGTCCTTTCTCAAGAGGATTTAGACTCCTTTTCTGTTGACAGGGCATGAGAATTGGCTCAGACCTAGAAACTGGGTGACTAATTTTGTTTTGGTTTACTGTAATTCTTATTTTTGATGGGTACATAGTAGGTGTATACATTTATGGGGTACATGAAATATTTTGATACAGGCATACAAAGCATAATAATCACATCAAGGTAAATATGGTATCCACCACATCAGGCATTTAACCTTTATGTTTCAAGCAATCCCATTGTTCTCTTAGTTAAATGAACAATGAAATTATTTTTTTTACTAGAGTCACCCTATTGTGCTAGCAAATATTAGGTCTTATTTATTCTTTCTAACTAGTTTTTTGTACCTATTAACCATTCCTCCTTTACCTTCCACCTCCCAACTACCCTTCCCAGCCTCTGGTAATCATCCTTCTACTCTCTGTCTCCATGAGTTTCATTGTTTTAATTTTTAATCTCTCACAGATAAGTGAGGACATGTAATATTTGTGTTTCTGTGCCTGGCTTATTTCACTTAACATAATGACCTTCACTTCCATCCATGTTGTTGCAAAGGACAGTATCTCATTCTTTGGTATGGTAATAGTACTTCATTGTATATATGTACATTTTCCTTATCTATTCATAACAGGTAGACACCTAAGCTGCTTCCTATTCTTGGGTATTTGTGAATGGTGCTGCAATAAATATAGGAGTGCAGATATCTCTTAAATATACTGATTTACTTTCTTTGGGTATATACCTAGCATTGGCATTGCTGGATCATGTGGTAGGTCTATTTTTAGTTTTATGAGGAACCTCCAAACTTTTCTTCATGGTGATTGTACTAATTTATATCTCCCCCAACAGTGTATAATTCCTTTTTAATTCATATCCTTGACAGCATTTATTTTTGCCTGTCTTTTGGATAAAAGCCATTTTAACCAGGTTGAGATATCTCATTGTAGTCTTTATTCACATTTCTATGATGATCAATGATGTTGAGAACCTTTTCATATGCCTGCTTCCCATTTGTATATCTTCTCTTGAGAGATGTTTATTCAGATCTTTTGCCCATTTTTAAATCAGATTATTATATTTTTTTCTGTAGAGTTGTTTGAGCACCTTATATATTTTGGCTAGTAATTCCTTGCTTCATGAGTAGTTTGCAAATATTTTCTCTCACTGTGTGGATTTTCTCTTCATTTTGTTGATTGTTTTCTTTGCTGTGCAGAGTGTTTTAATTTAATGTGCTCTGATTTGTCGATTTTTGCGTTGGTTGCTTCTGCCTGTGGGGTGTTGCTCAAGAAGTTTTTGCCCAGACCAATATTCTGGAGAGTTTTCTCAATGTTTTCTTTTAGTAGTTTCATGGTTTGAGGTCTCAGATTTAAGTCTTTAATCTATTTTGATTTGATTTTTGTATTTGGCAAGAGATAAGCTCTAATTTTATTCTTTCACACATGGATATCTAGTTTTCTCAGCATTTATTGAAAAGACTGTCCTGGATGAATGATTTCGATATTCTATGTAGATAATACCAACCTTTTGCTTTTCAATTCTTGATGTGCTTTTCCATATAAATCATGAAATATTATAGCCTACTTCCCATCCATCTTATACCTAGAGTCACGATGTTTTACTTTTCCCCATCAAAGAAGACTTCAGAAAAAGATACCACTCTGGCTTTGCTTCCTGTTGTGGTATATTATATTCACATTGCCTCTGATAATTACATTTCATCATAAGCTCTCTTATCAATACCTCTATCATTCTCATTCATATGAAGTACCCAGAAACATGTCAGCATTGTCTACTGCCAAAAGACAGCCTGAACTGAGTTTCTTAACAACCCCTGTGCCCTTTGTCTAATGAAAAGAACATACCTGGGGACATCCTGGTGATCATAGTTATGTGGAAGATGTTCTATTATCATTTAGTACATTTATTTTAATTTCTCCCTCATCTTGAGCCTTCCAACACTTCCCTCAGTTATCTGCCAAGACAGTTCTACCATATCACATCATTTGTTCTACTAAATCACATCATTTGAATTACTTTTTCGAACATTAAAAAGCCATTTCTGCATTGTATTAGGATTCATTTCAGGGTAAAACCATACCTATAAACTTTTTATATGCCAAATCACATAAAAAAGTAAAAAGTGAAGTCCTTTTTTTCCTTAGTGGGGAAATTATTTCTCTAGGTGTTTATTCCTATGTATTGCCTGGAAGCCCTGAATAGTTCAGGTGATATAATAAAAGGACAAACATTGTATATTGTCTGGGGAAAAAGGAGGCTGTTTTCCCTTAGCAACTGGAAAAGTATCTCAGAAGATTAAAATCCTGTGGCACAAGATTCTTAGATATGTCTGCCAACTTTTTTTTTTATTACCACCTTAAGTCTTTTGGTCCTACTTTGTACCAGGATTCTGATTTCATTATAGGGAAATTTTTTTGACTGTATTCTTTGTATAAGCTAAGATTTAGTGGTTTGCATAATCTGAAAAATGCTTTGTCATAGAAATCAATGTACATGCCTGCTGTTGATTTGAACATTTACCTTAATCATTAAACATCAAATTCAACTAAAATATTTTCATAAAATTCTCATATTCAGATTCTACCTACAGATATTTTAAATCAATTGTTGAAAAGCAAGGCCTGAACATGGATATTTTTTGAAAGATTCTGAGATTTTCTGATGTGTAACCAAGATCAGGAAGTTCTAATCTACTTTATGAAATTGATATCCTACTAGCATTCTGAAGAAGCATATCTGAATACACAGAGAAATAACATTAACTTAAGGGAAATAAATTGGGATAGGCAAGTCCTTAATTATATAAAAGATTGCCTTGAATTTAAAAATGTTTTGAAAAACATTTATAGCAAATGTCATTTTCCATCTCTTCTTTTTATATTGGCAACCATAAGGATATTTTGCTTCTGAATCAACATGAAAGATTTAAATATATAATTAAAGCAGGAATATTCTCACAGTGATATTACATGTTGTTTCAATTAAATATTGTTTCAAATGGCAAGAATTCTTAGGAACTATCGGATAGATAACACATTAAATTGATAAGGATTGACACTGGTAAGTTTTGACATTTTAAGATCATGGAAAATGGAAGAAAAAAATCAAATCCCTCTTGCAGCTATATTACTAGTTTGCTTAAAAACCAACAATCTGTTGTGATAAGTTCATTTGTGCAGTCCTTTTTTTTTTTTTAATTAGAGGCAGTTTCGCTCTTGTCGTCCAGGCTGGAGTACAGTAGCGTGATCTCAGCTCACTGCAACCTCTGCCTGCTGGGTTCAAGTGATTCTAAGGTCTCAGCCTCCCGAGTAGCTGGGATTACAGGCACCCACCTCCATGTTCAGCTAATTTTCATATTTTTGGTAAGCATGGGGTTTCACCATGTTGGCCAGGCTGGCATCGAACTCCTGACCTCAGGTGATCTGTCTGTCTTGGCCTCCCAAAGTGCTGGGATTATAGGCATGAGCCATCGCACCCAGCCTGTGAAGTCTTTAAGTAAAGACAAGTTGGTATTTTTAGGGGATAATATTGTGAATTACTGAAGTATGCCAGTCATAACAGTTCTTTCTTTGGTGATATAAATACTTAGTATTTTTATTTCTTTGACAGCTTGTTGCATATATAAAAGGAATGGAACTATACATTTCACCATATACTGAGTATTTTATATATTTATTTAATACTTATATCAAATCCGTGAAGTAATTTATGCTCTTTGTTCATATTAGTTCCAAACATAAATCAGGCTAACAATATCATTTGCCTCATAGGATTATTCAGAGAATTAAATAATTTAATACTTAAAAAGCCATTGAAAAAGTTATTAGTGAATGCTGTATAGTAAAAAACTATAGTAAATGCTCAAGATTATCATCATGATGATAGTTAGTATAATTATGAAGTGAGTATTGACACTATCAATTCACAGATAACAGAGACTCTGAGTATAAGTCAGCCAAAGTCACATAGGTCTGAAATAGTAGAACAGGGCCCAAGCCCAGCTAATCCAAAGTCTTTATATTTTCCAGTTATTATGGACTGAAAGTTTATGTTCCATCAAAATTTGTATCTTGAGCCCTGATCCCTAATGTAGTAGTATTTGGAGAGGGACTTTTTCGAAAGTAATTGTGATTAAATTAGGTCAGGAAGGTGAAGCTTTTATGATGGTGTTAGTACCCTTATGAAAACAAACCAGGGAAAGGCCATTTGAGCACATAGAAGGAAGGTGGCCAACTATAAGCCAGAAAGAGAATCTGCAAGCCAGAATCTAATCAAATTGGGCACCCTGATCTTGCACTTCCAGCCTCCAGATCCTGAGAAGATAAATTTCTGTTTTTTTAAACCACTCAACCTATGGAATTTTGTTATTGCAGCCAAATAAGACAAATTTATACCCATACTCTAAAATGCCCTTTCATTACATTAGTTGAGCTGCTTAGCAAATAGCCCAGTGAAGCCTTGAAGGGTGAACAAAGCTTTGGCAAATAGATGAGGTTTGGTTTAGGGGTACAGGATAGGATAATAGGGGCAGAGGAAATGTGGGGGAAAGAGATTGAGTCATGATCATTCTAGCATGCATGGAAGACTTCCAGTAGCTTGAGTATTACAAAAAAATAAGCTGTTTCTCTTAATTTAATAAATATTCTCTACTATATGCCTGCTATTCTTACATATGCCAGAGAATGTAGAAACATTGAATATCTTTCTTTTTGCTAATAAATTTGTATGATTATATAGCAATATGAATAAAATAAGTGCTATAAGAATTTATAAAATAGAATTATGCATCATGGTTAAAATAGGATGATAAAATTTAATTTGAGAGGCAATATTTAAGCTGAATCTTGAAGGAGGGAAAAATGACATATTAATAGTAGTAATTAAAGGCCAGGTGCATAGCTCATGCCTGTAATCCCAGCATTTGGGAGGCTGAGGTGGGTGGATCACCTGAGGTTGGGAGTTCGAGATCAACCTGACCACATGGAGAAACCCCGTCTCTATGAAAAATCTAAAATTAGCCAGACGTGGTGGTAGATGCCTGTAGTTCCAACTACCCAGGAGGCTGAGGCAGGAGAATCACTTGAATCCAGGAGGCAGAGGTTGCGTTGAGCTGAGATCATGCCATTGCACTCTAGCCTGGGCAACAAGACCAAAACTCCATCTCACAAAAGAAAAAGTGTAATTAAATAGAAATGGTTTCTTTGGTTAAAAGTAAATAGAGACCATGAAGTTTTACTTAGACGAAAGTACTTATGTTGTGCTAAAGTTGTCTTTAAGAAGCCATATTAAATGGAATAGATTCTTGTTAATTTGTCCCTTGCAAAGGAAAGTTAGAAGAAATGGCTTTAAGTTGCAACTGGCAAGTGGATGACTTACTTTTAAGATGTAGAGAATGTCCAGTGGTCACCTATATCTAATAAGACCTTTAGATTCCAGGATTATGCTCTCATTAAAGTGGGACCAGCAGTTAAAGCCATCTATTTAGTGACATTAAGGGCAAACTTAATGAGCATTTTTGTTGTATTTTTTCATTAACTTCAAATATAGTGGTAGGTATTGTTCTTTATATACATTTAATATATATGTTATCTATATATAAATATATATACTAAAGTACAACTTATAGGTGTTAAGATAGCTGATAAAAATTTCATTTAAAATTTATCATCACCATATTTATAATTACTCTTTTCTTAATATATAGTAATGATAATGTGTGCTTTGCTAAATAGACGTTTTTCTCAGCTCTGTTATGCATTATTTAGGTTAAAAAAAGTATATAAATTTTGGTCTGGAAAACCATATTATTATTCATTTTTTTGTTTCCTCAATTTTCAGATTTTGAAGCTGAACATTGAAAATTGATCAGTGTTTTATTTCAAAAATATACATAGGCATGTATTTATAGTTAATCCTAAAATTCACATAGTACATAAAGCTTTCAATTTTGAAAAAGAAAATGAGAAAGGTAATTAAAATATATAACAATCTAAAGAAATGGTGATGTTCCTAAACATATACACTTATTGATTACAACTCTATGCTATTGCTTTGCAAGTCTAACCAATTTCAAGTAATACTTTTCATTTCATGGGTTTACAGTGTTATTTCTTTAGTTAACTTAAAAAAATGACTTCATTTTCTTCTTTTCTTTTCTGAAATGGAGTTTCACTCTTGTCGCCCAAACCAGAGTGCGATGGCAGAATCTCGGCTCACTGCAAGCTCTGCTTCCCAGGTTCAAGTGAGTCTCCTGCCTCACCCTCCTGAGTAGCCGGGACTACAGGCATATAATGCCATTCCTGGCTAATTTTTTTGTATTCTTAGTATAAATGGGGTTTCACCATGTTAGCCAGGCTGGTCTCGAACTCCTAACCTCAGATGATCCACCCATGTCAGCCTCCCCAAGTGCTGGGATTACAGACGTGAGTCACCATGCCCTTCCTAAAAGTGACTTCTTAGCTGATTTGTATCCATGTTGCCTAGGAAAGTCCTAGAACTATACTTTTCTTCTTGCCTATATTGTCAAGTGCCCAAACTAAAACGATGTCAAATATTATTTCATCCAGAAAGTTCTCAGTTAAGGATAGAACATTAGGGGATGTCGTGTATATTTTTCTCACAGTGGTGATAAATAATATTCTTCTCTTCTTATAGATGATCACCTTGTGGAATATTATGATGAGATAATTGGATTAAAATATTACACATTTATATATCAGGGATTGATTACTTCAGACTAAATATACTGAGATAAATATACTGAGTATTTTGATTGTCCTTGCCTCATCACCATAATTCAATTAGTCTTTGTTAAACTCTGTCTCCTTCTGTATCTGCCTCTCTGTTTTTCTCCTGCCCCAATCTCCATTCTGTCTGATTTTATGTATCCCTTGGTACCATTACTTTAAACCCTATAAGAATTTACTATCTCTTGTCTACACTTTCTCATTTGCCAAATTTGAGAAACTTAGTTTTTGACAAAAGCAATTGTCATGTAAATAAATCAGTATTCCAGAGTGGATAGTATCTAGGTGGTTTCCCTGCATTATTTATTTTGACGTGGATACAAGGTCTTAATAATATTTAATCAATATACTAATGGACTGTGTTAGGTAAGTTTATTAGAAACTATTAATGAACTATTAGAGTTTGAAAACACAGCTGTCATGATTCGCACTATTATTTGTTCAGCAATCATGTGAAGGTATGTTTTTGTTTATATATTTTTTAATGAATAGTTTGGAAACTCATTGTTTTCTCATCCTCTGACATTGTTTATGGTCAAGACACTGCCTGTAATATCCCCAGAACTAAAGAAAGGAGAAACTGACCTTGAATTAGGCAAGATTTCTTTTTTTTTTTGGTCAATCAATGAGAGCATGAATGTTGCTCAGGTGGGCCTTGAACTCATGGCCTCGCCTCCACAAGTGCCAGGACAACTGGCTGCAGCCACTGCGGCCCCCGAATTAGGCAAGATTTCTTAGACAAGACATCAAAATTATGATCCATGAGAGAAAAAATACATAACTTGAACTTCATTAAAATTATAAAATTTTATTCTTTGCAAGATACTGTTAAGAATATGAAAAGAGCAATTATGTCCTAGAAAAATTTTTGCAGATTATATATATTTATAAAAAAGAATTTATATATATATGAGAAAGTATTTATATATTTATATATTATATATACTTGGCATTCACTGTAGTAAAATTCTCTAATGTCATGTTGCTGTGAACACTGAATTAGTGACTAGTAAGCCATTGCCCCTGGGGAAAAACAGGGTTAGATACTTGTGAGCCTCTAGTCATAATCTCTTCATCAACTGACAAATGCAAACCTTATTTTGTGTGTTTCTTTTAAAGATATCTTAATATATATTGTTAATTCATTAACATGGAACTCATGACCAACTGCACTATAATTTATGGCTAAAGAGATCTCATCTGACATGCATAGATTCTCTGTAAGACACATGACAGATTTCATGCATGAGAACATGAGATATCACTGAATACTATGCTTTGATGGCAATTTAAACAACAAAATTACCTCAAAAAAGCACCAAAATGTGAAAAAGAAACACACAAATAGAGTTCATAAAGAATATTTATTTACAGTATAAGAGTTCAAGCAAGAAGGCAGAATATTGCCTTATTCTGTATCAGCTAGAAACATGCACATTTAAGGGCACTTAAATGTTTTGCTTCTCTGTTCATGTCTTTTATGACTGTGAAAGGGAAAGGAATGTTGATTTTTGGGCTACAAATCAATTTTATTGAGTAGACAAATTCACAAATACAGAGTCCAAGAATAATGAGGATCAACTGTGTATATACGTAGGTTTTTCAAAAACTCAGTAGTAAGAAAAACCTGATAAAAAATAGTGAACAGATTGGAGGTACTTTGCCGAAGAAGAAACATGAATGACAAAAATGCATATAAAAATGTTTGATATAATTAGTCATTAAGAAATGCAAATTAAAAGTGGAACCCAAGTCATCTCAGGGTCTTGCTCCTGTGAAGACGGGTCCCAGAAATGTGTCTGCCTCTTCTCTTATTCAACTGCCGCTGAGGAGTTGAAGTTTTAGGCGAACCTTCAGAGGTCCAAAGGCAAAGCTCTCCCTCTGCCCCTATGTGACCTTTTTGTGAGCAGCGAAGGATGACAGTCTCCCCAGGCCAAGATCACCAGCTACTCCCATCCATTTCTTCCATCCCAGTGTGATTCCACACATATGTCTTTGGAATGGGGCAACACACAGTCCAAGTTACTTAACTGAGTAACTAATGGGGAGAGGGGATTCAGGGAGTCAACCTGTGACAGAAATGACAGGTCATTCAGAGCATAAAGGCCGGCCTCAGTGAAAGGTGTTTGTTTGTTTATATATTTATTTATTTTTATTTTTATTTTTATTTTTATTTTTATTTTGTTGAGACAGAGTCTCACCCTGTTGCCCAGGCTGGAGTGCAATGGCATGATCTCGGCTCACTGCAACCTCCGCCTTCCAGGTTCAAGCCATTCTCCTGTCTCAGCCTCCTGAGTAGATGGGATTACACGTGTCTGCCACCATGCCTGGCTAAGTTTTTGTTTCTTTAGTAGAGACGGGGTTTCATCATGTTGGCCAGGCTGGTCTTGAACTCCTGACCTCATGATCCTCCCGCCTTGACCTCCCAAAGTGCTAGGATTACAGGCCTGAGCCACCGGGCTCAGCCCGTGCACTTGCTCTAAAGGGTTGAATCCTGGTGGCTCACGCCCATCATCCCAGCACTTTGGGAGGCCCAGGTGGGCAGATCACTTGAGGTCAGGAGTTCGAGGCCAGCCTGGCTAACATGATGAAATCCTGTCTCTACTGAAAATAAAAAAGTAGCCGGGCATGGTGGTGGGCGACTGTCATCCCAACTGCTAAAGGCTGAAGCAGGAGAAAAGGAGGCTTTTCTAGCCCTACCCCATCCCTCAGTCTCCAGCCACAGCCAGCCTTTGGGTGGGGTGGTACCTGCAGTGTGATACCACTACATATTTTATTAAACTTTTAGGTTTGGGGATACATGTGAAGCTTTGTCATATAGGAAAACCCATGTCATGGGGTGTTGTTGTACAAATTATTTTATCACCCAGATATTCAGCCAAGTACCCAATAGTTATTTTTCCTTCTCATCTACTACTTTAAACCCTCAAGTAGACCTCAGTGTCTGTTATTTCCTTCTTTGTGTTCATGACTTCCCATCATTTAGCTCCTACTTATAAATGAGAACATGCAATATTTGAATTAGTTTCTTAAGGCTAATAACCTCCAGCTCCATCCATATTCTTGTGAAAGAGATTATCTCATTCTTTTTTATTGCTGCATAGTATTCCATGGGGGTATATTTACCACATTTTCTTTATCCAGTCTGTCATTGATGGGTATTTAGGTTGATTCCATGTCTCTGCTATTGGAAATAACACTATATATTTATCTGAACATTTGAAATTTAAAAGTCTGGCTATCCAAAGTGTTGGTGAGAATCTAGAGCTCTGAAAACTCTCATGTACTGCTGTGGAAAAGTAAAATGCTAAACACACCTTGGAAAGCAGTTTGCTAGTTTCTCAAAAATGTAAAAATATATTGTTGATATGATGGATTCATTCAACACATAGGCATTTGCTCAATAAAATTACTTCATATTCATATACATATATTCATATGTTCATATGAATTCATATATTCATATATATACATATTCATGATGTTTTCACTTGTGATAGATCAAAATCGGGAAGCAGCACAAATTTTTATCAACAGGTGAAAGGATAAACAAACCAGTATGTCCATAAAATAGAATACTACTCAGCAGTAAAGAGAAACTATTGATACAGAAATCACAGTTATAACTCAAAATAATAATCATAAATGGAAGAAATGAAAAAGTAAAAGTAATAAAATTTCAAAAAATGCAAACTAACCTATACTGACATAAAGAAATCACTGTTTGCCTAGAGATGAAGAGTGGCAGTGAAGGGAATGAAGGAGGGATTCCAAAGGGTCATGAGGAACCTTTGGGACTGATGAATGTGATTCTTATCTTGATGGCAGAATTGGTTTCACAGCTGTACACATGTTATTACATGTCAAATTTTCATTTTAAAGGACTATAATTCATATTATGATAATTACACCTTTTAAAACTGATAAACATGTTAGTAGCCTTCTCTGGTGCTAAAAATATAATTTTTAGTTTTTAAATTTGCTACTGGTTTTCTTCTAAAGTTTCTTAATTATTTTAAGTTTGGGAGTACATATGAAGGGTTGTTGCATAGATAAGCACATGTCATGGGAGTTTGCTGTATATATTATGACATCACCCAGGTATTAAGCTCAGTATGCAATGGTTATTTTTTCTGCACCTCTCCCTTCTTTTGCCCTCCCTTTTGAGTAGACTCTAGTGTCTGTTGTTTCCTTCTGTGTGTTCATAAGTTTTTATCATTTAGCTCCCACTTATAAGTGAGAACATGTGATATTTGATTTTCTGTTCCTATGTTTGTTTGCTTAAGATGATAGTCTCCAGCTCCATCCATGTTCCCACAAAAGACATTATCTTATTCTATTTTATGGATGCATAATACATACTGTGTATGTACCACATTTTCTTTATCCAGTCTATCATTGATGGCATTTAGGTTGATTTCATGTCTTTGCTATTGTGAACAGTGTTGCACTGAATATTTACATGCATGTATCTTTATGGTAGAATGCTTTATATTTATCTGGGTATATACCCAGTAATGGGATTGCTAGATTGAAGGGTAGTTCTGCTTTTAGCTCTTTAAGGAATGGCCACACTGCTTTCCACGATAATTGAACTCCCACAAACAGTGTAGAAGGGTTCCTCTTCTCCACAGGTGCCTTGCTAGCACCTGTTATTTTTTGACTTTTTAATAACAGCCATTCTGACTGGTGTGAAATGATATCTCATTGTGGTTTTGATTTGCATTTCTCTAAAATGGTCAATGATATCTGAGAAGTATCTGTTCATATGCTTTGCCCACTTTGTAATGGGTTGTTTTTCTTTTGTAAATTTGTTTAAGTTTCATATAGATGCAAGATATTAGACCTTTGTCACATGCATAGTTTGCAGAAATTTTCTCTCATCCTGTAGGTTGTCTGTTTACTCTGTTAAGTTTCTCTTGCTGTGCAGAAGCTCTTAAGTTTAATTAGGTCTCATTTATCAATTTTTGCTTTCTTTGCAATTGCTTTTGGTGTCCTTTCATAAAATCTTTGCCTGTTTTTATATCAAGGATGGTATTGCCCAAGTTGTCTTCAGAGTTTTTATAGTTTTGGGTTTTACATTTAAGCCTATAATACATCTTGAGTTGATTTTTATATATGGTGTAAAGAAAGGGTCAAAGTTCAATGTTCTGCCTATGGTTAGCCAGTTCTCTCAGCACCACTTGTTGAACAGGGGTGCTTTCCCCCCTATTGCTTGTATTTGTTAGCTTTGTCAAAGATTGGGTTGTCATAGATGCGCAAGCTTATTTCTGGGCTCTCTATTCTGTTCCATTGGTCTGTGTGCCTGTTTATGTACCAATACCATGCTATTTTGGTCACTGTAGCCTTGTAGTATAGTTTGAAGTTGAGTAACATGCTTCCTCCAACTTTGTTCTTTTTGCTTAGCATTGGCTTGGCTATTTGAGCTGAATTTTGGTTTCATGTAAATTTTAAAGTAATTTTTATCTAGTTCTGTGAAGAATGTCATGGTAGTGTGCTAGGAAGAGCACTGAATCTGTAAATTGCCTTGGGTAGTATAGCCATTTTAATGATATTGATTTTTTATATTCATAAGCATGGGATGTTTCTTCATTTGTTTGTGTCTTCTCTGATTTCTTTGACCAATGTTTTGCAATTCTCATTGTAGAGATATTTCACCTCCCTCATTAGCTGTATTCCTAGGATATTTTTTTTGTTGTGGCAATTGTTAATGGGATTGGCTTTCTAATTTTGTTCTCAGTTTGATTGTTGTTAGTTTAGGGGAATGCTAGCAATTTTTGTGCTTGCAATTTTGCTGAAATTATTTGTTGTCTGAAGGAGCTTTGGGGCTGAGATTACAATGGGATTTTCTAGATAAAAAATCATTTCAACTGCAAACAGATATAGTTTGACTTCTTCTTTTCCTATTTGAATGCACCGTATTTCTTTCTCTTGTTTGATTGTTCTGGCAAGGACTTCAAATACTATGCTGAATAGAAGTGGTGAGAGAGGGCATCCGTATCTTGTGCAGGTTTTTAAGGGAATGCTTCCAGCTTTTGCCCATTTAGCATAATGTTGGCTGTGGGTTTGCTACAGGTGGCTGTCATTATTTTGAAGTACGTTTCTTCAAGACATAATTTATTCAGAGCTTTTAAAGTGAAGAGATTTTGAATTTTGTCAAAAGCCTTTTCTGCATCTATTGAGGTAATCATGTGGTTTTTGTCTTTAGTTCTGTTTATGTGATGAATCACACATTTATGGATTTTTCTTTTGTATGTTGAACCAAACTTCCATCCCAGGGATGAAGCCAATTTAATCATGGTGGATTAGATTTTTAATGTGCTGATGAATTTGGTTTGTAAGTATTTTGTTGAGGATTTTTGCATCAGTGTTCATCAAGCATACGGAGCTGAAGTTTTCTCCTTTTTTGGTGTGTCTCTGCCAGGTTTTGGTAGCAAGATGATGCTGTCCTCATAGAGTGAGTTGGGCAGAAATCCTTCTTCCTCACTTTTATGGAATAGTTTCAGTAGAAATGGTACCACATCTGGCAGAATTTGGCTCTGAATCCATCATGCCCCGAGCTTTTTTCTTTTTTTGGTTGGTAGGCTATTTATTACTGATTCAATTTAGGAACTTGTTCTTGGTCTGTTCAGGGAATCAGTTTCTTCCTGGCTCAGTCTCAGGAGAGAGTATGTGACCAGAAATTTATCCATCTCTTCTAGCTTTTGTAGTTTGTGTGCATAAGGTGTTCACAGTACTTTCTGATGGTTATTTTTATTTTTGTGGGATCAGTAATACCTTCCCTTCATCATTTCTAGTTTTTTTAAGTTGGATCTTTTCTCTTTCCTTCTTAGTCCAGCTAATGGTCTATTTTATCTTTTTTTTTTTTTCAGAAAATCAACTCCTGGATTCATTGATCTTTTGAATTTTTTTGTATCTTAATTCTCTTCAGCTCTGATTTTTGTTATTTCTCATCTTCTAGCATGGGGGTTGTTTCTCTAATTCTTTCAGTTGAGAAGTTAGTTATTTTGAGAACTTTCTAACATTTTGATGTGGCCATTTGTGCTATGAATTTCTCTCATAACATTGCCTTAGCTATGTCCCAGAGGTTCTGAGACATTGTATCTTTGTTCTCATTATTTTCGAAGACCTTCTAGATATCTGCCTTAATTTTTATGTAATTGTATGGTTTTGAGTGATTTTTATTGTGTTGACTTCTATTTTTATTGTACCATGGTGCAAGAGTGTGTTTGGTATGATTTCAGGCTTTTTATATTTGTTGAGGATTGTTTTATGGTCCAATTATGTGGACCACAAATGTCAGTGATTCATAGACTTAGCCTCTTTACATAATGCCATACTTCCTGGTGGGTTTGTTCATTCTTTTTATTCTTTTTTCTTTATTTTTGCCTGACTGTCTTATTTCAGAGAACAAGTCTTTAAGTTCTGAGATTCTTTCCTCAGCCTGGTTCATTCTGCTGTTAATACTTGTGATTGCATTTTGAAATTCTAGTGTTATTCGGCTCTGTCAGACCTGATGCGTTGTTTTTTATATTGGCTGCTATTTTGTCCTTTAACTCCTGTATCACTTTACTATGATTCTTGTTTTCCTTGGATTGTGTTTTGCCATTCTCCTGAATCTCAATGGTCTTTGTTCCTATCCATATTCTCTACTCTTTTTCTATCATTCCAGCCAGTTTAGCCTGGGTAAGGACTCTTCTTGGAGAACTTGTGAGGTCATTTGGTGGACATGTGACACCCTGGCCATTTGAGTAATCAGAAGCTGAATTCTTGTCTTGTTTCAGTGGTGGGTAGGTTAGTGAGGTATTTTTAGTTATGAAGCTTTGGGGTATAATCCAGAAGGTGATATTTAGGCTTGTTGGTCATTTGGTAGACTCTTGCTCAGTTGTATGACTGAGGAAGTTTCCTCAGAGTCACAGCCATGTTCCCTCTCAGTGCTCTGAAAGTGTGGGTTTCTCTCCCCCTTGCGTGCTGGCTATTCTTCATGACTTGGAACTCCTGGGCTCCCCACTGCAGCTCTGGGGTGATCTCAGTGTTTATGTTCTTTCCCCAGCTTAGAGGCACTGGAGGAAGAGATCTGAGTAGTGGTTGTGGCCAAGAGTCATTTGCTTGACTTTTGGGGACCTGAGAGATTCAGGTCAGCAATAGCTCAGTGCAATCAGCCCAAGATGGAGGGTCTGTGCTGTGGACCCAAGCCAGGAGTTCCCTGTGTGGTGAAAGGTCATAGGAGTGTGTGAGAACCATGGGAGACAGACTGGCCTCCTCTCCTAGGGTTGACTACAGCTTCTTGAGGGCGTGGATAAGGCACTTAGGGCATTTGCTTTTTCATTTCTTTCATTAGTTCATAGGGCATTTCTACTACAGAGGCAGTGGCAGAGAGGTTTTCAGTTGCCCCTGGAGACTCTGTCCAGGGAGTTGCTGAGTTGGTATGGTATGTTTTCATTCTCATTTGTCTCAAGGACATTTTGAATTTCCATTTTAATTCACTTATTGACCGACTGGTTTTTGAGAAGCAAATCTTAAAATTTCAATGTGTTAGTAAAGTTTCTGAAGTTTTTCTTGTTGACTTTTAGTCATGCCATTGATGTCACAAAAGATACTTCATATTATCTCTATCTTCTTAAATTTGTTAAGACTTGTTATGAGGACCAATACATGGTTTATTCTGGACAATATTCCATGTACACTTAGAAGAATGTGTATTCTACAGCTGTTGGATATAATGTTCTGTAATGTCCTTTAGGTTCATTTGGCTTAGGTTTAGTTTAAGTCTTATGCTTCATTGACAATTTTTTGTTCTAGATGGTCTGTTTGTCACTTCTACTGGGGTGTTAAAGTCCTCTGTTATCTCTATTATTTTGTTGTATTGCAGTCTGTTTATTTATTAGACTTTAAATCTAATGATATTTGCTTTTTATATCTAGGTTTTCTGATGTTGAGTACATATATAATTGTTATATCTTATTGAATTGATCCCTTTATCATTATATAATAATTGTATTTGTTTCTTTTTACAGTTTTTGACTTAAAGTCTATTTTATCTGATACAAATATGGTTACTTTTATTTGCTTTTGCTTTTCATTTGCATTATTTTTTTCCCAGCCTCTATTTTTTATCTATATCTTTAATAGTGATGTGACTCTCTTGTAGAGAACATATAGTGAACACTCGCTTAAAAAAAAAAACATTTCAGTAACTTCATATCTTTTAATTGGGTAATTTAATCCATTTGCATTCATGTAAAAATTATTGTTAGATAAAAACTTACTCCTGCTATTTTGTTAATTGCTTTCTGGTTGCTTTGTAGATCCTTTGTTTCATTCTTCCTCTCTTGTTTACCTTTGTGTCTTCATTTTTGTTTGTTTTTGGGAACTGAGCTTTTTTCCTTTCTCTTTTATAGAACTTTTTATTATTGATTGGCTTTTCTCACTTATTATTGGTCTGATTAAGTTTTCTATTTCTTCAAAATCTAATATTAATAAATTATATGCTATAATTTATTTTCTTGTGGTTATCATGGTGCTAACATGATGAGCCTTGTTGTTACAATAGACAATTTTAAGCAGATAGCAACTTAATTTTTGTCACATAAAATATTTCTACAGCTAACTCCCCATTTATATTTTTGTTACCTTAACTGTATTCGGCAGCTGTTATTCACAGGTTGCAATGTAGTGTTAAGATTGTCTTTTGATTTCATTCAAAAACAGTTTCTTGTCTATTTTTCCTTTTCTTTTTGTTTTTAGTAGGAACAAATTAAGGGAATAAGATGTCTTCCCTCAGACATCTTTGTGTGGAAGTCTCCACAATTTCAAATATTACGTTATTAATGAGGGAACAGATATATGATATATTTTATATATTTTTTTGAAGTAGGGAGAAATATATTGTTCTTGCATTTAGATTTATTTTTTGCTTTACCTTAATGGTTTATAATTTCCCTTTCATTGTAATGGAATGTTTTCTCTTGGACTACCTTTGTTAGATTTTGGATATGGAAGTGAATAAATATCTGTATAACATATTAATGTCAGTGATTTAAATGAGAGTTGTGTATTTGTTTGAAAAATATTTAGTTAAGTTTTTAAACATGTTTAATTCAGATTAAATTTCTTCTCTAAGACGTTAAATAAAAGATATTTTATTTATTGTAGTTTGGACTTTAAAAATTGCATTAGGAATGTGATTTTGAATATTTTTGGATGAATTATGTTCATATTTATTCTTCAGAGACTTGTGCAAGTCGGCTTGGTGTTCCAAATTTTAGACAAAAAGTATTGTCATTTCAGATAAAGATTTACATAATTTTTGGTATTCTTACAAGTAAGACACATAATTTATTCATGTATGTATATATGTGAAAATTTTAGAACATTGCCAGTATTAAACTCAGACCTGGCTTCTAAAGAGATCATGTGTTAGATTTGCTTCTATGAGCTCTCCATGGTTATTAGCACATTTGGACAGAGTGCAGTTGACTTAAGTAATAACAGCGACATTACCTTGGTGCCATCTCGAGTATACTGTACTCTAAAATGGTGGTCTCTCTTTTAATTTTTGTCCTTCTTATTTACCTTATGTACCAAGCAGATGATGTATATGTTTTTTTTGTCTTTATGTCTTTGGTCTTCCACCTAATCAGCTGTCACTACTTTGGGAATATTAATAATATACTAAGCACTCCATCTAAAGAGGAAGCATGATGTAGGAAAGTTGTCAAAAAGAGTGAGCATACCAACTTGGAACCCACAGACCTGCAAATGGAAAAGTCAGTCGTTTAAACTTTCTGTACTTCAGTTTTATGATGTCTAAAACTGAGAGATCAGATAACCTTTAATGTCCATCATTAGCTCTATTATCTATACTTTTTGTAGTAATTTTTATGATCTATTCTTGCTGGACAGTTACATAAAGGCAGCTGAAGATTGCTTAGGTTCCTGTGAGTCAGAAACAAAGTGATGAATAGAAAATCACTCTTCTGCTATGTTTTTAAAGCATTGTTTATACTCTTATTTCTCACTCTATAATTTATATATAAATGATATCCATTATTTAAAATTTCATATGCAAAGACCATCTGGTCTGTATAATAGCTGTTTCTGTTTTACCAAATATTGATAAATTGTGCAGCTTTGTGCTGCCAAATACTTAGGACTCTGTCATGGCTTCATACCAATTTCAAAATGAATATTGAACATAACTATTTAGGGATGAAGGAGTAATAGTAAATAAAACCATATGCTCACTAGTAAAATTTTTTTAACAATAACTCTTAGTAGCATGTTTTAAAACTTGATCCACTTGCAACAATAGTAAAGTCCTATTTTCATTTGATTCTGAAACTATAACTCTTGGGCAGTAAGCCCATCTGCATTAATGGTCCAGGCTGAATTTAGCTTGATTGGTATTTAACATTAATTGTGTAGGTACCAGATGGCCCAAGTTGTCATTTTGCTTTTCACTTTCAAAGGAAAAATCTTTTTTCAAATTTTTTTCTGCTGGAAATGAGCAGATTCAAAATGATGACAACACTCCCCCAGGGTTCACAAACAACCACTAAATCCAAGTGCCTGCATAGAAAGGATTCACAATTAACTGATGACACTACTCTGGCATTGAAGCACTTAATTTTTCCATCAGTGGTACAGCTTTCATTAGATTTTATCTTTTGTTTCTGCCTCATTTGCAAGTCTAGTTTCTTAACTAAGGTGCTATAGCAAGTTCAGATAACCATGTTTATCATCTGGAATCATGCTATGAATATATTAATAACCTGTCTTTTAGAAAAAACTTTGAAGAGTCAGGCTTATTGACTAGGGCAGATTTGCAAAATAGGCAGTAGGTGGTAAAGCAGGGTAATCTAAAGGGAGGTTTTTGAAGCTAAGCTAAAGAGTGAATATTTTTCAATGTAGAAAGTACCAATTCTTCAAAATTATTCTCAGCTGGACAGTGGAAGAGTTACAAGTGGAGGTGGTGAGTCTAGTGCTAGAGCTCTGAGTAGAAAGACATTTGCATCAATTTAGTGGGGAATCAGGATTTCTGTTTGACAGGTGACTGTGGGAAAGGAAGGGAAGAAGCTGCTAAGAACTCTTTTGAAGGAAGAATTAATGATGTGTGATATAAGTAATGAGAGGTCCCTGCTACCATTTTAGCTTTTCACATCCTTGGTAATGATATGTAAAGCTTGTAATCGATTTGCTGACCCCCATTCTCTACAGGTTCCTGGAGGAATTTTGAAAGCAGTCAAGAACACTTTTAGCAATAAAAGTGAAAACTTAAGGGGCAATAGTTTTTCTTCAATTTCCAGGTAAAAATATGCAAATGGGAATTCAGTCCTGGAATTCTCCTTTCAAGGTTCACTGGAGTATGTGCTTGCATAAGGGGAAACACAAGTCAAGTACTGACAATCTAGGAGAGATACAAGATCATCATTTACAAAAGAATGTCAGCCAGGCACAGTGACTCATGCCTATAATCCCAGCATTTTGAGAGGCGAGACAGGTGGGTCACCTGAGGTTAAGAGCTCGAGAACAGCCTGGCCAACATGGCAAAATGCAGTCTAAAAATACAAAAATTAGATGGACATGGTGGCAGGCTATAATATAAGCCCCCCTGTTCAGGAGGCTGAGGCAGGAGAATCACTTGAACCTGGGAGGCAGAGGTTGCAGTGAGCTGAGATCACACCACTGCACTGCAGCCTGGGGGATAGAGTGAAACTATATCCCACCCTTCCCCCCAAAAATAGATAAAACAAAAAAATGTACAAATGAAGAAACATGCTTGGATATACTCTGAAAAATTGCAAAGCATATGTTTTGCCCCTTCTACTACTTTCTCACTTTGATGAAATGCCATAGCATAGGGAATGGGGTATACTTTTCACAGTAGCCACATGAAGGGACCTGATGTGCAGCAGAAGCAATAAATCATGGAGTCAGGTTTGACCAATGAGAGAAAAAGATAGCAGAGAGGTTTTTATACTTTCAGTGGATTCGGGTTTCTGTAAAGCTTGTCTGGAACTATATTTTACAGACTAAACAACTGGCTGATCTTATTGTACAGTTTTATATTTGCTTCTTCTCCCTTCCTGCTTCAGTTTTCCATTACTTTCACTGTCCTAAGACCGTATCATCCTATAAAACACTAACCCTCGTGCTTTAGTAAATGTAAGAATCATCTGAAGAGCTTTTAAAATACTCATATCAAGACTTGCTCTTAGACACTCTGATTCAGTATATCTGTAGTGGACCTGAGACCTTGCCATTTTCACATGTTCCAAGGCAATGAAGATGGACCTGATGGGCAGACCACACTTGATATCCTACAGACTAAAGCATTAGCATTTAAGCTCATCTTCAGGCTCAGCTTCCATGTTACCTGGCTAAGGCAACATTATGAGCAAGAAGATATATTGGCATGGCAATTACTAAACATTTTACCTATGACTACCTGTGATGAGGTGAAGGTGGAAGTTAATTTATTTGGAGAATGGTATCTATTGCATGCAACAAACATAAGAAAGATAATTATGACTGTGATATAGGCTGTTTTTTTATTTTTATTGAGGCATAAAAATTATGTCTATGGGTTACAATGTGATGTTTTGATACGTGTACATGTTATATAATGGTCAAGTCATGGTACTTATATGTATCACCGTAAACATCTTATTTCTTTTTTGTGAGAACATTCAAAGTCTTCTAGCTATGGGAAAAATATAATGTATTTTTGTTAACTATAGTCACCCTACTGTACAATAAGATATGAGAACATATTCCTCATAACTGTAATACTGTATCCATTGACCCCCTTATGCCCATATTCTTCTCCCTCTGTTCTCCCTACCCAGTCTTTGGTAATCATTATTCTATTCTCAACTTGTATGGGATCACATTTTTAGATTCCATATATGAGTGAGAACAAACAGTATTTGTCTTTCTGTGCCTGGCTTATTTTGCTTAACATGTCCTTCAGGCTCATCCGTGTTGTTGCAAAATTACAGGAATTCATTTTTTTATGGCTAAATATTTTCTCTCTCTCTCTCCGTGTGTGTGTGTGTGTGTGTGTGTGTGAGTGTGTGTCACATTTCCTCTACCCACTCATCCATTGATGGGAATTTACATTTATTTCATATATTTACTAGTGTGAATAGTGCTGCAGTAAGCATTAAAGTACAGATTTCTCTTGAACATACTGATTTTATTTTCTTTGGGTATGTACCCAGAATAGGGCTTGCTGTTTTATATCTAGGTCTATTTTAAATTTTTTGAAAACCCTCCATACTATTTTCTATGATGTTTATGCTAATTTGCATTAGTCAAATTACACAAGAGTTCTGTTTTTTTATACATCAATTTAGCATTTGCTATTTTCAAATTTTTTGATAGAAGCCATTCTAACTGGGGTGAGGTGATAGCCCACTGTGGTTTTTATATGCATTTCCCTGATGGTTAGTTATGCTGAGTATTTTTTCTTACACCTGTTAGCTATTTGTATGTCTTCTCTGGAAAAAAATATGTTCAGGTTTTTTTTCCATTTCAAGTACAGGTAATGATGATGATGATTATTGCTTTTGAGTTGTTTGGGTTCCTTAGAAATTTTTGATATTAACTCATTTTAAATGTGTAATTTGCAATTATTTTCTCATATATCTAGCTTGTCTTTTCATTCTGTTGTTTTCTTTGCTGTACAGAAGCTTTTAGTTTGATGCAGTCCCTTTTATTTTTGCTTTTGTTGTTTGTACTTTTGACATCTTGTCTAAAACAATCCTTGCCAGACTGATGTCATGTAACATTTTCACTATGTTTTATTCTGTTTCATAGTTATTGCTCTTACAATTAAGTCTTTAATTCATTTTCATTGGTTTATGATGATAAATGAGAGTATAGTTTCATTATTTGCGTGCAAATATCCAGTTTCCAAGCATCATCCGTCAAAGAGACTGTCCTTTCTCCATGGTGTATTTTTGGCAGCATTGTTGTAAGTCAGTTGGCTGTATAAATACACAGATTTATTTTAGGGTTCTCTACTTTCTTTCACTGGCTTATGTGTCTATTCTTATGCCTGTATAGTGTTGTGTTGGTTACTATAGCTTTGTAATATATTTTGAAATCAGGTATTGTGATGCCTCCAGCTTTGTTTTTTTCTGTTAAAGATTGGTCTATTTGGAGTATTTTGTGGTTCCATATAAATTTTAGAATTTTCTTTTTTTTCTATTTCTATAAAAAATGATAGTACAATTTTAATAGAGATTGCATTGAATCTGCAAATATATTTGGGTAGTTATAGATGTTTTAACAATAATAATTCTCCCAGTCCGTGAACACAAGATGTCTTTCTATCTGTTTGTATCATCTTCAATTTATTTCATTAGTCCTTTAGAGTTTTCATGGTGGAGATCTTTCTTCTTCTCAGATAAATTTATTCCTAGACATTTTATTTTTGTAGCTATTACAAATGAGATTGTTTCTTGATTTCTTTTTCAGATAGATTTTTATTAGCTAATAAAAATGCTACTAATTTTTGCATTCATTTTGTATGCTGCCACTTTATTTTTGTTTATTAGTTCTAATATATTTTTAAAAGTTTTCTATATATAAGATCATGTTGCCTGCAAATCGGGAGAATTTGACTTCTTTCCATTTTGGATATCTACTGTTTATTTTTTTCTCTTGTCAATTGCTCTGGCTAGGACTTCCAGTACTATGTTGAATAAAAATAGTGAAAATGAGCATTCTCATTTTGCTCCAAATTCTAGAGGGAAGGCTTGCAACATTTTTCTGTTTAGTATAATGTTGGCTGTGGGTCTATCATATATAGCCTTTATTATACTGAGGGAAATTTCTTCTATGTTTAATTTCTTGAGAATTTTTATCATGAAGGGATGTTGAATTTTGTCATGTGCTTTCTCAGTGTCTATTGAAATGATCTTATAGTTTTCATCTTTTATTCTGTTTAAGTGATGTATCACATTTATTGATTTTTATATGTAAGGCCAGCTTTACATATCTGGGATAAATCCTACTTGATTATTGTAAATTATCTTTTGAATGTGCTATTGACTTCTGATTGCTTATAATTTCTTTTGAGAATTTTTGCATCCATATTTATCAGGAATATTGGCCAGTAATTTTGTTGCTGTGTCCCTGTCTAGTTTTGGTATCAGGGTAATGCTTTGTAGAATGAGTTTGAAAGAAGTCTTTCCTTTTCAAGTTTTGGAATATTTTGTGAAGAATTAATATTTGCTATTCTTTAAATGTTTTGTAGAATTTAGCAGTGAAGCCAATCAGATCGTGGAATTTTGTTTGTTGAGAGGCTTTTTACTACTGCTTCAATCTCTTTACTCATTCATTATTGATCTCTTTAGATTTCCTGTTTCACAATCTCTTTACTTATTATTGATCTGTTTAGATTTCCTGTTTCATTTTTATTCTTTCATGGTAGATTATATGTGTCGAGAGGTTTATCCATTTCTCCTGGGTTTTCCAATTTGTTGGCACATAATTGCTTAGCATCTTATAATCTTTTGTATTTCTGTGGTATCAGTTGTAATGTCTCCTTTAATGTCTCTGACTTTATTTATTTGTATTCTTTTTTTTTTAGTCTACCTGAAGGTTTTTCAATTTTGTTTTTCTCAAAATACCAACTCTGTTTTGTTGGTCTTTTGTATCCCTTTTTAAGTTTTATTATTTATTTTATTCTAGTAATTTTGGGTTTGGTTTGTTTTTGTTTTCAAGTTTGTTGAGATGTACCATTGGGTTGTTTATTTGGGATTTTGTTGTTGTTGTAAGGGTTTATTGCTATAAGCTTCCCTCTTAGAACTAATTTTGCTGTATCCCATAAGTTTTGGTATGTTGTGGGTTCATTTTTATTTATCTAAACATTTTTACAGTTTCTCTTTTAATTTCTTTATTGACCCATTGGTTGTTTAGGAGCATGTTACTTAATTTTCATGTATTTGTACAGTTTCTGAAGTTCCTCCTGTTGTGGATTTATACTTTTTTACCATTACAATTCAAAAGATCCTTGTTATGATTTTGATTATTTTTGAATTTGTTAAGACTCATTTCATGACCTAACTTTGAGAGTATTCCATGTGCAATTTAGAATAATGAGAATACTGCAGCTGTTGGATAGAATGTTCTATAAATGTCTGTTAGGTCAATTTGGTTCAGAGTGAGTTTTACAACTGATGTTTCTTTGTCAATTTTCTGTCTAGATGATCTTGTTAAAGTAGGACACTGAATTCTTATAGTATTATTGTATTACTCTATCTCTTCTTTTCGTTCTATTTATGTTTGCTTTATGTAATTAGGTGCTTCAATATTGGGTGAATGTTTATTTATAATTGTTATATACTCTTGTATTGACTCCTTTATTATTATGTTAATTGCCGTGTTTGTCTATTTTTTTAGTTCTTGTAGTTTATTTTGATTAAAATAAATATATTTAATCTTGCTTGTTTTTTGGTTTTCTTTGCACTGAATATTTTTTTCCCATCTGTTCACTTTCAGTCTGTGTATGCTTACAGGTGAAGGGAGTCTCATAGTTAGCATATGAACATGTAATTGAATCTTGGCTTTTTTTTTTTCTTGAGAGGGAGTTTCGCTCTTGTTACCCAGGCTGGAGTGCAATGGCGCGATCTCGGCTCACCGCAATCTCCGCCTTCCGGACTCAGGCAATTCTCCTGCCTTAGCCTCCCGAGTAGCTGGGATTACAGGCACGCGCCACCGTGGCCACCTAATTTTTTGTATCTTTAGTAGAGACGGGGTTTCACCATGTCGACCAGGATGGTCTCGATCTCTTGACCTCGCGATCCACCCGCCTTGGCCTCCCAAAGTGCTGGGATTACAGGCGTGAGCCAATGCGCCCGGCCGAATCTTGGCTTTTTAAAAAAAGTCCGTTTAACCACTCTATATCTTTTAGTTGAAAAATTTAATTCATTTATATTCAACCTAATTGTTTATAGGTAAGAATTTGGTACTGACTTGTTGTTACTAGTTTTCTAGATATCTTGTAGATTCTTTATTTTTCACTTATAGCATTCCTTTGTTGCTAAGTGAATTCCTCAGATTGTTTTGACTTTATGCTTTATATTTGTAGTATTCATTAAATTTATTTGCTTTGTGGTTACCATTAGGCTTATGAAGAACATCTTATAGGTTACAGGTGATTTAAAACTGATTAACAATTTGATTTGTTAAGAAACTGAAACAAATACACTCTGCCTTAAACACCTTTGCTCCCTGCATTTTGAGTTTTTGATGTCTAATTTATATCTTTTATATTTATTATCTCTTACCAAGTTATTGTAGCCATTATTATTCTCTTAATCTCTCTACCAAAGGTATAAGTGGTTTACCATATTAGATTATACTGTTTTGGGATACTTATTTTTACCGATGGGTTTTGTACGTTTGGATGCTTTTGTGTAACATATCAGAGTCCTTTTCTTTCAGTTCAAAGAACTTCCTTTAGCATTTCTCACAAGGCAGGTCAGGTTGTAACACTTTCCCTTAAATTTTATTTGTCTGGAAGTGCAGTTTTCTCTCCTTTATCTCTGAAGTACAGCTTTGCTAGATAGTGTATTCTTATTTAAGAGGTTGCTTTTTTCCTTCAGCACCTTGAGTTTATCATCTTCCTCTTTCCTCGCTTGTAGGGTTTCTGCTGAGAAGTCCACTGCCATACATATTGGAATTCTCTTGTATGTGTATTTGCTTTTTGTCTCTTGCTACTTTCTGAATTCTCCCTTTGTCTCTACTCTTTGAGAGTTAGATTATAATATGCCTTGATGTTATCTTATTTGGAGAAAATATGACTGGTGACTTTTGACTTTTTTATATATGGATATTTGTGGTGTTTTTCTAGGTTTGGAAGGTTTTCTCATTTCTTTGAATAAACTTTTTCATTCTTTTTATTCTTTAGTGCTTTTTAAAAGACAATTACATGTAGAATATGCTTTTTGTTGGTGTCCCATAGATCTTATACATTTTCTTCATTCTCTCCCATTCTTTCTTTATTTTCCACTGACTGTATGTTTTCACACAGTCTTTGTTCAAAGTCATAAATTCTTCTGTTTTATCAGTTCTACTGTTGACTTTATTGCATTTTCATTTAGCTTATTGTACTTTCATGCTTCTGGATTTCTTTTTTTTTATTTCAATCTCTCAGTTTAATTTCTCTGCTAAATTTCTGAATTGTTTTTCTATGTTTTTTTGAAGTTTACTGAGTCTCCTTAAAACAGTCATGTTGAATACTTTGTATGCCAGTGCATTTATATGTTTGTCTTTTGTTCAATTGCTGGTTCTTTGTTTTGTCCATTTGGTTTGGTCATCTCTTTTAGGCTTTTTGTATTCCTTGCAAATGTTCATCTCTGTCATTGCATCAGTGAATCAGGTGTGCATTCCAGTCTCTGTGGTCTGAATTTGTAACTTTTTTATTTTAGTGGGCTTGTTTATAAATTCTGAGCTGACTGTCACATTCCATTTAGCACTTAAAGGGACCCTAAGCCCAGGTTACATAGGAGCCTTGTGATGTTTCTGCTGCTAATGCAGTGTCCATGGGAGATAGATGGAGGGCCCTGGGTCATGTGGGAGAGCTAGCCAGCCCCTCAAGTCCAGAAGACATGTGGACTACACTTCCTGCAGCATGGTGCCCCCAAATAGCCTCTCTGTTGTGGCATCTCTTCTGGCAGGTATGAAGAATCACTGTCAAATTTTGTGCACTGGCAGCTGCTAGCGTACCTTCCCTCTTTGTCTCTAGCTGGCCTCAGATGGTTCAGCCTTGTCAGTTTTTGCATGCTTTCCATAGGTTAATGTAAGAACCAGTCTCTGGCAGAGGAACCCAGGATGGTGAGAAAGCTAAAGTCTGCCTCCAGCTCACTTTTTCTATTGTAGGAACCATAAGTACAAGGGTACTTTCAACATATGGTACCATAATGGCTCAGGGGAAGAGGTATCACACTCATAGAGAATCAATTCCCTATTGTCCAAGTACAGATTTACATGTCTTTGTAGTCCAAGGAGGTTTTATAGTTTTGCTTGTTTGTTCAGATCTCCTTAGCTTTTGTGAAGATAATTTCATGCATGAACAGTTAGAATTGAGGTTTTTGTCAGGAGATGCCTGCTGGAGAGCCCCACTTACCATCATGCCCCATCTAGGGTGGTTTTTAAAAATGACATTGAAGATGCAGTGCCTTCCCAAACCTTCCTCGCCATACTCAAATTAAGCTAGTTAATTTCCAATTTCAATTGCTCAGAAAGCCAGAGGGTACTCTCACAGCATTAAAAGTGACTTCATTTCCTCTAGTTATAGTGCCTTATTATACTAAAAATTAGGCTCAGAGTCATAAGACTAGCAGAGATGAAAAGATTAAATGTACAGCCTCTATAGGCTTTCTGTGTCAAAATCAGGGACCTGATAAAGAAAAAAATGTTATCCTATAACCTCATATGGGACTCTCTCAGCCACCACAAAGCAGCCCTTTTTATTTTTTCAGAGGATAATAACTTTCCTTTGCCTGGAGAACATGAAAAAATGTTACTAGAAGTAAAAGCCTTACATAATGATGCTGTCTTTCAGAAAACTCACCTTCACCAGCCTTCATTAGCTCTACAACATTAGAACTGAGAAATTATGTTTGAGGAAGAAATAGTGATATGCTGATATAATTGGAAGATCCATGGGCATAGAATAAGGGAACATATGTAGCAATGAATCCAAGGACCTTATTAGACTAATGGGGATATAAAATATAAGAGTGAATGGGAAAAATTTATTGATATGGGGCTACTCATTCATAATTTAAGATTCAACAGTTTGATACGAATGTCTAGAACTGAGTTTAATTGTTTGCTGAAATGGCTCATTGAATATTAGAATTAATGGTCTATATTTAATAAGTATAAATGTTAGAACTTTCTTGGAAAGTTATTGAGAAAGTGACGGAAGGATCAGGGAAGTGGGACTGTTGGAATGCATTTGTTATATAAAAACTTAAAAACTTGTGAAAAGTGTCATTGTAAAATACTCACTGGAGTTTCAAGATAATATAAAAAAGAAGTTAAATATGTCTTACATTGAGTACATATTAAAATAATGTTTTAAATGTACCGATGTAAATGAAATCTATTACATCTATTTTACTTTTTAATACATATTAAAATAATGTTTTAAATGTACCGATTTAAATGAAATATCTATTACATCTATTTCAGTTTTTAAAAAATTTTATATTTTTAATGTGGCTACTAGAAAATTTGAAAATACCTATATGGTATTATGTTTTATAGAATGGTGCTGGCATAGAACATTGGTTTGTATGTGTCATTTAATTTTTGAAACTGATAGTGCTATTTAATACTACATTCTGCCCATACCCTGCAGTTCCCAATTCATTTTGTCCTGCTTTTCGTTTTTCTAGTTTTTAGAGAATTTGCAATCTTCTATCAACTAAAATGTTGACTTATTTATGGCAATTGTTTTTTATTGTCCATCTCTTCCTATAAAAGTGTAAGCTCCAGAATAACAGGGAATTTTATTTTTGTTAGTTGATATACTGCAGTTGCCTAGATTAGTGTCTGACACGTAGTAGACACTCACCAAATAATTGTTAAATCAGGATGCTTTTGTAGAAACCCAAATCAAAGCTCATTAGCTACTACTATTTTAAACCTACTTTTCTTACTGAATTCTTCATTTTGATTAATGGCAAATATATCCATTCAACTGTCTAAGGTGAAATTTTCTGTGTTAATAAACCCTTTAATGTAAAATCTTATTTCTGATCAGTAACAGCATCCTCTTGATTTACCTCAAGTACCTTTCTAACTCATATTACTCCTTTTTATACCTCATTGCCACTGACTTCATGTCGGATCTTTTCATCTGACTTTGTGCTATGTCATATCTCTAGAGTGATCTGGAAATAGTAAATAAGAGTCAGACACTTTGGCTGGAAAGTCTAGCTTTGCTTTTAATTCACAGCATGATTGAGTCTCTAATTATCCTCATCTGCAAAATGCAGTGACCAATATATCTTATTCCTCATGAAGTCTTATGAGCATTAAAAAATAGTTTATAAAAATGATTAGAAAAGTTCTTAGGATATAGTAAATATTCAGTAAATATTAAATATTGTTAATTTTCAGTCATTCTTTTTCTTTATCATTCCACTCTTACTAGATTTACTTCTCTAAAGAAGGTTGATCAATGTCAATCTATTCAATATAAACAAATTTCATTTTATATCATTATTTCCATATTGCCTACTAAGTGTTTAGCTCAACAATAGTACAAATAGGTAGTGAGGCATGTGAATGGTATGTGTGTGTGTGTGTGTGTGTGTGTGTGTGTGTTATAATAAAGCAAAATAGATGTGTTGTGATGCCTCCA
>CM052663.1:28999652-29012308 GCA_028533165.1 Leontopithecus rosalia | reverse complement strand
GGTGTATAGGAATGCTTGTGATTTTTGCACATTGATTTTATATCCTGAGACTTTGCTGAAGTTGCTTATCAGTTTCAGGAGTTTTGGGGCTGAGACGATAGGGTCTTCTAGATATACTATCATGTCATCTGCAAATAGAGACAATTTGGCTTCCTCCTTTCCTATTTGAATACCCTTTATTTCTTTTTCTTGCCTGATTATAGGATTGCATTATGATAGGAAAAATAGTTAAAGATTAAGGAGAGTTGTAGAATTTTCCTAGATCATTGAATAAAAGGTTGGTAGTTACACATATTGCATAGATATCACAGACTTTTTCCAACCCTAAATTTCATGGAGAGCAGGATGAAGATAAAGAAAATCACATTTAATTCAAGTGTCTTGATGATGTCTAGTGGCTATATGTGGTTTATATGTAGCGAGAGGAGAATGTCATAATACTTTAGAGCAGAAAATAATCTTAGAGAATATTTAAATCAACCTTTCTCAGATTAGGTGATTTATGAAATTTAAAAGCAGCAAACAAAATTCTTATAGTTTCTTTGGTGTTGACCTAAATAATTTTTATCTTCTTTTCTAAATATTTGTAAACATAAAATTAGTATACTTATAAGCTCCAATAAAAGTATACTACCAAGACAAATTAATAAAATAAATGAAAATTGTGTTGAGGACCTCAGATTAATAATAAAAATTTTAATATGTTACATGTGGTTATTTTTCTAAAATTCAATTTCTCAAACCTGAAAATGCTGAAAAATGATCCTGACTTACACATTTTTTTGTCTTTGGCATATTTATATTGCCTATATGAAAATATAAGAATATTCAATTCTCTCACAATTTTATCTATTACTCCTGTGAAATTTTATTTCTACTACTTGTATTGATGTACTTTATTCTTCAGTTGGTGGGAAGACATAGTTTACATTTTATTACTCCATGAACTGTTTTTGCCAGACTGTTCCAGTTAATGAGATACTGCTTGGTGCATATGCAAATAGAACTATGAGTTCTCAAATACATGTTTGTTATTGATTATGAAGCATCTTATAGATAATAGAAAAATGCTGATTTTTTAAAAAAATAAAACCCTCTGAGGTTGGAATTGTAAGTCATGAGGAATATATCCACTAATTACTAAGGGGCCTGAGACTTTAGTTTTACAAGCACTGTTTACTCTAATTTCTTCATATTTTAAGTTAGAAAACTGAAACGAGAAATAAGTTGTGTCCTTAGGTATCACATTTAATGCTGATGCTCAGAGTAAGACTAAGGTCTTTATTCTTTCAGGACATTGTTTTTTTACTAAATCACATTATTTTAGATAGAGAAGGAAAGAAAGGAGGAGCTAGATGATTTTCTCTGCTTTTGCATCAGATTTTAGGTAAGATAATAGCATTTTATCTAGCATTTTAAAAATCATGACTTTGTTAAAAGTGGAGTATTATTTTTAGTCATTTCTGAAATATAAAGAACAAACAATTTATCTATCTATATTGTATCATCCATTTATCATTTTTAATGTAGGTAATTTGGATCAGCAAGTGACCTGAAAACAGATTTTAGGGTATTTAATATTATGAATAATTATCTTGATTATTTGTCTCTAACCCCTTGTTCAAAAGATACCCTTACCTTGTTCCTGAGTGGTAGTAAATCATAGTCTTTTATTATTAAGTATGATGCTATTTCTAAGTTTCTCCCAGATGCCTGGTTAGAAGTTCATAAATTTTATTTATCTTCTGAAAGAACTAATTTTTGGTTTCATTGATTTTCTCTTATTTTTCTGTTTTCTCTTTCTTTGATTTCACACTGATCTTTTTTATTTACATTACTTTGGATTTGTTTTGCTGTTTATTTTCTGATGTTTTAAAGTAGAAATTGAGATAATTTATTTGAGACCCTTTATCTTTTCTCATATGGGTGTCCAATGCTGTCAATTTTCCTCAAACTACTGCATTAGCTGTGTCCCCAAAATTGACAAATTTGATAGCTATCAAAATTAACCTTTTAGAGATTAAAAAAATACAGCCTCTAATTGACTTTCAGAAAGCAAATATAAAAGTCTGACTTATTTCTTGTTATTAAATCTCTTTTAAAAATCATTGACTCCTTAAATAAATGTTATCACTTACTATATTTTGGAGATTATAACATAAGTAAAATTAGAAGACAATAACGATAACACAAAAGCCAGGATGAGAGAAATGGAAGCATATTGTTTCAAGATTCTTATGTTGTATATATGGTAATTTAACATCACTTGAAGAAAGCCATATTTTGTTCTGTTTTATTTTGATGAATACAATTGTACACACTAAACACACACAGATATTCACACTGACTTTCAAAAAATAAAAAACGACTATAGAAAAATGAGAACAAAAAATAGGAAAAAAAAGTAGATATATCAGGTGGCAGTTTTAAACTAAAACCTATTAAAAATAGTTTAATTAAACCTATTAATTATGAATAATTACATTAAAGGAAAATGGTCTAAATACTTCAGTTAAATATAAGAGATTGGCAAATGGGATTAAAAAAGCAATATCTATCAATATGCTGCCTATTAGAAACACACTTTAATCAGTTAAATAACCAGTTATACAACAAAAGTAGCCAGTTTTGCAGAGAAACATATGAATTAAAAGCAAAAGATTGGAAGACATATGTACCAAGCTAGAATGCCTATAATGACATCAGACAAATATAATAGATACCACAGCACAAATAAAAGAGCATGAATAAAGGATATTATTTCAACATAACAAATAGGTCCATTAATCAAAAAGAAATAATACTTTCAAATATTTATGGTCCAAAAAGAAAAATTTAAGATACCTGAGGAAAAATTAGAAATGAGACAACCCACAAGTATAGCAGAATTCAGCTTCTCTGTTTTATTAGTAGTGAAACAGATAGACAGAAAATCTTTCAGATCCTGGAGAATTTATCCAACTCTATCAAAACTCTTATGTAGTTGATCTCACCCAATGTATTTTTAATCTCAAACATTGTGTTTTAAACTCTAGAAGGGTAATTTTGATATTTATCTTCCATCTCTCTACTTAATATGCTCATTTTCCACTCTATTTTATTGTACAAATGGTTTAAAGTTGCAGTTATTATTTTAATAAGATTGTCTACCAGTGTTTTACCTGAAAATATGTAGTCTCAACTGATTAATTGATTTTATTCCTATAATATATATAATATAACCTATAATAAGTTGTAGTTTTCAGCTTGATTGTTTGCCTGGTACATTGTGATTGGATATTAGACACTATGGATTTATCTTTTCTGTGCTGGATATTTTTTATTTCTATAAATATTCTTGGAATTTGTTCAGTGACATGGGTAAGTCACTTTCAAAGAGTTGGGTCTTTTGGATATTCCTTTGTTTTTGGAAGAACAGCAGTTAGTCAGGGTTATTTGTATATACAAATAACAATATATACAAATAATCACTCAGAAAACTGAGGCTTGAAATGTTCCCAACACATAGAATTAATAAATACTTGAGGTGATAAATACACTAAATACTTTGACTTGATCATTATTCATTCTATTCATGTAACAAAATAACCCATGTACCCAATAAATATGTACCAATATTAAATATCAATAAAAATAGAATGGGTTTTATATGTTAAAAACTTATACAAATTGTTATTTTTATATATAGAAAGCTATCTTGTTTTTTTCTCTGTGTTGGTGTCCAAATTGATCCAGAGTGATATATGCAGTCTTAGTTTTTTCATTTTAAGTTCTAGAATGCATACAGCTAACCTCAAACATGTGAAGAGTCAGATGAAAATCATTGACCTCTGTGTAGTTACTGTGGCGCAAAACAGTTGTGGGACATCATGAGGATAGAATTTCACTGTTTAAAGGAAGAAATGTTTTAATAATTGGAACTGACCAATAAAGGGATGAGTTGTTCACTATAGACAATGTTCAGTGAAGGCATATGAAGATCTATCATACTAATAAAGATTCCTTGATTTTGAGGAAATCATGTCTCACAGATACTTACTAGCTCAGTTATTCCTAGATGTCAGAAGAAGTTTCCTCAATCCTATCTTTTAAAAGTGGCACATGCTTCAAGTTTCATCTAGAAAAATAGCACAAAATCCATAGGATCAAAGATGGCAGCATATGTTTGGCTTAAGTATTTAAAGCTAAAATGCCAAAGATTGGCAATTCTATTTTCTATACCATTGATAAAATGATTTTCTTATTTTTACAAGTGTTCAAAAATAGATTTATCAAAAACCATCACAAAATTATTTTAATATGTATGAAATTTTTTTTTCAGTTCAAATGCACTGTTTTTTAGGAGTTTACAATACAAATTTCTTAGTTGAGCAACTTATCATTAGTAAGTACAATGATAAGCACATGGTCTGTGTCTTCAAGATGCTCAATGGAAACTATTACATCTAAATGAGTAATCATCATGCTATCTGGTGATCTAGGAAGAAAGGAGTTAACTGTCTACAGGGGACTTCCCAGAGGAAATGGTAATTTACTTGGTTGTTGAATAATGAGAAATCACTATGAAGAACTAGTACAGATAGGATTATTCCAGCTGGGAAGAACAACATGTGCAAAATAACTAATTTGGTATGTTTTGAGAGCTATATGCAATTTGATAATGCTGCAGTAAAAACAAGAAAGGGGAGCAGTGGAGATGAGGCTGATAGGGCCAGGTTATAAAGAATTTTGTGTGCCATTTTAGTAAGATTAAACTTTATTTTCTAACACAACGAGGAGCCAATGAATTATTTACTCTTAACTTAGGACCAGGGTTCTAACAATCAAAACACAAGAAGCTTGGGAAGTCAAATAACAATAAAGTAGCTCTGAGAAAAAGCAGAGATACTGCTCAGAACAAGAAAAGAACGGTGACTTAAAAAAAGGAGGAAAGTGGGATTTATGTTTTGAGGTCAGAGGATACAATTTGCCTATTATAACTAAAATTTTGACTATCCTGGCTAGCATCAAAATAGCAAATGAAGCATTTCCTTAATTATTCTCAGGTTAAACTAGAGAAAATTTAGATATAGAAAGGCAAAGTATGGCATGTTTTTTGCTGTTGTTGTTGTTGTTTTGAGATGGAGTCCCATTCTCTCACCAGTCTGTAGTGCAGTGGCATTCTCTTGGCTCACTGCAACCTCTGCCTACCCGGTTCAAGCAATTCTCCTGCCTCAGCCTTCCTAGTAACTGGGACTACAGGTGTGCGCCACCCACACCCAGCTAATTTTTGTATTTCTAGTACAGATGGGGTTTAACAGTGTTGGCCAGGATGAGTCTCAATCTCTTGACCTTGTTATCCACAGCCTCAGCCTCCTGAAGTGCTGGGATTACAAACATGAGCCACCTCACCCGGCTGGCATGTTTTTGATTTTATGAATTTATAGTCTAGAAGGTAAGTTTACTATTTTTATCAATTTACATTTTCTGACAGATTACCACCAAAATTATAGAATTTTAAAATTCAGTTTCAGCTTCATAGATATCATACAAAAGTTCCTGAAAAGATGGGCAATGGGCAATTAGAATTGGTTATATTCAGGATGTATGTTTATATGTCTTTATATGTGTTTGACTATGCATTACATAAACTGTTACTCCAACAAAAAACAATATTTAGAATTAATGATATCTATGATGGTATGACTAAAACAGAATATTTTTTAAAAAGTAGTTAATATAGTGTAGAAATAGTAAACTAGAAATGACTTTGTTCGTCTAAAAATTTGTGGAATTCAGTAATTAAAAGTTAAAAACACTATAATAGTGGGACAAGAAGTTCTTTAATATTGTAATTTAAAGATGAATTTAATGAAAATAAAATAGATATAAAGTTGCAATCATGCTTTTGACTATACCCAGTTTATAAAAAATGAAACTTATTCTGCTGTGAATCATTGGAAATTATACTTTCATCACTTCTAGAGATGTGCTTTTATTGCTAGCAGCAGAGAATAAAATGGAAAACTGATTTAGGTAAAAATTATTTTCACAGCAACTCAATTTTAAGCAGATAAAAATATATTTTATAAAGAAACATAACGTTAATAAATCATACATTATTCTTAGTTGCAAACTTTCAAAAACTAAAAATATGTGCCATTTTTGTTATAGAAAAAGGTTATTTTTTTTATTTGGTTTGAGAGAACCAACCATGAATTATTTTAAAACAAGAATTCCAATCACAAAATAGTGAACTAGAGGAGTTATGTACTAGACATTTATAGCCTTTCAATTTTGTTCTTCAGGCAATAAATACCAAAGGACATTCCTTCCCTGCTAGCCTAGGGTTCTGTGCCAGAAGTGGCACATTTTGGCTCCAGATCCATTTTTCCCCATTCCACTGCTCTGCTTTATGTGCCTGGGAGGCTAATCCCTGCAGGCTGTTAAGTTTCCTTATTAAGATTTCTTTATATGTCAAGTTTCTTTATTGAGAGATCTGGTAAGGGTCTGTTCAGTAAGAATCTTTGGACAGAGATTGGAAGGCAGCAGGAAGGGACAAAAAGGGAAGAGAAGTTTCAGGTGTACCATTTGTGTCTGGAGCCTTAATGGCTCCAGCTCCTCTTGGATGGTATTATTGAAAGTAATGGCAAAAACTACAATAACTTTTGTACCAACCTAATAGTTAAGTAATTCCAACTTCTACCAAGGACAGAAGCCCCTGGGCTCTTCCCACACTGCCTCATCCATTTGTCTCTTCCACCTGGGATTTAGTAATGACTCCCTGCTCTTTATAATCTCTCAGTTTCTTCCCTGTTCCCTTCTATAATCTGAGTAACAAATGTATGCATTAAATAATTTCTTTTATAAATTGAAATATATTCTTAGTTTTCAATTGAATCAGATACTCAGTTGTCTCCTAAATTTTCTTTTCTTCCCCAACCTACATAATGAATGTGATGGTTAATTTTGTGTCAATTGACTGGGCTAAGAAGCATCCAGGTATCCGATAAAGCATTATTTCTGGGTGTGTCTGTGAGAATGTTTCTGGAAGAGATTAGCATTTGAATTCATAGACTGAATAAAGATAATAGCCCTCATTATCTAATCTGTTGAGGGTTCAAATCGAACAAAAACACATAGGAAGAACAAATTTGCTCTCTCTTCTTGAGCTGGGATATCCATCTTTTTCGGCCCTTGGACATTAGTGCTCTTGGTTAACAGGACTTTGAATTCAGACTGGGACTTAAGACTGTTAGCTCCCCTGGTGTTCAGGCCTTCAGACTCAGACCGAATTATGCTACTGACTTTACTTGTTCTCTAGCTTGCACAGCAAATTGTGGAATTTTTTTGGCCAGATAATGGTCGCATATGAATATAATGAAGCTGAAAAATTCCTACTGACTAATGATGTATCCATCAGAACATGGTGGTACAATGCATTGCTCATTTGTTTGTGGTGATGCTGATGTAAACAAACCCGCTGTGTTGCCAGTGGTATAAAAGTATAGCACATACAATTACTTACAGTACATCATACTTGATAATGACAAAAAAATGACAGTGTTACTGGTCTACTATATATTTACCATTCTATACTTTTATTTTTATATTTGAATCCTTAATTACTGAAGCACCACTTACATGTACCTCATCCAATAAAATTAACATTAATGCAAAATCAGAAATGTTACTGTTAAATTTCATTTTATATGTTTTGATTCTTGCTAAAACATTTTTAAACCAAAATATCATCATGAAAGCATGTTGGAGTATATTATATGATCATAAGTTCAAAACTCTCTAAGTACATGTTTCTTTTTTTTTGCATTTTAGGTTTTGGGGTACATGTGAAGAACATGCAAGATAGTTGCATAGGTCCATGCATGACAGTGTGATTTGCTGCCTTCCTCCCCTTCACCTATATCTGGCATTTCTCCCCATGCCATCTTTCCCCAACTCCCCACCCCCCACCGTCCCTCCCTTATTCCTCCCAATAGACCCCAGTGTGTAGTAATCCGCTCCCTGTGTCCATGTGTTCTCATTGTTCAACGCCCACCTATGAGTGAGAACATGTGGTGTTTCATTTTCTGTTCTTGTGTCAGGTTGCTGAGAATGATGGTCTCCTGGTTCATCCATGTCCTTACAAAGAACACAAACTCATGGCTGCCTAATATTCCATGGTGTATATGTGCCACATTTTCCCAGTCCAGTCTATCATTGATGGGCATTTGGGTTGGTTCCAGGTCTTTGCTATTGTAAACTGTGCTGCAATGAACATTCATGTGCATGAGTCCTTATAGTAGAATGATTTATAATCCTCTGGATACATACCCAGTAATGGGATTGCTGGGTCAAATGGAATTTCTATTTCTAGGTCCTTGAGGAATTGCCACACTGTCTTCCACAATGGTTGAACTAATTTACACTCCCACCAACAGTGTAAAAGTGTTCCTATTTCTCCACATCCTCTCTAGCATCTGTTGTCTCCAGAGTTTTTAATGATCACCATTCTAACTAGCGTGAGATGGTATCTCAATGTAGTTTTGATCTGCATTTCTCTAATGACCACTGATGACGAGCATTTTTTCATATGTTTCTTGGCCTCATGTATGTCTTCTTTTGTAAAGCGTCTGTTCATATCCTTTGCCCACTTTTGAATGGGCTTGTTTTTTCTTGTAAATCTGTTTGAGTTCTTTGTAAATTCTGGATATCAGCCCTTTGTCAGATGGGTAGACTGCAAAAATGTTTTCCCATTCTGTTGTTTGCCAATTCACTCTAATGACTGTTTCTTTTGCTGTGCAGAAGCTGTGGAGTTCTATTAGGTCCCATTTGTCTATTTTGGCTTTTGTTGCCAATGCTTTTGGTGTTTTGGTCATGAAGTCCTTGCCTACTCCTATGTCCTGAATGGTTTTGCCTAGATTTTCTTCTAGGGGTTTTATGGTGTTAGGTCTTATGTTTAAATCTTTAATCCATCTGGAGTTAATTTTAGCATAAGGTGTCAGGAAGGGGTCTGGTTTCTGCTTTCTGCACCTAGCTAGCCAGTTTTCCCAACACCATTTATTAAACAGGTAATCATTTCCCCATTGCTTGTTTTTGTCAGGTTTGTCAAAGATCAGATGGTTATAGATAAGTTGTGTTGCCTCTGAGGCCTCTGTTCTGTTCCATTGGCCTATTTCTCTGTTTTGGTACCAGTACCATGCTGTTTTGATTACTGTAGCCTTGTAGTATAGTTTGACATCTGGTAGTGTGATGCCACCTGCTGTGTTCTTTTTGCTTAGAATTGACTTGGCTATGCATGCTCTCTTTGGTTTCATATAAAGCTTAAAGTGGTTTTTTCCAGTTCTGTGAAGAAGGTCATTGGTAGCTTGATGGGGATAGCATTGAATCTAAGTACATGTTTCTATAATAGGAGACAAATTAAGAAAATAAATTTTGGTGTAAAATTGGAGGTGGTCTTTTCAGAAGATGAAAACTCTATACATTTACCTATAATGTCCTCTATGAATATTTTACTTTGGATCAGGATAATTCTATTTATTCTCTTTTTTTTTACTTAATTTATTTCCATAGGTTCTGGGGAACATGTGGTATTTGGTTACATTAGTAAGTTCTTTAGTGGTGATTGAGATTTTGGTGCACCCATCACCTGAGCAGTATACACTGAAACCAGTTTGTAGTCTTTTATCCCTCACCCCCTTCCATCCTTTCCCCAAGTCCCCAAAGTTTACTGTATCATTCTTATAATTTTGCATTGTCATAGTTGAGCTCCCACTTATGAGTGAGAACATGTCATGTTTGGTTTTCCATTTTTTGAGTTACTTCACTTACAGTAATAGTCTCCAGTTTTATCCAGGTGGCTGTAAATGCCATTAATTTGTTCCTTTTAATGGTTGAGTAGTATTTCATTTTATATATATATATATATATATATATATATATATATATCTCACAATTTCTTTATCCACTTGTTGATTGATGGGCATTAGGGCTGCTTCCATATTTTTGCATTTGCAAATTGTGCTGCTATAAACATGTGTGTGTAAGTATCTTTTGGATAATGACTCCTTTTCCTCTGGTTAGATACTCAGTAGTGGGATTGCTGGATCAAATGGTAGTTCTACTTTTAGTTCTTTAAGGAATGTTCACACTGTTTTCCATAGTGATGGTACTAGTTTATATTTCCACCAGCAGTGTAGAAGTGTTCCATTTTTATTGCATCCACTCCAACATCTATTATTTTTTAAGGTTTTGATTATGGCTATTTTTGCAGGAGTAAGTTGGTATTGCATTGCGGTTTTGATTTGCATTTCCCTGATCATTAGTCATGTTGAGCATTTTTTCATATATTTGTTGGCCATTTGTAAATAAAATACTTAGGAATCTACCTAACCAAGGGGGTAAAAGATCTCTGTGAGGAAAAAATACAAAACACTGCTGACAAAAATCACAGATGACACAAACAAATAGAAACATATCCCATGCTCATGGATGGTAGAATCAGTATTGAGAAAATGACCGTACTGCTAAAAACAATCTATAAATTTAATGCAATTTCCACCAGAATACCACCATCATTACAGAACTAGAAAAAACAATACTAAAATTTATATGCAACCAGAAAAGGACCCGCATAGCCAAAGCAAGTCTAAGGAAAAAGAACAAATCTGGAGGCATCACATTACCCAACTTCAAGCTATACTAAAGGCCACAGTCACAAAAACAGCAAAGTACTGGTATACAAATAGCCACACAGACCAATGGAACAGAATAGGGAACCCAGAAATAAACCCAAATACTTACAACCAATTGATCTTCAACAAAGCAAACCAAAACACAAAGTGGGGAAAAGACACCTTACTCAACTAATGGTGCTGGTATAATTGGCAAGCCACATGTAGGAGAATGAAACTGGATACTCATCTCTCATCTTCTACAAAAATTAACTCAAGATGGATCCAGGACTTAAATGTAAGACCTGAAAGTGTAAAAATTCTAGAAGATAACATCGGAAAAACTCTTCTAGACATTGGCTTAGGCAAAGACCTCATGACCAAGAACCAAAAAGGAAATGCTACAGAAACCAAAACAAATAGGTGAGACTTAATTAAATGAAAGCGCTTCTGTACAGCAAAGGAACAGTCAGCAATGTAAATAGACAACCCACGGAGTGGGAGAAAGTCTTCACTGTCTATGCATCCAACAAAGGGCTAATATCCAAATCTACAAGGAACTCAAACAAATGAGGAAGAAAACCCAAACAATCCCATGGAAAAGTGGGCTAAGGACATGAATGGACAATTACTATACTATACATTTAGCACATACTCCTTCTGCTTATTAAAATAAGTTATTTGTAAAACAGCCTCTGGCAGGTTCTTCAGGAGATACTCCAGAAGAAGGCCTTATTTTCATAAGAAATACTTTGTGTTATTGCCCCCAAAGGTCTTTCAGTGGGACAAGATTTGAAGGTGGAAGACAGCAATACTGATGATTTTTACCCTGTGTCAGCCTAGGCTGATGTGTGTTTTTGTGTGGTAGCTTTCAAACAAAAAGTTTTGAAAGTAAAAGAAAAAAAATAATTAAAAAGAGATAAAAACTTATAGAGAAAGGATGTAAAGAAGGAAAACATTTTTGTTTAGCTATACCAATGTGTTTATGATTTAAGTGTTATTTTTTAAGAAGCCAAAACTTAAAATATTAAAAGGCTTATAAATTTAAAAAGTACTATTAAAGGTTAATTTATTAATAAAGGATTTTTAAATTTAGTGTATCCTAAGGACACAGTGCTTTTTTTTAAATTTTTTTTTCCTTTGGCTTTTTTTTTTTACATTCTTTTCTTTTTTTGAAAGAAAAAAAAGGAGAGAAGGATAGGAAGAAAGAGGAAGAAAAAGAGGGAGAGAGAACATGAATATTGCTTTATTCTAAGAATGGTTATTAATAATGACTGATCAATATTTTGTGTATTGAAAGTGGAGAATGTATATTTTGTGTATTTAAAGTGGAGAGTGCTATACATATTTATTAAGTTTACTTGTTCCAGATCTGAATTCAAGTCCTGGATATCCTTATTAATTTTCTGTCTCATTGAGTCTAAATCTCTTTATGGGTCTTATGTATTTGGGTTTAGGATTGTTAGTTCTTATTGTTGCATTGATCCTTTTACCACTGTATCTTTATTGCTTTGAAATCTATTTTATAAATTGCGAGAACTGCAACTCCTGCTTTTTGTTTATTTCTTTATTTTTTTGCTCTCCATTTGGTTGGTAAATCTTTCTCCAACCCTTTGTTTTGAGTCTTTGTGTATCTTTGGATATAAAATGGGTCTGGATGTAGTATACCGTTAGGTTTTGGCTGTATCTCTTAATTGGGGGATTTAGTCAATTTAAATTTAGGGTTACTGCCGTTTGATGTTAACTGGCTATTTTATCCATTCGTTGATGTAAATTGTTTTTTATGTTGATGTTCTTTAGTTTTTAGTATATTTTTAGAAAGGCTACTACTGGTTTTTCCTTTCTGTGTGTAATGCTTCTTTCAGAAGTTCTTGTACAGCCGGCCTGGTGGTAACAAAATCTCTGAGTATTTGCTTGTTCATAAATGATTTTATTTTTCCTTCAATTGTGAAGCTTAATTTGGCGGGATATGAAATTCTGGGCTGAAAGTTCTGTTCTTTAAGG
>CM052663.1:28983422-28999152 GCA_028533165.1 Leontopithecus rosalia | reverse complement strand
TGGAGACTTTGCTCATTCCTTTTTATCCTTTTTTCTCTATTCTTATCTTCTTGTTTTATTTCATTAAGTTGGTCTTCGACCTCTGATATCCTTTCTTCTGCTTGATCAATTCGGCTATTCAAACTTGTGCATATTTCACTAAGTTCTCGTGTTGTATTTTTCAACTTCGTTAGTTCATTTATATTCCTCTCTATATTGTCTATTCTTTTTAGGATTTCGTCAAACCTTTTTTCAAAGTTCTTGGTTTCTTTACATTGGGTTAGAACAAGTTCTTTTAACTCCCAGAAGTTTCTTATCATCCACCTTCTGAAGCCTACTTCAGATAATGGGACACAGTTCTTTTCCATCAGGGCTTGTTCCATTGCTGATGAGGAACTGCAATCCTCTGTAGAGGGAGAGGGGTTCTGATTTTGGGTATTTTCAGCCTTTTTAGGCTGGTTTCTTCCCTTTATTAGGAATTTATGCATCTGTCGTCTTTACAATTACCGCCTTTCTAATTAGGTTTCTGAGTGGATGCCCAGTTTATTGATTCCCAGTGCTGGAATCCGAGCAACCCACTGCGCAGGCCAAAACAGCAGCAATAAGGCTGATGGTGCTCCTCTGCCTGGGAAGCACCAGGATACAGTGATTTTTAAAGTCTACAGTGTTGTACAGTAAAATCCTAGCTCTTAACATCATTCACCCACCACTCACAGACTCATGGCAATTTCTATTCCTGTAAACTTTATTCATGGCAAGCATCTTATGCAGGTGTACCATAAAAATATATTTTGTGCTGTGTATTTACTGTACCTTTTAGTTTAGATATGTTTAGGCACATAAATGCGATGGTGTTATAATTACCTACAGTATTCATGCTGTACACATCTGTAATCTTGGAGCAAAAGGCTGTACCATATAGTCTAGGTGTGTAGTAGACAAAACCATCTAGGTTTGTGGAATTGTACTCTGTGACATTCACATGACAATGAAATTGTCTGACAATTCATTTCTCAGAAAATATTGTGGTTTACCAACATATATATATATATAGATATATAAATATATATACATTTATATGAATTCAAATAGCATATAAGTATTACTTAACATATACAGTAGTATTTAAATCTATTCAAATAGTGTGTGTATGTGTGTGTGTGTGTGTGTGTGTGTGTATATATATATATATATATATATATATATATATATTTCTATTTCTCTGAAGAAACCTAATACAATGAAGTAAAAGGAAGACATTATGTCATTGGAATGGAAAGAGATGTTAGTATGTAAGACGAATATAATTATAAGATGGAATTTAAATACTTGAACATCATATGGTATATGACATAGGAATTGTCTTGTCCTGTCAGAAGAATATCATAGGTGACCAAAGAGCTCCTTTTCATCTCCAGTGACGATGGCTCCCAAGCTTCCATGATAAGTGTTAGTCTCAGACTGGGAGTGGGAGGTCTTTGAACATTTTATTAGGGCAGAAACCATCTCTTTTTGATAACTCCCATTGGTGATAGAAGCCTTTAATACCATTACAGTTGAGGGAGACTTAACTTTTGTTTATCTGTGCAATAAATATTAGCCATAATAAATCTGTCTCAAAGAGTGTTACAGGGGCCAAATGAGGGCAACATATGCCTAAAGCCAAACTGAGATTAGCACTGTGATTCTATTGAAAGAATGCTGGAGGCCAAGTCACAAAAAGAGATCATGACTGATATTAAATGAGAACAAATTATGACTATTTCCATATATAAGGTCTGTCTGAGGTAAAAACAAAAAAGGAAAAGAAAGCAATTGAGGCTACTTTTACTACAACTAAATTTGATGATGGTGTTCATGTGTTACCTTTGATAATTATGAATATATGATTATATTGTGTAGAGGTGCTAGGTAAACAAAATGAGAAGAGAATACTGTAAGAACAAAAGCAGATAAAAACCAGTTCAGCAGTTTTATATTTTCCTCTGCCTGTGGCTTTTCCAGTAAATAAGAAAAACTGAGGGAAGTAAGACATATGTCGATGAAACTTTCCATCTTTCAGAGAGAGCCCATATTGTATGGATAAAATTTGTAGGGTTCTTTAATTTCTAAATGTAATAAAGTCAAAATGAGAGATAAGTGAACCGAATTTTGAGAGTGAGTAGGAAGAAATCAGATTAAGGCATTATGAGGCATCATGGAAGTATCACATTTTCATCACATGAGAAAACTTGAACAATTCAGAAAAAAATCATGTGGCCTGAAAAAGTAGATGTCTAATGAACATTTTGTAACTGTTGACATACTTGTAAAATAAAGCTGAGAATGCCTGTTATATGAATATCAAACAATACAGATAGAGGAAGCAGAACAAAATATGTTTGGTTGAGAATTTCAATAAAACATATTTTTGTAACCTTTAGATGGACTTTGAAGTAATATTTTAAATAGTGAAGCATTTGATTTATTCTACTACTTTGATTTTGTTTGGGTAGAAAGTCTTTGGATATTCATTAGCCATTCTTTCTAATGCATTGATTTGCAATATTCTTCCTAGTGTCATTTCCTTTATTTACAAAATAGCGTATTCTTTTATTATTATATCATAGCTTCGTGTTTTGAGGCATCTCAGATAATATACTGTCTTTATGCTGTTCTAAACATCACAGTGTAAATACATTAAATAAATGCATAAAGCTAAAATGTTGCTATGATTGAGTTAAAGCACTTTAAGAAGCTTTGGTTCTAAAAGCTTTAGTATATGGTTATGTAACACCGAAACATAAATATTTTATTAATTCCGAATTCACAAAACTAGAATTTCACAGTTGGCTACAACTTTAAAGTACATTTTATTCCACTCACTGAGTTACCCTTGTAGACATATGAGCTATGATTTGTAGTTTGTAGGGTTTCAGTTATGGTAAAGCTAATTATATTGTTGAAATAAACTATCATTCTCTGAATAATTACATCTGGAATGAAAAGAAAATATCAAAACCTTGGGTTCCCCTAAAGAAAAATATCAAAACCTTGGTTCCCCTAGAGATATACTTTTCTTAGTACTTTGTTATTCTGGCCTCATGATGGCACCAAAGGGCAGGAAATCATTCTTTTTTTGAATTGCAGTTTACTTAACAAAACAAAGTGTAACAATAATAAATACAATAAGCAAAAAACAGCTGAATTAGAAAAACCTTTCAAATAAATAAAGTGATGGACAGTTTGGGGGATATCCTCCCTAGTATGGATTATAGTTCACTTTTCCATACACAAGACACTTGCTCTAGCCTTTTTCTCAAATTACTTAGTCACTTCCCTGGTATCCTTTCTCCTAAATTATGTTTTCTGTTGCAGTAAGAAAAAGGTGCTGATAAAATAGTTTAATCATAACCATGAACTTGTGTTTGAATAGCTTCAAAAGACATAGGATTAGCAGATGGTTAATAAAACTCCCATAAAAGAAAACATGTAAAATATAGAAACCAAAGCTTTTTGAGGTGATACGTCATTCATTTTCTAACTTACTGTAGAGTAGAAATTTAGAATATAATGTGGCACCATACTAAATCTTACTTAATATTAATGGCAGTTGTATTTTTCATTGATAGACAAGACATAATATGTGAGTTCAAATATCCCACTATGTATGAACTTCAATATATCAAATGTCTGTGCTAGGTTTCTGTTACACATTGCAAAGGAATCAAATAGAGATAAGATGTGTTCCTTTTTTCTTCAAAGATACATGTAAACTAGTTCCAGTGAGAAAACAAGAGTGCTTCTAAAAATAATTAAAAATAAGTCAGTAACAATTTGAAGGCCTTAAATAGTACATAAAATAGTACAAGATAACTTTTGACCAAGAAAAAACTTGAAATGGTGTATGATGGCCTTTTGGCCTCCTAAATGTAAAACAAAAGCACATTTTTAAGGTAAGTAAATTATGTTTGTTTACTCAGCTTTTATAACCTGCATTTGACTTCACCAATCTATGGTATATAAAAATTTCTGTTTACTATTTCTTCAGTTGTCATAATCCTTTAGGTTGGTACAAAAATCATCAAAATAATTCATAACACACTTTCTCCTCTGTTCTTTCTAGCCTGGACCATCTCATAATATTTGTGTACATTCCTGTCATCTTCTACCTCACATCCACAGCGTCTCTCTACTGCCTGTGACCAGCAGCGGGGTGAAGTCCTTTCCTGCTTCTCCAATGACCCAGGCGCCTTACTCAGGTAATATTCCCTGCCTTTATGAAATGCGCCTTGTTCCTCCTTTTTGCATTCTTGCATCGCCATAGTAAAGAGAGAATCCATTACTAAAATTTGTGAAAAACAGAATAGTTCTTTGCTCTTGGCTTCTTATTAGATCTTGGGTTTGTCAATTTGTATATTCTGTCTCCCTTAAGATGTTTCAGAGACTTGAGTTTAGGCTAGAGTACAGTTGCCTACAATTGTAAGGTACATTTTATTTCACGCAACAAACTTCTTATGCAGACATATGAGCTATGATTTGTTGGCTGAGAATTAAAACCTCCACCCACTTCCCAACCCCCAGGTTGAGTCATAGTTGAGGTTTGTCCCTCAACGTTCTTTCTTTCTTTTTTTTTTTTTTGTTTGAGATGGAGTCTTGCTCTGTCACCCAGGCTGGAATGCAATGGTGTGATCTCGGCTCACTGGAACCTCCGCCTCCTGGGTTCAAGCAATTCTCCTGCCTCAGCCTCCTGAATAGCTGGGATTACAAGCACATGCCACCATGCCCAGCTAATTTTTGTATTTTTAGTAGAGACAGAGTTTCACCATGTTGGCCAGGCTGGTCTTGAACTCCTGACCTTGTGATCTGCCCAGCTGGGCCTCCCAAAGTGCTAGGATTACAGGCATGAACCACAGCACCCAGCCAAAGGAAATTCCTTCTCAATTGAGTACAGTGCCTGAGTGGCTAAAAGATTGGCTTTCTGCCTCAATATCTTGAATATTTTATTTTTGGGGGGTTGTGTTGGTTAGCCTTTAAATGACATATCCGTGAGGCTTACTGGCATTCTCTTTGAAAAGCAATTCTTAGTGGAACCAACTTGCCAGACAACCAGACATGCCCAGATGGATGAATGGATGGATGGATGGATGGATGGATGGATGGATGGATAGACAGATGAAAGGTACATAGATAGATAGGTAGGTAGATAGATAGATACATACATACATGCGTACATACATACATACATACATACATACATAGATTCTTAGAGTGCTCACCTGCCTAGATCCTCACTCTGAGTTTTTGTTTCATTGGAAATAATCCATACTTTCAGCTGATAGTAAAGTAACACAACAAAGAGAATGTTTACAAACAGAGATAAAAATGAGATTCCCCTTTTAAGTTCACTGTTATTTTAATAAGAAATGTTTAAAAGAAGAGCTTGAAGCCTTCTTTGCAGTGGACTTTTTCTGCTCACTTTTGGTACAGGCATTGAGCTATGCTCTTGCTATTCATTCATTTCATTACGTGTTTTATTAATTTATTTTTAACAAATATATTTCAAATTCAAAACTTTTTTAAAGGAAATGTTGGAGACACAATTCATAAGTATGAATTAACAGTGATAGAAATGTGATTGCATTTGACTGAATTGTGGAGCAAGCAATACACTTAAAAGTAGACATTAAAAAAGCACATGGAAAAAAGGTGAACTATTTATTTGTCCAGAATATGTGGGAAATTTTCCAAGGATCCACCCAGCACAGAGGCAGGGACTTTGAATGACCTTTTTCTGCTCATCTGCTTTAAATCATTTCCACTGTCTTCAGCACACTTATAATAATGACACCAATTCATGAAATTTCTAAACCTATAAAAGGCTAATATAGATATAGATATGAGTCCTGTAATTTTATTATAATCTCTTTTTATCTTTATCAGCTTCTGGAAATAGAAAGTTTTTCCTGTATTTCATTAAAATTAAGTTACATAATTTTAAAAAATTGATGATATAGTTCTTAAAATTCACTTGAGTAGGTTTTCATTCATTGTGGGTAAAATCATGACATAGTATTTGAAATTTGAAACTGTAATACTTTACTATTATTAATAAAATTGGTGCCCATCTCTATAGGAAGAAACCACAGAAGAAAGAAGTTAACCACTTATACCTATTTTAAGGTTGATGCTAGACTAAAATCTAGGACTTCCAGATTATTTTTGAGCATTTTTTGTTCAGGTTTTATTTTTGTCCATGTTTTTTTCCTTAGAAAGGTAAAGCCAACATATGTTTGCTAAATAAAGAGAAGCATGTTCTACGTTCAGAGACATAAAATCTAATTTTGTGTGACACAAAGTATATGAAATTTTTTCTTCTTATCTTCCTCAAAGATCTAAAGTGCTAAGATATTCTGGGTTTCTTATTGTCTAGCAGTCTTTATTATTATCTCTTACAACAGTGAAATAATGGCATAAGTTTAATAATAAATTTATAGTAAATTATAATAAAACTGTAATAAATAGTAATAAAAAGGTATTAATGTTTTTTAATTAAAAACCTGAATAAATATTGTTGTACTTCAGTTCTCCAGGATATTTATATGAGCAAAGAAAGTTTATAAAAAATGCATATATATGCACGTGTGTGTATCTATAAATATAGTACAAATACAAAATACATATTTACATATGCATCTGCTATTACTATATATATAAAACTTCTATTTGATATTCATAAAGTAGTAAGAGTAGTAAGATAATAAAACTATAATAAATAATAAATATATGATTATTAAAAATATATTAATTTTTAAAATTAAAACCTGAATAAATATTGTTGTACTTCAATTCTCCAGGATATTTATATGAGCAAAGTAAGTTTATATAAAAATGCACATATATGCACATATAGATATATATAGATAGTGCACACAAAAATATATATTTACATATGCATCGGCTATTATTATTTATATATAACTTCTATTAATAATATTCATAAAGTAGTAAGAGTGTTAATATTTCTAAGGTCCTCAAAACAATATCTGGCATACAATAAGTGTTACATGTTTCCTTTTAGCTATGCTGACATAGATGATAATCTAACTAAATTTTAGATCCGTAAAACACATAAGAATTATAGGTTTACTTAAAAAATAAAAATTTGTGTTCAATACAAAAGGTGAAAAATCTCTATTATAACTTCAACAATTCTGAAATCATTACATCTCTACCAGTCCGTACATAATAAGTGCTAAATGAGTGGTATAGAAAATAAGTCTTGTGGAAGTTTAAAAGAAGGAAAGATTGCTTCCAGATGAAACAGGGAATGCTTTACAAGAGTCAGGATATAAGCTGTATTTTGAAAAATGGGCAGGATTTAGATCTGGAGAAACAGAGTAGGGAGGACTGTGTTGAGAGGTGTTATACTAGGAGTAAAATGTAAAAACAGACCTAAATTTTCAGTTTTCTATGCCTTGGGTTTGATGAAATAAGATTAATATATTTAAGTATGAAGCCAGGAGGGAAATGTTCTCTTTTTCATTGACTTTTGAACTCTCTTCCACGATCACTGTAATTTTTAAAAAATAAGTGTCCCTGGACAATATCTTTTCTATTATATTTTCTTGAATAATGATATATTCACATCTGTTGCTTGAAAAATAATACATTTCCATAGTTATGATACCATGTTATATTCGCAATGTGAAATAAAAGCAAGTGAGTGTGTGTTGGTGTGGTGTGGTGTGGTGTGTGCCATGTGCCATTCTATAAAAACTGGGTTTCTCCAGTTCGTAAAGAAACCAGACAGCTGTATTTCTTTCTTTCTTTCTTTTCATCAGAGTAGTAAAAAAGGCATTTTCTCTTCTTGAGCAAAATACTGATTGTAGTATAGCTGGGCATTGGAAGTCGCAGAGCATACCTTGTGTAACTTCATAGAAATCTGGTCACAAGAGGTGGTTCTGGAGTTAGTTGTTTCCTCAGAAAAAAAGCTCTGTTCTTGATCTTCTAACTGCCATGTTACCTATATCATTTTAACTGGCAAGGGACACATTCTTGCATACTCTTCTATGTGCTAAGTTCTTTGGCAGTTTAATCATTAGTAAGATGTATGATGAAAGAATAGAAAGTGAAATTCTGAGTATCTCCTGGGGGAGAAAAAGAGAATGCTTTAAATACATATCCAAGCTGAAAATAAATGATTTGGGGATTTTCTGCTGTTTAGAATTATCTACACCAGTAGTCCCCTCTATTCCTTCTTGTAACCAAATGTTGACTTAGTCTGCTAGAAGTCTACTCCAGCTGCAAAAAGTTGCAGTAATTATGTTATATTGAAGTTAATTGTCATTGCAAACCTCTGACTTAGTTATGTATACATATAAAAGTATTTTCCTTTTTTAATTTGGTAAAAGTTGTTATGAAACATACTAAGGTGAATTTTAGGTTAATATATAAAAATCTTTATCAAATACCAAGTATGGTGAAAATTATCTTTATTTCATTTTCTCTAAATAATGTAGCCTCATTTGTTAATATATACCAGTTCAATCTATAATATTTATTACACCTTCTTTATGAGTAAAATCCTATGAGCACATCACCTCAGGAGTTATTTAGATGTGATTAAAGACTAGAATTTCAGCTGGACAAACCCACAATGTTTGTGGCTCCACTTTGCACCTTAAAACTTTCATTTGCACCTGCAAAAGGCTGAAATGAATCATAAGTCAGCACATGTGCGTTTCATTATTCATTTTTTTTATGAGCAGATGTGGGTGATATGGGCAAAGAGCTAGATGCATCTTTAATTGAGAAAACCTGTGGAAAAGTTATCCTTAAATCTCTCCTAGGGAATTGACTTAGAACACTATGCACCATGATTTGGAAAGTACGAATCAGATGCAAATGTTGACCAGACAACACAAGCTTGAACACAGGGTGTCAAAAATGCATATTATAAACATTAATCCTCAGATTTTCTTCTTTCAAATATCTCTATGAATAATATGGTGTCCACTAGGTTTTTTAAAATGTTCACTCTAAAGTAATATAAACCATCAGGAATAAAGACATAAAACCCAGTGAAATTTATTTGGAGAGAAATAAATTGGGTCCCAAACTTACTTTTTCATGTGTATTCATACAGAAAGAGTCTCAAATTTTGCAACTTAGAGTTTTTTGTAATTTACACTTAACTGCTATCTTTGAAGTAACTTTCCAAGTTTCTGTTGCTGAAGAGTGAAGATAAGGGTGAATGAGACACAGACCTTGAAATCAAGAAATATGTTTTTAAAAGTGAAGTCCGTAAGATTTAGCTATTCTGGAACTTATACTAATAATATAACTCTTTGTTAAATCAAAATTTCTTCTGTTTTAAACATGAAATTGAAAATTAGATTGTTCTATAAAAACTAATATTAAGACAAAAAATTAAAAATAACTATAGCTACAGTAATTTGTTAATGTAATGATAACACAGTATAAAAAGCTGTAAATTGTAATGTCATGAAATAAGATATGGGGAGAAGAAAAGTTAGTTTCCAAAGTTTTAAAATGTGATTAAAGTTAAGTTGGTGTCAGCTTGAAATAGACTTTTGTAACTACAAGATGTTTTACTTAAGCCCCATTGTAACCACAAAAAAGACTTATAGTAGATACACAAAAAATAAAGAAAAAGGAATAAAAGCATACCACTATAAAAACTATCAAATTAAAAAGAAGATAGCAAGAAAAAAAGAAACTATAAAACAGTTGGAAAATAATGAATAAATGGCAGTACATCCTCATCCGTCAATAATTACTTAATATTTAGATGGAGTAAATTCTTCAATAAAATGACATAGAGTGACTGACTGGATTAAAAAAAAAATGAGATCCAACTATATGCCACCTATAAGAGACTCACTTTAGTTTTAAGGGCATACATAGGTTGAATATGATGACATTAGAAAAAAATATTCCATGCAAATAGTAATCAAAAGAGAATAAGGGTGGCTGGATTTATATTATACAAAATAGACTTTAAGTCAAAAACTATCACAAGGGACAAATAAGGTCCTTATATAATGATAAAGGGATCAATTTATCAAAAGGCTATAACAATTGTAAGTGTATCAGAGATCTAAATGCATAAAGCAAATATTGCCAGAACTTAAGGGAAAAATAGGTAGCGATACAATAATTGTAAGGGATTTTAAAACCCCACCTTCAACAATATATCAATCATCCAGGAAAAAAAATCCAGAAAAAAATATGTATATATTTGAAGCTGTCACAGAGCATTCTCTATAATACATAATATGTTAAGCCACAAAACAAGTCTCAATAAATAAAATTGAAATCATATCAGATATCTTTTTTGACCATGATGGTATGGATCTAGAAATCAATAAAGGTGGAAAATTCAAAAATTCACCAACATGTGGAAATTATACAACACATTCCCAAACAGTCAATGAGTCAGAGAAGAAATCAAAAGAGAAATAAAAACATATTGAGACAAACTAACAAAACTTGTGAAATGCAGCAAAAGTAGTTCGAAGAGGAAAACTTATAGTGGTAGTTGTTTGCATTATTTGTTGATGTTTTCTTTTGTTTTTAGAGACAAGATCTCACTTTGTTGCCCAGGCTGGAGTGCATTGGTGCAATCATAGCTAACTATAACCTTGAATCCTTGAACTCAAATGATCTTCCAAAATTACCCTCCCAAGTAGTTAGGACTACAGGCATGTAACACCATCTCTACTATTTTTATTTTTTGTAGAATTGGGTTGCCCAGGCTAGTCTTGCACTCCTGGCCTCAGAGAATCCTTCTGTTTTGGCCTCTCAAAATGCTGGATTTATACGTGTAAGCCAGTGTGCCCAACCTCAAAATTCAACCCATAATAATGTACAAAAATCAATTAAAAATAGATTAAATAATTATAAGACCTAAAACTCTAAAATTACTAAATAAAACATAGAAAAAATGTATCTTGACATTAGTCTTGGCAATTTTTTTGGATGTGATGCCAAATGCACAAGCAAAAAATAAAAGAAAAATAGACAAATAGGATTGCATCAAATAAAGAAGATTCTACACAGCAAAAGCAGCTACAAAGTGAAGAGACAACCTATGAAATGGGAGAAAATGCTTGCAAATCAGACATCTAGCAAGGGGTTAATATCAAACCGTATATGGAATTCAGACAACTTAATAGCAAGAAAGCAAAAAATGGAATTAAAAAATTGGCAAAGGAACTAAATAAATATTCCTCAATAAAGACAAAAGAATGTCCAACAAGTATAGAAAAAGTTAACATTACTAATGACAAGATAAATATGAATAAAAACTACAATAAGATATCACCCAATACTTGTTAGAATGGCTATTCTCAACAAGTCAAAGGCAACAAGTGTTGATAAGGATGTAGAGAAAGGGAACATGTGCACACTGTTTTGGGGCATGTGAACGGGTATTGCTATTATAGAAAATAGTATGGAAGTTCCTCAAAAAGTTAAAAACGGAACTACCATATGATCCAGCAATCTCACTTCTGGTTATATACTTAAAAGAATTGATACGCATCTCAAAAAGAGAATTGCACTCTCATATTCATTGTAGTATTATTCACAACAGCCCAGAAATGAAATCCACCTAAGTGTTCATCAGAGATGAATGGATACAAATGCTGTACATGCACACACACATGTGCACATGCATGCACGCACACACACATTTAGGAATGCTATTTTCTTTTCTTAAAGAGATCTTATTTGTGACAACATAGATGAACCTAGGGGACATTATGTCTCCCAGGCCAAGAAAGACAAATACTGCATAATCTTACCTATGTGTGGAATCTTAAAAGGTTGATTTCTTAGAAGCAGAGAATAGAGTTGTGGTTAGTAGGGATTACATGAGGCAAGTAGGGAGATACTGGTCAAAGAATATAAAGTTTCAGTAATTTAGAATGTGTAAATTTTGGAGATCTAATGTAGATTCCTAAACTATAGTTAATAATACTGGGTTTACTTAAAATTGAGTGAAAGTAGATCTGAAATGTTCTCACCATACACACAAAAAGAAAAGGGAAACATACAAGGTGATTAATATGTTAATTAACTTGATTAAAAAGAAATATAATTATTTCGTAATATAAATGTGTATTAAAACATCATATTGTATGCCTTGACTATATTTTATTTGCTAATCATTGTCCCTCCCATTACTCATGTTGTCTGTGCTTAAGACTTCAAGAATTCTTCTTACCCAGAAGTAGGTCAACAATACTGAGCAAATTTTTAGTTCATAGTTCTACATTTGACTGGTATCTTAACCTTTCTCATCTCTCTCACTTTAATAAAGCTGGAAAAATTGAATTAAATCTATACATCGGGAGAAATTTATTATCTTTATTGAGTTTTCCTATACATGCATATCCGTGTCTCCACATCTGTTTAGGACTTCTTTAATGCTTTAATTAAGTTATAGAATTTTTGTTAAGCCCAATACAACAAATGTTATGCTTAAAATCTTCCCTTCTTGGCCGGGTGTGGTGGCTCACGCCTATAATCCCAGCACTTTGGGAGGCCGAGACGGGTGGATCACAAGGTCAAGAGATAGAGACCATCCTGGTCAGCATGGTGAAACCCAGTCTCTACAAAGAATGCAAAAATTAGCTGGGCATGGTGGCGTGTGCCTGTAGTCCCAGTTACTCGGGAGGCTGAGGCAGGAGAATTGCTTGAACCCAGGAGGTGGAGGTTGCGGTGAGCCGAGATCACGCCATTGCACTCCAGCCTGGGTAACAAGAGCAAAACTCTGTCTCAAAAAACAAAACAAAACAAAACAAAACAAAAAAAACCTTCGCTTCTTGGTGTTCAGTATTGGGTAGAGAATAAGGAATTGGAGATTAAGAAATAATTCCCTAAGAAATTTACAATTTAATGAGGGAGACCAAGGACACAATTATAATACAAATTGATTAGTGTGCAAAGGGGTGAAAAAGCCCCTATATCAGCACTGTGGAACTGTTAGACTTGAAGTGTAAGTTAGTGTTCAACATGTTTGGAGAAGGTATGAAAGTTACAAATAAGAGAAAATATGATGCCTTACAGAAACAGCATGAACAGTTGCCATACACAAGTGTGCATGCGCGCACACACACACACACACACACACACAGAGGAGGAATGAAGTTGGAGAGGTAATAATTATAGCTAATATTTACGTATTACTTATGTGTTGAACAGTATTCTAAGGATATTCAAAATTTTTCTACTCTAGTCCACATCATAATCACATGCAGAAATTCCCCCATTTAAAAAGTAAGAATTCTGAGGCCTAAGATAAATTAAGTCCCTTCCCAACATCCTCAGCAAGTAGATGATACAATTCAAACCTGGGCTCCAGGCTTTATGCTCTTAATTACTGCACTGTGTGTCCTTGAGGAGGAACAAGTTGAGACACTTTCAGGGGTACAAATCCCTAAACAGATCTAGATAGCACTTGGCAATCTTTGAGGAGTTTTAGGTCTTGAATTTTAGCCAAGTTGAAAAAAATAAAGGATTTTTGAAAAAAAAATAAATAAAGGATTGAAAGGGAATGCTTCTGCAATCAGGAAGAAGATCTAAAAGCTATGTTTATATAGATGTTCCTGAAGTTATGATGGGCTTAATTAAGTCCCAGGAAATCTATCATTAAAGTGAAAATATCATAAATTGAAATGCACTTAATAAAGTACACTTAACCTACCAACCATCATGGGTTAACCTATCCTATCTTAAACCTGCTCAAAACACTTACATTAGCCTATTGTTGGGCAAAATCATTTAACACAAAGCCTATTTTTTAAATAAAGTGTTAAATGTCTCATGTAATTTGTTGCATGCTGTACTAAAAGTGAAAAACAGAATGGTTGTATAGGTACTCAGAGTATAGTTCCTACTGACTGTATTTCTTTTGTATCATCATAAAGTCAAAAAGTCATAAGTGGAAGCATCATATGTCAAGGACTGTCTGTATTTTAGAGAAAGAGAGAAGTGTAAATAAGATAGGGCACAAGAATGGACAAAACAGCAAATTTTCAAGTGATTTTAAGGAGGCCAAGGGCAGCATCAACAGAACTTGAGGGAAATGTTTGGGAGAATGAGTTGAAGTGGCTGAATTATTGGCTTCCAGCTTAAACATTTTGATAGATGATAGGGCATTTGATTGCAATAGCAATAGCTCAAGTGTTATATTCTCTTGGAGTCCTTCCCTGAGCTTCTGCCTCCACACATGCGTTAATCCCCATAGAGTTAAGAAGTAAGCACCTGTTCTCAGGGTTTTTAAAATATTCTGAAGATACCACTTTTCACCCTAGTCACGTTGTATGGCTTTTCCCATTTGACTCAGGCTCTTTGAAGTCATCTTTTGCACCAATTTCTCCAGAAGCTAACAGAATCAGAGGTTCATTTAAATATTTGTTGAATGAGTACAATCACTCATATAAGTGGTAGGGAAGAATAGGGATCAAGAAACACCAGAAAGTAACATTTATGACACATGTGCTAGCTTGGGGAAAATCATTTAGAAATATAGGGAGCATTTTATCTATTGTTGCTCATAAAGCACGAGATTTAGGAAAGCAATAGAGAATTGGGAAAAGACAACTGGCTACAAATATTATTTTAATAAACAAAAGTGCTTCTTTGAGCCATGGTTTAAAATACTGCAAGAAGGATATTTTATATTTATCAAGTGAACTGCATCTTTTATATTTATCAAGACCCCTTCAATATGAAAATTCAATGGCCAGTTGGTGGAAAAAAGGCTTGGCTAAATCTGCAAAAAGTATTTTTATGGAAAACATTAGGAATGACATGATAAGGAGATAAAAATGGAAGTACCCAGGACAAGATAATTACAGATGAGGGCAGGAACAGTGAGACCGCTCATGGTATGGAAATCCACGGATCAGAAACCAAAGGAGATTGCACTGGAAGGAATGCAAGCACAGCTCATGTGAATTACCAGTCATCATTGTCCCTCCCATTATTCATGTTGTTTGTGCTTAAGACTTCAAGAATCTTCTTACCCTGAAGTGGGGCAACATCACTGACCAAAGTTTTAGTTCATAGCTTTACATTTGACTGGTATCTTACACAACTTTTCTATTACTTCATCTTTTATTTATTTTTTATTTTTATTTGTTTTTAACCAATTCCAGATTTCATCATTTTTTGAAATAACCACATAAAAGGCCATAAACAGTTTTTGAAAAATTGATGAGATGCATGTCATATTCTTTAATTTTTATTCAATTAAATATTTTTTATTGCATTTTAGGTTTTGGGGTACATGTGCAGAACATGCAAGATAGTTGCATAGGTACACACGTGGCAGTGTGTTTTGCTGCCTTCTGCCCCTTCACCCATATTTGGCATTTCTCCCCATGCCATCCCTCCCCCGATACCTCCCTCACTGTCCCTCCTCTATTTTCCCCAATAGACCTCAGTTTGTGGTACTCCCATCCCTGTGTCCATGAGTTCTCATTGTTCATCACCCGCCTATGAGTGAGTATATACGGTGTTTCCTTTTCTGTTCTTGTATCAATTTGCTGAGAATGATATTCTCCAGATTCATCCATGTCCCTACAAAGGACACGAACTCATCATTTTTGATTGCTGCATAATATTCCATGGTGTATATGTGCCACATTTTCCCAGTCCAGTCTATCATCGATGGGCATTTGGGTTGATTCCAGGTCTTTGCTATTGTAAACAGTGCTGCAATGAACATTCGTGTGCA
>CM052663.1:28951122-28982922 GCA_028533165.1 Leontopithecus rosalia | reverse complement strand
GTGTTTTTCAGTTCCTTCAATTCATTTATATTCCTCTCTAAGTTGTCCATTCTTGTTATAATTTCCTCAAGTCTTTTTTCAAATCTCTTTTCAAGGTTCTTAGTTTCTTTGCATTGATTTAGAACATGTTCTTTTAGCTCACAGAAGTTTCTTATTACCCACCTTCTGAAGTTTGATTCTGTCATTTCATCACTCTCATTCTCCATCCAGCTTTGTTCTTTTGCTGGTGAGGAGTTTTGGTCTTTTGTAGGTGGTGAGGTGTTCTGGTTTCTGGTGTTTTCCTCCTTTTTGTGCTAGTTTCTTCCCATCTTTGTGGATTTATCTACCTGTCGTCTGAGTAGTTGCTGATTTTTGGATTGGGTCTCTGAGTAGAGGCCCAGATTGTTAATGATGGAGTATTTCTGTTTCTTAGTTTTCCTTCTAATAGTCTAGCCCCTCTGCTGTAAAACTGCTGAGGTGCACTCCAGGCCCTGCTTGCCTGGGGTACACCTGTAGCAGCTGTGGAACAGTGAGGGATGTACCCGTTTCTTCTTCTATCTTTGTCCCAGAATGATGCCCGCGAAATGTCAGTCTGATCAGTCCTTTTTGAGGTGATTCTTTGGGCATACAGGGGTCAGGGAGCTGCTTGAGGAGACAGTCTGTACTTTATAGGTGCTCAAGTGCTGTTCTGTGAGCTCCGTTGTTCATTCAGTTTTGCTAAGCAAGTACGTTTAAATCTGTTGTGGCAGAACTCATAAAACCCCTTTTTTCCCTCAGATGCTTTGTCTCGGGGAGTTAGGGCTTTATTTGTGAGTATCCGTTGTGCTGTCCTGCCCAGCTAGGAGGCAGTCTAATCACTATTTGGCTGCCGAGGCTCGGCCCTGCTGGCATGAGGTCCGCCCTTTTGATGTGGGCTCCATCCTGCTGTTTTGGGCTCTGCCATGCTGACTTAGGCTCCGCCCTGCTGATGTGGGCTCTGCCCTGTTGGCGGAGTCTCTCTGTTATTGCCAGTTGCCTTGGCAACGGCTGACTGAGTCAGCAGTGGGCGGGTACCTCAGTAAGGGCCAAAGCTCTTGGCAATGGCGGACACCCCTCCCCCACTGAGCTGCACAGCCGTGGCTTCAGCTGTTCCTACAGTGGAACTCTCATCCCTGGGCACTCCGAGTCGCCGTATTGCTTGTCCCTGTGGGGTTGGGACCCGTCAAGCCTGATCACTTGGCTCCCTGCCTCCGAGCATTTTTACCTTTTTTTTTTAAGTTGTAGGGTTGACTCTCTCCCAGGTGCCTCAGCCGCCGGCTGAAAGGGCACTGGGATCTGTGCGATTTCCCATGCAGCGACCTGCTGCGCTGGTTCACAATTCACCTCCCAGAAATCTCCTGGTCTGGTTCACCATCCAAAACCCATTCAATCAGATGAACATGGCAATCTGCCCTCCCGAGTCTCAAATTGCTGGTTTAACAGGGCGCCCAGACCTGTGTGTTTTGTGAGCCATGCTGCTGTGCTGCGGCACCGGCTGCCTGGCCGCGCCAGCGTATACTGCTGTGCTTGCGTCCTGCGTCCCTCTTACACCTGGGCTTTTCCCCGCTCTATGGGCTATAAAAATCCATCTGGAAATGCAGTGTGAACTCACCCTCTGCATCTTGACAGAGCTGCAATCGTGAGTTGCTTCTAGAGCACCATCTTCCTCCCTCTTCTACTTCATCTTTTAACACCTAATTTCCTATCTGTATCACTGAGTGTGTATCTGTGTATATCCTGTTTATCTAATTATGTATCTGTGAATACCTGATTTATCAATGGAGGTAGTTTCTTAGTGGTTGTATGTTACTTCTATCTTCTTGACAGTTCACATGGAGTCTTGTACATAAAAGAAATTCTAAAAGTGATAAATATGTGACAGAAAATGGATGTCATATGATAATTTTATAGTCACTTTATAAGGAGGATGGATTGAGATAACAAATGGGAGGATCTGTTATTTGGTGTCCTTTTGTCAACTTGGAGATGTATAAATGATGACTGTAGGATGCCATGTATTAGAGGAGATAAATTTATCCACATTTAAAATGAATGAAAAGCATAAAAGGGCCAAGGTGGAAGTGAAGAATGCCAGGGGAAGGAGAAAGAGAAACTGAAAGGCAGAATTTAAAAGGGTTAGGAGCTGATACTGTGGACCTAACTTGGAAAGAAAACAGAAATTTTGACATAAAGTTTTGTGCTCTGAGAACTCTCTTAATTTTTAGCCAAATAACACCCCATTCCTTAGAAGGATCCAGTTATTTATGTATATTATTATTATTATTATTAATGGTGTGGTAGGGAATGAGAAAGGCTATGTCCTGGGCATGAAGATAAGAACAGAAACTTCCATGGGATGCAGCTGTATTTACTTTAGACAGGCAGGTTTCTAGGGAGACAGATATAGGAATAGAACCCAGTCTGCCAGGGAAAAGAGCCAAGTAGCCCTGAGTGGTCACTCCCTGCCTTTAAGCAAAGAGTTTACTAGGGATAAGAATAAATGGAAAAAAAATTGGTGTTTTCTAACTATGGTAGTGTGCCAGTGTACCCAGATAGAAGAAATGCATGTTGTTAATCCCAAAGAGGGAGGAGGCTCAGCAGTATAGTGGAGAGCCACGTAATTCTGTTTCTGCATTCTAAACTGTGAGGATCAGTGTTTCAGCTCCTCTTTCCATCTGATCCATCGTTCCCCATATTCTCTATTCTCTTCCTAAACACTGATCAGTTTCTTTATCTCAAAACATAAAGTTTGAGATATTAAAATATTAAATATAATATATGTAAAATTTAAAAATACAGGTGCTTAGAACACAGTTGACATTCAAATAAAATTTATTTCTCTTTCTGATCTTTGTTCAGATAGCTACTGAAATTTTTATTCAGTTTTAAATAGTGAGAAAATGGAGTGATGTGACCTACTCTTAATCTAATTTTTAAAACAGGAAATAATTTTTACATAAGAGAGTAATGGGGTTCTTGTGAGAATGGCCTTTTTGCCTTAGAGTTCTCAATTACTAGTGAATGGAATCCTGTACAGAATTAGACATGTGTCCAAATGCTATTAAAAAATGAGTGTAAATTTTGCAGAGTTAAGGAGTACCCAGGCAATACACGCCTGGAGATATGGTCATAGTACTAGATGATGATGATGATGATAATGACAAAATACCATATTGTTCTTTGGCTATATATTCAAAATTGTCACCTCTCCCTGTTCTCACTTGTCTCTTAGCTTCCAGGGTGATAGAAGTTTGTCTCAGTTTCTTCTAACCTATTTCAATAACACTTTGTTGCAACAGCCTAGAAAATACACAAAGTGTGGTTTTGTTCCCTTCACCTTTGCCACTGCCAGAAAAGATCATCATTGCTGAAATTCCTCAGCATTAGCAACCTCTTCGCTGATCACAGGAGGTAACTGTTGTCAAAGATTAGGGTGCAGTCACCAGGTCAGGACATGTCTATACCACTTTAATGGTTCTTTTATCTCTTTCTTCTAGGCCTAATAGGATAAGAAACTAGATTGAACTCTATAGAGCTCATCATATCTTCACAGTTTCTTTCTGGAAACTGCTTTATTCCTGTTTCCAGATAGCCAGAGTTGTATAAGATGATTTGACTTTAGTCATATAGGCTCTAAAATTTCCATCACACCAGAGTTAGTCCCACTGTTTGACCCACTAAAGGAGTGGATGAGTTAAGAAGTCTGGGAAGCTCCTGAAACACATATTAGACTCTAAAATTTTATCTGATCTTAATGATAAAGAAAATAGGGAAGGTAATATAAACAGATAGATACAACTAGATAGAGAGCAATCCAGTAAGGCATGATTTTAAAAGAATTGGTGGAAAAGATGGTCTGGATGACATTTAGCTGAGGATATTCTTTACAGTAACATAGAGCAATATAAGATACACCAAGGATGCTTAGATCTGCAGTTAAAAAAAAATGTATGGACAACAGAAATGCTTTTTAATTTCTTTAGTGTGTGTGTGTGTTATTTTGTTCAAGGCTTGAAGGATATTAAGGCATGTCTACTCATGGAAGCCGAAGTTGTAATACAAAGAGTTCAAGAAAGTAGTTCTGCTCAACCATTTCCATTTTGTTTCATGTCAAAAGGAAATACATTTTAGATGAGAAAGTTTAGAATAAGCATTAATATGAAATCATGGTTAAATGAAAAGACTAAAGTGACTGCTTAGCAGCTCTTCCAACTTACAAGAATGGAGCTCAGTTACTATGAGAACTTGCATATGCGTTTGAAATGTTTTCACTGATCTCTAAGGATCCAGAGAAACTAGAAAGAAATAGAGAAATAGAAAACAGATACTTGTTACAACTTCTTTTAAGGAAAACTGGTGGTTATAATATGTAAATCAATAAGCATGTCTTTAGAACCAGGCAAATTATAGAATGGCTTATCTTATGGGTAATTTTAAAAAATATGAATGATTTAGAATAATGCTAGCCTGAGTTTATCATATTCTATACTCTAGGTTAACCTCAATATTTTGATAATTGAAAATAGATTCAAGAAATATATAAACATAGTCTTTGTATTTTTGCAAGAAATCAGATTAATTTTTCCATTACGTCCTTTGAAACAAAATGGAGGAATAAAACCTCTGGAATAGACAAAAAACATTTGATAAATTTGTACTGTGTTGGAACATTTACATAGAATGAGCTCAGTCATGGGTGTTTTGGAGTCAGGGAATATCTTTTATTTATCTTAGTATGCCAGCATGGAGCATATAGTAAATTCTCAGAGATATTAATATCGGACTGAGTGAAGAAATGAATATTGAATAAATTCATCCAATAGTTTGTTATATAAGCACTTTTTGGTAAAAGCATTGGCAAGAAAAGCCAAGATAGACAAATGGACGTAATCAAACTCGACAGCTTCTGCACAGCAAAAGAAACAGTCATTAGAGTGAATCAGCAACCAACAGAATGGGAAAAAATGTTTGCAGTCTACCCATCTGACAAAAGGCTGATATCCAGAATCTACAAAGAACTAAAACAGATTTACAAGAAAAAAAGAAACAAACCCATTCAAAAGTGGGCAAAGGATATGAACAGACACTTTACAAAAGAAGACATACATGAGGCCAACAAACATATGAAAAAATGCTCATCACTGATCATTAGGGAAATGCAAATCAAAACGACATTGAGATACCATCTCATGCCAGTTAGAGTGGTGATCATTTAAAAATCTGGAGACAACAGATGCTGGAGAGGATGTGGAGAAATAGGATCACTTTTACACTGTTGGTGGGAGTGTAAATTAGTTCAACCATTATGGAAGACAGTGTGGCTATTCCTTAAAAACCCAGAAATAGAAATTCCATTTGACCCAGCAATCCCATTACTGGGTATATATCCAAAGGAATATAAATCGTTCTACTATAAGAACACATGCACACGAATGTTCATTGCAGCACTGTTTACAATAGCAAAGACCTGGAACCAACCCAAATGCCCATCAATGATAGACTGGACTGGGAAAATGTGGCACATATACACCATGGAATATTATGCAGCAATCAAAAAACGATGAGTTTTAGTCATTTGTATGGGCATGGATGAATCTGGAAACCATCATTCTCAGCAAACTGACACAAGAACAGAAAATGAAACACCGCATGTTCTCACTCGTAGATGGGTGTTGATCAATGAGAACATATGGACACAGGGAGGGGAGCATCACACACTGGGGTCTGTCGGGGGAAATAAGGGAGAGACAGCATGGGGAGATAGGCCAGATATAGGTGATGGGGGGAAGGCAGCAAATCACACTGCCATGTGTGTACCTATGCAACAATCTTGCATGTTCTTCACATGTACCCCCAAACCTAAAATGCAATAAAACAATAATAATGATAAAGAATTAAAAAAAAGAATAGTGCTGCAAGAAACATTACAAAGTGGCTTTGGTTCAGGTTCCCTGGATGTTTTTGTTCAAATGCCTGACAATTATGAGGTTGGCTCTGAATCTACTAATGATTATTATTATCAGTCAGACTGAGACATTTGTGTCAATGTTGTGGGTAATTATAAATCATAGAGAGTAGAAGCTCAGTGATTGACATGCTCTTTTTAAATTTTTTGAATGTGTCCAGATCTTTTGTAGAACTATTCTACATCATAGAAATTCTGAAAGTATTGGAAGAATGGTCTCCAGAATTGCAGTTATTTTCTGTATGTGATACGGTGAATAACTTGAAGTTGTATATTTAATGAGCTTGAAATACTTTAACTTAATATATCTCCTTTCATTTTGCAATGAGCAAGGAAACTCTGACCTTACAATGAATGGATCAGAGTTGGCAAGGATTGTGTGTGATAGTTTTGAAATGCAGATTTCAGCTAATGGACCATGTAATTAAGATGACCAATTGCTAATGCGGTTGGAGAAATTCCAAGAACTCTGATATGAAGCCTACCAATTACAGTACATTTCCCACTACTATCCAGGGGGATTAATAATTCTTTTCATTGGCTTTACTGAAATTCTTCAACAAATTTAAGAATATTTTAATTCATAATAGAAGAAATAGTATTATATCTACTTGTACAGCAAAGTACAGGAAATGAAAGAGGCATAGCTCATCTCTAAGTATCTATAATAGTTCTGTCTGTACTTATTTATGTAATAGAACTTTCATAATTGTATTTTATCTCACTGATATTGAGTGTATATAAATGAATTCACAATATATTGATCTTTTTTGTCAAGGATTAATAAATAATCCAAATAGAGGTAAAAGGCAAGGGATAACATACATAGATAAGAGTCAATTCTTTTACTATACACAGTGTCAGTAAGTAATAAAGAAGATTCTATGTAATTGTAGCATTTTCCCCCCTCCTTTATTTTCACTGCTAGATTTTCCCTAGGTGCTCAATAAATGTTTATGAAACTAGATTGAATCGTCAATAGCACAGTTTTAGTAAAATATTATTTTGAAAGGCATAACTACAGTATTTACCTAAAACATAAGTAATTTAAATCATATAATTTATCTTTGAATCTCCAATGCTAAGCATAGTTTATGATACTTAATTTTAAGTCAATATATGTTAATTGAAGAATACATGAATAAACCCTTTTTAATTAGCTCTAATTAGAAATTTTTTGTTTTGGTAACATTGTATTACTCTAAAAGAAGACTGAAGCACTTGTAGAGGAATGTCAACATTTGTAATATTTGGGTAGTCAGAACTAGGCTGATTGTTTTATATTAATCTTTATGTTTTTATTTATGCTTAAATCATTGATAATTGTTTTATATTACTTGTTATGTTTTTATTTATGCTTAAATCATTGATAAATCAACAAATACTTAGTTTGTCTTACTTTTATTTTTTTGTCAATCTAAATTGTTCCATAACATTTATTAAATAAATATTTTTTGTGTCCATACAGTACTAAGTGGTAGGAATATAACAGCATATAAAGACATACATAGTTTTCTTTTTTTTTGATATCTTCCCTTGAAGACATATAAACATAAGCTAAGCTAAAATAAATGTATTTTTAAATGCATAGCTGAGTTGTCAAGACAGTAAAGGAAATCTCTCAACAGCACAGAAGGAATAAAAAGCTGAATTAAAATTGCAAGACAACATGAAACCTGGGTATTTTCTTTGGGCATGGGGAAGATACAAAAACCTGTAATTTGAGGGACTAGCTAAATAAGGTTCAGGTTATTAGGTCATGCACCTATGGAAGGGAAAGGAGATCTGAGAATTGTAATTAAATCTTTCTCCTCCAAAAGGCTATAACCTCCTCAGTTAAAGAGCAGGCTGAAAAAAATCCACTGGCCAGAACAGGAAAAAGACATTAAAACCTAGATTTTTTTGTCTATAGCTAGAGATGGCTGGACATATGGCTCTTCAGAATATATGTCATAGGCTTGCTTGCCTCACACCAGTTTGGGGCTCTCATTATACTGGCTGAGTGGTCAGGAAAACTGGAAGCTGAGAGATTAAATAACAGTGGTCCTAGTTTGTTGGCATATTCTGTCTGCAGCAGAAGCCTCTCTGGAGGGAATCATTCTTCACCTAGGTTCTTTGTATTTTTCCACAGATGAAATGCAATCAAATATGAGTGTATCACTATAAGAAATATCAAATACATGCAGAAACAACCCCAACAGGGAACAATTTAAACCACAGTGACATCAGATTAAAAACATTGCTTACAGAATACAAAATGAGGAAGAATAAAATTTTCAGAGAATTAAATATGTATTTTAAAAGCGGGCAAAGATTAAGTGGATATATAAAGTTACCTAATAAGCCAAACATGATAGCACACACCTCTAGTCTCAGCTACTGGGGAAATTGAGGTGGGAGGATTACTTGAGCCCAGGAGTTTGAGGCTGCAGTGACCTATGATTGGACCACCACACTCCAACCTGTGTGGCTGAGTGAGACCCCATGTCTAAAAAATTAAAATAAGTAATTTTGATTTGGATTAGTCAGGGTAGGCAGGTCTATGTTACAGCAAAAAGCAACCCAACAACTAAAATTTCTTGTACTCCCTTAAAGCATGGTAAAGGTCAGATGACTCACCTTGGCAATTGTCCTCTCTGCAGCAACGAAGATATCCAAGCTGAATGAACCTCACAACTTTGCCATCTCAACTTAAGGTCCTCCTCTTGGCTAAAGCTAAGGTATAGTTGAAGGATAGCAAACAGGCTCATTTGAGGTTCCTCTTGAAGGTGTCTCACACCGTCACTGCTCAAAACCTAGCAGATAGCATTATTATCAAGAAGGCTGAAAAGTGTGTGGGAACACAGAAAATAATTTTCTATAGAGTTCTAGAACTAAAAACGATAGTAATTCAAATAATCTCCATGGATGAGTTAAATAGAAAATGTAGCATAAAAGATAAATCATAAAATAAAAAATTATAAATAAATGATAAATTATTATGCAAGAATTAATAACATATGTGTTTCACATAGATGCTAGGATGTAGAAACTTTTTGAAGGGCACCTTAAGTACAAAAAGGAGAACAAGAAGAGCTAGGATCTATTTCACTGGAATTCTAAAAGGAGACTAGAGAAGAACGGGGGATATACAATGTTTACAATGTTTTGACAATTTATAAAAAGTACAAATTCAGACTCTGAAAGCACCACATAAGCTAAACAAAATAAATGTATAGAAATTCATATGTAGTCACTACATGGTGATACCACAGAACACCAAAGACATAGCCACCAGAGATAAAAGAAATATCTACAAAGTAGTGAATTAGGCTGAAATTGAAATTCTGAACATCAAAAGACATGGGAAAATACAAGTTGTAGATGTAATTATCTGTTGATAAAAATTGTGTATCTCACATGGCAATCTTCCAAAAGAGGGTCAAACGGATATTTCAAACAAATGATATGCTAAGAGAACTTAACTCATATGAAAATCTGATATATGAGACAAATAAAAAACAGGAATAAAACAATGGGAAAATGACAATTATTTCAATAAGCATATGAAATATTAAAACATACATACCAGTACAAATATGAAAATATTTCAACTTCATTAATAACCAGGGAAACACATATTAAAACTATAGTCAGATACTATTTTATTTCTAACCAGTTGACAAAAATGAACAACTCTAATAAAAACATGTATTGGTGAAAGGGCATTAAGTCTTATACACTATATAAGAATTAGTTTCTGTAAAATTACTTTGGGAAAGGATTTGTTATTGTTTAATAATGTTGAAAATGTGAAATCCATTTATTCTGTGTAATCCTGAGAGAAATTTTTGCACATGTATCCCAGAAGAAATGAATAAATATATTCATATTGTTTGGCAATAAAAACCCTAAAAATAATGTAAATATCTAATTATCCATTGACAAAACAAGGCATAAAATTATATATATAATTTAAAAATATACATAAAATTATATATATATAATTGTGTGGATGTTACATATAATTATATATGCATGAAACACATTTACATATGCAGATATAATGGTATGCTATGCAATATTGAAATAAATTATTTATGCAAAGTCCAGTAACAAACCTAAACACTGTTTGTTTATAGCTACACATGTGCATCTCAGTGGGAGAAAACAGTATGTACCAACAACAAAGGGCTGGAGAGAAGGATGTATTGAGTGAGGATGTGAAGAGGGCTTCAATAATACTAGTAATGTATTTTTCAAACTGAGTGATAGGATGATTTATTTATCATATGGGATATTTAATAATATGTTCTTTTTATATATATAGTATATTCAAAGCACAAAAATTACAGTGTTTTCCCTCATGTGTAGATGTTTACATAAAGTGATATAAAATTTTAACATTGACAAACCCTATTAAGAAACATGCATGGGTTTACTATTTAGAATAGGAATGTGCAACTATAAAAGATCTTTATTCCTATGCCCTGAATGGTTTTGCCTAGGTTGTCTTCTAAGGTTTTTATGGTGTTAGGTCTTATGTTTAAGTCTTCAGGACATATGCATAGGCAAGGACTTCACGACTAAAACACCAAAAGCACTGGCAACAAAAGTGAAAATAGACAAATGGGATCTAATTAAACTCCAGAGCTTCTGCACAGCAAACGAAACAATCATTAGAGTGAACAGGCAACCAACAGAATGGGAAAAAAGTTTTGCAATCTAAGCATCTGACAAATGACTTACATCGAAAATCTACAAAGAACTAAAACAGATTTACAAGAAAAAAACCCATTCAAAAGTGGACAAAGGATATGAACAGACGCTTTCCAAAAGAAGACATATATGAGGCCAACAAACGTATGAAAAAATGCTCATCATCACTGGTCATTAGAGAAACGCAAATCAAAACTACACTGAGATACCATCTCACGCCAGTTAGAATGGGGATCATTAAAAAATCTGGAGACAACGGATGCTGGAGAGGATGTGGATAAATAGGAACACTTCTACACTGCTGGTGGGAGTGTAAATTAGTTCAACCATTGTGGAAGACAGTGTGGTGATTCCTCAAGGACCTAGAAATAGAAATTCCATTAGACCCAGCAATCCCATTACTGGGTATATATCCAAAGGATTGTAAATCATTCCATTATAAGGACACATGCACATGAAAGTTCATTGCAGCACTGTTTACAATAGCAAAGACTTGGAACCAACCCAAATGTCCATCGATGATAGACTAGACAGGGAAAATGTGGCACATCCACATCATGGAATACTATGCAGCCATAAAAAATGTTTGTGTCCTTTATAGGGACATGGATGAACCTGGAAACCATCATTCTCAGCAAACTGACACAAGAATAGAAAATGAAACACCGCATGTTCTCACTCATAGGCAGGTGTTGAACAGTGAGAACACATGGACACAGGGAGGGGAGCATCACACACTGAGGTCTGCGGTGGAGGACTAGCAGAGGGACAGTGGGGGATAGGGAGTTGGGGAGGGATAACATGGGGAGAAATGCCAGATATAGGTGATGGGGATGGAGGAAGCAAACCATATTGCCATGTATGTACTTATGCAACAATCCTGCATGTTCTTTACATGTGCCCCAGAAACTAAAATGCAATAAAAAAATATAATTTTAAAAAAATTAAAAAAATATTTATTTTGCAATAATTTTATTTACAGTAAAACTTTTTTACTTTACAATATGTGCTTGTTTGTTACATGTTTATTACATGTGAAATGGTGAGGATTGGGCTGCTAATGCACTTATTACCGAAATATTGAACATTGTACCCAACAGTATGATGAGAAAGTTCTCCCACTGCCTTCAAAATGTCCATGCCCTAAATTCTGAAACCTCTGAATTTGTTATGTTACATTGCAAAAGGGATTTTGCAGTTCTGATTAAGGTCACTGGTCTTGATATGGTAGAGATTTCTCTAGATTATATGAGGGGCCTAATCTAATTATAATAACTCTTAAAAGTCGAGATTCTCCTGATTGAAGTCAGAGAGAGATGAAGGGCAGAAGAAAACACAGCAGAGATGAGATATGAGAGGTACTTGATCAGTGGTTACTAGCTTTGAAGGCAAATGTCCATGAGTCAAGTAATGATGTAGCATTTAGGAGCAGAGAATAATCCCAGGCCATCAGCCATCAGAGAAATAAGAAACCTCAATCCTGCAATTGCATAGAACTGAATTCTGCTACGATCCTCCATGACTCTAGAGGAAGATTCTCCCTTAGAACTGTGAAAAAGAAACAACCACGATGTTGGCCTTGCATTAATCTAAGGAGAGACTCAGCCAAGCCCATCTGACTGCTGACCTACAGCAACTATGAGATAAATATTTATTGCTGTAAGCCATTAAGTTTGTGGTAATTTATCATACCAGCAATATAAATGGATGTAGTAATAAACATGAAAACCCACAAATAAATGAATAATTAATTATTGTAGTAGCTACTTAATGGAAAAGAATAGCATACTATGAAAGAGGAAAATAGGGCAACCTGCTTGAAGACACTCAGGACATAGAACAAAGGATGAACTTCCTCCGTATTCCATTTTTCTTCACTGCAGCTTATCCCTATAATACCAACATGGTATTCCTTTGAAATAATGTGTAGCACATCTACTAAGTGCAAAGCAATGCATTAGGTATATGCAGATGGTATAGATCAGTTTAGAAGATACCTTGCCTTACCAAAAGTCACAAGCACAGGCTGGCAAGCCATGGTCTGTGAAGGAGATCTGGTCTGCCCTCTGCTTTTGTATGGGTTGAAAACTAAGAGTGATTTTGCTGTGTAAGATAGTTGGAAACAAAATCAAATGAAGAATATATTGTGTGGCCTGTAAAAATCCATAAAATGCAAAGTTCAGTCTCCATAAATAAAGTTTAATTGGAACACAGCCACATTCATTTGTGTGCCATCTATGGTTGCTTACATCTGAAAATTAAATATCTGGGAAAGTGACCAAGTGATTGACAAAGGCTAAAATATTCACTGTCTAGTCCTTCCTAGAAAAAGTAGCCAACCCCAGATCTAGAATGCAGATAAGTCAAGCATATAAATGTTCATGGGAATAAGTACAATTGAATAAATGCCGTGTAGAGGGTTCCATTTGCTTATGCAGATCAGGAAAGGCTACAAGAAGCAGCTGACATTGAGATAACCTTTCAAGGAAATGGAGATAAGATTAGGCATCTCAGAAGTAAGAAGAGATTCCTTGAAAGGCCAGGTGCCAACAGAATTTTATGCTGAATTTTTTCCTCATTAGGTTTTTTTTTTCAAATTGAATTCCATTGAAAATAATTTGAAAAAGAGAAATTGTGTGTGTGTGTGTGTGTGTGTGTGTGTGTGTGTGTGTTTAACTTTTCTTGATTCTTTAAAGTCTCAAGGATAGAAACTCGGATACTAATTTCATGATTTAAATTATTTGTTTTATATACTGAATTTCTGCTAAAGATGAATGTCTTGCTCTCTAGAACTCTTAAATGTACTGTACCTCCACTGTCATCGTTTTCATAGAATCTTTATTTTTATTTCTCAGGGATTAAGTTAAATTACTAGAATGGATTTATTATTACCTCCATTATGCTATGTTTGTTTCCACTGTCCCCTTCTCTCTTTCACTTGCTGGAATTGCTATCACCACCAAATTCTACCATGACCCCTGTGTCTGCTCAGAGGCTGCTTTCCTGAAAGCCACAACATCTGACACTCTATCAGAAATGCAACTCTTTGCTTCACAAATGTGTTTTTTTACCTCACAAAAGCACTCTTCAGATTTGTCACATTTTATTTGTATTAGCTCATATCTTTACTAATGTTTTAGCTGTTTATTGATGCAGTTGAATCTCAAATTGTTTTTATTAACTCTAAATACGATGATAGTTATTAAGAGCAGTATTAATAACTGGTTTCACAGTTCAGTTGCTACAATTGTAGGCTCATCAGTGAAAAGTTATCAAAGCTTCCTGATGGGAGATCCTGGCTTTCGTTCTCCAGCCCTGGTCTAGTAAGCAAATGGTAAAACAAATGTTCTGCTTTCCTTTTTCTCTAGATCTCAGCTACATCTAATGTAAGTGGCTATCTTGATAAACTCTCTAAAATTAGAAAGTTGTAGAAATATATGGTAATATGTACCTTAATAATTCAACTTATCATGGTAACACACAATTAAAACTTTCCTTTGGGACTAAAGAGAATCACAGTCATTTCTAAGGAAGCTTATATATAATAATAAGAATAGTTCAAGTAAATGGGACTGAGTTTCATAAATGGAAAATAAAAGCAAATATTTTTAACAAGGGAATTAATTATGACTGCATTTGATGACTTTACAATTTTTATGATTTTATTAGATCCTTTTTTATTCCTACAGTATTATTATGTATTTATTTGGCAGGGAAAGGAATATTGCATTTCTTTCATGGAACCACCACAAAAATTATTCTTTTCTAGAATAAGCATAATGTTTAATCAAAATTTACTTTATTTTAAATGGAATGTATAAAAACATTTATATTACATTCCATTAATATAATGGAAACATTTTGAACAAGGTTAATCAAAGAAGTGTTTTCTTTTTATATATTTGTATCTATTTCAGCACACATGTTGACATATTTATATCCTTTGTATCTGTTTGTCTTATATATACTTTTTAAAATCCTGTAGTAAGACAAATAAGTCTAAGTTTTATATGGTCTAAAGTATTGAATCACAGTCTATGTAAACAGCATCTCTTCTGTGCTCACTGTTATAACTAAATTGTATTTAGATCATTTCCTATATTTCATTGATTCTAAGATGTCTATTTCTTTTTATTACATTTAATATCTCTGAAATAAGAATGAAACTTACAGTAGATGACCTATGATAATTCAATTACTGACATTTTTTCTTTCTAGATGGATCTGAATATAATGTACTAATATGCCTTTCACAATTGATAGTGACAGATTCAAAGAACTACTGGGTATTAAGACCACCTTTCAGAGTGTAGCACAGTTTGACAGAAACTGCTTTTCATCCTTTAATAATGACTCTCCTCTTAAAAAGAAATTTTTTAGCTAGTCTAGAGCCAAAGAGTTAGTTTTTTTCCAAACCACGTTAAAGGTTACTGTATTGGTTTGCTAGGGCTGCCCTAACAGTACTATAAACTAAGTGGCTCAAACAACAGAAATGTATTGTCTCACAGTTCTAGAAGTCAGAAGTCCTGGATGAAGGTATCAGCAGGTCAGTGATCCCCCGAGGTGCTAGGAAAGGATCGGTTCCAGACCTTTCTCCAAGCTCCTGCTAACTCCTTGGATAACACGGCAGCATAACTCCAGTCTTTACGAGGTGTTTTCCCTGCGTTCATGTTTGTCTCTTCACGTGGCATTCTTTTTATAAGGGCACCAGTCGTTTGAGATTTGAGGCCTACCTTACTCTAGTATAAACTCAACAAATAACATCCACAATGCCCTATTTTCAAATAATGTTACATCCTGTGGTACTGGGGTTGGGACCACCACATATGAATTTTGAAGGATGTAACTCGGCCATAACAGTGATTGCATTCTCGCCAGTGAAATATAAGCACATGTGTTAGCTTTTAGACGTCTTCATTAACAGGAAATTGTTGTGTATTCCTTACTACCCATTTTTGATTCTTTCTCCATCTTGTTCCCTGGCATCTTAGAACAAAAGCAACACTTTAAGTACATTAGGGAAGTGAGCAGGATGAAGCATGTGTTCTTAAGAACCTTAGAGAGTACAGCTGCCACACCAGCTTTGGCTTTAAGTCATGATTGTTATAAAGCCAAACTTAATTTCACTTAATATATGAGCTTTTCCAACATGGGTTACAATCTTAGCTGTACCACTTACTGTCTGTGGGTCATTTACATGTCTCTTATGAGGCTCCTTTTCCTATTTGTAAAAGAATAATAATATCTACTTCACAGTTGGTATAAAAAGTCCTATATGCACAGTACCCAGCATAGAACTGACACATAAGAGTTTGCTGTTGCTGTAATTATGAAGACTTCCATTTGAGTAGAATGGAATAAATGCATATTGAAGACCTTTTAATTCTGTTTTTATTTTATTGAAAAAATATTGTAAGAATTTAAAAGGAACAGATACTATCAACTTGCAGTAGTATTTGTTCACTCATATTTTTCATTCAACAAACATTCAGCATCTTCCATGCACCAGATACTGTATTAGGCAATAGAGATGGTACAGTTAGCATGATCAAAATAGTCCTTGCTTCTGTCCCCATGAGGCTTACACACCAGTTGGATGTGATAGGCAGAAGACAAATAATAAGTAATGTTGGTGATGGTTACGTACGTGACCTCATTTATCCTGAAATGTGCTAAATTATAGAAATGTAGATCTGTAAGGGAAAAAGCACCCTGCTTAATAGAATCAACCTGGAGCATGAATGTGGTGACAGACAAAGGCATCCCTTGTCACTCATAATGAGAGTGGCTTGCAGCACTTCAAACTGTGCGTTTCAGGGTAAATTTGTTCTGATTGTTTATGATCACATTAATTTAATAGCAATTCTAATAATAAAAAGCCAGTGAAACACAAAATGCTGTCAGCACCTGTAACTAGATGTTGCAAAATTTTAGATTAAAAAAGGATATTTAAAAAATTTTTATTGACAATAACAGTTACAGAAATTATGACTTTTCTTGTGGGTTTTATTGTGAATTATGTTCCATCAATGCTGTATATAAGTAGTTGCAATCCCATCTTTAAAGATAGTTGCTGTCTCTAACTTCAAAGCTCATTATTTTTGCTATTTGACTTTTCTTTCTGCTAGAGAATTTTTCTTGTACTTTTGTGTTTTCCCCACAGGAATACCCTTTTAAACAGATTGCTCTGCTCATATGTTCTGCCTCTGGAATTGGCATTATTATGTTTGATCCTTTAATGGGAGAATTATTAGAAGTAAGGAAGGTTTCAGCTTGATACAACTAAATCTTGTCTTTGACCATTTTGTAATGACTAATAACTGTTTAGAATATCATTTATCAAATGTTAAAACTCCAAATAATAAATTTTTATTAAAATATATTTTTAGAAAGAATTATTCAAATGATCCATGTTAAATTACTTAATAAAGTGGTTCATGTTTTGAATAATGTTATCAGAGAAACTGCAAAGCAGAAAAAATAAACTCTCTAGTGATTTGGAAACAGCCTAGTGGGAAACTGGATACCTGTGGCTTTATTGATATATAGTGACTAAAAGTAAATAAAGCACAATTCAATAAAAGAACTGCTGTGCTAACATTTACGTATTCTCCAGTATATTCAAGACCAGTGTTCTTTGTCTATGCTGGGCTCTTCTCTTCTCAGAGTTACACTGTCAGTCCAAATGCGTGGAGAATGTGTGTTGGCGTACCATACCAGTTGTAAACTTGTTTACCAAGATAGAGAACATTTACATAACATAAAGGTATATATTTTTCTATTGTGTGTAAGGATTCTTATGATTCATAGCTACTGGCAATGAACTTATTTTAAAAATTAGCCAATGCTTGATGTAGATCTTGTGTTAGGATTATGGCCACTGTTTTATTATTGTTTATTTGGAATTACATGGTCTGTGATCACCAACAGCAAAAATCTGTATGCTGATTTCCTAGCCTGCAGTGACATTCAGCTATGCTTACTTTCCTTTCAGTGTAAGGAGTATCTAAAATATTATCTGATTCTTTGTGCATAGAGGGAAGAAAGTAAAATAATTTTAGGGTTGTTGTTTGTGTTAGATTATTAAACTATTTGCCAACTCTGACTTACAATGACAATAAATTTTAGTACCTCTTTTGATCTTCATTCAAAACGGAAGTCATTTCTGAACCTATATGCAGTCTGAGTAAGCACCCATGGGTGCATTTGAGCCATTGAAGCATTCTTGTTTATTAATCCTTGGAATGACTGCACTAATGCTCTCCGGTATGGAGACCTCAATTCAATTCTAACCTTGCTCATAGTCATAATTGGACTGAATTTGGTGCTTTAATCACGTGATTTTACTTCATAAAAATTAATGTTTTCCTCATCGTTAAAAAGAAAATTGCATATATCTAATGTTTTCACAGAGTGATGTTAAACTGTTGGTAGATGGAATTTGGAGAGAATGAAGTAGACCACATGTTTTCATAATATTTTTCCTTTTTTGGACATTGACATATATAGCCCAAGGGATTTAATGAAGTTATCTAATTGCAGTCAGTCACCTAGAATATGTTAGAAGAGTGAGTGTTTTGGGGTTCTCTGGCTCATCTTAAGGACTAGATGCTCCAAGAACTGAAGTAGTAAAGGGGACACAAGGTAGATTCAGAGTGGCCTGGGCTCAGCTACCCAAGAGTTTTACTGAAATTGTGATATTGGGATCTTTACCTACCCTCTATAAGCCTCAGTTTCTTTTTTTTTCTTCTTTTTTCTTTTGAGACAGACTCTTGCCCTGTCACCCAGGATAGAGTGCAGTGGCGCGATCTTGGCTCACTGTGACCTCTGCCTCCTGGATTCTAGCGATTCTCCTGCCTCAGACTCCTGCGTAGCTGGGATTACAGGTGCCTGCCACCATGCCTGGATAATTTTTTTTGTATTTTTCAGTAGACACTGGGTTTCACCCTCTTGGTCAGTCTGATCTCAAACTCCTGACCTTGTGATCTACCCACCTTGGCCTCACAACATGCTGGGATTACAGGAGTGAGCCACTGCACCTGGCTGAGCCTCAGTTTCTTTCTATAACAATGATGATTGAGATGAGCAAAAGCATATTCTTTCTTTATTTTTTCTTTTTCTTTTTTTGGAACTAGTGAAACACTGTGTCCTGATTCCCTTCACTAGCATGGGATAATAGCTTAACCTTTGTAGGCCTTACTTTATTCATCTTTAAATTGATTCTAATGATAATGCTTTTGTTTCTCAATGTGTTATTATGAGAAATAAATGAATTTCTCTAGGTGAAACATTTAGAATGCCACTTGGAAGGGAATAAATGCTCAATAAAAGTTGACGTTTGTAGATTGTGAAGGCATTATTTTCTTGTTGTCAGTGGGAATGACCTAAACATTTGCATTTTAGCAAAATATACTGATTGTGTGGACAAGGCTTATGTAAAAGGAGGGCTTACCCTGGAAGGTACTGTGCAAGGTCCATAGTAAGTTGGAACAAGTAGAAATTATACGTAAGAAGAGGAATTGAGGTATTTTATGTCATTTTGCAGGTAGGACTGACATCATTTAAAAACTAAATACATAGAGAGAGAAGTAATTTGATAACCCTTTTGTACTGTCTTATGGTAATGGTCAAATATGATAAAGGTAGATGATGGTCCTATTAACAGAAATAAGAAAAGCAGGAAAAGAAGGTTTGAAGAGATAAAAATAATGGAAGTAATTTTAGAAATTATGTGTGCTATGCTGCAGTCCAGTATACAGTGACAACCAAGAAAATGGTAAAAGTTGTTTCAAAATAGTTAATAGATGTTTTTGAGAATTAATAAAGCTGTTTGAAGAATCGAACCAAATCGGATTTCCTACCAAACATAGCTATGATATAATTGTGACTTTGAAAAATTTAAGATGTACTTGGGAAAAGCATACAGAAAAAAATACTTTAAATTTATCTTAAATATGATGAATTAAATAGCTCATTTCTTAATACTCTTCTAAAGACAGATGGACTGCTTGAATTGAGTGATTATTGAAATGACTGATTACTGAGAATTGAGGTCTGTATAAAGGGCAAAATACTAGATAGAATATTGTAATGAAAAGGAAAAGGGTACTAGGTATCTGGAAAAAGGAAGGAAGAAAGAATAAATACAAGGTGGCAACAAAACATTTTGCCTTGTTTGTGCCATACTTAGAGTTGACCTCTAATCCTAGGGTTCAAATACTGTTGATTTTTTCCAAAGGAACTGGCTGGTATAGGTTCTTTCATTCACTCAGTAAATACCTGTTGAGGAACAACTGTGTTCTGAGCACTTATATAGCTTAAGATGCAGTAATGAACAAGAGTTAAAGGAATCTCCCTCAGAGAATCTACATGGTACTTGGAGGAGAAATAACACAAAATCTAAAAGTTAATGAACTAGATAAATACCATAACTTCTGATTGTGATATGTAAATTTTTTTTTTTTGAGATGGAGTCTCATTCTACAGCTGAGTAGCTACGGAGTGTACCAACTGAGTAGCTGCGATTACAGGCACACACCACCATGCTCTGCTAATTTTTGTGTTTTTAGAAGAGACTGGGTTTCACCATGTTGGTCAGGCTGGTCTCAAACTCCTGACTTCATGATTCACCCACCTCGGCCTCCCACAGTGCTGGGACTACAGGAGTGAGTCAACATGCTAGGCAATATGTATAACTAAAGGAAATTAACAATGAAACATGATAGACAGTAATGGAGACCTTTTTACCATGGATACTCAAGGAAAACCTTATCTGATGAAATGTTGTGATTGTTAGAAGGGACATAAGATAGTATCAGGACAGAAATTTTCCATTTAAGGGAAATTTGATTTTTTTTAGAATAAGACACTGAAATATGCTTTTTAAAAATCAGTAAGTAAAATGAGACATAGCTATATTTTTTGGAAAACAGTCAAGCATAGAAAAATAAATTGATAATGTAGAACAAAGGAGATAGTTTCAAATGGGAAGTCTGGTTGGTGAACTGGGATGGGATCCTGAGCACCAGGAGAGAACAAGACCTTTTTAGGAAATAGACATTTCTTCCTTTCCAGAAGAAAGAAGATGAGTACAAAGTACAGAAGCAGGTAGGTTAATCGTTTTGTTGATAGGCAGATAAAGGACCTCCTTTCAGTTTTTTTCCTTTTTCTTTTTCTGTGATTTCTGTTTTATTTCTACCCACCTAGGAAGTGAAACATTTGAATTTTTCACCATGAGCTGCTACTTGTATTTCCAAACTTCTAAATGCACTTACTTAAAGCTTTTCCCATAAGAAATCATCCTAATATAAATGCTGACATTTATATTAGAGTTTGTATTTTTATTTCCAAGCTTAAAGAAAAATGTTTTGAATAAACTATTAGTTCTATAAGAAGGAATATGCCCAACACTTAGCAATTTCCTGTTGCACATCAGGGAATTTTTAAAGATTATATCTAAAGCATTGCTATTGTAACATTCTAGTCATGTTTATATGTCCGCAGGGAAATATTGTATATTTTTATAAACAAAATTTCCTTAACATATAAAAAGAAAACAGAAAATTGCCTTAAAAAGAGCACAAAATGCAAAGTTAGCAAAAATTTTCTATACTGACTAAAGAACAGTTGTTGGAAATGTCATCTTTACCTAAGTTCAAAAATTTGATGTACTAGAAAAACAAATTCAGTGTAATTCTTAATTTGATTAATATGATAGCTATTTTGAGAGGTCTGCATCTCACAAGTAATTTCAGTGAATTATGATGCTAATTAGGTTAAAAATCATAATAATTCAGTATACTGGTGAATGCTTAAACCCTATTGCTTAAATACAGTACAGAACTTGAATAGTTTTATCGTTGTTGTTGTCTGTCATTGGTTCCTTACTTTCTCTATGACTCAGGTACCTGGAAATTTACCTATGTCATAATTTTTTACCATTTGTAAACTCTATGTCCATAACATTTTGCATATCAAAGTTAACCAAACTATTGCCATGTAAAAATCTAATAACACACAGCCTTGATTCAAACTTTAGCTTTCTAATTTCCATTCCATAATATAATTGTCAGCCCAAGTTAGGTTTCCTCTGTGTTCTTCATGTCTCACTCATCTACTAATTCATTAATTAAATATTTACTGAAACAAAATATGGTAGCATTAGACATACAAAAGAAAATAGGACAGCAGAGCCTATTGTTTATTGGATAAAATAAACATTACACTAATAATTTCAAGCACAATCAATGATAGAAAACTGGGAAACACAAAGTTTTGTAGAAGTACAGAGTTAGCCTGGGATTCACACACCAGAATCAACATGGAAACAATCAGATAGAAACATGGACATTGTCCAAGCAACCCTTGACCTTACTTTTCAAACATCACGTCTCAAATACTTGGCTGGAAAAAAAATTTGTATAATTTTGGAGAATGATGGTATTCTGTATACTTGGCCTGTATAGATTAATAACTTAAGCTCATAGAGCAAAAATGATCCTGATTTATATATAATTACAGCATATTTAGTTCAGTCTGATAATGAAACTTTACAGTTGTCCAAACATCTTGAATCTAGAAATAGTTATGGGTCTTCAAACAAATCATTTCTAATTTTCATGTGGTAAATGTAATGACAACTTGAGAACTGGCTCCTACATGAATAATGTCAGAAGATATATCAGTGTTTCTGATTTGTACTCTTCTTTTTCATTTGGCAGATAAACATTTTCAATAGAGATGATGAAATCAGTGCAGACAAAGCTGCTTTCATTTAGGAATATGAATGAAAAACATACTTCTTAACTAGTGAATTGGCAAACAGACTCAAAAAAATTTTTTTTAATTAGCTGTTGTCTGACATAAGATGCGAAAGTATTGAATTTAGAAGGCTTATTTTTAAACTATTTTAAAATAGGAAATTATTGTTTAAGAAGGCTTGATAGCCTCCCTTTAATCAGCATTAAGAGATATAAAACTTTTGCACTGTTCCATGTCACAAGAAAATTCTTCCTGTAACCCTTGCTAAATGACTAGAATTGCATAAAACCGTTCCACATTTTAATGAACCAATATGGAAAGCTACAATATATAAGATATCATTTTAAAATTTATTCAAAGAAGAACTCAGTTTACCAAATCATGGTACTGCTGCTTTTCTGGTTTGTTTTCTAAAAATAAAATTTTAAGATGTTGCAAAGAATTAAGAAAACTCAGATGGATTTTTAATTTGTTTCAAATAATAGACAGCTCAGTTCTTTTACCTATCCTAAGTTACTAGTTATTGTCTGTCTGTATAATAAGTCATATATTAAATAACTTAAATCTTTGTAAATTAAAAAAATATCCATGCTCACACCTATAATCCCAGCACTTTGGGAGGCAGAAGCAGGTGCATCACCTGAGATTGGGAGTTTGAAAACAGCCTGACAGTTTCTCCACATGGAGAAACCCTGTCTCTACTAAAAATACAAGATTAGCTGGGCATGGTGGTGCATTCCTATAAACCCAGCTACTTGGAAGTCTGAGGCAGGAGAATCACTTGAACCTAGGAGGCAGAGGTTGCAGTGAGCCAAGATCACGGCATTGCACTCCAGCCTGGGCAACAAGAGGAAAACTCCATCTCCAAAAAAAAAAAAAAAAAAAAAACCAAAAAAAAGCACACATGCATACATATACACACATATATATGTCATATATAATCTTATTTGCTATTGCAGATAGTTACTAAGATCAAATCATATGCATTTAATTAAAAATACAAATTAATTTTATTGATAGTATCAAATAATGTTAGAGCTGTTAATGGCAGAGAGAAAAATGTAGTCTGAAATTGATAGAAAAAGACCAAGAAAGGGCACGCCATGCCAATGATGATGTGAGGAAGATATATAAATTGGGACTAGAATGTAGGCTGTGTTATCTATCTATCCATCCATCCATTCATCCATCCATCCATCCCATAGCCATTCATTTATTGAGATTCTGCTATGTGTTAAGCATTTTTCATGGAATCCAAAGAAATGAAAATGCATGTATATTGTAGTTCCCAGTCTCTTGCTTTACACAGTACTGCTTAGGAACACCTACTCAAATAGGTATTCCTGTTTCAACCCTTTGCCTTCTTCACAAAAACATTAAAACATATTAGAGAATAAATGGAAAAAAATATAGTGTTATACCTGAATGAGTTAGAAGGAAAGTGCCTCACGAACTGAGTTCCAATTGAGATTCCTTTATTGCTGGCAACTGAGAATCAGCTTATGCTCAAAGTCTCTGGGCCTGGAAGAAAAGGCTTGATTTCTTTTTATACCTTGCTTAGGATAGGGGAGGGGGAGCCTAGCTGAAGCAGAATTTTATAGAAGCAGAACAAGCAAGTTAGATAAGGAGGCTGGTAACTAGGAGGCAGGAGGTTCCCATGATTGTTGATTACTAAGGAGGGTATATACAAATGGTTCCCATGATTGCCAGCTACCAAGGCGGGTATTCAGTACTTTTCATACAATCAATCAAGGAAGTATTCACAATAGCAAGTGGACTTGCCAAGCAGGATATGGTTACAATGATTATATGCCTCTATAGTTCTAAGCACAGCATGACCCAGCATAGTAGCATGACCCAGATGTGCACTCAAGGGAGTAATGGTGGGAGGGGTGAGGTGGAAGTTAAGATGGAGTCTGTCAGGCTAACACATGGTAGGTTAGTACAGTAGGTTTAGATAATTAGTTTGGGAAATCTAGAAATAGAACAAAAAGTCAAATAGATAAAAAGTAGAGAGAAAATTGGAAACCTCATGCAAGAGATGCAGTATCTGCATAATACAATTTTCAGAGACATGGAGCAGAGAAAAAGTAGATGGAAAAAATCATAAAAATAGTTTTCTCAAGACAAAGGACATAAATTTCTTTACATAAAGGGCCCACCAAACACCCAAGATAATGAATTAAATTAAACATATTGTGAAGTTAAGAACACCACTTAGGAGCAAAGATGAATTAGAACCAAATATGGTTCTAATTGTTCACAAAATGAGGGAAATAATATAGAAACATATATAGTATTGAGAATTCTAACTAGAATTCTTAACATCAACTTTAGAAGCTAGATTGATGAATTCATATGTTCAACATTTTCAAAGAAAATGAGATCTAACCTAGAATTCTATACATGTACAAACTTAATAAAGATATTAGAGAGATAAAGGATCTTTAAAATTTTGCTTTTCATGTGCTATTTCTCAGGAAGCAACTATAATCTTCACAAATATGAAATAGCAAACCAAAAATAAGAAAAATGTGGGACAAAGAAAGTAAGAGATTCAACCCCAGAGAGAGGTTAAGTGAATCCCCCAGAGGCGTTTAAAGGCATAAAGCAGCCTGAGGGTTGGGCCCCAAGCACAGAGAGATCCAGCCCAGATTTCAACAAGTTCATGAATGTTTCAATCCATGTAGTTTAAAACCTCACCACACAACATCCTTTCCCCTCAATGAGCAGATCAGCAGCATAAAAGTGAATGACTCTCAGTTTAATCGGATGAGATGTAAAGATGATGCTGTTTGGATGAGACAATGAGGAGACAATAAGAGTGACATTAAAGCTGCCTTCTACCTTTGGAGTCTCATTTTAGCAAGTGACTTCGGATTCCTGCAGAGTACAGTTCAGAAAAAAACCCACAAACTTACTCTAATCAAAGAAAGCAGTCCCTATATGGCACATGCTTATATATGCCTAAACTACCCTTGAAACATAAAAAGCTGGTAGTGGTGACTGACTCTAGAAAGGGGATTGGGTGTCTAAGCAAAAAGAATGTAAGAGAATTACTTTTCATTCATCAGTTACTTTTGAATTTTATTCCAAAAGCATGTATTATCCAGACAAATGATGAAAATAAAAATATGGAAATAAAATACACCATCTTCCAGAGTGTTTCATCTTCTTAAATGTCTATTCAAGGTGTTCAGAAGCTCATCAGTTCCACAAAGATTCTTCAGAAACAGAGTGATGCTAGGTTATGCCTAGTCCAGCTGGCCCAAGGCCAAACATCCCTGGAAGTCAGAACAGGCACCAAAGACTTGTTTTTTGGTCACCAGAAAATGAGTTCAGAAGAGGAGGCCTAAACATACTGAAATGTAATAAGGAAAAACAACAACTACAAAAGGTAAAGAAAGAAAGGAAAAAAGTACCTTAACAATCAATTAGAAGGAATGAAAAGGATGGTGGTAGACGAAATTATGTATGCACTGAAACCATTTAAAATGCTGGAATAATTTACACACATATAAATTTCAAAATATGTATGAATTTTTAAGGCAGTGGAGATATATTAATTTTCACAGAAAACAAAGCTCTGTGAATGAGTTTCATTTTTGAAAGTTCTTATGTTTTTGTTTAGGAATTAACACAAAATTTACTACCTTTTATTTCACTTATGGTACTTAATAAAAGGACAGAGGATCTTTTTTTAACTAAAGAAAACCAGGAGAAATGTGACAACTTATAATTAAGCTTTATCTTACATATCAGCAAAAAGTCATGACTCATAGTTCATCTATTTATCTTGATACCTTAGGGCTTATCTATTTATCTTGCTAGTCATCTTGCTACATGATGATGCTTATCTATGACTTGAGGTTCATCTGTTTATCTTGCTGCAACATTGTAACACTGAAGTTGCAACATCAATGTTAATATTGCCCAAGTGTGCTCTTGAAATGCCCCCTAAACAAATAACAAGTCTATGTCTATAATTTCATCATCTATAATGTTTTAAATTTTATACTATATAAAAGTAGATATTAAATGCTCAGGTCCATAAAATTAGAATGACACAGAGAAGATTAACATGATGCTTACACAAGGATGCCGTGAAAATCTGTAGTATTCATTATTTTAAAATAAAAACTGGGAGAATTTGTTGCTAGCAAACCAGTTCTACAAGGAATACTAAAGAGTTTCCTTTAGAAGGAAATAAAAGGATACTATACAATAAATTAAATACCTATAAAGAAATGAAGAGCACCCAGAAATGTAACTACATAGGTAAAAGTAAAAAAAAAAAGTATAAATGTTTTTTGTTTGTAATACTTATTTTCTCTAATTTTAAAGACAAATCTATAAAATGTTTTTAATACTGGTTTTCTCCTTTCTGATTTAAAAGGCAAATGTATAAGGCAGTAATATTAATCTGTGTTTATAAGTATATAATGTATACAGATGTAGTTTTCATGACAAGTGTAAAGGCAGCTGATGGAACACACTACTTAGAAGTAAGTTTTTCTTTTTTTTAAGTATCAGTGATATAGGTTGAAATTAATAATAATTAGTATGAGTTAAGATGTTAATTGTAATCCTTAACTCAGAAATGTCAGAAATATAGTTGACAGATAAGAGTTTGGAAATGGACACTAGAAAATAACTTTTATATATTATAAAAAAGCAGTGACAGAGGGAGAGGAATAAAAAAGATAGACATACAGAAAACAAATAGCAAAATGTCAGACATCATAAATTCTAAATGATTAGTAATTGGTATAATATAAAAGAATTGAACATTTTTATCTAAAGGCAGAAGTTTTAAAATGGATTTAAGAACAACCATATGCTTTCTACAGTGATACACTTTAGATTCTAGGGCACATATATGGAATATAAAAGAATCAAAATAGACATGCTATTAGAACAGTAAAAAAGAAAACATATCTGAAGTGGCTAAGCAAATGTCAGATAAAATATACTTTAAGATGAACATTTTTACTAGAGGAAAATAAATAAATTTTAATAATGGCAAAATAATTGATCCAATTAGAATGTATAAGAATTAGAAACATAGATGCCCCTAACAACAGAACCTCAAAATACGTGAAGAAATAATGGGCATGATTGAAAGGAAGAATTAACAGGTTTTCAACAGTAGTTGAGTATTTTAGTACTACCCTTTAAATAACAGAACAACTAGACAAAAACTGAAAAAGAGAATGAAAGATTTGAACAACATTAAAAACCAGCTAGACCTAACACACATCTATAGAACACTAACCAACAGCAGTAGAAAAAACACTCTTTTCAAGTTTTCTTGAAACATTATCCAGGATAGAACATATGCCAGGTCATAAAATCAACTTTAATAAATTTAAAAGGATGTAAGCAATATAAAGTATGCTCCTTGGTGACAATGGAATTAAATTAGAATTTATTAACAGAAAAAAATTGTGAAGCTCACAAAAATGTGGACATAGCATACACCTAAATAAATAATGGGTCAAATCAGAAAATTCAAATGGAATTATTAATAAGGAAATAATTAGCAATAAGGGAAAACAACTACAGAAGGTAAAGAAGGAAAGGAAAAAAGTTCCTTAACAAAATCAGTTGGAAGAAATGAAGAGGATGGTGGTAGAGGAAATTATGTAGGCACTGAAATAATTTAAAATGCTGAAAAAGTAAAACCCAAAGCAATCAGAAAAAAATATTAATAACAATGACCAGAATGAAAGCAAATGAAATAGAGAATAAAAAAGCAATAGAAAACAGTAAATGGAAGCCAAAGTTGGTTCTTTGAAAAAGTCAACAAAATTACCAATAACATTGTATTGGAGGCTCTAGCCAGGAATGTTAGACTAAATAATAAATAATAAGGCCTTCAGATAGAAACTCCAGAAACAAAACTAGATCATAAAACTAATATGATCTTGCATATAGAAATTTTGAAAGAATCCACAGTCTATTAAAGTTTATGAATGTAGTCAGCAAGGTTGTAAAATGTAATATAAAAAATTCAATCACATTTGTATTCACTTGCAATGAACAACCTGAAATAAATGTAAGAGAAAAATTTTTTAGAATCAGAATAAAATAATTGAAAATAAATTTAACAAAAGAAGTGTAAGATTTGTTCACTGGAAAAACTAACATCACTGGAAATAATTGAAGACCAAAATAAGTGAAAGAAACAGCTTGCCTGTGTTCATGAATTGGAAGACGATACTGTTTGGGAGTAATACTTGCCAGTTGATCTACAGATTCAATACAATTCCTAGGATAATACAAAGAGCCTTTGTCGCATGTATTGACAAGTTGATCTGAACATTCTTATGGAAATACAAGGAACCTGGAAGAGCTAAAATATGTAATCTTGAAAAAGAAGTACAAATCTAGAGAAGTTACACTTCTCAATTTCAAAACTGACTACAAAGCAACGGTAATCAAAATAGTGTAATACTGGTAGAACAGTAGACATATATATCAGTGGAATAGAATTCAGAGTCCCTAGATAAACCAATACATCTATGATCAGTTTGGTTATCCACAGGCTTGCCAATACAATTTAATGCAGGAAAGAATAGTCTTGTCAACAAATGGTTCTATAGTAACTGATAGCCACATGCATAAGAATTTGATGCCTACCTCACATGTTCTACAAAAATTAATGAAAAATGGGTCACAGATTTAAATCTAGGTATACACACACACACACACACACACACACACACATACACACACACATTAGAAGAAAACATAGGCATAAGTCTTTATAACCTTGGGTTAAGCAACAGTTTCTTAAATATGACACCAAAAGCATAATCAAAAATAGAAATGTTAGATAAGTTGGATGTCATTACAATTTAAATTTTTATGCTTCAAAGGACACTATTAAGAAAGAAAAAAAGACAATAGGATGGGAGAACATATCTGCAATTCGTATATCATATATCTGATATTAAGGAGTAATATGAAGGATTTAAAAGGATTTTTATGCTACAGTAAAAAGACAATGCAATTTAAAACTGGAAATCAGAATTTGAATAAGAATCTCTCCAAAAATATATGGTACAAATAGCTAATATACACTTGAGAAGATAAGTGACATTATTAGTCATTAGAAAAATAAAAATAAGAACTACAATGTATGCCACTTCACAAATTGTATTGACAATCTTGTTGATAAGCTTACGCTAAAATTCTTATGGAATGGCTGTAATAAGAAAGATAAACCATAATAAATGTTAGTGAGGACTGCAGGAATTGGAACCCTCATGTACTGCATGGAGACACTTTGCAAAGTGGTTTGAAAGTTCCTCAAATAATTAAACAGACAGAATTATATGACTCAGTCATTCCATTCTTACGTATATACTAAAAAAACTGAAAACATATATCTACATAAAACTTGTACACAAATATTCAAAGAAACATTATCATTGTAGTCAGAAAGTGGGACCAACCCAAATTTCCATCAGTTGACGAATGTATAAATGTAAGGTATATTCATACAATGGAATGTAATTCAGCCAGGTAAAGCATTCAAAGACAGAGACATGCTATAACATGGATGAACCTTAAAAATTAGCTAAGTGAACAAAGCCAGATATTAAAAATCACATATGGTATAATTCAATTTATATAGAAGGTCCAGAATAGGGAAATCCTTAGAGACAGAATGATTAGTTGTTGCCCAGGATTGGTGAGAAAGAAGGTTTAGGGAGTAACTGATAATGAGTCTGGGGTTTCTTTTTATAGTGATGAATGTATTCTGGAATTAGACGGTGATGATGTTCACACTACTTTGTAAATATGCTAAAAGAATTACTGAATTATATACTACAAACAAGTGAAACAAATGAACTTTATGTGAATTATATCTCAATAAAGATAGTTAAATATTAGTTCCACCAATTGAAATTAGTGTGATGATGATTAATTTCTTATTTTACATAGTGATTACTGAATATAACATAAAATATACAATTTTTTGTAACATTGATGCTTTACAACAGTTACTATTTTGGTTTAAAACAGGAATCAGATTACCCCTTTAAAGAAGCATTTTCCAAATTGTAGGAGTCAGAGTAGTTTTTAATCCATGAGGTTTAGACATTATTATTTATTTGACCCAATTAAAGAAAACATAACTTTCTTAATTTCTAAATTAAGATAGGTATTTTAAAATTATTTTCAGAGAGGATGTTTGCAGTTCAAATGATTTGGCTGTATTTCACTAGTATTACTATAAGATGTTAACCATTGGCTGGGCGTCAGTAGCATCTTCACTTCCTTTATTCTATTGGGATTCTTGTCTGAAAGCCACTGTCTTCTTATATGCCAAAGGAAAATTGAGAAATAAATAAGTAAATAACATTTTAAAAATATCTCTCCTTGCACTTGTAGTACCAGGTACTTGGGAAGCTGTGACAGGAGGATCACTTGTACCTAGGAGCTCGAAGCTGCAGTGAGCTATGGTTGGGGCCCTGGTACTCCAGGCTGAGTGACAGAATGAGATCCTGTCTCTATAAACACACACACACACACACACACACACACACACACACACACACCCGCTACCTCTCTCTCCCTCTCCCTCCTACCCCCCTTTATTCTTCATCCATGTTAATGCTCTTCTCTTGCCCATTACTTTCAGGAAGTGATTTTATGTTTCTTGGACTCTCTATGTGAGAGACAGTAGAGCAAAGCAAACTGTCCCTTCTTGATCATTTTCATGCTGTTTCCATTTATAGAATTATTTATTTCCCTGTGTCACTCAGAATTTATCCATTTTCCTAGACATGCATGTTTCCTGTACATTTGAGCATCATAGGAAGATAAATTCTATTCTTGATAATAGTAGCCTGGTCATGGAATCACAGAAAGCTATTATTCCTATAATTTTTCAATGGTGAGTAGGTTCTGTGAGGGTAGAATTTTGAGATGTAATTATAAGATTTTTCTAGACTCAAAATTCTTCTTTCCTGCAATAGAAATTGACCAGTGATGTGTGCTGCTGATTTTTCATAATCAATGTATATATAATCCATTAAGTTATTACATATAATACTGTCAGAAAAACAACCTGTGAAATTTAAACTCCCTTTGTTTTCATGGTATGGCTTGGAATCAACTTTTATTGTCCTCTAACTGCATATTTAGAGGTCTGGGACAGCATATTTTCTTTCTTTCTTTTTTTTTTTGGATTTAATTATGTTTATTTTGCTCAGGTTTTAAATTCTTTTTTTTTTTAAATTTTTATTGCATTTTAGGTTTTGGGGTACATGTGCAGAACATGCAAGATAGTTGCATAGGTACACACATGGCAGTGTGTTTTGCTGCCTTCTGCCCCCTCACCCATATTTGGCATTTCTCCCCATGCC
>CM052663.1:28915636-28950622 GCA_028533165.1 Leontopithecus rosalia | reverse complement strand
CCCCATTGCTTGTTTTTGTCAGGTTTATCAAAGATTGTATGGTTATAGATGTGTTGTGATGCCTCCGAAGCCTCTATTCTATTCCATTGGTCTATATCTCTGTTTTGATACCAGTACCATGCTGTTTTGATTACTGTAGCCTTGGGACAGCATATTTTCAAGGTGCAAAGTAGGTTGCTGAACTCCATGGGTAAAACTAAAGAGTAGATGGAAAACATTCAGAGTTACTGAAACTGATTAATGATGTCAACAACTTGATTGTAGAAGTTTTAAAAAGTATAACATATTTACTGTCTGTCACATAATCACATTTCATGGAAAGGAAATAGAAATATTTGTTTCCTTCAGAATAAAAGAATAATTAAAGATTTTCTTAATTTGGAAAAAAAATTTTTTTCTGAATATATAGACATGTTGGGGTTTGGGCTCTCAAAAATATTTTAAAACATTTTACCATCCAAAAATATTTTTTAAAATTTCAAGTCATAATTTAGTTCTACCTGAAATTAGGTATATAACTTTATATACAGTCACTTAATAAGACTATATATAGTCACTTAAGTCGGAAACTGTATGTTACAGTTTCAGACAATTCCCTCCTTAATATCTCCTTCTTCCTTTCAACAAATATATGCTGAATGTCTAGTACAAGTCAGGGAGCCCTATGTGAAATTGCCGTGTTGGTAAACCTTGATTTTGACTTTGCAGAAGGGATTGTAGCCTATGTGGTGATGCGTTTTCCCCAAGCGTGTGAAAGATGGTGGGTGGAAAGAGGCTAGGCCTTTCTCTGCAGGGGAATTTTAAATTTTCTTTGCCAACTGCCAATTTCCAGTATTAGAAAAAGACTTCCTTCATTAGAAAGGGTTTTGAATTGTTAAAATGAAAGTATTTCTATTAAAATGCAAGTATTTTCAAAGTGTGTAAAATATAGGGCATTATATGTTTTTCGGAGTTGGTATGAGTTGAATTTCATCAGGGCAAACTGGAGTTTCTATTATATGTATGTGTGTGCCTGGGCATGTGAAGGTACGAGTGTGTGTAATAAATCTAATGGGGATACATAAAAGACCCTGGATGGAAACTTTCAGTACTATAGAGAAAGGGAGAAGAGTATAAAAGATGAACTTAACCTACTTAGTTTCTCCTTGCCTAGGGGCAGTCTTATTTTCTAGCATTCTTTCATAATCTATTTACTAAATGTCCAGTGTTCCTAGGTGACTCTGTGAGTCTTATACATCTCTCAATAGCCCACGTGTGGGAGGCGGAACCTTGACATTTTGCCCACCTAGGTTTCCTTCCTCTGAGAGTTTTTCTCTGAAATGTATGATTGGTAGATTTTCTGGTGAAAATCTTTACTCATTGTTAACAAGAAATGACTGATTTAATGATTCAAACAAACAGGGAGTATCTTGACTCAAGTGTGAGGCACCTCTAGGCTTCATGTAACAGAGATACTTTAGGCAGGAACATCTTTCAATATCCTCTTAAATCATAGTACAGTACTATTGAATAATTTGAGGTCTCACCTTGTCTAAATGTGGAAAGGAATATCTTGGATTCTATCATTGTCTGCTTATTCCCATACACACATATCAAGTATTAATATATAATATAATATAATATAATATTAATATCATATTAATATATAATATAATATAATATTAATATATAATATATTATTAATTATGTATTATATAATATATAATATATAATATATTTTATATTAATAATTAATATATTAATAATATATTATCAATATATTATAATTATATTATATTATATTATTTATATTATATTAATATATAATAAAAATTAATAATATATAATTAATATATAATATAATATTAATATATAATATAATATCAAGTATTAATATATAATACTTGATATGTGTGTATGGGAATACACTTCTTTGTAGTAATACTACAAAGAAGTCTGTGTTTAAGGTATGCATGTTATTGTCTTTATTTTCCCTTGGCACGTGGTAGGTACAGGCATACCTTACAGATACTGTGGGTTTGGTTTCAGACCATGACCATAAAACAAATATCACAGTAAAGCAAGTCACACAATTTTTGTGTTTCCCAGTGCCTATAAAAGTTATATTTATACTATACTGTTGTCTATTAAGTTTGCAAGAACATTATGTCTAAAAAACAATGAACACAATTAAAATATTGCTAAAAGATAAAACACCCTTTGAGTAGTACTCTTTTTGCTGGGGGAAAATAATCTTTGCTCAGTGTTGACGGCTACTGACTGAGCAGGGTGTTGACTGTGGTAATTTCTTAAAGTATGCCAACAATAAAGTTTGCCACAGTGGTTGACTCTTCGTTTCACAAATTATTGCTGTATAGTATGCAATGCTATTTAATAACATCTTACCCATAGTAGATTTTTTTTTTCAAAATTGGAGACAGTTCTCTCAAACCCTGCTGCTGCTTTATCAACTAAGTGTGTGGAATGTACTAAATTATCTGTTTTCAGTTTCACAACGTTCTTAGCATCTTCATGAGAAGTAAATTCTATCTTAACAAGCCACTTTCTTTGCTTATGTGTAACAAGAAACTCTTCATCCATTCAAGTTTGATCATGGAATTGCAGCAATTCAGTTATATCTTCAGGTTCCACTTTGGATTCTAGTTCTCTAGCTATTTGTGCCACATCTGCAGTTACATCCTTCACTGCAGTTTAAAGTGCTTCAGTTATCATATGGGTTGAAATTAACTTCTGAAGTGTATTTTACGTTGATGTTTTAAACTCTTCTCATGAATCATAAGTGTCCCTTATGGCATCTAGAATAGCCAGTCTTTTCCAGAAGTTTTCCAATTTATTTTGCCCAGATTAATCAGAGAAATTACTATCTATGGCAGCTGTAGTGTTATTAAATATATTTTTTAAATAATAAGACTTGAAAGTTGAAATTACTCCTTGATTCATAAGCTGCAGAATGAATGTTATGTTAGCATAAAACAACATTACTCTCTGTGTACATCTCTATCAGAGCTCTTGGATTACTCAGCATATTGTCAGTGAGCAATAATCTTTTGAAAGTAATTCTTTTCTTCTGAGCAGTAGGTCAACAGTGAGTTTAAAATATTTGGAAAGCTGTGTTGTAATCAGACGTGTTACCGACTAGGCTTCATTATTCCATTTATAGAGCAGAGGCAGGGTAGATTCGATTTGGTGTAAGTATTACGAGGCCTAGGATTTTTAAAATGGTAAATGAACATTGGCTTCAACTTAAAGCCACCAGCTGAATAAACCTCTACAAAATGTCAACCGTCCTTTAAAGCTTTGAGGCCAGGCCTTGACTTTTCCGCTCTAGCTAAGACTGTTCTAGATAGCAGCTACTTCCATTATAAGGCTATTAAGTCTACATTGAAAATCTGTGGTTTAGTGTAGCCACTTTCATTAATGGTCTTAGCAAGGTCTTCTGCATAGATTTCTGCAGTATCTATATCAACACTTGAGGCTTTACTTTGTACTTTTTATGTAATATAGATGATTTCTTTCCCTAAACCTCAAGAACCAGTTTCTGCTAACTTGAAACTTTTCTTCTGCAGCTTTTTCATTCTCTCAGCCTTTGTAGAATTGAACAGAGTTGAGGACTTGCTCTGTATTAGGCTTCAGTTTATGAAAATGTTGTGGCTGTTTTGATTTTCGACTTAGACTAGTAAAAGTTTCTCCATATCAGAAATAAGGCTGTTTTACTTTATTATTATGCTTGTGTTCGTGGATTAGCACTTTTAATCTCCTTTGAGAAAATTTACTTTATATTCACAAATAACTTGGGTGTTTGATTAAAAGGTGCCTGATTTTTGGGCTGTCTTGCTTTTGGCTTGCCTCCCTCACTAAACTTAATCATTCCTGGCTTTTGATTTAAAGTGAGAGATGTGCAACTCTTCATTTCTCTTAAACACTCAGAGACCACTGTGGAATTGTTAATTGTCCTGATTTCAATATTGTTGTGTCTCAGGAAATAGAGTGGCCTGAGGGGAGGGAGAGAAATAGCAGAATGACTGGTTAGTGGAGCAGTCAGACTACATATGACATTGGTCAATTAAATTAATTGTCCTATATGAGCATGATTTATGGCACCCTTTTAGTTACAATAGTAATCAAGGATCACTGTTCACAGATCACCATAACGGATATACAATAATGAAAAAGTTTTAAATATTACGAAAATTACCAAAATATCACACAGAGACACATGTGGATATGCTGTTAGAAAAATGACATCAATGAATTTGCTCAAGGCAGGATTGTCACCAACCTTCAATTTGTAAATAACATAATTATCTGTGAAGTACCATTTATATGGTTTGCCTGTGTCCCCACCCAAATCTCATCTTGGATTGTAGCTCTTCACAATTCCCACGTCATGGGGATCCAGTGGGAGGCAACTGAATCATAGGGCCATGTCTTTTCCCTGCTGTTCTCATGACAGTAAATAAGTCTCAGGAGATCTGATGGTTTTATAAAGAGGAGTTCCCTGCACATGCTCTCTCTTTTCTGCCACCATGTAGGATGTGACTTGCTCCTTCTTGCCTTCTGCCATGATTATGAGGCCTCCCCAGCCCTGTGAAACTGTGAGTCAATTAAACGTCTTTATAAATGACCCAGTCTCGGTCAGGTATCTTTATCAGCAGCAGAGAGATGAACTAATACAACAATAAATTGTGGCACAATAAAGGAAGCTCAGAAAAGGAGGTCTGCTTGTGTTTCTTAAATATTCCTTTCATAAATAATAAAAATCTAAAAGATACTTCATTTACCAGAGTACATCACATTTTTACCTTTTGCTTTAGTATAGGGATTGATAACAAATAACTTAGAAATGATTGTCCCATGTTAATTTTTCTGACTTGACAAGTGCCGAGTAACATTTCGATGGAAAAATTCCCAAAGAGAACTATAAGAGAGTAAGGACATTTACATTACTCTTCCTCATAGTTTCATTTGTTGGTTTTCAGCATCTCACTTTGAAAAGTTGCCTGAGGCTGCTGAGAATCTACCACAAGGATCATAGCTCCACTGGTTCCAGCCTTACCCCAAGATAGATCAGAAGCCAGGCCAGCCATTCAGGCTCATACCTGGGCTTTGGGGTGCTCAGGGCAGTGGCTTTTCTCCACCAGCCTCACCGTTTGACTCTTTGTCATCATGAAAACTCATTCAGGTCCTGCAAATGGCTGAAGTAACAATAGACAAAACCTAAGTGTTGTTACCATGGAGAAAAATCTCTGCTGCTGGTGATAGATTCCAGCAGTAGATTAGATTGGGCTACACCTAACAGGTAGGTAGAAAGCACACCATTTGGAGAGGAGCTGCTCTGAATATGGAAATTCACCATTTGGGAAGGAGTTCCTTTGAATCAGAAAATTGACTCCTAGATTACTAGGCAAGAGTAAAAAGGCCAAACTCATCTGTTTTAGGCATCCCACTATAGACATGAATGGGGAGAAAGTAGACAAGTAGGCTTCTCAAGGCAAACAGTCAGCGTAAAATCCATTCTCATCTTTATCTGAGATCACCTTAGCCTGGACTTCATTATCCATATCACTATTAGCATTTGGTCAAAGCCATTCAACAACTCTCTAGGATGTCCCAAACTTTCCCACATCTTCCTGTCTTCTGAGCCCTCCAAGTCTCTGGGAAGTTCCAAACTTTCCCACATTTTCCTGTCTTCTGAGCCCCTCAAATTGTTCTATCATCTACCTAGTTCCAAAGCTGCTTCCACATTTTTGGGTATCTTTACCATAGCACCCACTACTTAGTACCAATTTACTACATTAGTCTGTTCTCATGCTGCTAATAAAGATATACCCGAGACTGGGTAAATTTTAAAGGAATAGGTTTGACTCACAGTTCCACATGGCTTGGGAGGCCTCACAATCATGGCAGAAGGCAAATGAGGAGCAAAGTTACATCTTACATGGCGGCTGGCAAGAGAATGTGTGCAAGGGAACTCCCCTTTATAAAATCATCAGATCTCATGAGATTTATTTACTATCATGAGAATAGCACCAGAAAGATCTGTTTCCATGACTCAATTGCCTCACACTGGGTCCCTCTCATGACACATGGGAATTATGGGAGCTACAATTCAAGATGAGATTTGGGTGGGGAAACAGCTACACCATATCACAAATTTAATTTCAGCCTATATGGCTATTTCTAGGCCTTGAATATATGATAATTTAAGTGTTCCCTAAACAGTAAATTTATTTTAATATTAAAAGTAAAAAAAAAGTCACTATAAAAGGTTATCAATACTGGTTTTTAGAAAAAAGACTATATATTTTGTATTATTTTGATATTACTCCATTTGCCCTAAACCAAGCACAGGCCATCACTCTTTGTTGTCTTCTTCTAGGTAAGAAAAAAGGTTGAAAAGCCTTTTCATTGTTCTCGTCTATTTTACCATTCACAGACCTTAGGTCAGGCTGGGTTCCAGAGTTCCAGATTTAGAGATGTGAGACAGAATTATAATTAGAATTATTGGCTAGGAAAAAAGGACTCCTAGCTTAAGAATGACTTCATTCTTTCATAGAACTCAGAAGAACAGATTTCAAATCTATCTGCATTTAGAAAAAAATGTTTTAATATGGAAATTTCCAAATATCTACAGAATTAGAAAGAAGTAGATATGTTCATGAATCAGTCTAAAAAATGTTTTAATATGGAAATTTCCAAATATCTACAGAATTAGAAAGAAGTAGATATGTTCATGAATCAGTCTCTTTAATATAAATTACTGACTAAATGAAAAATTTATTTTCTTTATACCCTATGTTACCACAACCATAAGCCCAGAAATTTTGAAACATATTCCAAACTTCTTTTTCTCAGTAAAAATTTTAGTATGTATATTTCTATATTGTAAGATCTCCATTTTGAAAATCTAGCCACAGTGTCAGTGTCAGATACCCATAAATAACAATAATTCTTTATTATCAATAAATATTCAGGCTTTTCACATTTCCTTGATGGACTTATGAATGTACTTTTTTCTTAACCATTTTTGTTTAAAAATCCAAATGCAGTATTTTTTAAACTATAAAATTAAAAAAAATCCATCTGTTCTTGTTTTCTTGCAATTGTTTATCTGTTGTTGAATCTAAAGCAGTCATCCTGCAGAGTCTTGTCCGGGTTATGCTGATTGCTTCCCCTTCATGCTTATACATTTACCATGTTCCTTTGACCTGTATATACTGTCGATTGGTCGGAAGGTCTATAGGGTTGACCAGATTCGGGTTTGTTTTTTTTTGCATTTTTATTTTATATGTGATGTTGATTAATTACAAAGGAGTTTTCAAGCATCTGATTGTCTTATTGCGTTATCACAGCCATCAATGACCAATGCCTAGATCCATAATCTATCAAAGAGTGCCAAGATATATTCTACTAATTGTATTACTATTCTTTCTTTATTAGCTAGAATGTTGATCTTAAGTATTTGGCTTCTCTATGTTTCAGTGCAAATAGGAAAGGCTGGGTGATTGCTTCTTTTAAAAGAAAATAAAATAAAAGAATGCTTCTTAAAAAAAAAAAAAGATTTGGCCGGGCACAGTGGCTCAAGCATGTAATCCCAGCACTTTGGGAAGCCGAGGTGGGTGGATCACGAGGTCAAGAGATCGAGACCATCCTGGTCAACATGGTGAAACCCCGTCTCTACTCAAAATACAAAAAAATTAGCTGGGCATGGTGGTGCATGCCTGTAATCCCAGCTACTCAGGAGGCTGAGGCAGGAGAATTGCCTGAACCCAGGAGGTGGAGGTTACGGTGAGCCGAGATCTCGCCATTGCACTCCAGCCTGGGTACCAAGAGCGAAACTCCATCTTAAAAAAAAAAAAAAAAAAGACTTTAAAGCTTTTTCCAAAGATGATGAATTAGCTGTTTTATTTCTTTTTCTTTTTTTTTTTTTTTGAGATGGAGTTTCACTCTTGGTACCCAGGCTGGAGTGCAATGGCGCGATCTTGGCTCACCGCAACTGCTACCTCCTACGTTCAGGCAATTCTCCTGCCTCAGCCTCCTGAGTAGCTGAGATTACAGGCACGTGCCACCTTGCCCAGCTAATTTTTTGTATTTTTAGTAGAGATGGGGTTTCACCATGTTGACCAGGATAGCTGTTTTATTTCTTTGATTTTTTTGAAAAAAATTGAGGTTATTATAATTATCAGTGCTGAAACTCTCTCATCTTAGAAACATAGATTCTATTCAAGTTGGCCCCTGAGTCCTTTTAAAACATCCACAGCAGTCTTTGGTTGTCTTCTCAGCTTTCTGGGAACATCTTGTTCATTTCCTATTCTGGATTTAAAATAAGAGATTTTCTCCAAAGAGACATCACCCATTGTGTTTATTCAAGCTTGGGTTCCTTTCAGTTTAACCTTCATTCAAGCAGTGATTTTTTTTTTTAAACAGATTATTTACTGAGTTCTTTCAGCTTTCTTTTTAAATCTTCATATTCTTCAATTAATTATTTCTGAGTTTTTCTAATTCTGTTTTATTTTAAATTTTTAATTGACACACACTATACCATTTATGGCATACAACGTGACATTTTGATATTTCTATACATTGTGTGATGGTCAAGTCAGGGTAATTAGAATATCAATCTCTTCAGAAATTACTAAATGTTCGTGGTGTGAATATTCAAAATTCTTTCTTCTAGCTATTTCAAAATATACAGTACCTTACTGTAAACTACAGTCACTCTACTGTACAACAGAACACCATATTTTACTCTTTTTGGTAATTATAACTTTGTACCTTTTGATCAACATCTCTTCTATCCCCTCTCTACCTTCTTTTCCTAGTCTCTGGTAACTGTTAAGCTCTTTACTGTTATGAGATCAATTGATTTTAGATTCCACATGTGAGTGAAATCATACAGTATTTCACTTAATGTAATGTCCTCCAGACTTATCCATGGTGTTTCAAATAACAGGATTTGATTCTCTTTTATAACCAAATAGTATTCCATTGTGTATATATGCCACACTTTCTGTATCCATTATACATTGTTGGACGCTAAGTTTGATTCTGTTTCTTGGCTATGGTGAATAATGCTGCAGTGAATTTAGGAGTGCACATATCTCTTTGACATACTGATTTCATTTCCTTTGTATATATACTCAGTAGTAGGATTGCTAGATCATATGATAGTCCTATTTTTAATTTTATGAGCAAACTCTATATGGTCTTTCATAATGGTTGCACTAATGTACATTCCTTTCAACAGTGATGTTTAAATTAGCTATATTACTTTTTAAATTCTTATGTCCATTTTTGAATATTAGGTAACAGTTTTCATCTCTTTTGTGAGCATGTCTTTCTGATGTGATTCAGGATCTATTAGGACTTATTCCCATGCTTATTTTTCCTACGACTAAATTTCTGTGGACTACTTTTCTCTTGCCTGCTTTTTAAAAAAATATTTATTTTATTTTATTTTTTTGAAATGGAGTTTTGCTCTTATTGCCCAGGCTGGTTTGCAATGGCAGGATCTCTGCTAACTGTGGTACTTGCCTCCAGGGTCCAAGGGATTCATTCTTCTGTCACAGCCTCCCAAGTAGCTGGGATTACAGGTGCCCATCACTACACCCAACTATTTGTTGTATTTTCAGTATAGATGGGGTTTCACCATGTTGTGCAGGCTGGTCTTGAACTCCTGACCTCAAGTGATCCGCCTGCCTTGGCCTCCTAAAGTGCAAGAATTATATGTATGAGCCACCATGCCTGGTCTGTTGCCCACTTTTAAATATAATGATTTCCCCTTTAGGAGGGAAAGGTAGATCAGAATATATTTTCTAGCGTCAAAACACCAGTATTCGCTTTCTTCTGTTGTTTTCATAATGTGATTTTTTAAAAATAAAAGGCCTTATAATTTCTAAAATCTTCCTCCTTTGCCCTCCCACTTGCTTTTATTAGGACCTTCATTTTTGCTGTCTTGTTAATATGGGGATTTGTTCTGGAAGGGTGCCTTGGTTTGGTAAAGTGTCAAGGTTTCATTGACACTAGACCACTTTAGCACTCTCAGACCATCCTGCAGTTTTTCACTCACCTGCAAATTGGAGCCTTTAATGTCACCTCTTAATTTCCGCTGGTGTTCTCAGTGAATTCTTGATGGCAATTGTGGAATTCTCCTGCTTTCTGGAATAATATAGTTACATCTCTGTCTCTCAACTTCCTTGCACCCATGTAGGTCTTCTGCTGTGATTGGTTTGTCCCCACATGGTAGAATGTTGCAGTTCGTCTGGACATCATGTGGTTCATGTCAGCAAATTCTTGGTTTTGCTATCCTAGTTTTCTTTTTCTTTTTTTGTGTGTGGGAGTGTATCTTTTGGGGAGGGAGTAGGATATTCAGGACAGAAACACCTTCTCTGTAGCCACCATAATTTCCCAGAATCCTCTGACATTCATGTTTAAAATAAAATTATAGGACTCATTATTTTAATCCTCATTACATTTTATCTGTTCCTTTTCCTGGCTGCAAGTTGCCCCATAGCTCCCTATTTCAGTATAATGACATGATTGGGTAATATCTAATTTGGGGGGCTTTTTCTGTACTACATTTCTTCTAATCATGGCAATTTTGTACCCTACGCATAAGATAGGGAATTTAGAAAATAAAACTACAGGCTTAATGGCTGATATCATTTTTCTCAGGTAAATTATCCTAAGATGCTTTAGACTCAGAGTTTAAAATGAAACCTCCCCTTTCCTGGAATCACATTGTAAAGGTGAGTGTCCACATAAAGTACACTCAGACTTGAAAGGTAAAACGCTGTTAGAGCTTTCAAATTGGTTGTAATTCTGCATTACTTCTTCTGGTAACTGAAGCAAATCAATTTGTGACTACGTAAAATTACAGTTTACTAAAAACAGTTATTTTTAAGCATATGAATATATATTTAAACTTAATAAAGGTGTTAAAGTTATATTAGTTGTTATCTCTCTTCTGGAATCTGGAAGAAAGGAATACTCATTTGAAGAAACAGTGGTATAAAATCGGGAGGCAATCTCATGCCAAAGTAGTTGTTTCTATTGCTATGTTATAAATCACAGCTAAACTTGGTAGTTTAAAATGGCAAGCATTTTATCTGCCTACAATTTCTGAATTAACAGTTCAGGCTGGTATTAGCTAGGTGGATCTACATTGCTTTCATTGAAGGTCACCCTTTAGTCTGACATCAGCTAGCAGATACACTGGGCTGGTTGCTCTCACAGGTCTGGTCATTGGTGCTGACTGTTGGCCAGGACAGGTGTCTCCATCAGGCTACGTCAAGTTTCTTCAGATGGCAAGTGCTCCATAAGGACGAGCTCTGGTTCACAAGAGCCTTCCGAGCCTCAGATGTTAATATGCCATTGGGCCAAAATTAGTCACGTGACTAAACCTAGGTTAATTTGGGTGAGGGCCACACAATAGTGAGGAATACATTGTGGTATGATTCACTGGGGGCTGACATTCTAACAGTCTACTACAATAATTATACAAAAGAAAACAACTCTGAAGGTAGCTGATGAAAAATAAGTATGTGTGGGACAGTTGGCATGAGGCAAGAGCAAGGGGCAATCATCATAGGGCTTCCAAAGTCTGGAAGATTCTGTAATTTTTGGAAAATCTACCAGGATTAAAGTAGTTATGTAGCTATGTTCTTACAGCAAAGGACAGGACACAATTGAATATCAGAGAAGTCCATACCTCTTCTTCCATCTTTTCAATTTTGTCATGCTCCTTTCACTCAGTATATTTAAAAAATAGATTATAATGTACTTGTAAGGTACATGGATACGCTTGCGATGCCAAGGAGAGGCCGAAGTAAACAACCTGCATGACTCAGCGGGATTGGAACACAGGCACACAATTCCGCGCATAATCTAAACACAGCTATGTAGCCATAGCATGGGAAGGCCATCACTTGGCTCTACGCCACTATTGTCTGTAAAAGGTATAATTGCCCTGCTGACACTGAAGAGTGTGCTTGCGCCCAGAGAAAGGGAGAGAGAGCCAGAGCTGTGTTCATCTTGCAGATGGACAGGGCAGAGCCAGGACACAGCTCGGCTTGCAAGTGCCCGAGAGGGAAGAGTTAAGCTGCTTACCCTGAGGGAAGAACCAGCCCGCAGCTATGTGTGGGAGCAGCCAGAGCCAGCAGTGGAGTCAGAGCAGACAGTGTGAGAGAGCTGCTGATGAGAGAGCTGCTGAATAAAACGGTGTTTTGCTTGCTGAAGGCCCCCCAGGTGTTCTTTCAGCTGTTAGTCACTCATCCGCCCACTCCCTTCAGACCTCAGCTGGGGCTGGAACCTAACAGTACTCTGTATAAACTTCTTTTTCCAAAGAAATTTTGATGTCATCTCTATCTGCTGTACAACAGACAGACTATAGAAAAACAACAACAAAAAACCCCTTTCTCTGGGAAATCTGTTAAATCTCTTACTATGTGAAATCCTGTGTAACCAGCACAATTAAGAGGCATTCAGAATAACATTTGATAAAAGTTTAAATAGCATCCTTTCTTCTCTGAAACTGAAAATAAGAATCCTTCCTATTCCTATAGGGTTATTTTCTTCAATAACAAGAGCCGGCTGAGGCCATTTCTTGCCGGTGGAATCTGTGCATAGTGGCTCATGTCTGACTGACCTCAGGTCTTTATTCACATTATGCTGGGTGAATGTGACGGATGGGAGAGCCCCTGTGGTTTGGCCCACCAATATTGTTTCTGATGAAGGTTAACAGTGCTGGCCACTCTAAATCTTACACAGCAAATTGCTGACATCTGATGTTTCCTCTCAAGTTTACCAGATAGTCTACTGTAACTCCAATGTTTACACGATATAAAAACACAGACATTGGGCTTATGAAAGCATTTTTGTATCCATAATACTGCTCTACAGAACTGTTGAACATTTCTGAATGATTGCATTAAATACAGTCTGAATAAACTAATAGTTATAAAGCTATTGGTTGCTTTAGAAATAGTGGTCACTGATAAGCTCAAAATTGTTTTTGAATTTATTAATAGGAGCAAAAATTTGCTCCTAATTCCCTTTAGAGAAGGTTGTTCTCTGTTTGATACTGATTCACCTTATAAATTTATAGCAACTTTTACTGGCTCATTTTTTTTTCTGCATTCACGTCACCATTGTAGTTCTGTCCTCGTATCATCTGGGTATCTGTTACTGCCACTGCCACCTGGAACCTGGGACAAGAAAGACTAAAAACAAGGAAGGTAAACACTCCTTAAGGATTGTGGCATACAACAGAATCCTTTTATCTACTGTACTTCAGAAATAATAATTATAATTACTTATAGCCTGTTCAGTGGGAACTTGGGAAAATTTTGGAAGTCTCTGTGTTTCATACAGTTATTTCAGGAGGGGGATATTCCCTGGTTCCTAAGTTCTTCTCATGTTGAACAGAGAAACTTTCTATATTGAAGTAGTTATCTTTTTCCTGGAAATTTTCTGTTTTCTCTTAGTGGAGACTTGTAAAACACATATTAGGCAATGCAAGAAAAGGAGGGGATAAAGGAGTCATGAGAAGAAATGGGAATAGAAGGAGTCTTGGTTTGTAAGGCACACAAGACAGATAATATTCTCTGATTCCATTTGCTTCCCACCCTCAATTCCTGGAATACATCAGCATTCTGACTGGTCTATGCATCCGCTAATTGGATAAAGCACTGTAACTGTATGGGCATTTTTAAGAAGCATTGATGATCACTCTGGAAACTGTGCTTAGAGCTTCTGCAGCTGAAGTGCTCAGGAAAGAAACAAATATACTTAATATAATATACTTAATCTGTTCTAATTAGCAACATCTTGCAAGAGGTTGATTACTGCTTTGACAGTAATCTAACTCTGTATCCTCCAGATAATAAAACCAGGATTAAAAAATGTTAGATTTTTATCCTTCTGAAGAAACACATGAAACTTAAATTTCTTTTCTAATTGCTTCTGTTTAGAAAGCCTAAAGACCATTAGCTGAGCTAGTTAAAGCACAGAGTTAATGAGGATCCTTTTCTTTCTTTTCCTACAACAGCATGAAGCCCCACCCAAAGTGTGTACCATTTTCCACATGACAGGCAGGTAAAAAAAGTGCAAGTCTGTTACTACTAAGCTGTAAGACATCTACAAATGTTTCTCTTCAAAGTTAACATTGATGAGAGTCTTTGTGGAAAAGAACCTTTTTTTTTTTGGTAGAATTATAGTACAAGTTGCTTTTACCTTCATTTCCACTACTACAAAATAATTTTATAGTCAATATCAGCCTTTATATGGTCTTCTAACAATACATGCAGTGTTTACAATAAAAAATAAAAGATAAGAGATTTTAATGCAATTTTTCAAGAAGCATTTTCTGGAGGCAGGGTTCACTCCCAACTTGGGGGGCTAATTCATGCCTCCAAGATCTGAGGAATCAGCTGAAACAAATTTTATCATAAGATATTAAATTTTTCTTTCCTACTTAAACCAAGCTTCTTAAAGAAACTTGGCTCTTATTTCCTCTTGTCAGAAATTACTATCTGGTAGCCATTTGCTAAAGTAACTCTGGGTTAAGTGTCTGGTGGCCTGGTCACTTCTGATAAAATACTGATTGTTTTCAGGGGCTTACACAGATTTTCTCTAAATGAATATATTTAGTAAACTTTACTTAGAAGTTAATTAATCTAAAATAGATTTAAAACCTACTTGTGAAATGATTATATCAAATAAGTATTGGTCACTTCCCTTTCTTATTGATAGCTCTTTTTGCAGAACAAAATTTTGCACTTAGAGCAATTAATACCACCAATCTTACCTCCTTAATTGTTTAATAAAGATATTTCTTGAGGAAAGAGCTCACCCTTTCATTAAATTAACTTCAATCCATGAAATAAAACTTTATTAAAATTAGGTCAGCTCCTAATGCCAGTGTGATGAAAATCAGTATCCCCTTTCATTTGACTTTCTGGCAGGATAGGGCCAATAGTACGGTGCAGCTTATTAAGGGCACTACCTCAATAGGGCTCCATTAGATTGCTCAGTCATTATGAGGATTTTTTTTTATTTAGACTGAGTTTCATTCACATTGCCCAGGCTGGAGTGCAATAGTATGATTTTGGCTCACTGCAACCTCAGCCTCGGGTTTAAGGGATTCTCTTGCCTCAGCCTCCTTAGTAGCTGGGATTACAAGAGCCTGCCACCACGCCTGCTAATTTTTTATGCTTTTGGTAGAGACAGCATTTTGCTACATTGGCCAGGCTGGTCTCAAACTCCTGGCCTCAGGCCATCCTCCCACCTCAGCCTCCCAAAGTGATGGCATTACAGGTGTGAACCACCTCGTCCAGCCTAGGAATCTTATTTTAACACTATCTTATACAATATTCTGTAAAATGACATAATTCTTTTTTCTGACTATAAGTAATCAAGCTTTTCCCTTGGTTTGCCTTCTCCTTTTCATCAGCTGCCTCTTGATTCTCTGCCTTTATCTGAGTTCCAGAGCAGCAGCATCAAATAGCTGTGAGAATGATGAATCTTGTAGTCAGACATACACAGGCCTCCACCCTGGCTTCATCACTTACAATTTAACCCAGGTATATTCATACTACAGCTGGCTGTTACTGACATTCAGTAACATTTTGCTTCTAATTCTGATAATGTTAATGCCATTTTGCTTCTAATTTTCTCTGGGTTGTCTGCATTATAACAGAAGATCATGATGTTTTGAATGGGGATGAGTGGAAAGGAAGAGCAGAAACACACACTTTTAGGTAGATCTAAAATACAGGTCAAACCACATGGAAGTAACCCTGCCTCAGTATTGTCAGTAAAGTAAGAGAGGGAGGTAAACAAATACATTGTTCACAATATGTATTCTTCAGAAATGTAGACTTTGCAGGAGAGCCTCATTGCAAGGAAGTTGTATTTTCTTTCCTAAAACAAGATGTTTTGTTTGAAAAGTAATTTTGAATACCTGTTTTTAATAATCTACAATATTGGGTACCTCTGTATTTCCATGTCCTATCTGCACTTGGTACTATGAACACTATATAGAAGAGGATAGTTTGTCTCAAGGATAATGAGTAAGAGAATTCCAGAGCCTTTATTGGGTCCATTCTACCCTAGACATCCCTTGCTTGTGCTGTTCATAGACTAGGTGCTTAGGAAGCTGGAATAAATGAATAACTTTCAAGAGGCTTTTGACATACATTAGATAATAAGAAAGTACAGCTCTTGATATGATTTGGATGCTTTGTCCTCTCCAAATCTCATATTGAAATGTGATCCGCAATGTTAGAGTTGGGGCTTGCTGGGAAGTGTTTAGGTCTTGGGGGCTGATCCTTATGAGTGGCTTGCTGCCCTCTCCAGGGTCATGACTGAGTTCTCACTGTAATCATTACACGAGATCTGATTGTTTAAAAGGGCTTGGAACTGCCTCCTCCTTTGCTTGCTCCCTCTCACCATATGACACACTGACTACCTTTTACTATGATTATAAGCATCATAAAGCTCTCACTGGAAGCTGAGCAGATGTGGGTGCCATGCTTGTACAGTCCTCAGAACCTTAAGCCAAGCAAAACTCTTTTCGTTATAAATTACACAGCCTGTTATTCCTTTATAGGAATGTAAAATGACAAACAGAACTCCTGACATACAGACCAGAGCACTTCATCTAAAGTAGAGACAGAACATAGCTCAATTAATATTATTTAAATTACCTTTATATTACCTTTTTGAATCAACCTGCCCCTATTTTTTTGGTATTTTTCTCTTTCCTAGTTTCCTTTACTTGTACCTCTTTTCTTTTTCTCTTTTCCCATCTGAAATGTCTATGGTCTCAAAGTAATTACTTCTTGAAGAAAGTTTTCATGGATACTAAACGCTACCTAATGGAAGCCAGCCATAAGCATGGGGTCTGCTAGCATTTAGAGTGGAATAATACATATGCCAGGTTGAATCAAGTGGGACAGAAGGTTAATCATTTTTTTAAATTGGCAGTGTTACTGGAGGTGGATTAATATGCTTTTTGAATCCCTTATTGCTGTGAAGCTTCTCAATCACAATCACTATGTTCATAGTTTAGGTTTTGAATTAAAGGTGTCTCTTGTGGTCAGCTGGTCCAACTCCCTTAATCTCTCTGGCTATGTTAGGTGATAGATTTCTCATTTTAATACGTAATCTATTTTAGAGGCAGTATTGACTAAACCAGACTCTAACATGGCCACCTTGAAAATGGAAGAAACTCTCTACTGATGATTACTCTTAACCCTTTTCACTGTGAATGTAGTCCTTGTCCTATGTAGTGTGGAAACACTGAGAAAAGTAGAATGTTCCCATGTGCCTGTGGAGCATGGAGCACTCTCAGCTTATCAGCTCCATGGCAGATCAGGCTTTGACCAGATACCAAAGAACAAAATGTGAAATTGGCATCAGCCAGCCTCTCTGTTGCATAGGAACCCTATTTAAATTTGACAACCAGAACATTGTACAATGTGAAATTTCTTGACATCTGTTTTTCTTTAGTTTCTTCTTTGAAAATGAAAGCTTTGAGAAGCTTGTTTAATGATCCAGCCTTTGATGATGAGGCTTAACCAGATCTATCAAGTCAGTCACCAAACATTGACAAATGTTTGCCACTCTCTCAGGTGCTATGCTAAGGACCCACTCAGAGAGTGGCCCTGCACACTGACTGTATTGACAATAAGAGCTTTATAGCACTTTTTCTACATGTAATCAAAGCTCAGGTAAAGGCAAGACATTGAGTCTGAAGTAAACATAGCTGACTTGCGCAATACCTTCATTTCTAAGAATAATTTTGTCCAAAGTAGAAATTTTCCCATGGAACCAAATCCTGTCATAGTTCTGTTTACTTAATATTTGATCATGATAATCCTAGTCTCTTTCAATCTTTAGCAAGGAAATCAGCCTAAGTCACTGGTTATGCTGGTCCATGGTACACAGGTAATGGCATGGTACAATTGAAGATGAGAGTCAAAAGTGGAAAAGGCAGTTTTGAATATGTTAAATAAGACAGGGTATTTTTTAAAAAAAGAAGAAAAGTTTGAAACTGGTACAGTGTGGAATGAAGAGCTAATAGAAGTTTTTTAATAGGCAAGGAGGGTTTTTTTTGAAGATTATATTTAGCAATTGTATACAAGGTAAATTTATAAAGGAGGCAACTATATACATGAAGGCCAGTAAGAACACTAACTTTGTAGGACACTGATCTTTTATTTTTTTGAGACAACATCTGACTGTCTCCCAGGCTAGATTGCAGTCTGTGATCTTGGTTCTTGGCTCACTGCAACCTCTGCCTCCTGGGCTCAAGTCATCCTCCCACCTCAACCTCTTGAGTAGATAGGAGTATAGGCACCAGCCACCATGCCTGGCTAATTTTTGCATTTTTTGTAGAGATAGGATTTTCCCATGTTGCACAGGCTGGTCTCAAACTCATGAGCTCAAGCAGTCTTCCCGCTTCAGTGACCTTGGTATTTTGATGGTACATTCTATAGTAATAGAAGTTAAGTTAGGAAAGAGAGAATAATCTGTAGCCATTTAAATTAAGGGTTTGTAAATTATGAGGTTACATGGTGCCTGAATTCAATTATACAAGATTTGTTGAGCACCTACTACATGGCAAGCACTATGTTTATGTGTCAGAGTTACCAGGATGAACAGAGCTCAGAGGAACTCCAAAGGTACTGTCAGAGATACACAAACAATTAATTATAATCTGATAGAGGTATGCTATTTAATGCATCATAAAATCATAATTCTGCAAAACAGAGGAGGAAGCAGATAACCCTGCTCAGAGATGTGGGACAGGACATCAATAATGAAGAGATCTTTAAGTTGCATTTTGAATGTGAGTAAGAATTTTCCATTGATGAAAAGGTCAAGGGCATATCACCCAGAAGGGAAAACCGGGAAGTGAGAAAAAAACCATACAGCAAAAGATGGTGAAAGATATATATATTTTTTACTACAGCATAGGATGGATGCTTCTGCTTGGTGGAAAATAAAGCATCAAAGGTAGGTTGAATTAGAAGTATAATAAAGTCTTATATATTCTATTGAAATGATAGGTGTTTTTCAACAAAATTGGTAACTTATGAATATTATAGATGCTGTCGAGTAAAGTGTAAAAGAACACTAAAGCAAAGTGGTACCAAGCATATAGCTTATTGATCAGAATTATTAAAATTTGTTTTCCATGTTAGACAATATTACTATTCTTTAACATTTTCTTTTTCCTGAAATGAGGCCATTTAGTGAAAATGTGTGGTCTTTTTTTTTTTTTTAATCTTGGGAAGTTTTGCTTTAACTTTTACTTTATTTAAAATGCAAAATCTAATATTATGAAGTTTGGATGCCTGGAGTACCGGCTCATATTTTTTCTTTTTTAACATGATAGGGGTAAAGGGAAATTTGCAAAGTAGAATACTTTCTCTTTGTCATTCCCATAGATGGGTCTATGGACCAATTTTAGGCACATTGCATAAAAATCATTTGAGTAATTTGTTAAACTTTATTGCCACAGATTCTGATTAAGCCGCTATCAGGAGATATCCAGAAATATGTATATTGAATTAGGATGACAGGATGATTATAGTACACAGATAGCTTTTGGAAATCATTCTATGGTCTTTCAAGAATGCAGAGGAATCATGAGGGAGGTTTAGAAAAGTTTCCTATTGTTGAGATTGACAAGCAGGTAAACTTCTGGAGTTCAGAAAATAATTCAAAGTTGCATTGAAATTATTTTTATTTATCCCTTCATTCATTTACCTAGTCCATTAACAAATATTTTTTGGAAGTCAAATATGTTCCACACATGGTACTAAATTGTGATAATACAGTAATGAATAAGATACCATTCTTGCCATTAGAGCTGAGATCATCCATAAAGGACAAAAGAGAGTTAAAAAGCAACATATTTACCTCCTGGGCAACAAAGAGTGCCCAGTGGAAGAGAATGATAAAGAATGTTCAGACTAGGAGGAAGAAGTATTAAATAAAGATGCTATTGTTAAGATAAAAGACTTTTGAGATGGAAAGTTTGATCAGTAAGTTTAAATGTTGTAGAAAGTTGACATTACGACAAACAATATTCATTATATTTAGCTACACAGTAGTTGCCAGTGCATGCGATTCTAATGGAGATAAGTAGGAGGAAAATAGCTAGATTACAGTGAGTTATGAGGTACAGACGATGAGAGAAAATGTGAGCAATGAGAAAAGTGAAACTTTTGATAAATTCTTCTGTAAAATTAGGAAGAGAGAAAAAAGCAGAAGGATGATTTTGCATCAAGCATGATCACTTTTTAATGAGAAAGAGGGGCGCACTTTCACATGTTCATATGCCAAAGTGAAATTGCTAAGAAAGAAAAGGTTCAAAAATACAAGTGAGATGACTGGCTGGGCGTGGTGGCTCATGCCTATAATCTCAGCACTTTGGGAGGCCAAGGCAGGTGGATCACGAGGTCAGGAGATCAAGACCATCCTGGCTGACACTGTGAAATCCAGTCTTTACTAAAAATGCAAAAAAAAAAAAAATTAGCTGGGCATGCTGGCACATGCCTGTGGTCCCAGCTACTCCGCAGGCTGAGGCAGGAGAATTGCTTGGACCCAGGAGGGAGGTGGAGGTTGCAGTGAGTGGAGATCGCCCCACAGCACTCCAGCCTGGGTGACAGAGTGAGACTGCTCAAAAAAATAAATAAATAAAAAGTGAGATGAGAAAATGAGTGAAAAAAATCCAACAACGGGAGAACAGATATTAACAAAATATGTAGAAAATTGTTCTTGTACATAAAGAGAATTAATTGGGGTGTTTTTCACTTATGGTATGTGTCTTTTCTTTGAAATAAGAGTTTGGTGGGAGGTGGTGTCACCTGGAAAGTCTGTGCTCATAAAATATGCTACATGCTCACCTACATTTCTCTTTCTCCATTGCTCTTAAACTGGAGGTATTTAATAAATTCTGGCCAATGGCAAATGTGGGAAATGATGTTATCACTTCTGAGCTGAGGTCATTGGGAACCATTGTCCCTCCATCTGTCTGGTTTCCTACCACAGAGATATTAGAGGCCGTATATTCCAGATAGCATGGCTCTAAAATGAACTGGTGACACCTGATCTGTAATGGGCTTTATTTAGCTTAGTAATAACTATTTATTATTTTCTACTAAGTGTCTTCAGTTAAATAGATCTTCTCCTATGAGAACTTGAAGAGAGTGGTAAAGACTAAAGTAGGGAAATGAAAGGAGAGGGGGATATGCTGGGAACCTATGAAAGGTGCCGGGCAGTTGAAGAAACCAATATATTAAATGGTATGCAAAGAAATTGAAGTAAGAAAGAGCAAATATATAGGAGTTAAAAAGAAGTCCCTCTGTATACAATCCCAAGAATTAAGGAGTACACAGAGAAACAATGTTAAAAAAAGAATCATCAGAAATTCAGTGCTATGTCATAAGAAATTAAAGTGTTACCATGACATGTACAGAAATGTAATTTTAAAATAAATACCACTTAATAGATTCAGTTGTTTCCAAAAGGCTTATAAAAGTGGAAAAAAATTTGATTGATGAACAAATCAAATCAACATAAAAGGAGCCATTTCAGCAGTGTTGTGGGAGCAGAGGCATTGTTACAGCAGGGGAATTACAACTACAACATGAGGAAAATTTGACTCATTTCTAAGAAATGACAGGGAGTACAGAGGGCATTTCAAGGAAAGGGCTAATGAAAGAAAGGTTCTTTTAATTAATTAATTGTTTTTTTTTAGTTTAGGAAACTTGGACAACTTTTAGGCCAAAGAAAGTATTGAGAGACTAAAGATAGAGAAAACTCCCTTAGGTAAATCATTAAGGATTGAATTGTGTCCATCAAATTCATATATTGAAGACCTCACTCCCAGTATGACTGTTTTTGCAGAGAGGAGCTTTAGGGAAGTAATTATGGTTACATGAGTCCCATGGGTGGGGCCCTAATCCAGTAGGACAAGTGTCTAAGAGGAATAGGTACTTGAGGTCTCTCTCCCTCTCTGCACATGCCGAGGAAAGGCCCCCTGAGCACACTCTAAGAAGGCAGCCATCCCCAAGCCAGGAAGAGAAACCACACCAGAAACCAACCCTGATGTCACCTTGATCTCAGATTTCTAGAACTGTAAGAAAATTAATTTATGTTGTTTAAATCATGTAATCTCCATTGTTTTGTTATAGCATCCCAACGTGACTAATACCATGTATGTACATACATTATAACATATAAAGAAAAAATATTGTGAGCTAGAGACTGTATCTTGAAACAAAAGTACATTAACATGTAGTACTTAAAACTGTATGCATTTTGTCAGGGAGATGTGAAAAAAAGGCAGTCACATAGCACTTCTGCAGGTGGACTTTTCTCATCCTTATAAAAGTGACCTAGAGGGTGGAGGATGGATTTTGAGAGAAGAATGATAAAGTCCTCTCTTTAAAATAGTATTACAACTAGCAACCACTGAAAGGCACACCACTAAAATACTCTGTCTTCGCGATAGCCATAGGACATCATCTGCAAAATGTCCTATCATTATAAAGGGGACTATAGATAAATATATATAAACATTTTAAAGTTTACTTGAACATAACTTTTTTCATGTTTTTTGATGTGTGATATTTTAACAAATATTTTAGATTTTTATTTTAGCATTTGTATTCAGATTCTGAAAACAAATCACTTCAAAAAGTTAGTAACATTTAAACATTTTGAGACCATAACTTAGACTCATTTTACTCATTTGAAAATTATATTTTTAATTATAATTGGAAAGTGTCATATTAAACTTTATTATTTCCCATGGCTTTCTAAGCACCATGTTTATATTTTGCTTCGGTGTATTTTACCTGAAAATAGTCTCAAGATTCCATGAAGTCTTTGGTTTCTTATGCATCTACTATCTATCATTACCCAAGTGACTGAGAAACTAGTACCATTTTTCTCATGTTGGATTCACCTTGGATGATAGAGTAAACTCAACATTTTAGGAAATTTAATAGATATGCCAGTTCTGGAAGCTTAATTGGATCTTCCCTCTCTCAAACATATTTTATTCTGGAGAGAGTGCTTTATTTTTTTGAAGCCTTCTTGCCTCAAAAGAAAGGGTTCTTTTCTCTTTGACTGTTTTTTCTACTAGAGGGCTGGGTGCCCCAGGGCTGACCCACCTGAGGTCCCATGGTTAGCACCTGTATTATATCTACTGGTTTGGGGTTTCTTTTCATATTTAACAGGCATGCCGTATGGCTTTCATGTATTTTTTTCCTTTTCTTCTCCATCCTAAGATCATCCTGCTCTGCTCCTCTGCTTTTTCCCTAAGTCTCCTTTGACCACCTAATGTGGCCTGTTAAGTCTACACAGCAGTGCTACAGGGATAGTAAAAGTGGACCTACTCATGGCGCACGTGTTCTTTAGAGAATTTCTCTTTCCAAGTAAATACTTCTTCCCTTTGGGCAGTATTCCATCTTTCCCTCTTTAGATCTTAAAAATATATTCCATGAGGCCTGTCATTTAAACCTGCTCCTGGGACAGATTACAAACTATAAAAGCTCCAGGAAGAATATTTGAAATACGAGGTGGCGTATAGAAAGACACAAAGCAAGTGACAGAAAAACTCCAAGGGTTTGAATGTTCAGTTAAAAAAAAAAACACTATGGATTCTTTCTTTTTAGCATATATTTTGATCTTAAAATTCAAACTGTATCTCTCACCTAATAAGATATTTTGAAAAGAAATTGCAGGGCTTAACTGGTTTGGGCTAAGGTGGGGAAGAGTCATGGGAGTGAGCCTGACAGCAAAATCGTTGTGATTTTAATCGTGGCTGAAATGCAAAAGGAGGTCAGTCACAGAAAATGCAGCACTCTCTGCATAGTAAGAAGGCAAGTTATCTCTTGCCAACTAAATATTTTGCAAGTTATAAACAATATTTTCATAAGAAGAGACTTCACAAGTGATGTCCCTATTTCAGTGTTTTTCTACCTCTTCTACTTTTCGGAAAATTTTCAAAGTGAAAAAGACAGTTAAAGTTGAACCAAATAGGAAAAATTTTTCCATATTAAAAAAATTACTTGTCCATCAAAAAAATGATTGTTCAAGTTTTCTTTATAGTTTGTTTCAAATTAAGATGCACAGAAATTTGTGGCATGGTGTATTGAAAGAGTATAAGCTTTGGAAATGAAAAGACTTGAGTTTAATTTCTGGTTTATCTACCATAAATGGTACAATCTGAGTGTCAAACTTTTGTCTGAAATAATGGGAAGATTATTATATAAAACCAATAGGAAATGTAGAGAAAATGACATAAAGTACTTATAGTACAGTACATCTGGCTAATAAAGCAATTGTTACTCTAATATTTTTGAGGTTCTATTATTATCTAGGAACTATAGTAGGGTTGAATTTTTAAAATCAGAAATTAAATTCTAAATTGCTAAAAATATTTCTCTATTACATGCAAAAGTGGCTTTTCTAAGCAAAGCAAGTGTAGATTTGTTAGAATATTTTAACTGTCCTTTGAGAAACAGAAAATTAATGACTACAAATGATCATGAGGAAACATCTCTCTTTTGTCTTTGCTTTTTAATTATTTAATCATTAACCATTTCAAGATTTTGTTAAGGAGTTTGTGGTATATTTGTGGTTAAACACAAGGTCAAATGCAGCAGGAATAAAAGTATAGAATATACAAATACTGTAATGTCATGCAATGATTATTCGTTTTGATATTTTGAGCATGAAGATAATCATACCTTTTACTAAAAAAAACAGCTAATTTAAAAGTAATTGCAAACATTTGAATGTGAGTGATAAATAATTGGTTTGTGTGAATTATAAAAAAGTAAAAAATATAAAAACTAGTCTCAGCAATAAAATTAGAATATTACAAAGAATATTACTGATATGAGAAACACATTCACAAAGAAAAACAAGGAATCTCAATAAAAGTTAAAGAAATTTAGACATTTATGATTTCAAAACTACTGAAATAAGCAATTTAAATGTCAGACTAGCTAGCTGTACTGGGAACATATAAATGATCCACAATGTAAGTGTATTTCTCAGAATAACAAAATGAATCCAACTCAATGACAAAACAAAATAAGCAGGAACCGAAATTATATGAATTTTAAGCATACCAAGGAAAGGCAGTATAATATATCTAAAGTAATTTGTAACTGAAAATGGCATAATATTCTTGAAGACAAAACTATGTAGATATGGAAAAAGAACACTGTTATGTTTACTGTTTGCTAAATTATGTAAATAACTATTTTATAGCATTTTCTATTTCTTTTAAAAAACATGAGGTAGAATACAGAAAATGATGGCAAGACACAGAAGCCGTCTCTTTCGTAGTTGTTCTTTTTTTAAAAAAAAATCTATTATGTGCCGAGTATTGCACAGAATTAGACTGCCAATAGATATTTTTATATAAAAGGCCCTGAAAATCAGATCCTATTCTTAACCATCTGTCTCTTTCAAAGGGCAAAGCAAGGCTGAGGGGGATTTTATATATGGCTTAATATAAGGGTTTGGCTCCAAGTCCCAGGTAAGAATGCCAAAGAGTGTGACTGGACTAGTGTGTGGACCTCTTTTGTCTAGAGTATTTTGATCTGAAGGACTCAGGAAAAACTTGGCCAAAAGTCCCACTTGGTCTCCTCCTACCTTGAAGGCCAGCATTTAACTTTTACTCTTTTTAAGTTGGGGGTCTAGGAATGGGAGAAGACCGAGATAGAAAGTAAACTGAATATTTTCCCATTTGTTCACAAAGAAGCTGGATTCCAGGCTTCTTTAATTATCTACTTTTTATGTAATATCTAAGAATTGCATAAGGTAAGCATAAAAGACCTTAGCTGCATGGTTAAACTAAATGTTCTTGCCTTCAGAAAACATAGCGGTATATCGTTTTCAGATTCAGACAAGAAGGGACTAAGGGAGATTCTTTGAAAAATTAACAGGTGAATTTATAAATTCTATTTATAGATAAGAAAGCCAATATAGTTTTATAATTTCTGCTTGCCACTTTCCTGTAGCAAATCTTCATACAGGTTTTGATTCTTAGCTTCCTGTCTCAGACTTCCTTTTATATCCAAGATATACAAAACTGTTTATCTTATTTGTGGTGATAGAATATATTGTTAAAAATAGAAATTCCTGGAGGTTTTTTTCAGAAGATATCATTGAATTTGTACATTGTGTCATGTAGTGTTTAAGGCATGGGATAATGTTGGGAGCCAATTCTTCATGGGTTCCTTGTGTTTCTGCATATCTCGCTAGCAGATGTGTTGAAAGACTTTGTTCCAGACTGTATTTTCGAAGATATTTGTATAGTAAGTAGCTTTGGAAGGTAGATAATGCCTCCCCCCAGGACAAAAAAAAAAGGGTTTGTTATATAAGAAAAATAATGTTTTGGAAGACAGTGTGGCAATTCCTCAAGGATCTAGAAATAGAGATATCATTTTACTCAGCAATCCCATTACTGGGTATATACCCAAAGGATTATAAAACATTCTATTATAAAGACACATGCACATGTATGTTTATTGTGGCACTCTTTATAATAGCAAAGACTTTCAACCAATCCAAATGCCCATCAGTGATAGACTGGATAAAGAAAATGTGGCACATAGACACCATGGAATACTATGCAGGTATAAAAATCAGTGAGTTCATGTTCTTTGCAGGGATATGGATGAATCTGGAAGCCATCATTCTCAGTAAACTGACACAAGAACAGACAACCAAACACCACATGTTCTCACTCATAAGTAGGTGTTGAACAATGAGAACACATGGACACAGGGAGGGGAACATCACACACCAGGGTCTGTTGCGGGTGGGGGAATAGGGGAGAGATAGCGTTAGGAGAAATACCTAATGTAGATGATGAGGGGATGAATGGAGCAAACCACCATGGCATGTGTATACCTATGTAACAAACCTGCATGTTCTGCACATGTACTCCAGAACTTAAAGTATAATAAAAATATTAATTCTATAAATGGAAAAAATAAAAATATTTAAAAAAGAAAAAATAATTTTTATCCCCAGGGCAAAGGACAGGTTTGTTTGTAGCCGATTGTAAAATTGAGTTCTTTATTTGAAGGTTTCTTATTGTAATGGTTAATATTGAGTGTCAACTTGATTGGATTGAAGGATGTAAAGTATTGTTCCTAGGTGTGTCTGTGAAGGTGTTACCAAAGGAGATTAACATTTGAGTCAGTGGACTGACAGAGGCAGACCCACTCTCAGTTTGGATGGGCACCATCTAATCAGCTACCAGTGCAGCTAGAATAAAGCAGGCAGAAGAAATTGGAAGGACCATACTTGCTGAGTCTTCTAGCCTTCATCTTTCTCCCATGCTGGATGCTTCCTGCCCTCGAACATCAGACTCCAAGTTCTTCAGTTATGGACTCTTGGACTTCTACCAGTGCTTTGTCAGGCTCTCAGGCCTTCGGCCACAGACTGAAGGCTGCACTAATGGCTTCACTACTTTTGAGGTTTTGAGACTCGGATTGGCTTCCTTGCTCTGCAGCTTGCAGACAGCCTATTGTGTGACTTCACCTTGTAATCATGTGAGTCAATACTTCTTATTAAACTTCCCTTCACATATACATCTATTCTATTAGTCCTGTCCCTCTGGAGAACCCTGACTAATATACTCATCTGTGATGCAAATTCACTGTGTACATAGTACCTACCTGGGTTGCAAAGCATTATTCTTGTGGGCCTTGAGAGGCAAGGGGAATTGATACAAACATTCACTTATGCTTCTTGCATAAGTGAGTAATAGAGTCCATTGTCACTGAACCAGAAGTCTGTGTCTTCTGCCAGCATCCATAAGACTGTGAAAGGCTAATTTGATAGGTAGCAGTTAGCATAAAATCACAGACCTTTCACAATTCCTGACAGATGGGAGAGTAAACAAGACAAACAATCCGTATGTTCCTATAGCTTAACTTCTAGTTGGAAGTGAAGGATAAGCAATGAGATAATCAGTATTTTCATTTCAGATGAGAACTTGAGAAAAGTACTCTGATAACTGCTGTGAAAAAATAAAGCAGGGGGAGCTTGACTTCTGGAATGGCAGATTCGACGCTTTCAAAAATCCATTTCTCCATAGAAGTATTGAGAATACTGGCAAAAAACTGTCAAAATGATTGTGTTCAGAACTCCAGAAATTAACCAAAGTCTTGCAACAATCCAAGGAACCATTACTCCCTAAATTGGTTGAATGTTTATTAGAATAGAAGACCTTGTGGAGGTTTAACTTGCCCTGACTCCCCTAACTCCTTTCTCACTTTGGTGGTAGTCTTGAAAGCCAGTAGTTTCACAACTAATACAGCTGTGAAAACCAATAATATAGCAGCCACTGGAAGGAACAGAATGGGTTTAGATCTCTCCAAAAGCCCCCTACAAATAAAATTATCACCCTTTGACTTCCTGGCAGGTCTCTGTAAAGACCTAATCAGGTTTATTTCTATTTGACCTGACAGATTTTACTCTGTCCACACAGTCCTACCCGTAGAATAATTTTCAAAAGCAATCAGTGGCAGTTGTTTAACATCAATCTGCCTGAGGTAATATTACCAGTCTGGGCTAAGAAGAAGCTCACAAAAATATTCAAAGAAAAAATTGAGAATAAGATGTAAAAAGGGGCTTTGAAAAGCTCCAGCAGATTTCTGGAAAAGTAGAAGTTCACAAGCATGTGTAAGATGGTACATACCAAGGCTGAGTGCATACTCAGGAAAGGCCCAGAAAGTCCTAAACTCTCCTTTAAGATGAGCTTGAGGTTCTTCAGAAGCAGTAAGAGAAGGCTAAGGCAGAGTTGGAAATGTCTTCATGAGAATTTTCTTTTTTTTTTCTTTTTCTTTTTTTTAGTTTTTGTGACAGAGTCTCATTCTGCCACCCAGGCTGGAGTGCAGTGTGATCTTGGCTCACTGTCACCTCTGCCTCCCAGGTTCAAGTGATTTTCCTGCCTCAGCCTCCCGAGTAGCTGGGACTACAGGTGTTTGCCACCATGCCCAGCTAATATTTTGTAATTTTAGTATAGAAGGGGTTTCATTTTGTTAACCAGGATGGTCTTGATCTCCTGACCTTGTGATCTGCCCACCTTAGCCTCCCAAAATGCTGGGATTATAGGCATGAGCCACTGTGCCCTGCCCTTCCTGAGTTTTAAGAGATGCCCTGATACATATACAGAGAATTTTGCAAAGATTTTGGAGGCTTATTTGTTTAAGGTATTTTTTAAAAAAAATCTTTTTCCAATTATCATCTGACTATTAAGCTAAATGAACAGTGACTTCAGTGGCTGCACAATAAAATAATGTAGATATTGCAGAATTATCTCAGGAAAGTCACTATACAACTTGTAGATACAAAAACAAATGCTGGGGAAAGATTTCTGGTTTCCAGATGTGACACATTATTTTAAGGAAAATTTGTTGTTTTCAAAACAAATTATGAAACATGTAAAGAAATAAATTACATTATACAAACTATTTTTTCACTAACAAAGGCTATCAATAAAATCAGCTATTAAAACTATAAATTAAAATATCTAATGGAAACTATATTTAAAGAACCAAGAAAGGTGGAGAACAACATATGACTGGATAAGGAATATTGAAATACAGCCCTCTCTAGACTTTCTGACTTACCCAAGAAGGGAAAAGCTGAGAAGCACTAATGAAGTCACAGACTGGGGAACAGTCTTACCAAAAGACGGAGACCTAATCATGGGGCTGTAGAACACTTTCCTTTCTCTGCATTCTACCGCCACATCAGTAATGCTCCTGTGTAGTAACCGGAGGACACAAGTTAAAGAAACACCTTATTTAAAACCTTATTTAAATAAGGTTTTAAATAAGGTCTCAAACCTTATTTAAAAACAAGTCATTAGAAAAGCCCAAAGATAAAAGGGGAAAGAAAACCAAGGAAACCAGAAGAAATTTTGGCCTCTAAAACTGATAGCTATAGCAAGTAACTCCTACTCAGATAAACAAAAAACCTCACACTAAGGACCTATTTACTGCTGTTTTGTTTTTTACTCAGCACATTAAGACCAACTTTTCAGAAGATTACAAAATGTACTGAAAGACAGAGAAACATAGTATTATGAGACCAAGCAACCATAAGAACCAGACCTAGATATGACAGAAATTATGGAATTATTGGTCTGGGAATTTCATGCAATTATGATTAATATGCTAAGAGCTCTAAGGGAAAAAGGAGAACACATGCAAGAACAAATATATAAAGAAGAGCAATAAAAACTCTTATGAAAGGATCAAAAAGAAATGCCAGAAATAAAGAAAAACACTGTAAAATAAATAGAGTATGTATTTGATGAGTTAATCAATAGGCTAGACAACTGAGGAAAGATTCAGTGAGTTTGAAAAACTTCCAGAACATAGATGCAAAGAGAAAAAAGAATAAAAATAACCCGGAAAATGTAAAAATGGTGGGACAATTAAAAAAGGTACAACATATGTGTAATAGAAATATCCAAAGTTGGAAAAAAAATTCATAGAAACAGTAGAAATGTTTGAAGGAATAATGACTAAGAATTTCCCAAAATTAACAGACATGGAAACACAGTTTCAGGAAATTCAAAGAAGAGCAAGCAAGATAAATACCAAAACATTTGTACCTAGGCACATTATTTTCAAACTGAATAAAATTAAAAATGAGAAAATCTTGAAAGAAGCCATAAAGAGAATCTTATTTTTGTGTGTGTGTGGGTTAAAGGTAAGAATGCATTAGGAAACCATGCAAGCAAAAACTCAGTGAAAGAGAGAAAAACATGGTATGATGAGACCAAGCAAGCATCAGAACCAGACCTATATATGACAGAAATGATGGAATTATTAGACTGGGAATTTAATGCAATTATGATGAGGGGAGTGAAATATTTAAAGCATAGAAATAGAAAACTAACAGCCTAGAATTTGGCAACCAGAAAAATTATCTTTCAAAAGTGAAGGATAAATAAATACTTTGTCGGTAAAATGAAAAGGAATTTGATGGAATTTGATGGAATTTGTGGCCGATAGACCTGCCTCTAGTCTTTTACTTAGTCTTGCACAGAAATGTTAATACGGGTAATTTTGAAATAAGAAAAAAACCCATAAATGGGTGTTGAACAATGAGAACATATGGACACAGGGAGGGGAACATCACACACTGGGGTCTGTTGTGGGGAGGGGGGGACAAAGGGAAGGATAGCAGGGGATGGGGGGATTAGGGAGGGACAACATTAGGAGAAATACCTGATATAGGTGACAGGGGGATGGAGGCAGCAAACCACCATAGCATGTGTATACCTATGTAACAATCCTGCACAATCTGCACATTTACCCCAGATCTTAAAGTAAACTTTAAAAAAAGTAGGTTTCAAGAATTGCCTAGTTATAAAATCATTTTATTGTTTTAAATCCAATATTTTGAAACTTTTGATAATGATAGTCAGAGTGAAATGACAATATGGATTTATCTGCTATTCTGTCACTTAAAATAGTAGAAAATAAAATTTACTTTCACACGCAAAAAATGTCAAAAAGTTAAATCCATATGAGGAAATGAAAACCATCAGAGAAAAAATAAGTGAGGTCACGTTGAAAGCTTGAAATCAGCCATGATAGAAGTACGTACCTGGAGGAACTTGTTACATGTTACAAATAAGAAACTGAGTCTCTTATTTGTAAGATTGTAGCTCTGAAGCTACAATCCTCTGTCCCTGCTGAATGGTTTATTGAACATTTACCAGCACCCACATGAGGAAATGTTTATTCTTCTTTTCTTCTGTTTTTCAGGTGATTATCTTTCAAAGTAATACATACATGAGCCAATAATTTTGTCTCTCCGTTTGATTTTATCAGTCATGTTAGTGGGAATGTATCTCCAATTTATAGTAATAGATAACACATTGCCATATTTACAATTCAGTAATGAGTTTCCATGTTTTACTTAGTCTTAAGTCTGAGTATGTTATTGTTATAATTGTTATTGTTTCTTCTCCTCCTTCTTGTGATGATTAATATAATTATCATTTCTCCAATAGATAATAGTTTCAGAAGATACTTTATCAGGGACTGTCGGCTTCTTAAAAGAGAATTTCTGCCTATTTAATTAAAGTAAAAATGCTCTCACATTGTACAAACTTCAGAAGCTATTAAAAAGGTAGTAAATAGATTCCACTTTTTTTCCTACCTCTACCACTTAGTTTCTATTATCTTCCTCAATAGGTAACTCTAGTCATTACTTATTTTTGTGTTTTATAGCCACGATTTTTTTTAATGTACATACAAGCCAATGTTAATATCTTTTTTCTCTTTCCTTTTAATGCAAATTCTAAATGTCATATTGGATACCACCATGCCTTGTTTCTTTCACTTACTATATCTCAAGATATTTCTATGTCTGTACATAATGTATTTGTTCAGTGTGTGTTACAACTGCATGGTATTCAGTTGCATGGATGTGCCATAACCTACTCCTGCATTTTTTTCTTCACAGTAAATGTGCACTCTATCTTTCCATTTGCTATATAATTTAACACCTTAGTGTCATACTTGACTTCTCCTTTCAGACACCACATTCAATTCCTTCACAACTCTTGTTGGCTCTACCTTCCAAACACATTCAGCATGTACTCCCTTCTCACGAGTTTCACCACTTCCACTCTATCCCACACTATCTCTGTATTGTAAGAGTAAATTATCAAGTCCTGCCTTGACATCTCTGAGTGCCACGGGGTCCCGAAGGCTTAAATGTGAGTTCGTCTGATCTCGTTGTATATGCCCCATACCCAATGGGAAAGGTCCCCACCCAGCTATTTCCTGTATCAGACCAGCTGCACCCCCAAATGAATCTCAATCTATTAGGTTTCACTTCCCTGCCAGCTTACAAAGGTATTCAAACAAACTGATTACATCCTCCAGAAAAACACAGGCTGCATATCACCCATATGGTACTACAGTGCTACTTCCCACAGCCCCTGCCGTAGGTTCCTGCGTGCCACCTCCATGTGGGCCTGCATGGTGTGTGGTGTGCTCCTCTCCTGGGCTATATGTGTGACTAATAAAATGCCATTAATCTTAACTGTCATGTGTTTGGCCATTTCACAGTATTTAGGGTAAGTGATCTATCTTCCACCAATGAGCTGAAGAGAAGGTGGCCAGAGCAATTGTCACTTATTATTGTTTTTGCTGCCACAGACATTCTCCACCTCTCCCCACCCTTCTTTTAACATTGCAATCAGTTTGTTGAAACATGAGTAACATCTTGAAAGTCCTCTGGTATAATTCAGCTAATGGCTTCTCCTTTCACATAGAGTAAAAACCAAAGTCCTCACAGAGGTCAAGGAGTTCACATTCTAGCTATGATTTTTTTTATTGATCCCTTCACCTACCACTCTTCCTTTCATTCAGTCTAATCAGACACACTTGTCCTCTTGCTGTTCCTTTCTGATATGTTCCCACAAAGTGACATACCAAGGAGGGGCTGATGGAAGCAGTCTAACTTGTTTATTAGAAATTATAGCAATTCCTTTAGAACTGAGACTAACACATTTTTTCATAGAATATTTTATCACTGATACTGTTTACAATTGTAAGTGCATGGGGATAATGCAATTGTAATCAATTTTATCACTGTTGTACAATTTTCTATAGATAGTGCACACCTAATCACCTGCACCCATGGTAAACTTCTCCCACTCATCTGTGGTAGGCTTCTATTTCTATAATAGAGTGTTGACACTGGCTATTCCCTTTACCTAAAATTTTTTTTTCCTTTGAGTCTTATACAGCTTATATTTTCACTTCTTTTAGGCAGTGTCTAAGATGTCATTTTCTCATTAATTTCCCAGTGACTATCTACTTAAAATGACTATCTTGATCCCATTCTCTATGTTACTGACTTTAAACAAGAGATATTTTAAATTCAGAATAGAATGTTTGGTATTTATCTGTTTTTTCTCTTAAGATCCAATTTTGCTTTAGATTATAGCCCTATTTTATACCCACTTCTAAGAAAGTATAAAGAACAAGAATTTTTGGAAAGCATTTGGGTCAAATCCTAATAGCTGTCAATTTAATTACATACCTTAGAGATACAAGTTAACCTTCAGAACTTTAACTTTAGAAATAAAGCTGGGATGAGAACTTTTGGTGGATAAATTGTACTTTGCTGCTCATCCAGAACTGCAATGCCAATATCCATTATGAAAGAGAGACAAATCAAGAATGAACTGCCATTCACAATTGCTACAAAGAGAATAAAATACCTAGGAATACAACTTACAAGGAACGTAAGGGACCTCTTCAAGGAAAACTACAAACCACTGCTCAATGAAATAAGAGAGGACACAAACACATGGAGAAACATTCTCTGTTCATGGCTAGGAAGAATCAATATCGTGAAAATGGCTATACTGCCCAAAGTAATTTACAGAATCAGTGCTATCCCCATCAAGCTACCATTGTCTTTCTTCAAAGAACTGGAAAAAACCACCTTGAACTTCATATGGAACCAAAAGAGAGCCGCCATAGTCAAGTCAATCCTAAGCAAAAAGAACACAGCGGGAGGCATCCCACTACCGGACTTCAAACTATACTACAAGGCTACAGTAATCAAAACAGCATGGTACTGTATCAAAACAGAGATATAGACCAATGGAATAGAACAGAGGCATCAGAGGCATCACAACATATCTACAACCATACAATCTTTGATAAACCTGACAAAAACAAGCTATGGGGAAAGAATTCCCTGTTTAATAAATGGTGTTGGGAAAACTGGCTAGCCATGTGCAGAAAGCAGAAACTGGACCCCTTCCTGACACCTTACACTAAAATTAACTTCATATGGATTAAAGACTTAAATATAAGACCAGGCACCATAAAAACCCAGAAGAAAATCTAGGCAAAACCATTCAGGACATAGGAGTAGGCAAGGACT
>CM052663.1:28761423-28915136 GCA_028533165.1 Leontopithecus rosalia | reverse complement strand
AAAAAATCTGGAGACAACAGATGTTGTAGAGGATGCGGAGAAATAGGAACACTTTTACACTGCTGGTGGGAGTGTAAATTAGTTCAACCATTGTGGAAGACAGTGTGGTGATTCCTCAAGGACCTAGAAATAGAAATTCCATTTGACCCAGCAATCCCATTACTAGGTATATATCCAAAGGACTATAAATCTTTCTACTATAAGCACACATGCACACGAATGTTCATTGCAGCACTGTTTACAATAGCAAAGACCTGGAACCAACCCAAATGCCCATCGATGATAGACTGGACTGGGAAAATGTGGCACATATACACCATGGAATATTATGCAGCAATCAAAAATGATGAGTTCATGTCCTTTGTAGGGACGTGGATGAATCTGGAGAACATCATTCTCAGCAAATTGACTCAAGAACAGAAAAGGAAACACTGTATATACTCACTCATAGGCGGGTGATGAACAATGAGAACACATGGGCAAAGGGATGGGAGTACCACAAACTGAGGTCTATTGTGGGAAATAGGGGAGGGACAGCGGGCGGGGAGGGAAGCGGGGGAGGGATGGCATGGGGAGAAATGCCAAATATGGGAGAAGGGGCAGAAGGCTGCAAAACACACTGCCACGTGTGTACCTATGCAACTATCTTGCATGTTCTGCACATATACCCCAAAACCTAAAATGCAATAAAAATATATATAAAAAAAGAAAATACCTAGAATGTATTGATATTAATTATAATGATAATAATTGCTTGACTACTTACCATAGGCTAGCTATATGTGTGAACATTATTTGTTATAATAATCTGATAACATTGGCATGATTACATGTCTTGTATAGATAAGAAACATGAGGCAAATGTTCTTAAGTAAGTTGACCATTGGTAACCAGGCTGGTCAGCATCAGGGTTTTAGCTGAGGTCTACCTCTGTCAAAAGCCCATGCCCTTAATTAGAGCGCTGTGCATCCCCTCTGTGGAAGTGGTTATGCCATGAGAACAGATGTTGTAAGCATCAATTAATAATATTAGACCATTATTTTTGAAGAAATGAGAACACATCTAGACTCAGTTTAAGGAGGAAAAACAAAATACACAATCCTTTGTAAATTTGGGGCTAGCAGTGCAATGCAGCGGGTCTGTAAACCACAGTCTATTGATGCCATGACCTGCAAACATTAGCAACATGACAGATAGAAATACAGCTCCTGATCTAATGTTAATGTAGTAAATTTAAATGCTACTGAACATTAAGTTGGTAACTAAACCAAAGGTCTGCAATCATTTGCATGAAATGCGTAAATAAGGCTTTTGACTTACATGTTGTCACAGGCATAAATTCAGTTTACTCTTTCTAAAAGGCAGAACTTGGCTGTGAACATTAAAGATGACTTGCATGACCATGTTAATCTTTCCACCTCGTATTTCAATTTTTATGAGAACTTTATTACTTAATAATATATCTCCAAGCTCTCCTTTTGTAGCCCTGCTGCCCATTACTTGCCTAAACTACACTCTGTCATTACTTAGAGCAGTTTTATGCCTCATATACTACACAGCCTGTGATGGCTGTCTTCCTAATAAATTCTTCATCACTTTCAATGTAATCGTCTACATTGCAGCTTCATTAATATCCTTCCATTCAAAGATCCAGGTAGGCAACATCCTGCTGAGGAAAAGGCTTTAAAAAAATTAATTGGGACACAGGAGCCTGTTTCTGGGCTTTAGTCAATGTCATGGAAAAAAAAATGCAGTTTCTTATGTAATAGCGGTAGCTTTGAATAACAGATTAATTAGGAACATCCTTATATGGAGAAATAGATGGTGTATTCATGACATGATTTTCACTGCAACAATAAAATGCAAAAACTCAATACTCAATCAAGTTTAAATCTAACTGTGTTACCTTGATGTGTGCAGGTTTCTGTGACTCATAAACATTCACTACAGTTGGTTCAAAAGATTCTTTCATTCCACTCCTGCCAGAGCCTCTATATTTAACATGAGCACTCATATCTGTGGCTTTATCTACAGAGTAATTATAGGTAACCCTCTAAAACCTTTTACCTTGTAGCCCAGATACCTTGATTTACTGCAGGCATTGTTTGGGACAGAATTCATCAGCTAGATTGTATTCAATCTGAAAGCCAACACTCCTCTTTACTTTTAAGCAATATTTTAATTTCATTTGGGGAGGGAGCCAAGGCTACCACAATCCGGAAGATAAATATTTTGAAATTATTGACTCTCAGAGATGAAAAGGATGAGCATATCTTTGACTTTAAATTAGAAATTTATAGAGGAAAAGGAAATTCAATAGAAAAGAAACTTGGGAATGGGTAGGTAGTGGAAAGGCACGTGTGATAAAAATTGGAGGTAAAGCCTAAATTATCTAAATGATAAAGGGAAATTAATATTTTTCGTAAAACAAGTCAATGCATTTGATACATACTGAATTCTCATGTCTGTTTAAGGGATGATTTGGTAATGAAAACTCATTATGTTTTGTGAAACATAAATAAGGCTTATGTAAGAATTTTAGCCACTTAGGGTAGTATGGGACAACAGTCAATTATTTGATATGTAAATTGTAGCGTATGAACAAACTAAGATACCATACATCAGTGAGAATGAAAAACTCTATCTATACACTAAAATATAAATGAAGAGCACAAGCAATGCTGACTAAAAAAAAATAGACCTATAAAAACAGAAATGCCACATTATTGTATTTATATAAAGTTCGAGTAACAAGAAAAATGGATCAAATTCTCCAGCCACAGCTCCTGGAAACCATTTATTTCAAAACCAATTGTTTTGCCTTTTTTAGAATGTTATATAAATAAAATCACATAGTGTATAGCTTTCTCTATCTGGCTTCTTTCACTTATTGCGTAATTGTTTTAGTTTAATTCATATTGTTGCATATATCAGTAGTCTGATTTTGCTTATAGCTCAGTTATCTCTTTGCTGAGCTTCTCATGTAGAGATTCATGATGATTTATCTATCTACCTACTAATGGGTGTGTTTGGCTTCTTTCTAGCTTTTGACCATTATGAATAAACTTGCTATAACCATTTTTGTAGAGGTTTTATGTGGATTTGTGTTTCAATTTGTTTGTGTAAGCATCCAGAACAGTGATTTCTTGACCCTATGATAAATGTGTTTAACTTTGGAAGAAACTGCCAAAACCCCTTTTCAAAGTGCCAAAGCTTCTCTACCATTTTACACTCCCATCAGAAATGTATGTGAGTTTTAGTTGCACTGAATTTCACAGCAACTGTATTTACTTGATAGTATTATTATCTATGTGTTTTTAATGTCTGTGGGATCAGTAGTGACATCTTACTTTCATTCCTGGTATTGGAAATTGTATCATTATCTCTCTCTGTCTCCTTCTTTGTCTTTTGTAGGTCAGTCTATCCAGAATTTATCTATTTTTAATTTTTTAAAAAAATACTCAGCCTTTTATTTTATTAATTTTATTGATTGATTTATTGTGTTTCTCTTTCTAAGTTTATTGATTTGTAATTTCATCTTTATTATGTTCTTCTTCAGGTTTGATTTGCTTTTGTAGAATTTCTAAACATTTAGAAATTTTTTTCCAGTGGTCTTTCTGTTATTGATTTCTGTTTTTGACTTCTTGTTTAATACTTTTATGATCAGAAAGTCTACTTTATTTTAGTTCAATTATTTTACATTTGTTATATGACTGAGAATATAGCTTGTCTTAGTCAATGTTACATGTAAAAAGTTGTTATATGTTGCACTTGGGTAGCTGTCTTATAATGTCAGTTGGGTCAATTTGATGAACAGTGGTGTTCAGACCTTCCATGCCCTTACTGACATTTTTGTGTAGTTCTTTTGCTGGAGGCATACACAATTAAGATTTTTATGTGTTTCTGATTAATTATCCCTTTTTTCCTCTTGTAGTGTTCATATTTACACCTGGTAACACTTCTGTTTTTGAAGTTTATTTTGTCTTATACAAATGTAGCTACTCTAGCTATAATTTCTGATATATATTGTAATATATACATATTTTCTTAATAGTTAACATATGTATATCTTTATATTTACATTTCACGTATTTTAGTTAGCAATGAGTTGGGGCTTGACATGATAAATTCTGTCTTTAAGTTGAGGTGCTTTAAACATTATATTTAATAAAATTATTGTTATGGTTCAATTTTAGTCTATATCTTCCTATTTATATTTAGTATCCTCCATCTGTTAATTTACCCTACTCATTCCCTTTTTTATTTAGAATTAATTAAGCATTTTTATATTCTATTTTATCTTCACCACTGGCTCCTTACTTATTATTTGTGCTCTTACCAGGGCTTATAATACATACTTTTAATTTATCAGATAATATCTTTAAATAATTTACTAATTCATATATAGTTTGAGGATATTTGCATTTCCCTCATTTTATCTATTATACTATTTTGCCAAATATTTTACTTTTAAATATGTTAGAAATGTCACAATAGTTAGCAGTTTAGCTCTGTATAGTAAATTATACTTCTTAAAATATTTTAAAGTTAATTGGCATCCCTCCAAAGCAATACAATGACTTTGAATACTTTAAGTCCTCTAACTTTCCTTTGACTTATATTGTCCAAAATTTAGCTCTTTCCTATTTCATCAGCCCCTACATCCAAAATTGTAGTTAGCATCTTGCATAATAAGTGTATAAGGTTTTTGTAAATCTAAAGATTTACAGAGGTTTACAAATTTTTTGTTTACTATAATTCCTCTACTATCATAACTTCCTCTGCAGATGTTTTCTTCTATAAGTTTTGTCTTTAAACACTCTTGATTTACATTTGTTATTTGTAAACTTTCTTAGTTTTTACTTCCTTAATAATATCTTTATTTGACCTTATTTTAAAATGGGATTTATTTGAGAAACATAAGAACATCAGAGAATACTTCAGCTACTTTACACAATAAGACATACAATAATATATTCTCACAGAAGTCACACAAATATAGTTATAAATAAACTATATTTACAAAAGAAATAGGTCAAAAAGGAAAATGCATAAACATGTATCACTATGGTTGGTAATTGTGTGCACCCAACTTTTTAACTGTGGTCATGTAAAATACTATGATGGGCACACTGACAAGATCTATCAAATACTGCAGTGGGTTACTACAACATATGCAGTTACCCAAAGAGCTGAGATCTTGAAAACTTTCTTTCACAAATGCAGATATATAAAATAAGAGATCTTTTCATGTATTAAGGATCAGTGTTTTTACATTGACTCACAGTGCTTACACACGAAGTCAATATTTTGATAATGTACTTTTGTGGAGTCAAATTTATAAAAAAAAATAAAATTCAAAATCTATAAAGGTATTTAAACAGGATTTTAGTCTTTAAAAAACATGATTAAAGATCTATAAAGTCTTTGAACTGGGGTTTTAGATTTTAGGGATTTTGACTGCGAGGATTTCAACATTTTGGATTATGAAGTTTGAGTCTGTGTCTTGCAGGATTATGATTAGCACAAAGTTGTCTCAATTCTGTGAATTAAAAAGTTTGTATTTGCCCGTGATTTAAGATTCAGTCTTCACTTTAAAACAAATGTGATGAGTGTAATTGAATCACTTTTAACTCTCAATTCTGTTCTTTCATCTTATTTTACATGCACTTTTTAAATAAAGCTTTTTAAAATTTTTTTTAGTCTTTTATTTTTTCATTTTTTCATATATCATTTGTTGACTTTCTGTTATTGTTGGTAAAGATTCAAGTTTCTTTTTTTACTCCCCTCCCCTGACTGTCCCTCCTCTAGTCCCCAACCCTCCAACAGAACCCACTGTGTGATGTTCCCCTCCCTGTGCCCATGTTTTCTCATTGTTCAACACCCACCTATGAGTGAGAGCATGCTATGTTTGGTTTTCTGTTCTTGTGTCAGTTTGCTGAGAATGATGGCTTCCAGATTCATCCATGTCTCTGCAAAGGTCATGAACTCATCATTTTTTATAGCTGTGTAGCATTCCATGGTGTATATGTGCCACATTTTCTTTATCCAGTCTATCAGTGATGGATATTTGGGTTGGTCCAGGTCTTTGCTATTGTAAACACTGCACAATGAACATATGCATGCATGTGTCTTTATAACAGAATGATTTATAATTCTTTGGGTATATACCCAGTAATGGAATTGCTGGGTCAAATATTATTTATATTTCTAGATCCTTGAGGAATTGCCACACTGTCTTCAACAATGGTTGAACTAATTTACACTCCCACCACCAGTGTAAAAGTGTTCCTATTTCTCCACCTCCTCTCCAGCATCTGTTATCTCCAGATTTTTTTTAATATTGGCATTCTAACTGGCGTAAGATTGTATCTCAGTATGATTTTCATTTGCATTTCTCTAATGACCAGTGATGTTGAGCATTTTTTCATATATTTGTTGACTACATAAATGTCTTCTTTTGAAAAGTGTTCATATCCTTTGCTCACTTTTGAATGTTCTTTTTTTCTTGTAAATCTGCTTTAGTTCTTTGTAGATTCTGGGTATTAGCCCTTTGTCAGATGGGTAGATTGCAAACATTTTTTCTCATTCGTTGGTTGCCAGTTCACTCTAATGATTGTTTCTTTGGCTGTGCAGAAACTCTTAAGTTTAATTAGGTCTCATTTGTCCATTTTGGCTTTTGTTGCCACTGCTTTTGGTGTTTTTGTCATGAAGTTCTAGCCTATGCCTATGTCCTGAATGGTATTGCCTAGGTTTTCTTCTAGGGTTTTTATGGTGTTTGGTCTTATGTTTAAATTTTTAATCCATCTGGAGTTAATTTTAGTGTAAGGTGTCAGGAAGGGGTCCAGTTTCAGCTTTCTGCATATGGCTAGCTAGTTTTCCCAACACCAGTTATTAAACAAGGAATCCTTTCCCTATTGCTTGTTTTTGTCAGGTTTGTCAAAGATCAGGTAGTTGTAGATGTGTAGCATTACTTCCAAGGCCTCTGTTCTGTTCCATTGGTCTATATCTCTGTTTTGGTACCAGTACCATGCTGTTTTGATTACTGTAGTTTTGTAGTATAGTTTGAAGTCAGGTAGCATGATGCCTCCAGCTTTGTTCTTTTTGCTTAGTATTGCCTTGTCTATGTGGGCTCTCTTTGGTTTCCATATGAAGCTGAAGGTGTTTTTCTCCAGTTCTGTAAAGAAGGTCAGTGGTAACTGGATGGGGATAGCATTGAATCTATAAATTACTTTGCGCAGTATGGCAACTTTCATGATATTGATTCATCCTAACAATAAGCATCAAATGTTTTTCCATCTGTTTGTGTCCTCTCTTATTTCCTTGAGCAGTGGTTTGTAGTTCTCCTTGAAGAGGTCATTTACATCCTTTGTTAGTTGTATTCCTAGGTATTTTATTCTCTTTGTAGCAGTTGTGCATGAGAGTGCACTCATGATTTGGCTCTCTGTTTATCTGTAATAGGTGTACAGGAAGCTTGTGATTTCTGCATATTGATTTTGTATCCTGAGACTTTGCTGAAGTTGCTTATCTGTTTTTGGAGATTTGGGGCTGAGATGATGGGGTCTTCTAAATATACAATCATGTCGTCTGCAAATAGAGACAATTTGACTTCCTCTTTTCCTAATTGAATACCCTTTATTTCTTTTTCTTGCCTGATTGCTCTGGCTAGAACTTCCAATATTGTATTTAATAGAAATGGTGAGACAGCTTCCTTGTTAAGAGCCTGATACCAGTGGGCTAGGGGAGGTCCCCAAATGCCAGTGGCACCTCTACCCTGACCAGTGTCCAAGCTCTTGACACTATCACAAGAAGGAATTCAGGCATGAGTCAGAAAATAGTGAAAATAGAGACATTCTTGCAAAATGAAAAGTACATACTCAAGAAAGGGGAGTGTGGGTGTACTCAAGAGGAAGCATTGCAAAATGGAATTTGGGTTTCCTACCTTTATGGGTTACTTTAACCAAGATGTGGAACATTCATGAAGATTCCTAGAAAAAGATGAGGATATCTGAGAAGTGTGGTGCCACTCAGTGTTCCTGGAACTGCCATGGAGCTGGTGGGTGGGTGATTTAGGATATTAATGAGCATATAACGGGATCCTGGGTGAAAGTTAAGTCAAGTCCGGCACCATGTTGGGTCTGGTCAGTCTTAGCCAGCTTGGCCCGCACACTGCTTTTCAGGTTCTCATCAGTCCATAGCGTATGCAGCTGTTTCAACATGTTCCTTTTGCTAGTCATGTATAACCACTGCCTGGAATTTTCCATTGTCCTGCCACCACCATGAATGATTCCGGTCTCAGTTCCCCTGAGTCATTGCAAGATCTTCTTAGAGATTATCATTTCTCTATATTTTGGAGGTATTTTTCATTGCATAGTAGGTTTCATTGTTGTTGAGAAGATGCCATTATTATTATTTATTGATAATCTAGTCATTTTAGGCATTTTTAAAGCTTCTTTTACTCTTTTCTGCCCTTATTTGCATATGGCTGAGTGAAATTATTTTCTCCTGGGTATTTTACTAGGTTTCCTGTTGGAATGATACCTATCTTTTGTCGTTTCTAAAAAATTCTCAGCCATTATCTGCTTTACATTTAGTCCAATCTTCATTCTCTATTCTCATGTCTGAAACGTCTATTAAACCTCAACTCTTTCATTCTGTTCTCCACTTATATTTAAACCTCTTAGTTTTTCCTCATTTTGTTTGTTCTTTGTGATTTCCTTAATTTTACTATACCTAAATTATGCCTCTGGTTCAGTATTTTTGTCTTATGGTTTATATAATGTTTAACCCATCGGGATTTAAATTTTATTCGTTGTATTCTTAGGTTCCAGAAGCGTGGTTATTTTTAAAATTGATCTGATATTCATATGCCAGTGCTCACTCACAAATTTGTTTACTTTGTGCCAGGTACGTGGTAGGCACTTGGAGTACTTTAGTGAAAAATAAAAACAGACAAAACAAGATCCTTGCCCATAGGGTACATTGTGTGACAAGATTAGCTGCAACTATATGAAAAATAAACAGTCAATTGAAGGTGAGAACTGTTATAAAAAAAGAAATCACACAGTAAAGCATGAACACGGTTCAAGGTATTAGTAGTGCTGTGTCTGGAAGATGGTAGTCATTTGTAAAGAGTGGTCAGGGAAGGTGTCATTAAGAAAGTGATTTTTGAACAAGATGCTAAAGGTATGAGAAAGTAATGATGTAGCTATTTGAGACAAAGGTTCAAGCAGAACTATTAGCCAATGCAGTTACTACAGTGCATTCAAAGAAGGGGACACCTGTATGACTGGAGCATATATGTGAGGAGGGAAAAAAGATGGGAGAGGTAATTGCTGCCAGATCATTAGGGCTGTGCAGGCCATTGTGAGGACTTTAGCTTTGTTTTGAGTGAGATGGAAGCCATCAAAGGGCTTATGCAGAGAAATCACCAGATCTCACACATTACATCAAATGATCACTCTGTACTCTGCTCTCAGAATAGACAGTAGCAGGTCAAGAATAGATACATATCTTATGCTTGGCTCATGTTTTAATTTGTATGTGCTACTTTTTAAACATTTTAGACGTATCTATTTTCTATTCTTTAACAGACTGACATCTGAAATTATTGCTGCTTTAACCATATTGAGTATTGATTTGTTAGCTTTTGTTTATATTGCTTTTCTTTCTTCCTGGTTTGTAATTTGGGATTATAAACTCATTGCAGGGAAGAAAACTTTACCTATGAACATACTAGGATATCTACATTAGCATGTGTCCCCCACTGTGGTGGAAGCAGCCATCAGTTAACCTGCTGTTGCTCTTTAAGACTGCCCAATTGGTACCCCGGACCTAGACATTCCTTTATATGGAAGCAAGGTGCCAATCTCTCACTTCACCTCAGAATCTTCTTCCCTGTTTGAATAAATATTTTTTTTCTGCTCTGTGTATGCAGTGAACTTCCCTGTATTGCTTAAGTGGTGATAGAGCACCTGGCCAGCCCCACCAGTATGTATGCCCTCTTTGGGAAGAAAATAGGGTCTTTGTACTATGAGACTGGTATATACAATCCGTTGCCATGCCTCAGCTATTCAAAGGGACCTGCTGACTATGGAAGACCAATGCAAACTACAAATGCTGATGTTGCTGCATCTCTTTCTCTGTGAGTAAAGGACTGTTTGAACCAGTGTCTTGTATATTGAGTCCTCATTGGCAATTCTGAATCTGCAGGGAATGCAAGAGGCCTTTGTCTGTGTGCTTCTACTTCTAGCAATTAGCATTCTTATAACCTGTGCCATCTGCCACGTGGTACGAGTCTTCATTTGGAACTGGGAGCTGGGTCTTCACACAACTACCCTTTAGTAACGATTTATATGCGCAGCTCAATGCCCTCTAGTAAAGATTTATTTTTTTGCAGCCCACATGTGCCCTAGCAAATTATTAATCCAGGACAAATTAAATTTATTGGTTTAGGGTTGTTTAAATCACACTGGTAGTCTGTTATCTTGCCTTGCTGTAAAGCAAAAGCAATTTTTCTATCCCATGCTTTCTCTAAGGGTTCTGATTGCATATGGGAGTCTATATTCTGGACTCATTCTATGAATAGGCTCAAGGCTTTGTTTTCTGAGCCTTAGGCTTTTTAGTGTTCAAGTCCATTGATTTCTGGAGTCAACAAGTACCCCCGGGAAACACATAGGTAGAGCTTCAGTCTCCTACTCTTCTTTCCATTTTAATTTTTATTCGCAGCAGATTTTATTTTTGTACAGCTCAGCAATGCTTTTTAGTTTTTTTTTTCTTTTCTCTGTTTTATTCTTATTACTATGAAGAGGTCATTAAAGACATTTAGGAGACATTTAGTCTGCTATATTGGAAAAAAAAAGCTGTCATAAAAGTTACAAAAGTTATGTTAAAGAGTAATATATAATAATCATTTTTTTTTTAGATGGAGTCTTGCTTTGTTTTCCAGGCTGGAGTGTAATGGCATGATCTCGGCTCACCATCTCCACCTCCCAGGTTCAAGCAATTCTCCTGCCTCAGCCTCCTGAGTAGCTGGGAATACAGGAACCTGCCACCATGCCTGGCTAATTTTTCTATTTTCAGTAGAAATGGGGTTTCACCATATTGGCCAGGCTGGTCTCAAACTCCTGACCTCAGGTGATTTGCCTGCCCGGCCTCTCAAAGTGCTGGGATTACAGGTGTGAGCCACCACACCTGGCCCAATAAAGACATTTTAAACAATAAAATTAAAGTGAAAAAACCCGAAATACTACAAATATACATGATGGCATAAAAAAGATTAGAAATATGTTTTTATGTATAGAATACAAAAAATGAAAACATTTATATAAGTTCATCAAAATAAAATGTAAAAGCAAAAAGAATACATATGTAATAACATATATGGAATAAAAGTTTAAGTATTAAAACTTTGCAAAAAATAATATTACTTTACTTTGGAAAATAAAATATTGCTGCAAGGTAATGTTACATATTAAAATAGTTTCTTCTATAAACATACCTATATTTTCTTCTAAATTTGTTATTTAAGATGTATATATGAGTTAGACTGTGTGAATTTAACTTCCTGATTTATTATATTTCTCTCTGTGTGACCTTTCAAGTATACTTAATTACTGTGCAGTTCAGTCTCTCATAAGAAAAATAATTATTATGATAGCAGATTTATGTTTTGTTTTAGGAAGATAAATAATATAAAGAAAGAAAACAGCCAATTTGTAGTATATATTATTAGTAAAAATTTAGTAAATGTTAATTATTGGTTTGATTATTAATTTAGAAGAGAAGAAAGCATTTAACTTTGGTCACAAGTCTAGGGGTCCACTCTTCTCTGCAGAATTAGACACACTTGTACCAGGTCTGAAACATGAGCTGGCTTTCTGCTGTGATCTCCTGATTGCACAGGTGCTGCTGGTAGATTCCTGAGGTTTAGCGATAGTGGCAGATGGTCCATTAGGAAGCTTTAATAGTAGTAATACAACTTTCTCTTAAAATTTTGATGGAACTGAAAGTCTTGAGAATGTTGTAAAACATTTTGTTCCTTGTATTTCTGTTATTCTGTTAATCTTGCATGTTGGATCAAAGCCAGTAAAATATTTATTTACTCAGAGGAGAACTTCAAATATTCTTTGGCAAAGTATTAAAAAGGTACATATTACAATGAACTCTAGTTGAACTAAGGCTACTCCATGGTTAGTGAGCTGTATTCATTGATTCTTTCATTCATTACATTGCGTAATCATTTCTGTGAGCACTGCAAATATGATGATAAGCCTTCATATGTGCCTAAAATCTTCACAGTTAGTTATGGAAGCAAACACTGAGGCTTTGGTCTCTTTTCAGGACCTAATTTTATCTATTAATTGATTCTCCTTTTACTACATACTAGCTTTTAAATTTCTGGCATTACTGTTAAGATGGCCCTTTGAACTGTATTGGAGTATATTCTACCTCAAAAGCAATAACTTGCTCTAGCTTGCATTTCCACAGAAGAGTCATCCAAGCAATGAACAATGCTATCAAAAAAAGAAAACAGAAAAATATTTTTAAAAAAGCAAAATAAAAAGACTTTTTTTTCCAAAATTCACTTATTTATTTTTTTTCTGTTAGTTAATGAAATTCAATGTGCTTAAATTCAGTTGCCACCTGCTATGGAGATCTTCTTTTGATATAATTGTTAGTGGAAGCATTAACAGTTAAGAAATAAAAGCAAAACTTTATTAAGAAATAGAATACCATCAAGAAGTAGAAGCCACAATTCTAGGCTGAAAAACTAAAATACACTAAGATGCAAAAAATAGAACTGTCTACTCTTTGATTAGAATTCTAATTAGATATGAGCTGTTTCAGTTTAAATTTGAGTCTATAATGTATCTCTTTGGGGAATCTATAGTTTATGGAAAATGCAAGTTGAATGATTTTAATTACACTGGAAGTTTCTCCTTAGAAATAAAACACCCATATCAAAAAAAAAAAAATGAAAGAAAAAAAGAAAGAAAGAAAAAGCTTCCTTTTTCAGCTGTCTCCCTAGACAGTTCTTGTTCTTAGCAATAAAATATATGAACAAGATTGGTTACCCTTGTGTGTTTTTCATTTCTATTTCATAACCTCCCACTTCTTACTTAATTATCTCCACTCTGGCTTCTTTTCCTATCACTTCAGCAGAAGAACTCTGGCTCAGGCCACCAGTGACCTCCGGATCACTCATTCCTTTGGCCATTTTTGCAGGTCTCACCCTATATAACCTTCAGCAGCATTTAACATCATAGATAACCGTTCTCCTTGAAGGATTCTTTACTTCACTTACATGACAACAAACTTTATTTTTCTCCTTCTCCTGACAATTCCTTCTATCTCTTCTCCTTGACATATTCATCTTTTTTTTAAAGCCAGAAATGAATGGAGTTCCTTAAGATAGAAGATTCTACATTTATAATCTCAGCCTATATCTCTTATTTCAACTCCAGACTCATGCATTCCATGACCTCCTTGAAATCTCTTAAATCTCAAAGGAACCTCAAATTCATTATCCGTAATCTATAATCTGTTACCACGACCAAAATGATTTTTCTGTTAACCCTAAACTTGGTGAATGGCCCACACACCATTTTGTCACCAAAGTACTAAAACAAGGATTAATCCCTAGTGCCTTGCTCTCCCTCATATCACTTCTCTAATTTTTTATAAGTCCTTTTAATTTTACTTTGTGATTAACTTTCAAATGTGATAAATTTTCTGCACCACCACCAGTATCTCAGTAATCCAAGCTGCCAATAATCTTTCCCAAAGAGATACATTATTTACCTGTGGAAGTACCCCCACTAAATGTTCACAATTCTACATCTACTCTGAAGCTAGAATAAGATTATATGAATATAAATTTTATCATAACAGTCCCCACCACACCACTTGGCAATCCTTCAAAGGCTCCTCATTAAACTTGGTACATAGCTAAAAGTTATAAAACACAGCCTGGAAGTTCTTTTATTATTTGGCTGCCAGAGGTTCTCTAGGCTTATCTTTCATCTGTTTCTCGGGAACTCTTTCTGACTTCTGTAGTTCTTCATTCCCACTATCAACATAACAGATACTACTCAATAACGAAAAAAAAGAAAGAAAGAAAAGAAAAGATAACATTTCTTGCCAGTAATTTCAAAGCACAGTGTCTCTCATAATGTTTATCTTACATGGGGTTCTAGAGAACAAGGCATTCTGGAGGTGGAGAATTTGTAGATACAAAAAGTTTAGGAATTGGCTGGCTGTCAGCTATGCAAGTGTGGTTTCTGAATGTGACTGTAGCTCAATGACTTTCAGAAGTGTAAGCACTGGAGTGAGGCTGCTGCTGATAGGCTAAGTTTCAGAAAAGTGTTGTAGGCTGGTTGGCATTTAGAAGTGTGGTTATTGAATAATTGCAAGGTTACAGGCAAATTAGGATGTATTTAAAGCCAGATCTAGTCATTCATAACCCAGTATGGGGCTTTAGCCAAAGGATAGTCAACTTTTTCCTTTCTTGAATTTGGAGGATAGGAAGATTTTCCTTTTATCCTGATGATTTATTTCTGCCCCATGTCAACTGCACATGCTAATGTTTCTTTCTGGAAAGTTTTTCTTGTTTATCTCTCATTTTTTCATAAGTATGTTTCGTGAAAAATAAGAAGACTTCTTTCTCCCTTATGGTCATGGAATTCATACTAACTCAGAATACTTCCAATTGTTTCTCTTTCAAGTGAAAAAATCCAACAAAACCTGGAGTCCTGCTTACATCTTACTGTTCTGTGTTGCATGGCTTACTCTCTCCCTGAAAAGAAAACTGGTGATTTCAGTTAGTAGCTTTTAAATTCTTGTCATGGAATTAGTCAAAGGATAGAGACTGGAAATAGAAGTTTAGTCAGGTTACCTATAGTGGCCGATACAAAAGGTAAAGCAGATAATACAGCAACAGAGATTTTCCACAGGAAGGTGAAAGATAATAAATGTTGTTGTTATGACTTATATCGTTTAGGATGGTGGCTGCTGATATGTGTTCTATATTATGATTTGTTTGTCCCCACTAAAACTAATGTTGAAATTTGATTACCAATGTGTTGGTGCTGGGAGGTGGGGCCTAGTGAGAGGTGCTTTGGCCATTGGGGCAGATTCCCTGTGAATGGCTTGGTACCATTCTGCTGGTAGTGAGTGAGTTGCTGTTGAGAGACCATGCTAGTTCTCCTCGGAAGGGATTAGTTCCCAAAGAACAGGATTTTAGAAAGCCAGTATACCGCTCTGGTTTTCTCTCTTAGCACAGGCTTACTTCTCCTTTGGCCTTCTCCATCATCTTAAAATACAGCACAACAACCCTCAACAGAAACTGGATCCTTGTCCTTGAACATCCCATCCTGAAGAATTGTGAATGAAATTAACCTCCTTTCTTTATAACTTACCTTACCTCAAGTATGCTGTTACAGCAGCACTAAATGCACTAAACATTGCATGGGTGAGGTATTAGCTGATGACATTTGTCATGATATAAAGTTATCATAGGCAGAATTAATTTTTATTCTGTGTATCATAGATGAGTCTAAGCTATACCTCTTAAACTGAGATTAAACAAATATTTTTTTCCACAGAAATCTCAAACACTCAAAAATCACTTATTACTCTATGTAATTTAGCAGAATCTAGTAACCAAAATGTGACAGCCAATAGCTGTTGAGAGATTACAGTGATAGGACAAAGCTCCATAAGCTCTATGCACTTTTAACCCTATAAATCTTCAGAACCAGCTTATGAGACATATACTATTGTGATTCTCTTATAAGGATGAATAAACTTTGGACAGAGAAGTTAATCGATCTGTCCAAAGTCACAAGGCTAGTAAGTAGTGAAGTCAGAATTTGAATGTGGTCGTGTAGTGGACAGAGATATTCCAGATGTATAGAAAGAAAAAAAATGTGTAATATGCCTAGGAAGCAAAAGACCACAGATAATTTCACAGAATTTCTTACAGCACTAGATGGGCCATATGCTTCAGAAAGCTGTAGTGACTCTAAATGGCTTGGAGTTAGCTGAGGGAAAACAGCCTCAGAGTGTAACCTGAAAGGGGCTTTGCAGATTGCAACCTGGAACAACACAGCATTGATTAGTTTACTGATGCCTGGGGTGTGGATGCACACATGGACATCTTAGAAAACACCTTTGTAATAGATAACACTGAGGATAAGACACATCTGTTCCAACAACTTGGCATTTTTTTTGGTCCCTTTAGAATGCCAGTCTAACAGAAATGGTGGGAAGAAAGAATACTGAGATAACTGAGTTAAAGTTTTTGATACTTGGGAGGTATGAAGTTATAAAATAAAATAAAGATTATTTAGAAAACCAAGGAAGAATGATTTTTATTTCTTTTCTTTAGGGGCTGAGTTTTGTACATGCTGTAAAGGTACATACATTTGTATACATACTCAGAATCCATAACTTTTCTTTATTTCTCAAAAGAGTATGTGAGTATCTCAAAGGTTAAGATGCTCAACTACGAATTTTTGCAAACACAGGTATTTATAGGTATTAATCATTTGAAAGAAGGGAAAATAAACAATTTTACACCTGTAGTAGTGATTTTCTGGCCAAGATAAGGGAAGATATGAGGACGAAATCATAGAGATAAGGTAGGACCTTTTTTATCCTAAAGAAAGGAAGTCAAGAGAAAGATCATGAGTGGGAACTGGAAAGCGAGTGCTTGTTAGATGTCATTTCATAGAGAAGAAAATGTTCTAGGTCAGCACTGTGAAAAAGGAATATAATATAAGCCACACTGTAAATTTTAAAGTCACATTAAAAAAGAAATAGTTAAAATTAATTTGATAATCTTATTTAAGATTGATACATTCAAGATATTATTACTTAAACATATAATACATATACAAATACTAATGACTTTTTACATTTTATTTTACAATATTAAGTGTTTGAAGTCTGTTACATATTTTACAATTACAACACAGCTCGAGTTAAGTACAAAATTTTTACTGAAGCTTTTCATCTATATTTAGATTTTGTAGAATATATAGTTGAAAACATGGATGTCTACACTCAAATTGATGCAAGCCAACCTAAATGTGTTATAACTAAATAGAATGTTAACTTTCACATCTAAAATGTAATTGATAACAATTAAGTAAAATGAAAAATTTAGTTAATCAATGTCCCTAACTAAATTTTAATCTCTCAAAAGCCACATATAGTCAATGGCAACTGAAAAACAGATACAGAACATTTCCGCTGTTGCAAATTGGCTCCTACTCACTCGTTAAGTAGTTTTGTTATTTTAGCTTCTTAGCTTATTCTATCTCTGATCTGTTGTTAATAATTTCCTCTCTCCATATGGCAATATTCCCAATCCCATTCTTACCCAATTTTTGTATCTTTTTATTTTCAATTAGGAAGGTATTTTATTTTTCTTGGTCAAGTAGAAAGCTTTTTTTTTTTTTTTTTTTTTTTTTTTTAAATAAAAGATTCAACTTGGTCTGCCTTCCTCTTTCCAAATACAATTTGGAAGGTATTTTATTTTTCTTGGTCAGGTAGAAAGCTTTTTTTTTAAAAAAAATGATTCAGCTTGGTCTGCCTTTCTCTTTCCAAATACAAACAAAACAAAACAAAAAACGCCTATATTATGGATGAGTAACTGGAACGTAGTGGATATGTTGTAACTTATGCAGATTCACATAAATTGAATGTGGAATGCAAGAGAAACTATGTTCATTTACATATTTTTACAGTTGAGGAAATCTTGTTTTGAATAGTTTGTGTACCAAAATCATTGTTATAAATTATCAGCACATAACACAAAAGAACATAAATAATTTTCATTTATGTAGTATCCTATGATACTAAATTTGGGACCTCTAGTGTTAGGTGCATATATATTTAGGAGTGTGATATTTTCCTGTTGAATGAGGCTTTTTATCATTATATAATGTCCCTATTTGTCTTTTTCACTGCTGTTGGTTTAAAGCTTGGGGTGTCCATTTGCATGAAATGCCCTTTTCCACCCCTTTACTTTAAGTTTATGTGAGTCCTTAAGTGTTCGGTGAGTCTCTTGAAGGTGGAAGATAATTGATTGGTGAATTCTTAACCATTCTTCAGTTCTGTATCTTTTAAGTGGAGGATTTAGGCCATTTGCATTCAGTGTTAGTATTGAGATGTGAGGCATCATTCCATTCATCATGTTATTCGTTGCCTGTGTTCCTTGGTTTTTTTGTTCTTTTGTTTTTGCTTTTTAAATTTTATTTTTGTTTTATTTTGTCCTGTGAGATTTATGCCTTAAAGATGTTCTGTTCTGATGTGTTTCCATGATTTTTTTTTGAGATATAGAGCACCTTCTAGCAGTTCTTGTAACAGTAAATTCCCTCAGCATTTGTTTGTCTGAAAAAGACTGTATTTTTTTCTTCATATATTACACTTAGCATCATTGGATACAAACGTCTTGGCTGATAATTGTTTTGTTTGAGGAGGCTGAAGACAGGGCCTCAATCCCTTCTAACTTGTATGGTTTCTGCTAATAAATCTGCTGTTAATCTGATAGGTTTTCCTTTATAGGTTAGCTGATACTTTCACCTCATAGCTCTTAAGATTCTTTTCTTCATCTTAACTTTAAATAACCTAATGCCAATATGCCTAGGCAGTGATCTTTTTGGAGTGCATTTCCCAGGTGTTCTTTATGCTTCTTGTATTTGGATGTCTAGGTCTCTAGCAAGACTGGGGAAGAATTATTCCCCACAAAATATTTTCCAAACATTTAGATTTCTCTTCTTCCTCAGGAACCCCAATTATTCTTAGGTTTAGTCATTTAACATAATTCCAGCCTTCTTGGACACTTTGTTCTGATTTTCTTATTCTTTATTCTTTGTCTTTTTTTGGATTGGGTTAATTCAACCTTGTCTTCAAGCTCTGGATTTCTTTCTACTACTTGTTCAATTCTGTTGCACAGACTTTCCATAGCATTTTGCGTTTCTATAAGTGTGTCCAGTGTTTCCTGAAGTATTGATTGTTTTCTCTTTATCTATTTCCTTTAATATTTCTCCCTTTGCTTTTTATATAGCTTTTTGGATTTCCTTACATTGGGCTTCACCTTTCTCTGATAACTGCCTGATTAGCTTAATAACCAACCTCCTGAATTCTTTTTCAGGTAAATCAGGGATTTCTTCTTGGTTTGGATTGATTGCTGGAAAGCTAGTGTGATTTTTGGGTGTGTTAAAGAGCCAAATTTTGTCATATTACTAGAGCTAGTTTTCTGGTTCCTTCTCATTTGGGTAGACTCTGTCAGAGGGAAGGTCTAGGACTGAAGATTGTTGGTCAGATTCTTTTGTCCAGTGGGGTGTTCCCTTGATTTAGTACTCTCCCTCTTTTCCTGTGGATGTGGCTTCTTGAGAGCCAAGCTGTAGAGATTGTTATCTCTTTTCTGGGTCTAGCCACCCAGCAAGTGTACCAGGCTCCAGGCTAGTACTCGGGGTTGTCTGCACAGAATCCTGTGACATGAACTGTCTATGGGTCTCTCAGCCAAGATACCAGTAGATTATTTGGGTGTCTCCCAGGTCCTACAGCAGCAGTCTACTTCGTTCAGAGAGTCTGTGGGTCCTCTTGGGATCCCTGATTTATACATGTAGTCATCTTGGAACTAAAATCTACCATGCAAACCTTTGCATGCTGCTCTTTCCCTCTCAGTCAGAGCTGCAACCTAGTGCTGCCTCCAGACCACCATGATACTCCTCTGGTCTGAACTTGTATTTTAAATATAAAAATCTACACAGACTTGGCGGTGCATCCCAGTACCTGGCAGTGTGGTCCAAGCCGGGCACCAGGGGCCAGGGGACCACAAGGAGGGAGAGTTGGGGCCTGCGAAGGACTGAGGGCCTAGTGCAGGGGCCTCAGAGTCCTCCTGGTCACACCAGGGAGCCACCTGTAGGGAGCAGACAGGGCTAACAGAACAGGCCCATGATGCATGGCTGCAATAGTTCAGTCTTCACCGAGAGGGAGGATTCAGGCAGACTGTGCCAGAGAAAGAGGGAGGAAACTTGGATTCTTTAATGTAGTATCCTATGATACTAAATCTTGGTTGAAGACTCACTTATTCTTGATCATAATTCTAAGCTGATTGAGGAAAGAAGTTGTCATTATATAGCATGTTAAGCAACTTATAGGTATAAAATAATTGCTAACTAAACATCAGTGATAAGCACTAACATTGATGAAGATTTCTACTTATATTCTTAGTTCTTGGCATAGTTCATATTCAATAACTGTGTCTGTTGAATGTAATTACACTGACATAATAACATTTGGAAAACTTTTCAATAAGTAATAATGTCCTAGAAACTGATGTTTCTCTGTCAAAGCTTTTGGCAGTGTCATCATGGGAATTAAAGAACTCATTAGAATGTGTCAAAATTATTTCAGCATGTTATTTGTCCTTTATTGACTAAGTATTTTCTGTGTCACTGATTTTTACAAACTCAGCAAGTTAATATCTGATCTGTAAGAAAATGAGAGGTGTACTGACCAAATTTTCTTCTTTGTTTCAGTGATTTTAAATGAATGTTACAAATGTTTATGAAAAACATACCAAACATTATTGAAATAAATGCATAATTTCATCGGTAAGTTTGACTCCATAATCAAGAGGCAATCCAGTCTTTGTTTTAAATTAGCACTGTATTCAAAAACATATTCTCTTTCTTCTCTACTTAAGGATCTTGATATTGTTTACTTTTTTGACTTCCGTAACTGTTTTATCAGCTTGACTTAATTTTCTTTCAGCTCTATTTGAAAATAGAATAAATATACTTTCCTGGACTGAAAGCTCGCTTCTCTAGTTTTAAAAATTTCCTTCATTGTATTGGTCGAGACTCCTCAAAGAAACAAAACCATTGGATAAAGATAGATGGGTAGATAGATGTATAGATAAACAGATGTGTGTGTATATATATACACACACAATAGGAATTGGTGAAGGCAATTATGGAGACTGAGAAGTCTAACGATATGCAGGCTATGAGCTGAAGAACCAGAAATTCCAGTGATATAATTCAGTCCTAGTCTGGTGTCTAGAAAACTAGGAACAGAGATGTCTAAGGTTGAAGAAGATGGATATCACAGCTCAAACAAAGAGTGAATTCACCTTCTTCTGCCTCTTTGTTCTGTTCAGGCCCTGAGCAGGTTGGATGATGCTTACCCACATGGATGAGGGGCAGATCATGTTTACTCAGTCTGCTGATTCCAATGCTAATCTTTTTCCAGAAATACCATCATAGTCACACCCAGAAATAATGTTTTACCAGCTATGTGGGTATTCTTGAGCCCAGGCCAGTTGTCACATGAAATTTACCATCACACCTACCTATCCACTTCTTCCCACTCTCACTTTAAGTTTAACCCAATAATAAATGAGCCTTAAGTCTCATTTTTAGAGCCCTCCCATGAAAAATGTATTATTGTACTTAAGACTTTTTGATATTTAACAGGTCTCAAGAAAGATTTTTTTGGCAAAAAGGCTGTACTTACACAAAGAAGACGTGGGTTTTAGACTGACTTTGGCCTTTGCTACCTGTGGGGTCACATACTTTCAAAATATGGGTAAAATAATGCTGCTGTGCCTTTTCCACAGGATTGCTGTATAAATCATTTGTTAGTTCTAAGATTATTGAGATGATTATGCTTATGAATATCTTATTATATAACATTTTCCGATTTAAAAAGAATTGCATTTATAGATATAAATGACTCATGTGGCTTTTAAAATGATCAAAGAAAATCTTTTTAGGTATATATCAATCTAATGACATATTTATTATACAAGTCTGTATTTTAAAATGTAAGTTTGTAGTTCTTTAAGCCAGCTAATAATAATATCTAAGGAACCTGAATGAGTAAAGGCTCTTCAATTCATAGTCAAATGCAAAAAGAGGCTTACATTTTTGTTAGGAAAGTTTCACCATGGTGATTGTTTTAATTACTTTTATTGGAATAACAGTAGCTAATAAAGCAATCCAGATTGTTACCAAGCTCAGTAGGAGAGAAAATAATAGGATGTCTTCACATCTTATGACTAGAAATCATGTCCTCAGTTACTTTGTTTCTTCCTCTTTCATTGTGGTGTGAAAAGTAGAAAGAAAACTCCCCTCTGCAGGGGAATTTTATAGAGATGGTAACCTGGTTATACTTTGCCTTTTAGGAATCCTTGCAGAGTTTGGAATAGCACATTTCTCAACATATATATATATATATGTGTGTGTGTGTGTGTGTGTGTGTGTGTGTATACACACACGGTAATTTTAGTGTGAATTTAGATTACCTTTGATCCTCACACATTGTTTGAAAAACTTGAGGAAGGAGGAAAAAGAATCAGATGGTGAGGGAACTCGTGTGGCTGACTCAGGTGGCTAAGATGGCACCCTTCTGGTTGTGTGATGCTTCAGAAAGATTCCTTTGTACAATCAGCAGGAAAAGAGTGTGGTACTTCAGAGAGACTCCTTTGTATAGTCAGCAGAGAAAGAGGGTATTTTTATTTTAAATAACAACAACAATACAATCTTCTTTTATCAATAGCATATTATAAAATCTTAAGCTCATTTAAAAAATCAGCAGAGTCGTCTTGTTTCTTTTTTTGTCTCTTTAAATCTAGCTTTTGATTATTAGAAAACTCAAAGGGGGCCATGTGCTTTTGAACCACAGTGCAGGGAGGGACAGGAGAAGGAGTATTTTGAGACTGTTGGATACAATATTCCATTAGCAAAACGGCCAGTGTGCCAGAGTAAATTTTCCATTTCCAAACTTTAGAGATTTGTTTCTCGAAACAGTTCATCTGGTAGGAAATTTACTAGCAGGGTTCACTAAGAGAGAAGGATTTTTTTCTAAGATTTCAGAAAAAAAGTGTGAATGTTCTGAGTATAAAAATATAATATTTCACAAGACATGGGATATCAAAAGTCTTCATTATCTTTCAGTATGCCCTGTAGAGGGTATTTACTTGTACTGAAGCAGAGTAATAACCAGGATTCCACACATCTATCTGTTGAAATTTTGGATTTCAGTGTTTTTATTCGGTTTTAAAATCCTTGACTTTATACCTTTCTGATTGTGTGTTTGTGAGATTTTGTGTACTGCAAGTGTGTGATTATCTATTAGCCGTACAGACAACAAAATAGTGCCTTTTAGCAAATCTGAAAAATATTTGCCTCAGAATGAGTTGAATATTAAAACAAATATATCTTAGAAAGGGTAATTTGTAGGAATTTGGTAGAGAAGAAAAAAAAAAGAATTAGAAAAGCAACCAGCAACCAGTGAATTGTGTCGAGGTTTCTCATTTAAAGATATATAGAAATATAGCAACATTAAAAAGTATGTTTGTCTATACTAAATATATATGGTGGTGTTATAGGGAAATAAAATAATGGGAATATACAGTATAGGTTTATATTTTAAGAGAACTGTATACAACTGTTTTCTTGGTCAGCTTAATTCAAGAATTTATTTACTTCATTTTTCTTACCAAGTTTAGGGCTTATTTGTTGTACTGATGGGCTTCCAAAGTAACAAAATCTGTTTGTTGTCAATGTTGTGTTATTCTAAGTAGGCTTTAACTTTCCTGGTTAGTTGGATAGCAGGACATTTTGGTTAGAACTGAAGTTAGCAGTTGACACAGCTACAGCTGGAGGCTGGGACAGGATTCAATGTCCCTCATTTAAACTGAAATTAGAGACGACAGTCCTGGTGTTGAAATGATGTCTTTCCCATATTGGTCACCCTCACCCCTCCATCCCTATACTCAAATATTTGGAGAAACCTCAAGAAAATCATATGTGATCAGTCCCATAAATTCTTAGTAAGATGGAGATTCTGACTCCTTCATGAGGCTGGATTCTAAAGCCACTGTCCACTATGCCAGACTATAGGAAACTTGATACTGTTTTGTCTCAATACTAGTTGAGTATGTGGGCTACCTCATTGTCAATCAAACCAAAACAGCACAGCTGTTCTCATTGCTGCCCAAAGAGGGAAGCCTGAACCCTTGTTCAGAATTCTTCTCTAAAGTCATTGTAGCCGAGGTATCTTTTCTGACCACCCTATGTGGAGTAGCACCCTTCTTTCAGCACCACATATACCAACCTGTTTGTTTCCTTTTCGATTCCTCCCCCACAACTTTATTTGTAAGTTTCTACAGACCAGTAGACTCATATTTTTTGTTCATTGCTATATATCTCAGGCACTCAATACTGACTCATGGCAGAAACTCAAAAAATATTTACTGGGTGAATAATGAATTAATTTCCAGATTTCCTATTATAATTTTATAAATCAAGATACTAAAAATAGCAATTCTAGTTGGAAATATTAGAGGATTTTTTAGGACGTATTTCTAGATTTTTCATACAGATTTACAATTTATTTTCCTAAATTTTTGGAGAGTTTCAACTCTCATCTTCAACTCTCACTAGTGAATATGAATGGCATTTTTTGGATCTTGTCCTGGTACTGGATATAACATTATTTTTAGCTATCCAATTTAATAATACAAAAATATTATCTGATCATAATTAGCAATTACTTATTCTTGTTTTAAATATTCCAGCCAACATAATTTCAGTGTGTCATATAAAACCAAAAAGACATTCTTTCTTTTCTTCAAATGAGCAATACCTAGTTCTTTCAATATAACTAACAATGTCTTTAGGGAAGGTCTATTACTTCTCTTCTAATATTATAATTTCATGCTGACATTGTATAAATGTAGAACATTTGCTTCTAGAAATATTGAGTATGTAGTCCGAAGAATTCTTCCTACTAATAACACATCAAAATGTCAAATAAAATAAACCTTCTTTTACATAAATAGCTGTGATTCCAAAACTTTAAGGAAAATGCCTAGGGATCAGAATTAAAAACACAAAGAAAAGTTCAGGCCATAATACTAAGTAAGCACTAAAACCACATTTTTACCAAAGGCATTTGACTGCACCAGAAATTTAAAGGCTTGGGTTTTAGGTTTTTGAAGCTATGTAGGGCAAGTAGACTCTATCTTTCACTTCTCAGAACTGTGTATTTTGTCAGTGTGTAAAAGTACTACATATGGGGTGCTAGTCAGAGGGCATCCTTACACTGAAGACAGCATCATAAGCTCTCAAGGGAAGTTCCCTCCTTGTCTCCAAGCCTGGATTTTCAATAGGACATTTTACTTTTCTATAAGGCCAGAAGCTTTTTAATAATGATTGCCTTAGTCATTTGCTATGAAATTTTCAGTGATGATGGCTACATGATTTTCCCTTTAGCCATTCTCTTGTGACTTTCTGTATGAAGTGAGTTACTGGGTTTAATGTAATGATGGGTAGAAGACCATGACAATCCGTGCTGAAGGAGTAAGGGAGAGCAAGGAAAAAAAGATCCAGATCTACAGTTGACATTTTGTGTCACCATCTAAAATTCTTCTTAGCTGTACCAGTACAGAGAAAATTAAATTATTCAAAATAAAATTATTTGGGTATTACTGTAAGTCTACATTTTGTGAATTACTCCCTACTAGAATGAAAATTTCATGTGAGGGAATGGAAACTTTTCCATTTTGTTCACTACGAAATTCTCAGGTATTAGAGGAGTATTATGACAGATAATAACTAATTAATGGAATAAGGAAAACAAATAATATTTCTGCCTAATGGAAGATGTCTGGTCTAATCAATCTGTTGCCAGATAGTGAGCTAGTTACAGATCTTTGGAGGGGTTTGGAGCTGCTTAGCCAATGTTCTCACATTCTGATTTCATTCTAAGTGGTGCATCACATACCTCTTCTCTCACATTGCTTTGTCACCAATATTTTGCTTGTTTTTCTTAAATTCCTGACTGGTACATTCCCAAGATCCCAGGATTATAATCTCAGTTGTTCTCCTTCTGGGAAGAATGAACACCATTGGCTGGATTTCTATTACCACTCTCTTAGATGGTCTCACAGAACACTATCCTGTAAGTCACAGGAAGTTCCCATGAAGGTATAGGAAAAGATTTAGCCAGAGCTGAGAGAAAAATTTTTAAAAATATTGTTAAACATAAAATAGCACTTAATTGCATGGGCATGCTTTTGCTCCTTGTTTAAGAAATCTTTCTCAGCTGGGTGCAGTGGCTCATGCCTATAATCCAACACTTTGGGAAGCAGAAGTGGGTGGATCACTCTCAGACAGGAGTTCAAGACCAGCCTGGCCAACATGGCGAACGGCATCTCTACAAAATTACAAAAATTAGCCAGGCATGGTGTTGTGTGCCTGTAGCCCAGCTACCAGGGAGGCTGAGGCAGGAAACTCACTTGAACCCGAAAGGTGGAGGTTGCAGTGAGCTGAGATAGCACCATTGCACTTCAGCTTGGCGACAGCCACTGCACTCCAGGTTGGCAAGACTCCATCTCAAAACAACAACCACCACAACCCAAAACTTTCTCTATTAAAATGCTTAAAAGATATTTACATATGTATTTCATTAAGAATTTTTAAATGTTCTAAGAAGAATATATAAATCCCTAATCTACAGATTTAATTTGTTGACTTTTTTCAATTTAATAATTCTTATAGTGAACATATTTTCCAGCTCCACTTATTATTCCCCCTTTCCCACTGATGCAATATGTGCCTTTTATATAGATAAAAGTCCTATACATATCTGGGTCTTTTTCTGAGTTCCCTATTTCATGTATATCCCCTTGTTCAGTATTATACGGTATCAATTGCTACTGCTATCACTATGGCTTCACAATAAGTCCTTTTTATCTGTTTAGGGCAAGTCGCCTGTCCTTCAGAAATATTGTGGCTATTCTTGCTCCTTGTTCTTCCACATATGTTTTAAAATACTCTTGTTAAATTCAATGAACATTATTTTCTTTTGCAGATTACAGTGGTCTTTTGTTGAGACTATAGATTCATTTGGAAACAATATATGAAAAATATTAAGTCTTTTTACTCAAAAACTGAATATAAGATTCATATCTAAAAACAAGTTGTGTCTCTGCCCTAATGGCAAATAACTATGTAATTGAGAGGAAGACCTCATTTTAATAGAATTAAAAAAATAGGATTGAATTTTGTTTTCTAGAAGTATCTCTATGAATACCTTGAAAATGTATTCTCAGTTTTTGTGTCTTCAAAAGTGTTTATATATATATTTTTTAAATTGAAAAATGTTAGACTGAGTTCCAGATATTTTGAGATCAACTGTCTCTTTCTGAAGACCTCTAGATATTTCTTAAACATGTTCTAGCACACAATTTTGCTATGGAGAATTTAAGACTAATATATTTTTTCTTTAACTAATTTGACGATTTTTTTCAGATACCCAAAGGATTTTCTTAACTTGGAAATCCAGTGATATTAGAAGAGGCATCATCATTGATCATCCTATTAATTTTTATGGTCTTTTAATATGCAGATCAAAGTATTTTCCCAAATTTTTAATTATTAATATTTAAAATCTGTTATGATAATATGGATATATCAGTTTAAGAGAGATATGTGTCAAATTATCTCACTCTGAAAATACTGTTTTGTAAATCTCATTTTTTAGGATAATTTAACTGATATTAAATTTTAGGTTCACAATTATTTTGCCTCAATACTAGAAACATAATTGGTTGTAGTCTCCCAACTATTTTTGTTTTAAAAAATAATAAATGTGGTCTACAGGCACTTTTTCTTCAGTGTTATCAGTGACATCTTCATTGTCACTATTATTACAATCACCTTGAATCAGAACCATTTTGGCTATTTCCTCAGTAGCCAATGAATGAAAAATTAAATCCTCATTATTGATGTTAAAATCTTCCCTGTATCCACTTGTTGCAAACTACTGATGAACTCTGATAGTATATATTTTTTACCATGAAAAATATACACCATGGTATATGTTTTATACCAGACTCTGATGGACTCTGATGGTATACATTATTTTTTTCCACTTAACACAAAGAATCCTTTAGCATCATCACCTTGTTTATCATCATTGATCATGGTAACAGGTCAGAGGTTGTGCCAGGCATACATGCATAACTGTGTCTTTAGTCACGGTGTTCCAAGCATTGACAACAGCAATATGGCATGTTTCAGGCTAAACACCTTTTGAAAACTTTCCCTGCCCATACCTCCATTCACTGCTGCTAGGATACTGTTCAATGAAGTGTTTTTATATTTACTCTTCATTGATCAAAGGATACGCTCATCACATGGCTAAATTAATAAAGTCACATTTGGGAGAAAGTACATGACATAAAAATTATTTTTGATGAGAATTTCAGCTGGAGGACAAGCAGATCATTTGTCAAGGAATTATACAATATTGCAGTTTTCATCCTGTTTAACTTAACTGCTGGGAGCATTAACCAAGCTGCTGTTATAAAATGTTTATGAAGCCAATCAGAAAAGATGTTTCTGGTGATACATGTCTTTTTTCTTTCTTTCTTTCTTTTGACAGAGTTTTGCTCTTGCTGCTCAGGATATATATAGTGCAAGGGTAGGATTTCGGCTCACTGCAACCTCTGCCTCCCTGCTTCAAGCAATTTTTCTGCCTCAGCCTCCTGAGTAGCTGGGATTACAGGCATGTGACACCACGCCCGGCTAAAATTTTTGTATTTTTAGCAGAGACAGTGTTTCACTATGTTGGCCAGGCTGGTCTTGAACTCCTGACCTCAGGTGATCCACCTGCTTTGGCCTCCCAAAGTGCTGGGATTACAGGCATGTGCCAATATGCACTGATCCATGCCTTTTCATTAGCATAGTAATGAATCGGTAAGAAACAGACTTTTTAAAAACAGCAAGGAGGCAAGTTCTTGCCTATCACAGCAAGTTGACACTTTACACATACCTGATGCATTAGCACATCCCAGGACAGTTATTCCGTCCTTAGTATCCTTAATTCCTGTAGGAGCTCTCTCATCAGCCACAGTCAGTGTCTCTCTGGGGCAATAGGCCAAAGTAGTGATGTTTCACCATACTCTAAACTTGTTTTGGCATCAGAATATCATCAGGAATGACTTTGGCAAAGTTGTCAAAGAATTTTGCTACTGCTTCATGATCAGCAGATATTTTATCTTTTTTTTAAAATTTTTGTTGCATTTTAGGTTTTGGGGTACATGTGCAGGACATGCAAGATAGTTGCATAGGTACACACATGGCAGTGTGTTTTGCTGCCTTCTGCCCCTTCACCCATATTTGGCATTTCTCCCCATGACATCCCTCCCCCGCTCCCCCCCACTGACCCTCCCCTATTTCCCCCAATAGACCTCAGTGTGTGGTGCTCCATTCCCTGTGTCCATGTGTTCTCATTGTTCATCACCCGCCTATGAGTGAGTATATACGGTGTTTCCTTTTCTGTTCTTGTGTCAATTAACAATTTAATGTTGTGTGCTTTCTTAAATTTCTGCAATCAGCCTGTTGAATATTCATAGTTTCCTTATATTTTAAGTTCATTGTGATGAAATTTTGTTTCCTGACCAGCTTATCACTAAGTGGCATGTGTTCACTGTGATGCTGATGGATCCAGTTTTTCTATAGACTATCGAGATCCTCATTTTTAGCTTTATGTAGTATTTTCCTATTTTTTATTAACTTCTGTTCATCACTCTCAACTCAGAACTCCAACAATTTATTTCTCTTCTTTTTCATGTTATATATTGTGGTTATTCCAACATCATACTCCTTTATAAGGTGTTTCACAGTTAAACCACTATCTAGTTCCTCCAATAGCTTTACTTTCTATGCTATAGATAAAGACAAATGCTTTTTTTCATCATTATTTCTCACAAGGGTATCTGTAGAAGTTTTTGAGATTTTCAATAGCACCTTTACATCACAGAGCAGAGAATGAATAAAACAAACACAGTGAAAACATGTACGTAAGTCTTGGCCCCACATGGGACATGGTGGGAAACCTGCTATTGGCATTTTGGCCGGCACATGTGTCATTTTATTACCCTTTATGGGAAAATTTTGGTGGGCATGAAAAAGATATATTGCTGATGAAGTGGGCTGGGAAGGCCTTTTTTCCTTGAGGATGCTGAATAATCTGTGTATTGCGCATCTGTATTTTGACTGTGACATGTCACATAAGGTCAAATCTGGAATTTTCCACTGGTGGCATCTTGTCAGCACTCATCAGATTTTGGAGCATTTCAGATTTTGAATTTTTGGATTAGGGATGCCAAATCTGTATTTTCTTTCTAAATATGCTCCTTCTCCATTTTATTCTTCTGGTTAATGACAATCACAATGCAAACAGTCACTCAGGCTAGATATAGGGTCATGATTCTCTGCTCTGCCCCTCAAGTTCTTTCCCATTTTTACACTGTACAATGTTTCTTCTTAGCTTATATGATTGCTTTCTCTAGGTAGTCTTTACTTCCCATCTAGAACTTTCATATTGCCTTTAATTTGTTCTATATGTTTTGTTGTCATTTTCATTCTGCTTCTAACCCATTTGTCATAAACAATATGGTCTATTATACCTAATCTTTAAGTATATCTTATAGCTTAGAGATTAAAGTTCAAAATTGTATAAATACTATTCATGATTCTTTCTGTTCTGGCTCTTTTCTCACTTCTCCCATCATGTTTGTTCTTTTTAATACAAAAATTCTAACAGTCATCCTCTTTGCTGAGCCCTCTGAAGTAATAGATTTTTCTTTTCGATTCCAGCAGTTTGTTATTGCTCAAAGCTCCTTTGTATTGAATATAATTTCCAAAGTGAACATGACTTTGGGCCATTTTTGTCTACTGGCCAGGTTGAGAAATTTACTTAATTGTGATTGAGGCTAAAGCATTTGAGTATAGTGAAGTTCTAGTTCTCTATTTCTACATAAGTAACCATGCTAAATCTTAGTGGCTTAAAATAACAATAATATATTTGATCAATTATCTTCCATTTGGGCTGCGCTTACCTCCTCTGCTGCCTCAGTGGTTACTCTTTTTTTTTATTTTTTACTTTTTTGAGACAGAGTTTCGCTCTTGTTACCCAGGCTGGAGTGCAATGGCACAATCTCGGCTCACCACAACCTCTGCCTCCTGGGTTCAGGCAATTCTCCTACCTCAGCCTCCTGAATAGCTGGGATTACAGGCACGCACCACCATGCCCAGCTAATTTTTTGTATTTTTTAGTAGAGACGGGGTTTCACCATGTTGACCAGGATAGTCTCGATCTCTTGATCTCGTGATCCACCAGCCTCAGCCTCCTAAAGTGCTGGGATTACAGGCGTGAGCCACTTAAAGGGCCTCTCTACAGGCTGGTTGGGCTTCCTCACTACATGGTAACAGGAATTAGGATACATTGTGAAAGGTCATTGTTTCAGCCAGTTTTGGAAAATACAGTCATCCATATATGGCTAAAATTCTAGGCAAATTAGCAAATGCAGGTAAATGATTTCTACATATATTGACATTTTTAAATAAAAAATGTTACACAAATTTTTTGGTTATTGTAAGCTAATGACATGGTTCCAGTTTTAATAAAAGCATTTTTAAAAGTAGTATAACTGTACATTTCCTGGCTTTTATCATTTCAGGTTTAGTGGTTGCATTAATGATTTATATAGAGAGTCTGAAAACACAGCAGCCATTAATATTAGATAATTTATAATATATCTAATCGATAAATGATAAAATGATAATGACTTGTAGGAATGTCCTGATTTTGATATTATTAATAAAAGATATTGTGAATAAGAAATATTTTATTTTCCAATGATAATTTATAATAGGAAAATATTGAAAGAAGTGAATGGCCTTAAATAAAAACATAAGATCTTTTCTTTCGTGCCTTGCATTAATTTTTTTCTCTTGGTTTTCTTATAGAACATGACACAGAACTAGCTTTTGACCCAGCAATCCCATTACTGGATGTATATTCAAAAGAAAATTAACCATTCTACCAAAAGACACAGACACTTATATGTTCATCACGTAACTATTCAAAATAACTTTGATGTAGAATCAATCTAAGTGCCTGACAATGGTGTAGTAGATAAAGAGTATGTGGTACATATAACTTATGGAATATTACACTGCCCTAAAAAAGAATAAAATCATGTTCTTTACAGCAATGTAGATGCAGCTGGAGGCAATTATCCTGAGCAAATTAACCCAGGAACAGAAAACCAGATACCACATGTTCTCACTTATAAGCAGAGGCTAAACATTAGGTACTCCTGGGCATAAAGATGTGAACAGAGATTGATTGATCCAAGATGGCTGATTGCTAACAGCTCGGGATTGTAGCTCCCAGTGAAAGCGCAGAGAATGAGAGGACGCCACACTTTCAGAAGAATTTTCGACACTCACGGACCAGAAGATTCCCAGTGGAGGAGCCCCACGGGTTGCCAGCACGACTCTTGTGGCCAGCATAGTAGTTTTGCCAGCGCCTTGGCACAGCAGCTCTTCATGCAGAGTAAATGGGAGGAGATTCCCGGGCAGAAGAGCACCATCAGTCTTAATGCTGCTGTTTTGGCCGATGCAGTGGGTTGCTCGGATTCCAGCACTGGGAATCAATAAACTGGGCATCCACTCAGAAACCCAACTAGAAAGGCGGTAATCGTAAAGATGACAGCTGGATAAATTTATAACAAAGGGAAGAAACCAGCCTAAAAAGGCTGAAAATACCCAAAATCAGAACCCCTCTCCCTCTACAGGGTATTGCAGTTCCTCATCAGCAATCGAACAAGCCCTGATGAAAAAAGACTGTATCCCATTATCTGAAGTAGGCTTCAGAAGGTGGATGATAAGAAACTTTTGGGAGTTAAAAGAACTTGTTCTAACCCAATGTAAAGAAACTAAGAACTCTGAAAAAAGGTTTGACGAAATCTATAAAGAATAGACAATATAGAGAGGAATATAAATAAACTAACGGAGTTGAAAAACGCAACACGAAAACTTAGCCAAATATTCACAAGTTTGAATAGCTGAATTGATCAAGCAGAAGAAAGGATATCAGAGGTTGAAGACCTACTTAATGAAATAAAATGAGAAGACAAGAATAGAGAAAAAAGGATAAAAAGGAATGAGCAAAGTCTCCAAGAAATATGGGACTATGTGAAAAGACCTAATTTACGTTTGATAGGTGTACCTGAATGGACGGAGAGAATGAATCCAAGCTGGAAATACTCTTCAGGATATTATTCAGGAAAACTTTCCCAATCTAGCAAAGCAGGACAATATTCAACCCCAGGTAATACAGAGAACACCACAAAGATATTCCTCAAGAAGAGCAACCCCAAGGCACGTAATCATTAGATTTACCAGGGTTGAAATGAAGGAGAAAATACTAAGGGCAGCCAGAGAGAAAGATCAGGTTACCCACAAAGGGAAGCCTATCAGACTTACAGCAGATCTCTCAGCAGAAACCCTACAAGCCAGAAGAGAGTGGGGGCTGATATTCAACATCCTTAAAGAACAGAACTTTTAGCCCAGAATTTCACATCCTGCCAAACTAAGCTTCACAATTGAAGGAAAAATAAAATCTTTTATGAACAAGCAAGTACTCAGAGATTTTATTATCACTAGGCCTGCTTTACAGGAGCTTCTGAAAGAAGCATTACACATAGAAAAAAACAACCAGTATTAGCCTTTCTAAAAATATACCAAAAAGTAAAGATCATCAACATAAAGAAGAATTTACATCAACGAATGGATAAAATAGCCAGTTAACATCAAATGGCAGTACCCCTAAATTTAAGTCAACTAAATCCCCCAATCAAAAGATACAGCCCAAACCTAATGGTATGCTACGTCCAGACCCATTTCACATCCAAAGATACAGAAAGACTCAAAACAAAGGGATAGAGAAAGATTTACCAACCAAATGGAGAGCAAAAATAAATAAATAAAAAGCAGCAGTTGCAATTCTTGCATCTGATAAAATAGATTTCAAAGCAACAAAGATATAGTGGTAAAAGGATCAATGCAACAATAAGAGCTAACGATCCTAACACCTAGATACATAAGACCCATAAAGAGATTTAGATTCAAGGAAACAAAATTAATAAGGATATCCAGGACTTGAATTCAGATCCACAACAAGTAAACTCAATACATATTTATAGAGCTCTCCATTTTAAATACACAACATATACATTCTTCACCTTAAATACACAAAATATTGATCGGCCATTATTAATACCCATTTTTAGAATAAAGCTACATTCCCGTTCTCTCTCCCTTTCTTCCTCTTTCTTCCTCTCTTTCACTCTTTCTTTTTCTTTACAAAAATAAAAAATAAAAATAAAAAGATGGGAACAATAGATACTGGAGAATATTAGAGGGAGGAGGAAGGGAGGATAGCAAGTGTTGAAAATACTAACAATTGAGTACTATGCTCACTTTTTGGGTGATGAAATTAATCGTACCCCAAATCTTACATCCCATGCAGTATAGCCACATAAGCAACCTGCACATGCAGCCCTGAATCTAAAATAAAAACAGAAAATATACAAATAAAAAGATGACTAAAGAAGCTGCCTCAAAATTTTTTTCTTATTATTTTTCTTTACTTCTTCTACCCTCTATCCCTTCTCTTCTCCTATGCTCTCTTCCCTCATTTTTTCTTTCTGTATTCCTATTTTTCTTTCTTCTGTAATTTTCATTTTATTGATTAGAAACCATCACCATCACCAGTAACAACAACCTAGTTTTATAATCATGTATTTCATGACTGTGGTTTATCACAGAAGATTATTTCAATAAATAAAATAAGGTAGGATATTTGCAAGTCTATGGATGCTACAGGAAGTTCTCTTTGAAAGTTTTGAGGAACAAAGATTGTTTTTAACTATCCTGTGGGACCTCTAAATTAAGTTACATATACATACATATGATTTTTTCCTCAAATCAAGAAGAGTAGGGAGAGAATGCTAAAGTAAAATTCAATTTTGCTTTGTTTTAAATGAATATAATATGTAAATTGGGAAGATAATATGATTATATTCTTTTACAAAAAACAGTATACCATATGTTCACTTACCTTTCTGTATATATTCAATCCTTTTATTAATTTTATATGTTGTAAAGGAGTCATTTCATTATAAATTTTATGTGTGTTTTCATATGTGGACTATTTGAATCTTTGAGACATCATGGCATTTATGATATTATCAATATAAAATATGTCTGATTTTTATCCCTGTACAAAAGATGACAAAAACAGCTGTGCAAGCTTAACATTTTTAGGAAAATTATGCCTTTCACATGTTCCCCTTCAGTTATCAATTATACATGCATAGCATATGAAATTTCATATACACATATGCTGGATATTTTGCACCAACTCTGATGAATGAAACAATAATAAGGAGGTATACTGGTCTGGACCATTCTAGATCCTCATGAAAAGAAAAATAGAATGAACAAATTCTGGGCACCTATTTATATGATACAGATGTACAACAGAGCTACAGTACATGCTGTCAGGAAGGTATGTATGCAGGATGTCAGTTACTATGTCCAGGATAAATATCATCGTAGAGCTCTGTGGGTCTGAAACATGATTTAAATGCCAGTTGTAGCATTTTGATTAGACATGCTAGACTCTGTACTTCATTCCCTCCTTGATCACACATGTTTTACTATCATTCCCTGTATTTATGGTTAAAGATGGTTACCTTGATTTTGAATGTGTATGTTGGTGTTTGTATATGTTTTTATATTGTGTGATACCTAGAGTCTAATAATATATGAGTTATTTAAGAAATTAATATTTAAAATATTGTAATTATTTCTACATGCATATTTTGTCAACTTTTATGAAGAGGTGAAAATATGTGTATAGATGGTAAGAAATTAAATTGTACTGATATTAAAATCCACAGGAATTATTTTTTGCATATTCTACAACATTTAATTATTTTTTGCCCCATTGAGAGATCTTGTATTAATCATAGTGATTAGTGGTTAGTGATGTATACCTATTTCTGACATGTAAGTGCTTAAGAACTATATATATTGGCACTGGTAAGAGCAATAGCTTCTTAGTCTCCTAAGTCATTATGGAATCAGTTCATCAGACAGCCAATAAATATTTTGTACCTTTAATATATATAAGACTTTATGCTATATTTTGTTTAAAAGTTTTAAAAGGCTCCCTGAGTTTTTCCCTGTGTGGATAGATGTTGGGCTAACTCTGATGATAATTTACAGTTGTTTCAGCAGTGTTGTGTTAGTTTCAGCAATTTACTGCATTGGAATTAAAATGAGTTGATATACCTTTCTTTTAAGTCACATCATGCATGTACATTGTGCTTTCTTCTATTTGCCCCATTCAGTGCATGATAGAAGTGAGATCATGTTTTTTGTAGGGACGGAGTTGGAGGCTATTATCCCTAGCAAACTAAACCCCAATCAGGAAACCAAATACTGTATATTCTCATGTGTAAGTGGGAGCTAAGTGATGAGAACACGTGCACACATAGAGGGAACAACACACACTGGGGTCTATTAGAGGGAGGAGGTTGGAAGGAGGGAGTTGATCAGGAAAAATAACAATGGGTACTAGAAAAATAACATTAGGTACTAGTCTAGTACCTAATGGGTACTAGACTTAATACCCAGATGATGAAATACCTGTACAATCAACCCCCATGACACAAATTTACTTGTGTAACCTGCACTTGTACCCCTGAACTTAAAATAATTTTTAAAAAAGAATTCAGTAGAAGTAAAAGCACACACATGGATCTCATGACATGCTCTGGCTTTTTCTCAGCACCTAGTGATGAAAATTAGAGGAAATCCTCCATTTTCCTTATTCCATATTTCCATGGAGGAGGGACTTAAGTGAGAACACTTGTGGCTTAGCTTTCTACCAATCTCCATTTCTTCCTAAGGAAGGAAGAATAACCTAACTCATTAGAGAATCTGAAAGAAGAGATAGATGTGTATAGCTCAGCTCACCTGGGCTTCACTGTTCAAAGCTAGAATGCACAGAGGAGGTGTATTCTGTTCCATGCTTCTGCATGTGGGCTGCCTCATAAATGTTGAGATGTATTCTACTGAACTTGTGTATTAGTGGATAGAATTTAATGTTCTATAGCAAACTCATATTATGACATTAACCATGTGTTGTCATAATCTTATTCACAAGTATACATTTATTGAATGATTATTATTTGCCAGGTTTTATATTATATGAGGATTTAAAGTAGAAAAAGATGTTGACTGAACCAGGTACCTATGAAGGAGGGCTTGAGAAGAAGACGCCCAAATCAAATTTTGCCACAAGCCCAATTATTAAATAATCTCATTTATAATTTTAGCTTTTTGGCTTTCAGAACTTAATAAGAACCTTAAATATACTATATAGTGTATAGACTATATAGTATATTAATAGCATATTAGTATGTACTCTATATAGTATATTAGTATATAGTATATACTACTTAGTATATTTAATACACTGTTTAATTACCAAAGACCACACAAAAGCCTCATCACCCTGATGTTCAGCATGTATCTTGGCCTGCAATATCTATAAGAACCCCTATTCCTTCATTCTTTTACTCTTTCAGGCCTTAGGGACATCAAATGAGTACACATTAACGTGTTTGCCTGCTTCTGTGTATCTTCTCTGATCCATACCCCTTTTCTGTTTAACCTATCTCTGCTTTTTATATCAGCCTTACACCTAATAACACAACTGTATACATAGCTAGTGATTTGGAAATGATAGTACATAGTTTATAAAATGCATAGTCTACTGAAATCAATTTATAAATGGGATCTTCTTCTACCAATGAATCATAAAGCACTTAATGCACTGTGTTCTGTGTGTGGATGTGTGTGTGTGTGTGTATGTGTGTTTGCATGTGTACATCCTGAACATACATAGCTTTTGTGTTTTCAAAAACCTTCATATTAACTGTCATTTTGGTAATTGTTAGGCTCAGTTGTCATTTATAATTTACTCTGATACCTGTTTTTTTTATTGTTGTTGTTGTTGTTTGTTTGTTTTTCCTTTTGAGGGACTAGAAAAGTTTTCTTGGAGGTAAAATCATGAGTTGTTTCAAAGTTATTTCTGGGGTAACCCTTAATTTACCCAGGAACTGTAGCAAGTTGGAGATGAACAGTCGGTATAATGTGACTCATCCAATTTGAATGCTTATGACACTGACTCCCTTCTCATCTTATTGTTTACCTGAGATCTCTCACTGAACTTAACAACAAGTCTTCCTTTTTGCTCTTTATATTTTAGAGGTCAAAGAGATTTGGTTCAATTTATAATATCAACTTGTGTGCATCTTCGAATTATTTTGCCCACTTTGCAGTCTCCTCTCATTACAGAAAAGCAGCGCCTTTTAAAAATGGTCTCAGTTTTCATAATCATGGATTTTGAGGTTTTATATATAGATTTAATCAATTTCAATAAAGCTGGAAAAGAGATTTCATGTGACTTTGTTATCTACAACCCTATCACTCTTTAACTTTTGTGAATGAAATGATTACTATAAAGTTTTGAGAAATCACCTTTGTTCTAAAATAAAGTTAATGATCTTAAATCAATAATGTATGTGGCAAACCTGAACTGTATCTAACTTGCAGTAGATTGCTATAAGTAAATATTGAAAGAAATGCAGTTTTAAGTTGTAATACACCCTAAACACTCAATAAACATTGATAACTGGAGGCAGTTGAATGCAGTGATTAACTGATTTAAAATCAGAGACACTGGCACTTGAATTTTAGCTCTGACATTAACTAGATATTGGACAAGTCATTTAATATCTGTGAAACTGGGGTCATTCAACTGTTCTAAAATGGTGATGATAAAATCTCAAGAGACAATTGTCTGACCTAATTTAATGTACTGAAAGTGTTTAGAATTCTATTTGTCATGAATATTTGGAGTTACATGACAAACATTCAATGGTATCGATGAGGATGATGGGGGAGTTGATAATGAAGGTGATGTTGATTGAAGCAGAAAGGAATATATTGGAGATGTTTCCAAGCTAGGCTTCTTGGTGCTCAGGCTGAAATTAATCTTCTTTGCCTTATATTGAGAGCCAGGGACACTTTTCCATCTAATAAGATCCTATGTGATTCGAGAAGGAGAAATTTCTCTTCTGTGGCTCTTGATATACTGCAAACCAGAGCAGAAATTAACCTTCTAATTAATCCAAAGGTTAATTGGAAGCAGATGTTGTAGTATGAATAAGGGGGTCAAGTGATGAGAAAATGGGGTATGGGGGAGATAAAGAGGAAACAAGTATCATCATTACCAGATGAGGCAAAGAATATGAGGAAAATGGAAACAAAGAGCAAAGTATTACATTGCTTCTCCAGAATTTGTATTTTTATGTACTTGTAAGTGTGGAATGTACTTCCAGTTAAAAATTGAGGGCTCCACCTTATAAAGATACTATATTGTTAAGACTTGAAGACATAGGCTGGCTGCGGTGGCTCAAGCCTGTAATCCCAGCACTTTGGGAGGCCGAGGCGGGTGGATCATGAGGTCGAGAGATCGAGACCAACCTGGTCAACATGGTGAAACCCCGTCTCTACTAAAAATGCAAAAAATTAGCTGGGCATGGTGGTGCGTGCCTGTAATCCCAGCTACTCAGGAGGCTGAGGCAGGAGAATTGCCTGAACCCAGGAGGCGGAGGTTGTGGTGAGCCGAGATCGCGCCATTGCACTCCAGCCTGGGTAACAAGAGCGAAACTCCGTCTAAAAAAAAAAAAAAAAGACTTGAAGACATGAAGACATGCCTATCTCAGTGCTTGGTATATAGTTAATAACGTATATTTAATACATATTTACAGATTATTACTTAACAAAATATTTTAAAGTAGAGAATATGATGCAAAGAAGACAGAAGTTCTGGTTATAACTGGAAAAAAATAAAAAATTATTAACCAATATATTCCAATATGCTAATATTTAGTTTGTTTGTTTCTCTCTCTCTCTCTCTCTCTCTCTCTCTCTCTCTCTCTCTCTCTCTCTCTCTCTTTCTTTTTTGAGACAGAGTTTTACTCTTGTTGTCCAGGCTGGAGTGCAATGGCATGATTTTGGCTCACTGCAACCTCCGCCTCCCAGGTTCAAGCAATTCTCCTGCCTCAGTCTCCCAAATAGCTGGGATTACAGGCATGCACCAATATGCCCAGCGAATTTCTTGTACTTTTAGTAGAGATAGGGTTTCTCCATGTTGGTCAGGCTGGTCTTGAACTCCTAACCTCAGGTGATCTGCCTGCCTCAGCCTCCCAAAGTACTGGGACTACAGGTGTAAGCCACTGTGTCCAGAATTTTTTCTTTCTTCTTAAAAATGATTATGTAAATTTTTTATTTTTCTTTATTTTTTATTATACTTTAGGTTCTGGGTTACATATGCAGACAATGCAGGATTGTTGCATAGGTACATACAAGGCAAGGTGGTTTGCTGCCTCCATCCCCCTGTTACCTATATCTGGCATTTCTCCCCATGTTATTCCTCCCTAACCTCCCCACCCCCTGCTGTCCCTCCCCTACCTCCCCCAACAGACCCCAGTGTGATGCTCCTCTCCATGTGTCCATGTGTTCTCGTTGTTCAGCACCTGCCTATGAGTGAGAACATGCAGTGTTTGATTTTCTGTTCTTGTGTCAGTTTGCTGAGAATGATGGTTTCCAGATTCATCCATGTCCTTACAAAGGACATGAACTCATTGTTTTGTATGGCTGCATAGTATTCCATGGTTTATATGTGCCACATTTTCCTTGTCCTGTCTATCATCGATGGGCATTTGGATTGGTTCCAGGTCTTTGCTATGGTAAACAGTGCTGCAGTGAACATACATGTGCATGTGTCTTTATAACAGAATTATTTATAATCCTTTGGGTATATACTCAGTAATGGGATTGCTGGGCCAAATGGAATTTCTATTTCTAGATCCTTGAGGAATCACCACACTGTCTTCCACAATGGTTGAACTAATTTACACTCCCACCAACAGTGTAAAAGTGTTCCTATTTCTCCACCTCCTCTCCAGCATCTGTCTCCAGATTTTTTGAGGATTGCCATTAAAACTGGTGTGAGATGGTATCTCAATGTGGTTTTAATTTACATTTCTCTAATGACCAGTGATGATGAACATTTTTTCACATGTTTGTTGGCTTCACATATGTCTTCTTTTGAAAAGTGTCTGTTCATATCCTTTGCCCACTTTTGAATGGCTTGGTTTGTTTCTTTTAAATCTGTTTTAGTTCTCTGTATATTCTGAGTATTAGCCCTTTGTCAGATGGGTAGATTGCAATTTTTTTTCCCATTCTTTTGGTTACCAGTTAACGCTAATGATTGTTTCTTTTGCTGTACAGAAACTCTGGAGTTTAATTAGAACCAATTCGTCTATTTTGCATTTTGTTGTTTTAGTCATGAAGTCCTTGCCTATGCTTATGTCCTGAGTGGTTTTGTCTAGGTTTTCTTCTAGGGTTTTCATGGTGCTAGGTCTTATGTTTAAGTCTTTAATCCATCTGGAGTTAATTTTAGTGTAAGGTGTCAGGAAGGGGGTCCGGTTTCTGCTTTCTGCACATGGCTACCCAGTTTTCCTAACACCATTTATTAAAGGGAATCCTTTCCCCATTGCTTGTTTTTGTCAGGTTTGTCAAAGATCAGATGTGTAAAATTTTTATTGACAATTTTTATAATTGCTAATTTGATTTTTAATTTCAAAATATTTTCTTTTACCAGTTTAATTATATTTTTAAATTTTCTTCATGTTTTAACTATTGATTTATTTATATTCTACAGTTGTTTGAATAGAATTTTCTTATGGGGACACTGTAAATTATGATGACAAAGTAAAAAGTGGATTTTTCAACTTCTTTCCCTTTGTTTCTGGTTGAAACTTTTAAAGTTGGTTGGCTTATGTGGCAGAGACCTTAAGATGACCATGAATGATACCTCCCTTCTGGTATTTATGCTAATACATAATTCTATCTCCTTGATTATGGAAGAAAAGTAACTATGACTTTCTTCTAACCAATTGAATTTAGCAAATGCATGTCACTTCCACGATTTTGTTATGACATACATATAAGACAATGACAAAGACATATATGACATACATATAAGACAATCTATTCATCTTCCTAGCTTATTTCCTTCTTACTTTCCTTTGATATTGAGGGAAGCAAATTGCCATGTTGTGAAATAGTGGCAGAAATGTCAGATAACAGAAAACTGTGGGCTCTAGGACATGACAGTCGTATCAGGCTGCTATCAGTGAAGAAGCTGAGGCACTCAGTCATACAGCTGCAAGAAAACAAATTCTGCCAACGGGACTTTCCTTCTAGCCAAGTCTTCAGAAGAGAACACAGCTCAGCTGATACTTCACAGTCTTCTGAGGCACTGAGCTAAAGACTTACTAAGACATGTCCAGAATCATGACCTGTAGCAATTATGAGATGATAGCCTAAAGTTGCTTGATTCATGCTAACTTACTATGCAGCATGGAATACTAATATGTAAATTTCATTATTTAAATTTATTTCCCATTTTATATATAGAAAATTTTCTTAGATAGTAGTTTTACATATAACTTCTCTTTATTTTGTTTTTCCTTTATCAAGGCCTCTAATTGTGGCTAATTTGTATATTTTTTGTTTCTCTTATTTTAATCATTTTTTTCTTTTGGCCACATTTACTTGGTTCTTATTTTTATTTTCATGATAGTTTTCTCATTTTACCTTTGTATTCTTTATTGAACTTACTTTCAAATCTATTGTTTATAGATACCTTACACTTCAATCTTTATTTCTGACTTTTTTTAATCCCAAGACCAATTATCTCTCATTTCATTACTTTTTTCATTTTATCTATTTATATTAATAGTTTCTGAATGTTTGTTTCAAGATGTTTTAATATATTCCTAGATGTTTATTTAATGACACTTGACTCAGTTACGGAGTTGAATTTCTTCTTCATTCAATTCCTAAGGAGAATTTTAAAATTAGCCAAATTGTTTGAATTCTCATCTGCTATACAATAGATTATTCAAAATGCATTTTGACTATATTAATTTAGTGAAATATGATTTTAGCATATTTAGTGCTATAAAATTTAGAAATAGCTTGAATTTTGAAAGTATATTATAATTTAGTTCCTAATTGCTCTTGAAGAAACTTCTTTCTCCTGGGCAATGTGGTTGGTTTGGTGTCAAACAAACATTACTGACTAAATTCTTATGTATTGTTTCTATCAATGTGAAAAGTTATTTTATGCATATCTTTGTGTAAAAAAATTCCTTTGTCAAAAGTTAGAGTGTCATGAAAACCAGTGAAAAAATAACCAACAATAAGAAATAGGGTACCCACTGGAACAGGAACTTCTACTTATTGGCCATGGCTTGAATTTAGAAAGATGGGTAAACAGAGTGGCTCAGTGGAAACTATCTTTGTCAAGCATATCTTCCTTGCATAATTTAGTGTTAACTTTCCCTAGACTATTTTTATTTTCTTGTAAATCTGATTCTATACTTCATAATTTTCCAAGAATAGAAACATTGTTTTAAAATAAAAGACCTCTGTTTTAAAGCAAGAACAATGAGAGTCAAAATTTAATCTATGGATAATGACAATATGGTATATATATGCCATTGAATGCTACTCAACCATAAAAAAGAATAAAATAATGTCTTTTGCAGCAACATGGATGGATCTGGAGGCCATTATCCTAGGAAAATTACACAAAAACAGAAAGTCAAATACTACATATTCTCACTTATAAGTCAGGACTAAACCATTGGTACATATGGATATAGAGAGTGTAATAATGGACAGTGGGAGGCGGGTGAGGGTTGAAGAATTGCCTATTGGGTAAAAGGGTCACTACTGGGGGGTGAGAACAGTAAAGGCACAGACTTCACCACTATGAAATAAATACATGTAAGAAACCTGCACTTGTACCTCCTAATTATCTATGTAAAAATAATAGCATTTTTTTCAAAACAGTAATAGACCATAATTTCAACAGTTTGTTGACTGGCACAGTATGCAAGAGTATGTTTTTAAGTCATGACAATCTTAGTATTAGCTAAGATTACTTCTAACTAAAGACTTAATACTAAAATAACTTTTAATTTATTTAACTACAATTACTTTTAATTCATTTATGCATTAGAATGACTTAGAGAAAATTTCAAGATTTTATTGTGTTTCTATTTGAACTTTAAGTGGTAATTTTATGTAGGAAAAACTTGATAAATATTTGCAACTATAATTGTATTTGAGACCTTTGTTCAGTTCATTTACTATTAATATATTTATCATGGTTTTTGAATGACATAAACTTAGTGTTTACATGGTTTAGCGTTCATAGAGATTTAGTGTTTGTATCATTCTTAATGTTAAAAGAATTTCAATAAAAGAAAAATTTCTATTGTTTCATTTTTGACATTTAATTCTTAGAGTTTTAAAAGTAATTTAAACTAATTTTGGAGAACAATTGCAAACTTTTTATCTTTCTTCTCCTGTTTGGAGCTTTATCTTTTGTGTCCCGTATTATTCTTTCCTTTAGCTCCTATGAATTAAAGTTGGTATTGGAGATGGCTCCAAAATATAAAAACAAATTTTGTGTTTTTCCAGTTTACTTGCAGAATTGACAACCCTATCTAGAACTCAACTTCAAATAGTGGATTTGGTAAGAGTATATAGATAGATAGATAGATAGATAGATAGATAGATCCATACGTGTATGTATATATATTATATATATCACTGCAGTGTATATATATGTATATATATACACACACAATTTTCAGAATTAGCAACAAAGATGTTTACTATCTATGAAAATTCTTCTGCTTAGTAGCTTTACTCTATATTGTGGGTAATTGTCCATCTGCATAGGATTTTTCTATCCCCCACTATCTGGAATACTGTAGAAGATGATTTTTCAAATTACTTCAAATATGTGTAAAAAATTTGGTTGTTTTTTTTCCTGAACTTGTGTTTCCTGGAAAAAAATAATTTTTTCTCTTTTGCATATGGTCAAAATTATCTTAGAGTTCATTTTTGTGAAATATTCATTTTATTTCCCTGAACGGAATAAATGAAATATGCACTTCAGGAATTATTAAGAAAAAATAAAACAGAAGGGAAAGATATATTAACATTTATAGTAAACTAGTCTACAGAAAAATATATGTAACTTTTTTTTGTTGAAGCCCATATAACATTATGGAACTTCACTGACCTACAACCAACTACTTCAAATAATATATATAAACAGTGTGCAGCAATACTTTAGCTTGTCATTTTTAATTTCTATACTTGTGCGTCTATATCTTAGCAAAGTCTCAGCTCACTAGCACACTGAGCTATGTAGTGGATATAATCTGAATCAAAGCACAATTGCAAAAATATCAAACATGATCAAAAAGAGAAAATCACTACAAAGAGAATTCACCACGGTAACTCTTTGCAGTTCCCAACTCAGAGGCCTAGTAGCCTCATCAAAGATACAAGAGATGGAAAAGGCCCATTAGGTCATCAAACCTATCCCCTCACCAAAGAAAGAAAATGAATTCAAGCAACCCTATCTGCTGGCTTCAAACCAAATTCAAGATAGAAAGACCCTGCTGCTGCTCTTGACACATTATTTCATGACACTGGATGTCATTTATACAAAAAAACTGAAATGAATTGTCTGCCCCCAGCATCCTAGAATGATAGAATAGACTTTGAGAGCTGGAAGGTACCTGAGCCCAGCCTCCTCATTTTGTAGAAAAGTACCCTAAGGACCTGAGAGGTTAAATGACTAGCTCAAATCCACAAAGCCACTCACAGCTGGACTAGTATTAAAACCAAAGTTTCCAGACATAACTAAACTGCTATTTCTAGCAAGTAATTTTTCTTTGAAAAAAAAAATCGTGGCAACAGCCTATTCTATACATTATATTTCACACATTTGGATTTGACTTATATTTTATGACCTAATTTTTAAAGTTCTAACTTTGAAGTGGTCAAATCTAGGTTTTCACATCCAGAACACTAACTTTCACAGTTGATATTGACTCCAATAACAGATTTCCATTGTATGCCAAATCCTTTCTTTACTGCTGCGCCCAGAGCAATCTACAGAAATATAGTAGCTTCATTGGTTGACTATACATGTGAAGGGAATGAAGATAGTACAGTATCTAGATTTAACAATTTACCAACATATTACCCCACCCTCTACTCCAAAAACCATTGGAAAATTCTATTGTGGTAAATTTAGATATTTTACTAATGAATAAATGGGAAAAACAGATGGCCTTGGAAGAACTCTGCCATTTAGTGAGGGGGTTCGCTTGCCAGATTTGTTTTAGAGTGAGGTGCAAAATCAGATGCCTGCCAATGCCCAGGCAGGTGAGAAGAGTGAGCTCAGCTGAGCTAGGGGCCATCAAGCTGTGAACTCAAGAGATTAGTGACTACTAATTAGTCCTAGAGGACAGATGGCTTGTGGTAATATAGGTCCAATATTAAGATCTTATAGTTTCAAGGGAAGCTGGAATTTATAATGTTTTTGAGAGATTTTCCAGATTTTTGAAATGCTCTTAGGTTAAATAAAGTAATTCTGGAGGTCAGATAAAGTCAACAAATTTCATAGTGTCATAGGCATTTGCATACTATACTGTAGCATTATTAAAGCAGTGTTCATGTTTTCATAAAAGTTGAAAAAACTAAAGTTGGAGTTTATCAATTATTATAATTAATTGTTAATTAATAATTAACCAATAAAGGAATGACTGGGTTCTAGGACACTTTAAACCAATATATGATCTCTGCCACCTTTTATGCAACTTCTCAAGAAAAAGTTTTTGATTCACATTATTGTCTTATTTCTTTATTATTTAATTATTCTTTCTTTTATAAAAATGTTTTTGAACTACAGCTAGGGGTTTTAGCTAGTAGATTTGAATTTTTTAAAAAGAATCTTAAAATATATGACATGAACATAGATTCAGGGATAGATTTCTATTATTTTGAACAATTATCCAGTTGATAAGAATGTTATGTTTTAAATAGTTTAGACATTATTAATTCTTCATAATGAGGAACACATCTGGAGTTTTACGGCTTATTAGCTTCTTTGAACTTCAGAGTACATAGCTATTAGCATCACTGGGTAGGCTTTTTAAACACAGTTTGTAGTAAAATGTTCATATTATTCAAAGCAGTCTACAATCTCTATCAACACACCAGTGATGTTCTTAACAGAAATAGAAAAAAATCTTAAAATTTATGTGAAATGCAAAAGACTCAAAGCCAAACAATCTTAAGGACAAATAACAAAACTGGAGACGTCACAATACCTCACTTCAAACTATACAGTAAATCTATAGGAATCAAACAGCGTGGTACTTACATAAAATCAGATATGGACTAATGGAAATAAATTTATGCATTTATAGCGAACTGATTTTTAACAAATGCATCAAAAAACACATTAGGGAAATAATCTTTTAAATAAATGCTCCTGGGAAAACTGGATATCTACATGCAGAAGAATGAAACTAGATCACCACATTAAGAAATAAACTAACAATTGAGAAAGACTTATATGTAAAACCTGAAACTATAAAACCACTAGAAGGAAAAATAAGGGAATCACCTCATGTTTTGGACTAGGCAAAATTTCTTTTGCAGACTGCAAAAACATAGGTAACAAAAGCAAAAACAAATGAGGGATTACAAACCAAAAACCATCTGCACAGCAAGGAAACAATCAATAAAGAGACAACCTGCACAGTGAAGAAAGGTATTTGCAAATTATGTATCTGATAAGAGGTTAATATCTAGAATATATAAGAAACTCAACTAAATAGTAAAAAAATAAAAATTGGACAAAAGATCTGAATAGATATTTCTCAAAAGTAGGCATACAAATGGCCAACAAATACATACAGATAAGCTCAGTATCACTAATCTTAAAAAAAGTAGATAAAATTACAGTGATATATTACCTCATCCTGGTTAGAATGCCTATTATCAAACAGACAAAAAAATAACACATGCTGATGAAGATGTGAAGAAAGAGGAACTCATACACTTTTGATGGGATGTAAATTAGTATAGCCATTCATACAATTTGATGGGATGTAAATTAGTATAGCCATTATTGAAAGCAAGTATGGAGGTTCCTCCAAAAATGGAAAATAATCCCACTACTGGATATACATCTTAAGGAAATGAAATCAGTATTTTGAAGTGATATCTGCACTCATGTTTATTGCAATCATAATAGCCAAGGTAATGGAATCAACCTCAGTGTCCATCTGCAGATGAATGGATAAGGAAAATGTGGTCTATATGCAATAGAATACTATTTAGTCATAAAACAGAAGGAAATCTTGTTATTTGAAATAACATGAATAGACTTAGAGGACATTGTGTTAAGTTAAATAAGCCAGGCATAGAAAGAAAAACACTGCATAAATCTTACTCATAAATGTAATATAAAAATGTTGATCTTATAGAAGTAGAGATCAGAGAATAGTGGCAACCAGAAGCTGGGGAGGGTGGTGGGGTGGGAGGAATGTGAGAGGTTGGTCAATGAGAACAAAGTTACAGTTAAACAAAAAGAATAAATTCTGATGTTCTGTCATGTAGTAGGAAATGCACTTCAAAATAGCCAGATGAAACGATTTTGAATTTTTTTCACCATAAAAAATGATAAATGTTTAATATGATGGATATGCTGTCATGATTTGGTTGTTATACAATGTATGCATGCTTTGTATATCACACTGTACCCCATCATTATGTACAATTATTGTTATTTTTTTTTTGAGATTGAGTTTCGCTCTTGTTACCCAGGCTGGAGTGCAATGGCGCGATCTCGGCTCACCACAACCTCCGCCTCCTGGGTTCAGGCAATTCTCCTGCCTCAGCCTCCTGAGTAGCTGGGATTACAGGCACGCGCCACCATGCCCAGCTAACTTTTTGTATTTTGAGACGGGGTTTCACCATGTTGACCAGGATGGTCTCGATCTCTTGATCTCGTGATCCACCCGCCTCGGCCTCCCAAAGTGCTGGGATTACAGGCTTGAGCCACCGCGCCCGGCCTATGTACAATTATTACATATCACTTATAAATTCAAAAAATGGAGCTGAGAGTTCCATCTAGGTTATCTGAGTGACAAAACCTGCCCTCTAAAACAGACATCCAAATTGTTTCAAAGAAAGGCAGTCTTACCATTGGAAAGCTGTATGCTTAGATTTCTATTGGAATTGAAAGAAGTAAATCTTAGGTGTGTTTCTTTTTAACAAACGTTAGTTTTGTTGTGTAGCAAGTATAATTCCATAATTTGAAATTACATTGCCTTTTCACTACTCTACACACAAAACAACAACAACAACAAAACAAACAAACAAAAACCCAATTGGCTGGATTCCACTCTCAAAATTCTTAATTCAGTGGGACCTGTGGTAGGGGGTAGGGTGCTTGATAATCTGCATTTCTAAGTTCTCAAATAATTCTGACACTGCTGATCTGAGGATAAGATTTTGAAAACCATGGTTTTAGAGGATTGGTACATTGCAAGGTATAATATTTGTAGAGTCAATCAGACACTTCTTGCAATGTCAATAAGCTATAGAGAGGGTGTACATGATGGGAGTTGTTGATTCAGAAAGTATCTACAGGTATCTGTTCTACTAGTTGATCATGATTAAGTATTTTTAAAATAGTATCAGTAATTTCTAACATTTCTATAAGGATTACTTTGTGCCAGGTTGTGCTCTAGGTACCTGATACACTCATTCAATCTTCATAACATTCCTGGAATTACCATCCCCGTTTTACTGACAAAGCAAACTGAGGCACAGAAAAGCAAAGTTTTCCTAGTTCTGCAAGCCTGTTGGGATTTAAATCCAGGGAGTATTGCTCTTGACCCCATGAGCATAACCCTACACTATAATACCTCTCAAAATAATGACTTCTTTCTAACATTTGTCTCAATTTGTTTTGGTCTATTCTGTGAACCCAGTCTCATATCAGCTTAGAAAGTGTAGTATAAACTAATGTTTTCAGATAAGTCTTCACTAGGCAGTCTATTATTAAGCACATGTATTCAAATCAGAGGTGTTACATAAATCTGATAATAGATGCTAAAAGCCAGTTGAGTACAAATGAATATCCCCAGTGCCCATTTCTTCACTGAGTTGTATTTTGTGACTGGAAAACGAGCATAGTTTATGTTTCAATCAAGACAACCACATAAGTTTATTTTTGCACAAAGCATTTTTGGAAAATAGGGTTTATCATTGTATCAACATTCATTATGGTAATTCTCCTTAAATACCACTTTACAATGCTGCTGGCTCCTTTATTTCCTTAACTGAGGTTTCCAGAGGGAGTGTGTGTGTGTGTGTGTGTGTGTGTGTGTGTGTGTGTGTGTTTGTGTTTGTCTTTAAATATCCCATCTTTTTTCTTTCTCAAACTTTAAAAAAAAATTTATCCATAAATGCTCCTAGAAAACTATGTTTGCACAAGAGTTAGACAAAAAGTACTGCCTTGGTCTATTCATCTATTTATTCTGTCACATGATTGCTTTAGTGTGTTTGAAGCACTATTTTGGAGCCAGACATAATCACATTCTGCAGTTCCTCACCTTATTAACTGACAGAGCACTGTTCCTATTAGACAATTGATCCTGGGCAGATGAAGCCATTAAAAACAGTACTGATTATCTGAAGAGAGGCGACAGCAATGCAGGCTGCCTCACTTCCTTTTATGCTTAGGGAAGTTGATATTCCAGACAAATAATAATTGATATGCAGTCTGTCTTAATTGTGGTTGTTAACAGCCAGTATTATAATGACAGGCTGACAGTTTCTGTCTAGTCTATTGTATGTTTATTTCAGAATCCAAGACCTACTGCGTAATCTTTCTGGTTAACCTGAACTTCATAGAATACATTTTATAATGTCTCTGAAATACGAACTTCACAGCTAATCCCAGTTTTTGAGTTATTTTGTACATATTTCTGGGTTTCAGATGTTTATCTTAGACAAGCAAGCTGCCCAAAACTATGTGGACATATAGCACAGCATGTGTGGGTAAGGAACAGCTAGACAGATAGGTTGGAAAAGCATAACACATGCGTGCGCGCGCGCACACACACACACACACACACACAAACACACTCAGAGAGAGAGAGGAGACAGAGGGCAAGAGAGAGAGGGGAACCCTTCTGTGTCTATTGTGTTTATTCCTAAGCAAAAACTTTTGGTATAGATTCCAATTTGACTCAATCAGTTGTAGTATAATACAAAGCTGGGTTAGGCTACGTAAGACTAAGGTAAAAATTCTTTCATTTCTTTTATTTCTGTTCATAACAAACATTATATCATAACTACATATGAATTGAAATTTTTCTAGAGCTTGACATATAATTAGCAAATATCTGACAAAATCTCAATATTGCTATCATTTTTCACATTATATGTCTTTTGCAAGACTCAAGTCTTCCATTAACGGATACAACATTAAGTTAATTGTCTCAAAGGACAGTTGTTCCTCAGCATGAAACTATTACAAAAGCATATTCAGACTACCAATCTTCCTGTTCAGAATGACTGGTGTTCCCAAAAAACCTTCTTCTTCAGTGTTTCCACAGAGGGCATACATAGAAATTATGGCCTTTGTATGTATCAGTAGAGTCAAAGAAGAGGATGCTTGGGACAAGGGGGACTTACCTGGAAGCCCAGGCCTTTCTATGACCACAAGAGCTGAAGGAATTGGTATCCATCATCTTAGTACATCTGTAGCCTTTCCTATTGTGCCATACTGGTTAGGCAGTTCTGAAGGAAAGTGCATCGTGGCAATAATTGGAGTTGACTGAATCACAAAAATAATCTCCTCTACCTCACCAAAACCAACACACACACACACACACACACACACACACACACACACACACACACACACAATTTTCCCTCCAAGTCATTCAGAACAAATATTCCTGCTATAAACCATCCTCCATTATTTCTCGTCACTTTTAGGTTATCAAACAACTTCTCTTCTGGTAAAGAATAAGGGATATGTTTTGCTTTTTGAAAATTGCTACTTCCAGCTGGGTATACTCGTGTATGCCTGTAGTCCCAGCTACTTGGGAGGCTTAGATAGAAGGATCACTTGAGCCCAGTAGTTTGAGGCAGTAGTGAGCTGCAGTTGCACCCTGCATTCCAGCCTGGGTGACAGAGTGAGAGCTTGACTCAAAAAAGAGATGGGATACTTTCCCATCTCTCATTTCGGTCTTGCTAGTGGTTGTTAACGTTCTTTGCTGAGTTATAACTGCCTGTTGGTTGGTCAAAGACATTACTTCTTCAAGACTCTGCTCAGCTGTGAATTTTCTATGCTACTCTAAAGATACCTTGTCTCCAAACCAACTTTAAAAAATTTACCTTTTAGCAAATCCTTTTCTTTTATTAGTAGCAAATTAGAGCTGTCCAGTTTAAAAAATCCCTAGTGCTTTGTCAGACCAGTGTGGAAGTGAGGAGTTTGGGATGTCAGACAGTGGGGGTAATAATATAAAAGCCAATGTTATGTGTTGTGATAATTCTAACACCAGCGGAAACATGTAAGTTCTTTTTTTATTTTAATATGTTTGCATGTGTGTTTTATAAATATTTTATTTAGTAACAGTTTTAGATTTATAGAAAAAATGCAAAGATATTTCTGAACATTCCCATATTTTCAACACTCAATTTCCCCTTTCATTAACAGTTTACATTAGTAAAGTATATTTATTACAATTAACAAACTAAAATAGATTTCATATTATTAAATAAAATTCAGGCTATGTGCTGTGGCTCAGGGATATATTCCCAGCACTTTGGGAGGCTGAGGCAGGTGGGTCTCTTGAGCCCAGGAAGTCTAGGTGACAGACCAAGGCCCCCTCTCTCAAAAAAATTAAATAAAAAATAAAATTGAAATTAAATAATGTCTATATTTATATTTCATTGGCTTTGCCTAATAGCTTCTTATTGTCCCTGGGTTCCATAAAGGATTTCATGTTACATTTAGCAGTCATTTCTCCTGGGCTTTTCCTGGGCTGTAATATTTTCTCATACTTTTCTTTTTTTTTTTTTTATTACTGTGACAGTTTTGAGGAACACTGGTCAAATATTTTGTAGACTGTCCCTCAGTTGGGATTTGCTTAGTGTTTTTCTCATGATTAGACTGAGGATTATGTTTTGCGGGGAGAAGATCACAGAGGTAAAATGCCCTTCTCATCAACTCATACCCTATCAATGGTACATCCTATCAACAAGACTTTATCACTGTTGATATTGGCCATGATCACCTGGCTGAGGTAAGGTTTGTTAGGTTTTCCTACTGTAAAGTTATTATTTCCTCTTTTTCCCTAGTCTAATCTTTGGAAAACAGTCATTATGTATAGCCTATACTTAAGGAGTGAGAAGTTATCCTTCTAAGAGGAGTATTCTCAGCAAATTGACACAAGAACAGAAAAGGAAACACCGTATATACTCACTCATAGGTGGGTGATGAACATTGAGAACACATGGACACAGGGAAGGGAGCACCACACACTGAAGTCTATTGGGGGAAATAGGGGAGGGACAGTGGGGGGGGAGCGGGGGAGGGATGGCATGCGGAGAAATGCCAAATATGGGTGAGGGGGCAGAAGGCAGCAAAACACACTGCCACGTGTGTACCTATGCAACTATCTTGCATGTTCTGCACATGTACCCCAAAACTTAAAATGCAATAAAAATTAAAAAACATTTAGAATCTGTTTATTCTCCCCAACTTATTTATTTATTTATTCCTTTATGTAACAATGGACTCATACTATTTTACACTTTGGGTTATAATCCAATACTATGTTATATTATTGCTCAATTGTTTTAGTTTTGGCTGTTGGGATCTCTTTTGGTTCTTGTGTCATTTTAGGATATCTTTGCATTGTAAGATTTTTGAAATAGACTTCCTTTTTTTAAAATTTCACTTTTAAGTTCTGGGATACATGTGCAGAATGTGCAGGTTTGTTACATAAGTGTACATGTGTCATGGTGGTTTGTTGCACCTATCAACTTATCACCTAGGTTTTATGCCCCACATGCATTAGATATTTGTCCTAATGCTCTCCCTCTTCTCGCTCCTTCCCCGCTAACAGGCCCCAGTGTGTGATGTTCCCCTTCCTATGTCTATGTGCTCTCATTGTTCAACTCCCACTATGAGTGAGGACACGCGGTATTTGGTTTTCTGTTCCTGTGTTAGTTTGTTGAGAATGATGGTTTACAACTTCATCCATGTCCATGCAAAGGACATGTACTCCTTTTTTATGGCTGCATAGTATCCCATGGTGTATATATACCACATTTTCTTTATCCAGTCTATCATTGATGGACATTTGGGTTGGTCTTTGCTATTGTGAATAGTGCCACAGTAAATGTATATGTGCATATGTCTTTATAGTAGAATGATTTATAATCCTTTAGGTATATACCCAGTAATGGGATTGCTGGGTCAAATGATATTTCTGGTTCTAGATTCTTGAGGAATCACCACACTGTCTTACACAATGGTTGAACTAATTTACACTTCCACCAACAGTGTAAAAGTGTTCCTATTTCTCCACAGCCTCACCAGCATCTGTTGTTTCTTTACTTTTTGATGATCACCATCTAGCTGGTGTGAGATGGTATCTCATTGTGATTTTGAATTGCATTTCTCTAATGATGAGTGATGATGAGCTTTTTTTATGTTTGTTGGCGCATAAATATCTTCTTTTGAGAAGTATCTGTTCATATCCTTCACCCACTTTTTGATGGGGTGGTTTGTTTTTTTCTCATAAATTTGTTTAAGTCCCTTGTTAATTATGTTAAAATCCACTTTCTTCTAATTGGGAGCTACAAGATGATCCTGGCTCATCTTCTATATTGCCTATTCTAATCCTAGAATCTGCAGTTTCTCCAAGTCACCTCAGTATGTTTTATTGGAGAATGGTATTACAGACCAATAGCTGGGGACAATGTATACTCATTGCTACTGAGGTATCATTTCTTTTAGGCCCTATCAGCTGACAGAGCAAACAATTATGTATGTATACATGAACCTTTATATACACTAACATGTTTATATGCACATACCTATAAATATTTCTATGTGAAACCATCTGTATTAAGATATACATGAGTTCATACTGATGTCTCTAACTGTAATTCAGGAAGTGATAGAATATTGACATTCTCACCTGATATTAAAGTCCCCCCAGCGAGTTACTGGACTCCAAGTACAAAGTCAACTCACATTTAAATATCATTCTTACTGCATAGCTCTGAAATACTCCCCTTTGTACAAATCGTTTTCACTTCGCCTAAGAAAATAATTTCTTTCTCTTGAATTTCCAGGCCACTTCAGTGAGACTCCCTCATTTCCTCTGCTTCCATGTCTATATGTAAATTATTTGAGAAAACAGTAATAATACTCCATGCTCATACCTTCCTGAAAACACACTTATTACACACTTTAGGTATATGGTCTTGGATGGGAAATTCATTTTTAAATATATTATTTGCACACGTTAGACATATTTGAATATATATATGTTTGTTGTTTATTTTATACATATACAGCTATATGGAAGTAAATAGTCAAATATTAATTGAAAGCGAATCATGGGTATCATTGTCATAGAACTGTAGTATTTCAGGACTGAAAAAAAATTAGAAACCATGTACTCCCTTCCTTTTCTTATGCATTACCCTTTTAATAATATCCCCTATTCACACAGTGCTGAAATACATACAGTTTATTTTAATAAGCATCCCCCAAGCAGCTCCTTCTCTTGTAACTTTCTCTAGTAAACCCTGTTATCTTATGCCATAACATGTATTGGATATTTTAATAATTGTGCCATTATCTATAAATGTGGACACTTTTTAAATATTTAGACTTAGTTACATAAATGCCTTTATTGGTCAGCTTGTTGTCAACAAGTGACTTGAGTATATTTTCATTTTCACAGTTCAGAAGTTGTTTCAAAATTGAAATGAAGACATACTTTAGTTATTCTTTGCCAGGTTGTTTTTTTTATTTCTTTTGAGCACCAAATGATAATGAAGAAAATAGTATCTAAGAGAAACCATGAAGACCAAAGTCCACAGAAAGTTGCCAAAAATAAAAATGAATCCCACAAAAGCCAAAGTCTAAGATCTCCTGATCCAAAGAATCTGGAGATAATTAAAATATTTCAATAGAGGTTCAATCCAGGCCATTTCACTGAATTAACAAAAGCAAGAAATGTAGCAAGAATATCAGTATTCATATATCATATAGGACATATAAATTACGTTTGTTCTTCCCAAAGTACCTGTTTATAAGAAGAGAGAAATGCACTAAGAAAAGAATAAAAATGGTTATCCAGGCAGAAATAAGTTAATGGTCATTTTATTTTTTTGAGGCAGTACTCATCTATAGGACGAACAGCCAACTAGAAGAAACATCAATTTCCCTTAATTTGTTCACAAATAATACAGAATTTACTGAAGTGGTGCTAGAACGAAGCTCAGGATACAAACAGCCATGAAGTTGATCATTTTCCTTTTTCAATCATTTTCTCTATTTGAACTCTAGTGATAAATGGCTTGAGTTTGAGGAAGTTCAGAGAATCTACTGCTAGTTCTTTCTGCATTAATTTCTGAGCCATTCCTCTGCCCTGCTGCCATGAAGTTGATCATTTTCCTTCTTCAATCCTACCCTTTATTTGAACCTTAGTGACAAATTGCTTGAGTTTGAGGAAGTTCAGAGAATCTTGTGCTGGTTCTTTGTGCGTTAATTTCTAAGACATTTCTCTGCCCTGTTGGTGTTTGGCAAACAGGCATACTCAAAGAATTTCAAACTAAGAATGATATGAACTGTGTTTTAATATTGATCTTTTAACTTATAAAGGCTTTGGTTAATCCCCTGAACTTCCTGAATCATATAATGATGAAAAACTAACCATGATATATAAACATGTATTAGACACCAACTATTTGCTGGGCATTGTGCTATGTTCAGGTGTTAGAGTGGTGAACAGGAATCATTCTCCCTTCAAGCTTTCCTATCTAGTATTTATATTAATTATGTAAACAAATAACTACACTTCCATATGACAAACATTATTATACCTGTTCGAAACAGGGTAATACAATCTATAGAAAAAATAGAAAATTTAAAAACATAACATGTTTGTGAAATTTCAAATAGTTTATAGTATTTGAAACTTGGATTGTATGACAGGAGTTTAAGAGATGATATTCATCCTAAACCATTTGAAATTTATCCTATAGTCCCTATAGTCAATGCATAGTTATTAAATAATTTTATAAAAGTTGCATTGTGGGAATATAGTAGTGCTAAAGAGAATAGAATTTGGAGTAGGAGGACTGGAATCCTAAAAATAGGTTGTAGAGGGTCTATTTCCACAGTTCAGATAAAGGTAGTTGGATTAATAAAAAGGAAGAAGATGTATTGAGAGATATTGCAACTTATTCTGGAAGGGTTTTAAAGATTCTGTAAGATGATAGAGGCAATAGAAACTTTTAAGATGTGAATTATTTCATTAGGAACCTAATATAAATTCCTAATATTAAACTCTTATATTGCAAAGTATCAAACAGGAAGATATAACTGGCTTGTGTGAATTTCTGGTGGTGCCGCCCTATTTGAGTTTATCAAAACAAAAATTTCTGTAATTCAAAAAATCATTTTTAAATGACAGTTTCACTTTACTTTCTTAGGGTCAGTTTGCTAAGATGGGTTTGATTGCCTGATTTGGGGTTAATATCCACACTGTGGATGCCTGGATATGTGTGTGAGAGGTTGCAAAGTTCCTATGACTGGTTCGTACAATAGAATTGATTGGCATTTTCCTGAAAGCAGAGTACTCAGTCTTCTCAAACTGAATTAAGTGGTCAAATTCACCTTCGGTTTAATGTCACTTCTTGACAACCACAGATAGAATTGGTTACTCTTTATTCTCTATTTACAGTGCTTTGTAGTTACCTTTCTGGATATTTCATTCTTCATTTATTCACCAAGTATTTATTGACAGCCTGCAATATCTCAACACTGTGCAAGGCACTAGACACAGCAGTGAAACAAATACACACAGTCCTTTCTCTCTTCCAGCTTAGATCCAGCTTGTTTGTCTTTTTAAAAGTAGAAGCAGGGGCTTAAATTCTTATTGGAGGGTCTAACAGCATTTCACACATTTTGACTTGAAAAAGAACACACATCCCAAAATGAAATAGTGAAGAACTCTCTTAGATCTTTTTTCCTCCAACAAATTTTCAGGTCAGATCAGATTGTTTTGTGTCTCTCATTAAACTAAGCGTGTGTGAGTGGCCAACCTAAAGCATCTTTTTTCTTTTCCAAGAGTAGCCCTTGATTCTGCTCTGTTTTATCTTGAAAGACCTTTCTTATTTTGATTAGTTTTACTTTATTCTATCATGAGAAGAAAAAAATGACTTGCATGAATAAGCTTAAATAAAATAACGAAAGAATATTTTTGAGCCTAAAATAATTAACCATCTGACCCTGTGGGAAACATGCTGCATTCTTTGCTTTTGTTGAGAAGAAAACATAAATTATTCACTAAAGAATAAAAAACCCTTTCATTGTTGTCAGCCTCTAATTTGTTTCCCTCCAATTACTCCTTCATATTCAGTTGAGGTTGAAAAGCTTCTGAGCATTTATATATTACTAGGACTGATTTTATGAAAGTCAAAATGTAACAAAGTATAATACAAATTTTAGTGAATGCATTTTTAAAACTTTATTTTAAAATAAAAAAGCAATTGAAAGAAAAGAATGGGAAATCAGTTGGGGTTAAACCAATACTTTTTTTTCCTGTGAATATTTTAAGTTGATCTTTAACAATGAAAAGTATTTGTGGAGTTGTTTTCTATTTTTAGAATAAATAAGGAAGGTTCTTTGTAGATGTTTCGGTAAATTACTTACAGACATCTGTACTAGAAATTTTGAATACCAAAGTGCCCAGTGAAACTTTCACTCATTCATTTATCAAACTTTCATTGTACTCTTGTTATGTATCAAATGCTGTCATCAGAGTAATGGAATAATATTTTAGAAAAAAAATGCTTGTGTTGTCAAGGAATTATATTTAGTAAGAGAGTCAAAATATGTACACACATAACTATAAAATAAAGCAGGGATATTTCTGACAAGCACAAAAATGCTCTGCATTTAGCCTGTTTAAAACAATATTGAAATTATGAAATATTTAAAACAGATCATTTTAGCAAATAATAGACATTCATATTTACCTTACTTTGATTTAATAAATGTTGACATTTTGACTTATTTACCACACGTTGTTTTTTTTTTATAAATATAATGCTATAAAAACGATTAAAGCTCATTTCTATTCCATGCTGCTCCTTTCTCCCTAATGTAACTATTTTCCTGAAGTTGTTATGTAATCTCTCTCTGTTTTTATATATTTATTATATAGTTGTAATCCAACAGAATATGGTTTTATGTATTTTAAAATTTAACATGAATCCTATGTTTTTGTTGTATTGTTTGGATAATTTTTACTGTAACATTATGCCTTCAATCCAATGTTCCATTCCTCACAAAGACTTGCATTTAACTCAATACACATTTTTTACCACATATGTGTATGTGCGTGCTAAATTATATATATATATATGTGTTAATAATTGCACTTCAAGTTCTGGGGTACATGTGCAGAACATGCAGGACTGTTGCATAGGTACATACATGGCAATGTGGTTTGCTGCCTCCATCCTCTCATCAGGTATATCTGGCATTTCTCCCCATGTTATTCCTCCCCAACCTCCCTACCCCCACTGTCCCTCCCCTATTCCTCTCCAACAGACTCCTGTGTGTAATGCTGCCCTCCTCTGTCCATGTGTTCTCATTGTTCAACACCTGCCTATGAGTAAGAACATGCCGTGTTTGATTTTCTGTTCTTGTGTCAGTTTGTTGAGAATGATGGTTTCCAGATTCATCCATGTCCCTGCAAAGGACACAAACTCATTGTTTTTTATGGCTGCATAGTTTTCCATGGTGTATATGTACCACATTTTCCTTGTCTAGTTTATCATCAATAGGCATTTGGGTTGGTTCCAGGTCTTTGCTATTGTAAACAGTGCCACAATGAACATAGGTGTGTATGAGTCTATATTAGAATGATTTACAACTAACAAAGGATGTTAAGGACCTCTTTAAGGAGAACTACAAACCACTGCTCAAGGAAATAAGAAAGGACAGAAACAGATGGAAAAACATTCCATGCCCATGGTTAGGAAGAATCAATATTGTTAAAATGGCCATACTGCCCAAAGTAATTTATAGATTCAATGCTATCCCCATCCAGCTACCTATGACTCTCTTCATAGACCTGGAAAAAAACACCTTATTACCTCATGTGAAGCCAAAAGAGAGCCCACATAGGCAAGACAATTCTAAGCAAAAAGAACAAAGCTGGTGGCATCATGCTACCTGACTTCAAACTATACTACAAGGCCACAGTAATCAAAACAGCATGGTACTGGTACCAAAACAGAGATATAGACCAATGGAACAGAACAGAGGCCTCAGAGGCAATGCCACACATCTGCAACCATTTGATCTTTAACAACCTGACAAAAATAAGCAATGGGGAAAGGATTCCCTGTTTAATAAATGGTGTTGGGAAAACTGGGTAGCCATGTGCAGAAAGCAGAAACTGGACCCCTTTCTGACACCTTACATTAAAATTAACTCCAGCTGGATTAAAGCCTTAAACATAAGACCTAATACCATGAAAACCCTAGAAGAAAACCTAGGCAAAACCATTCAGGACATAGACATAGGCAAGGACCTCATGACTAAAACACCAAAGCATTGGCAACAAAAGCCAAAATAGACAAATGGGATCTAATTAAACTCCAGAGTTTCTGTACAGCAAGAGAAACAATCATGAGAGTGAACTGGCAACCAAAAGAATGGGAAAAGATTTTTGCAATCTAACCATCTGATAAACGGCTAATATCCAGAATCTACAAAGAACTACAACAAATTTACAAGAAAACAAACCCATTGAAAAGTGGGTGAAGGATATTAACAGACACTTTTGAGAAGAAGACATTTATGTCACCAACAAACATATTAAGAAATGCTCACCATCACTGGTCTTTAGAGAAATGCAAACCAAAAGCACATTGAGATATCATCTCATGCCAGTTAGAATGTTGATCATTAAAAAATCTGGAGACAACAGATGCTAGAGAGGATGTGGAGAATCAGGAACACTTTTACATTGTGGTGGGAGTGTAAATTAGTTCAACCATTGTGGAAGGCAGTGTGGCAACTCCTCAAGGACCTAGAAATAGAAATTCCATTTGACCCAGCAATCACATTACTGGGTATATATCCAAAAGATTATAAATCAATACACTTTTAATAAACTGCACTGACCCCATTCAATTAGGTCCATTCCTGTTGCTTGCATCTAGTAACCTGTCTGACATAGCTTACTAATAGTTACCATTATTGAAATTGTCACCTTGTGCCAAATGCTGTTCTCAGCTTTTGCAAGTAATAAACCATTTAGTTCTCATAGCTAATCTCTAAGTTAGATAGTATTGTCACTTACATTTTGGGGAAGAGGGCCCTAACAGAAACACTTTGCCTAGACTTACATAATTAGTAAGTGATTGAATTGCTTTTGAACTTAGGAATTATAGTTTCAGAACCCAGAATTCCCACTTCACATTTGCAATTGTGTTACCTGCCAATTCACATCTTTTGCTCTATTACTATACTGGCATATCTGTAATTTTCTTACTTATAGGAGGTTATTTCTGAAGAGATTAATCTTATGACAATTCCTGTCATTAAAATATATTTTTCCAATATAAGAATCCTCCTCTATATTTGTTTCAGTGACTTTTATTGTACAGAAGGTTATGCTTTTAAAATAATAAATAATGTCAATTATTTCCTTTTTTGTTAGTGCTTTTTATGACTTGCTCAGGAAATATCACCATATATTTCCTATACAAATCATAAAGTTCTTATCTAATATTTTTATGCAAACACATAAAAATATTCTTTTACATTTTCTTCAAAGTTTTTGTCAACGTTTGTGTTTTAGTATCTTTATTTGTAATTTATACAGACAGGTAAAAATGTAATTGCCTTTCAATGTGAATAAATAACTAAATAGTAATGAGTAGTTTATTTATAGGTTTTGTATTCAAGTACAGTAGTAAAGCAACATATCACTGAACCAATATCATTCTATTTTAATAATTACTGGCAAAATATATTCTCATATTTGAAAAGGCAAATTCTCTCTACTTATTTTTTCATGGGAATTGCCATATAAAATTTGTTTTAGCCTTTTAATCTATAAAATTTTAAGGATAAAATTTCAAATTTTTCCCCTAAGAACATTAAACCATGTTATTAGACTTATTACTAAGTACTTTTTTGTTATTGTTGGTCCCATTTTGAATTGTATACATTGTTTTATTATGTTTTGTCTAATTGAGTTTTACTGATGTGTAAGAAACTTCTTATTTTGTGAACCATAAAGAAATTGCTTTTTTTTTTTTTTTTTTGAGACGGAGTTTCGCTATTATTACCCAGTCTGGACTGCAATGGCACAACCTCGGGTCACCGCAACCTCCGCCTCCTGGGTTCAGGCAATTCTCCTGCCTTAGCTTCCTGAGTAGCTGGGATTACAGGCACGCGCCACCATGCCCAGCTAATTTTTTATATATTTTTTAGTAGAGACGGGGTTTCACCATGTTGACCAGGATTTGTCTCGATCTCTTGACGTCATGATCCACCCACCTCGGCCTCCCAAAGTGCTGGGATTACAGGCTTGAGCCACCGCACCCGGTCGACAACTTTTTAATTCCGGCAGACTGCCTATAGTTTCTTTTCATGTTCATCAGAAAGAATGATGTTGATGGAAGAAAATGGCAATTTTCTTGCTTTTCTACTTCTAATAATATTTTCTCCTGGATTTATTGCATTTGTAGGAATTGAAAAATATTTTGAATATTTATTGCATTGTGTAGGAAGTGAAAAATATTTTACTGACCTAAAGGAATGTTTCTCACATCATCATTTATATGGCTTTTTACTTTCTTTTTTTTTTTTTTAACTTTTGTGTAGGGGTTAACTAGCTCTTTATCAGTTCAAACATTTTTTACCCCTATATGTTAAGTTTTTAACACAAATGACTGTTAAATATCAAAACCTACTTCTCAACATTTTATACCAAGCACACAAAAAAGTTATATCTATATCCAGACATATTGGTATATATCTAGAGATTGGATACATCTAGAAGTTGGAGATCACCAAAGGCAAATAGATATTCATAAGGCAACCCGAGAGGAAAAGTTAGATTGCTCGCTTACGAATGACCAATTAAAACAGCACAGCCAACAGGTAATAATTCACAAGATCAAAGTATGACATTTTAGTCTGGGTATGATGGCTCTTGCTAGTAATCCTAGCACTTTGGGAGGCCAAGATGGGAGTATCACTAATGATAAGGAGGTTGAGACCAGCCTGATCAACATAGCAAAACCTCATCTCCATAAAAAAATTTTAAAAAATGACATTTTGAAGGGATTATGAGAAAAAAACTGAAACATATATTTAGCGTATCTAAATAGATCTTTATAAAAAGAAAGCAAATGATCTCAAAAAAATAGTTTGATCTAAAGTAAAGGAATGTCTAAGTAATATGTATAGATTGAAGGAAAATGATCCCAGAAGATTAATTAGGGATGCCAAAAGAAATAAATAAAAATAAAAAAAGAAATATAGCACAGAGAAGTTATTAAAATACTATATAAACTGTAATTCTTTTTGGTGTTATAGCAATGTTAATAATATAAGTAATAATTATTATCGGTACTTGGAAAGGTTAAATAGATAAAAATAAATAAAAATAGCCAATAAATTTGGATGTAGAATCAAGATTAAGAATTCTGAAAAATTATTTGGAATTTGATACACATACATTGTACATTTTTAAGAATAATCACTATTAGAAAAAGAACAAATAAGGCCGGGCGCAGTGGCTCATGCTTGTAATCCCAGCACTTTGGGAGGTGAGGTGGACGGATCATGAGGTCAGAAGTTCAAGACCATCCTACCAACATAGTGAAACCTGGTCTCTACAAAAAAATACAAAAATTAGCTGGGCGTAGTGGCGTGCACCTGTAGTCCCAGCTATTTAAAAGGAGGCTGAGGCAGGAGAATTGGTTGAACCTGGAGGTGGAAGTTACGGTGAGCCAAGATCTCGTCACTCCATTCAGCCTGGGTGACAGAGTGAGACCCCCTTTTTTTTTTTTTTGATGGAGTCTCACTCTATCACCAGGCTGGGGCAGTGTTACAATCTCAGCCCACTTCCCAGGTTCAAGCGACTCTACTGCCTCAGTCTCCTAAATAGCTGGGCCTGCAAGCATGCACCACCATGCCCAGCTAATTTTCTTTTTCTATTTTTAGTAGAGATGGGGTTTCACCATGTTGGTCAGAATGGTCTCGATTTCTTGACCTCATGATCCACCCACCTCGGCCTCCCAAAGTGCTGGGATTAAAGGCATGAGCTACTGCACCCAGCTTTTTTTTTTTTTTTTGTATTTTTAGTAGAGATGGGGTTTCACCATGTTGGCCAGAATAGTCTCAATCTCTTGACCTTGTGATCTGCCCACCTTGACCTCCCAGAATACTGGGATTATAGGCGTGAGCCAGTGTGCCTGGTCACAAGTCAGTTTCAAAGCTGTTAGGTTGCACTGTAGAAGGTGGGCATATCTATACCTGGAACAATGGGGAAGGGGTTGTGGCAAGGTAAGGAAACTGTCCATGTGGGAGTTTACTTAGCACAGGCTGTCAAGGCCCAAATATAGCAAGCAAGGTAGCTGTGTAGTATTTGTGGATACAGGGTTGTATAATAGCAAAATTGGGTGTTAGAGAAGAACTTTCATGAGCAGAAACCAACTGTCGTGAAACATCAGAGCTCCTTTAAGGGGGGGAAGAATGACCTCACATGATTTCTCAGGGTAAGGCTGATGCCACCTGGGAGAGTCGAATTTGCTGGAGCTTTCAGAGTCTGAGGTGGGTCAGCAAGGTATTTTCACAGATGGCTGACTTGGCATATGTTATCAGAGCTGGGGCAGAACAAGCAGGCGTCCTCATAGGAGTCATGGCTCAACATAGATTGTGCAAATGTATGTTTGATGAGGGAGGTATTTCTTGAGAAGGAAATAATGGCAGCAATGGAACATTGGTCAAATACAGTCAATTAGTTTATAAAAATCACAGATAACAATAAACTAGAATTACCTTGTAATGTTGGATTGAATAATAATGGAAGGTAGTTTTGTAAAGTATTTTGACATAAATAAATAGATACAGAAATATTTTCTAATTCTCTACACTAAGAGGGCCTGAGAGTAGTGACATTTCCATGGCAGTAAGCACATCTGTTACCCAAGTAAAGATGATCTTTGACTCTTATTTATTGTATCAGAAAGAATGTGCTCAAAGAATAATGAGAACATAATGAAAGTACACAGGAGGCAGAAGCTGGGTCAACATGATTATCAAAACCAATAATGACAGTAGTGGATTATAACCCACAAATAAAATAGGATATAGATTATGAGTCTATGTTGATATAAATAAATAAACCACAGGTTCAATGAGGCATGGGTATTTATATAACTTCAACCTCCTCTCATTTATAATTAACTATTTCTTAATTATAAATTGAAAACCAAAATTGCTATGTGGTTGGGAAGTCTCATAGACATCACCTTAAATAAGTAAACAAAATGGATATATCAGCAATGAGTAAAATAAAATTGTATGTCACCTGAGAAGATGCAACAGGAGGAAAACAGTCTCACTTCTGCGATATTTCTAATAACATAAAACAGGACTAACCATGAAGAACATCAGACAATTCTAAATTGAGAGCCTATACAATTAATTGCTGGAATATTAAAAACCGTCAAGGCCACTGACAGGAAAGATGGAGGAACTGCCCCAGAGTGAAGGAGACAAAAGATACATGACCACTAAAGGTGATGTGAGAATCTTAGCATTTTGGGGACATTTAGTGAAAATTGGGTGGAGTCTGAGGATCTTCTGGTGGTGAACAATATATACTTTTCTGCTTGTGTGGTGTAGTAGTTACTTAGGAGAATGTCCCTGATTATAGCAAAGAGACACTAAATTATTATGAAGTGAAAGAGTACCTAGTGGGCTACTTAACCTCAAAATGGTTCAGGGAAAAAAATTATGTGTATGTACTATACTTGCAATGATTCTATAAAGTACCAAAATGCATTTAATCAGGACCATTTCTAGGCTACCTGGCTCATTTATGAATTTTTATACTGATTTTAGGCAGTATCTCCTATATGGCCTGGACTAGCAGAAGTTGGGGGATTTCAGCCCCTACATATCTCATTTGGGCCTATCCTTTTGTGTAGTTTATAAACTGTGTAATCACACATGTCAGCCCTGCATTCAAAATAATGTTTTATGTGGAATATTTTGTGCAGAAATAGAGATCTACAGTAATTTCTTTAAAAGAGAATATGATTTCCAAAATCACTTTACATTTTTCACTTACCTTTAAGACTTTGGTTTGTTTAAACAAGATTCGCAAATGTTGAAACAGAGAATACAAATGATATTGAACTCATTTATCTTCAAACAATATATGTAGGAAAGAAAAGTGCCCATTAGAAATATTAACAGTATTCTGTTTGGTATCCCTCTCATTTGGAGTACATTTAATTATAAATATAAATTATATATATCATTTAGAAACAATGTGTTTAATAATTTAAGGATTAACTGTGAATCAAAATAATTTAGTCTAGCAATAATTTAATTGCAAGTTGTTCAGAGAAGTGTACACAACCCACAATAAATATTTATTATGTGTTGAATGAGACAAAGAATATAAAAGAAGTTAACAGTTTGGCAAACATTTGTGCATTAAAAGCTTTTATTATTTGCTTAGGCATAGAGTTAATTTGAGATAAAATAATTAAAACAAACTCTATTTCTGAATTTGTGTTTTTAGATGCTGGCTATGAGGTGATTTAATCATGAAATTAAGTATGAATTAGAAAAGCTCAGATTTGCTTATTCTTCCTCATACCCTCAATAGGCCATTAATTCCTAGAAGGAGTGACTTCTGTATTAAGGACTAATCAATTCTTGCAAGGCTTTATAAAATTAACTGTATTGGCATTAGCCATTCAGTATTTTAATTGTCCCTGTAATACTTGGTCTTCTGATCTCATTGATATTTTGTTGTAATTGGAAATCAAAATGCCTAAGACTGTGGCCTAAACAGAATCCAACAACATTTACCCTGAGAAGCCTTACCTTTTAGAGTCCATCACAGCATCCTTGCTCTTTGAGTTGTTCCATCTTCTAGATACTCATAAGTTTAATATTTCTGAGTCTAACTCTGTCACAAGCTCTATGATGAAGTTCAACCGTGGAGTCATGAGAGATGGCTTCACTGTTACTGGTATCGAAACGATAACTAGGAATATTCTCTTCATATTCCCCCAATAAAATTGTGCAAACCAGGTGTGGAGGCTCATGCCTGTAATTCTAGCACTTTGAGAGGGTGAGGTGGGCAGATCATGAGGTCAGAAGTTAGAGACCAGCCTGACCAACAGGGTAAAATCCTATCTCTACCAAAAATACAAAAATTAGCTGGGCATGGTGCTGTGTGCCTGTAATCCCAACTACTCAGGAGGCTGAGGCAGAAGAATCCCTTGAACCTGGAAGGTAGAGGTTGCAGTGAGCCAAGATAGTGCCACTGTACTCCAGCCTGGGCAACAGAGAAAGACTCCATCTCAAAAAAAAAAAAAAGTATGAACTCCAAATTTACCAAGGTACATCTCTGGTTTTACCCTCTTTGGGTAAATATTTGAATATGTCCTTTATTGTTTTGGAAATAAATTTCTTTTTTTTTTTGAGACGGAGTTTCGCTCTTGTTGCCCAGGCTGGAGTGCAATGGCGCGATCTCGGCTCACCGCAACCTCCGCCTCCTGGGTTCAGGCAATTCTCCTGCCTCAGCCTCCCAAGTAGCTGGGATTACAGGCACGCGCCACCATGCCCAGCTAGTTTTTTTTTGTATCTTTAGTAGAGACGGGGTTTCACGATTTTGACCAGGTTGGTCTCGATCTCATGACCTCGTGATCCACCCGCCTCGGCCTCCCAAAGTGCTGGGATTACAGGCTTGAGCCACCGCGCCCGGCCTGGAAATAAATTTCTACAGTAGCAATTGCTATATCAGAACTTTGAGACTTTTTATAAAAGCTATTTAAAAATTTTCACCTGAACATTGTAACAAGTACATTTTTATCAGTGAGAAATCAGAGATTCCATTTCTTACCCTTGCTCACATGTGATATAATCATTTTCAAATTTTTAATTTTTATAGATGAAGGAAAATCTCCATCAAATGATTAATTTAGTATCTCTGTTTAACAGCAAACTTGATCTTTTATTTGTATTTTGAATATCTTTATTAGAGATTTAAATTTCTCATTTTTATTAATTTTTATTCATATTCCATGTCATTTTTCTATCAAAATGTTGGATGTCTCTGTGTAATGTTATATATGGGATTCTGATGAATATACAAAGAATATACACATATTCTATTATCCATATATAGGTAAGAATACATATAATACATAATATAATAGAACCATTTTCTCAGTGGGACATTTATTTTTTAATTATATTATAATATTGTCCTGATGTACAGATTTCATTTATTTTTTGTTTTTATGGACAAAGCTTTTTATGGCTTCTGACTATGATATTAAACCTATAATGGCTTTCTTCATTTTCTGTGTACATAATATTACATATGTTTTCATTTATTTATTTTTATTTTTTTGAGATAGAGTCTCGCTCTGTTGCCTAGGCTGAAGTGCAATGGAGTGATCTCAGCTCACTGCCACTTCTGCCTCCCAGGTTCAAGTGATTCTTGTGCCTCAACCTCCTGAGTAGTCTGGATTACAGTCATGCAGCACCATACTCAGCTAATTTTTGTGTTTTTAATAGCAACAGTGTTTTACCACATTGCCCAGGCTGGTCTTGAACTCTTGGGTTCGAGCAATTCACCCACCTTGGCCTCAAATGATTGCACTGATGATAGGCATGAGACACTGTACCCAATGTAATGTTATACATATTTTTTACTGTACATTTGATTTCAAATTTTTTATGTGTAAACTTAATTTACAGAATTCCAAGAACATTCGTTATTTACCTTAAGTCATGGATCCATTCATTTACTCCTTTTTGCTTCTGACTGTGGATTATTGCCTAGGCAATCTCATCTAGTCCCCTGACTTTGAAAAGCATCTATAAATGGATTTATCTCTTATTTAAATTTCCAATTCAAGTCTTTCTTCCTAGTGCTAGAGCATATGTTCAAATGCCTTCTTGAATACCCAAAGGAATATAAATTATTCTATCATAAAAACAAATGCACGTGTGTTTATTGCAACACTATTCATCAACCTAAATGCCCACCAATAATAGACCGGATAAAGAAAATATGGTACATATACACCATGGAATACTATGCAGCTGTAGAAAATAATGAGGTAATGTCCTTTGCATGGACATGGATGGAGTTAGAGGCCATTATCCTTAGCAAACTAATACAGGGACAGAAAACCAAATACTGGATGTTCTCAGGTTTAAGTGGAAGCTAAATAATGAGAACACATGGACATGTAGAGGGGAACAACACACACTGAGGCCTATCAAGAGGGCAGAGGGTGGGAGGAGGGAGTGGATTAGGAAAAATAACTGAGTAGTAGGCTTAATGCCTGAAACATGAAGTAACAAACCCCTATGACACAAGTTACCTATGTAACACACTTGCACTTATAAGCCTGAGCTTAAAAGTTTTTAAGAAAAGAAATCTCCAATTCAGCATATTGTAGACAAACTTAAAATGCTTGAGATAAAGTTCTTGATCATCTGCATTAAACAAACTAATTTCCTACACCTGACTTTGTCATCTCACTAAGTAATATCACCAAACAACATAGAAATCACTATTAATCCCTCCATTGCCTACAACCCCCAAATCCAACTCAACAAGCTCTCTTGTCAGTTTTAAATATATCTTTAATCTGTCCACTCTGTATCATCTGTCTTCGACCTCATCCAAATCACTAATATTGTTTACCTAGATATTGTATTGACCTTTTAAATAGTGTCTCTGCTTTCGTTATCATGTCTATTAATGTCTTTTACTTATGGAAGTCAAAGTGGATTTTTAAAAACACTTATTAGATATTGTTATTCCTTTGTGTGAAATCTTCCCTTCCCTTCCCTTCCCCTTCTTCTCCTTCTTCCCCTTCCCCTTCTCTTTCCTCTTCCCCTTCCCTTCTTTCCTGTCTTCTATGTTTTGATTTCCCCTGAAAAATCCTGGGAATAAAGATTCTAGTGCAAGTAAGATTTGTTTCATATTATTATTGTGGGTTTTTTTTTTGCAAATACTGGAAAGACTTGTAAATGAGTGGGGACAAGACACTAGAAACTGAACGAGTTAAGAAAATGTGTATTAATAATCCAAACACAAGGCAGAAGATTGAACTAATGGTATCGAACTAACTGTGGGGAATGCCAACCTTCCCACTCTGTGAACACACACACACACACACACACACACACACACACACACACTCTTCAAATGTCATTGCTTACTATTCGAGATATGTTAGTGTGTATTATTCTTTATTTCTCTGGCTGGCAGAAAAAATCCTTAGATATAAAAATACTGGTATAACCACAGATGTGCTGAGTATCTGAAATGGTGGAATTCAAAACCTATGGGCACTCACAATGTCTGCCTTGCATAATCTGATTTTTATGTGTATTTCCATTCTAATCTCACACTGCTCAATCCTAGTTTACTATGCTCCAGAAGTACTAGCTTCACTTATACTCTGAATTCATTTTTTATATTTAAATTATTTCATCTCCTCTTCTTATTCTTTAGGACTCAGATTAAATGTCCCCTCCTGAAGAAAGCCTTGTGGTATAAGTCTCAACACGATTGATTCCACTTTCACCTTGTGTTGAAACACTTTCACTCTGTGTTGCAGAGTATACTTCGTAGAATAAATGCACTGTACTTTGAAAATGGTTGGTCTAGAAACCGACGATGAGTCTAAAAACACAGGACAATCCAGTCTTCCTGGCCATAATAATTGGTTTGAGAATAGGCAAGTGTATATTAAAGAATTTGACCTTACCCCAGACCAGAACTTTCCTTTGTCTTTGACATCTAGCAAGTAATGTGTACCATACCAGATAGGAGTATTTTTCTTTAGGGAAGGGGATGACTGCATTGGTTTATATGACAGGAACTGCCTACACCCAAGAGACAAAGTAATTGTTGAGGATAGGGGATTTGGTTCATGTGTCAGCAGTCAGTCTGGAGACTGAAAAAAACATGTAGGCAATCAATCAACCATGCCCAATAAAAGGACCGCAACCACCCTCCCCATCCCTTGCAAACAACAACAAAAAGCACATCTCTGAACATGAAGACTCAGGTGCTTTTCCCACCTTGGCACGTGCCGGGAGGGGAACACATGCTGGCTTTACCAAAAGGACAATGAAAGCTCTGCGTTTGAAACTCTCTGCCTTATGCTCTTCCTTGGACTAATTTTTATCTGTTTCTGTTCTCCATGCTAAATTATAACTATAAGTACTTTAAAACTTCCCAGTGAATTGTGTTAGTCTTTCTAGCAAGCTATCAAATCTGAGGGTGGATTTGGGAACTCTCCAAACTTGCAGTTGGTGTCAGAAGTAAGTGAAGTCTTTATAGTTTTGCTTTCAAATCTCACAGTTTGGCTAACTCTGGGTAGCAAGAAATCTAAGCCTATGGATAAGCTTTCAAGTCACTCTTGTCTTCTGTTTTTCTCTCATGCCCAGCAAATAACCAATCAATACATCCTGCTGACATACCCATATCCAGATACCAACCTCCTCTTCAAGTCCTGCCACAGCTCTATTTCAGGCCATTATTATCTCTTACCTGGATTATTAAACTAGTCTTTTAGTAGATTTCCTTGCTTCTGCTTTGACTTCTTAAAATGTGTTCTCAAAATGGTAACCAAAGAGATACTTTTGAAACATAAATCTGATGTGATGCATTGAATTAATGTCAAAATATACATTGTCTCTGTATGGGCTCCGTCCTTCAAGGTCCTTCACCACAGGGTTCCTGTTGTGTGAGAATTATACTTTTTATCCCTCTTATGTCACACATGGTAATATTATTTGATTCGAAGGATGAAACATGAGTATAGGTGATTTTCTTTAAATTTCTAAACAGAAGTTTAAATAACCATTGCCTGATTACATTATCTTTCTTCTCTTCACACTATCATGATGCAGTAGTCACAAGTAAGTGCTGGTTTTTCATCCTGGATCCTAAAGAGAACAGAGAAAGGAACTGCAGCTAACATGTAGCTGGTGCACACTGGATACAGGACACATTTATTGTTAAAAAAAGGAAATTTCTGAATTGTGTGTTAAAGAAATATCACGTTAAAAACCTCATTGACACTGAAATTAGTACTGGGAATAGGATGTTGATATAACAACACTAACAAAAAATTATTTGGATTTGATTTCAAGGACAGTTGGACAATGATAAGAAAACTATTGTTGGGGTTTTGATATGACGGCATATGATATAAGTAGTAAAATATTTGGTGTAACTATCAAATGCAGTAAATAGTAAAAATATACCAAGTGAACTTATGGTTATAGATGAAGAGATTGGGAAAAAACTGCTATTAGGATGCTTCAGTTGCTATTGACAAGAATATAAAAGGAGTTGAACTAGGGGAGGGAAGATGAGAAAAGCTGCAACAGAGATGAAAGAATAGGAGAATACAGATAATGTAGAAATTCAGAGACATCATGGTTCAAAGATGCAGCTATTTCTTATCTACAAATAAAAGAAAAATATAAACAAAAGCAACAATAAGTATTTAAATCTCGACCTTTTGGTGAGTACCAAATCAGCCATCTCTGGGCTCAGGGAAAAGCGATCAGGAGATGATTGCTAACAGAACTACGATAAATTCTGAATGCCAAAATTAAGTATTAATATTTATGTTTTTCTTGAAAAGTACTGTGATCTATTAACACATAGATTGTAATACAATCAAGTAGATAAAAATTGTACTTTTTAGTATGTCATGTCTGTAATGTGCACTATTCTCCATGACACAGTAACTGCTATTAAATTTTCCGTCATCTTGTATCCAACCACAAAACAGACAAAACACACAAGGCAATTTTTCTCCCTCTAAAAAAATAGGACACACAAAAGTTTGATTCTTAAGAGAAGAGAAAAAAATATGAGTAAACTTCCCAGTTGCCTAAGCTTCCTTCTTGGTGCATTTTTCTAATTGCAATGCAATTACTAAGATTCTAAGAAGATTAAAGTGCTTGAACCTATTTGAAAAGGCAGAGATTAAACTTCTGAGCTAATGAAGTGGCCGGATTTGCACGGCAAAGACTAAGAAGGAGGGAGATGTGCAGGTGCTAGACGAGGGTCCATAAATTTACACACAGGAATTCCCACACATTCTTGGCCAAAGCTGGGCTCTAGGTGGGCAAGGTGCAAGTCTATGAGGCCTAACAGGGAACAGCTTTGGCAAGAGTGATGGCTCAATGAAGATACCAGAAACTGGAGTTCCAGCCCAGACTTCACTAAGTGCATTGGACAGTCTGTCAAACCCCAAGAAAGACTGATTTAGTAGTAACAGACACATCCTAGAACTAGGCATGAAATCAGTGTAGATCTACACTATCAAAGAAAAAAGGCAAAAGGAATCACTAGTAGTGACAGAACCAAAAGGAATCACTAGTAATTTATTTTTCTATTAGTATGAAACTCAATGTCTTTTAGAGGGAGACAACATAATATAAACTTACTTAAAGATGACATTGAAGATTTCCAATATATAAATAAATATAGGTAGACATAAGAAGAAGTGAGAATTGTGACTCATAATAAATAATTCAATGGAAACACCTCAGGATAACCCCATATACAATAGACCTAAATATGCTACTGACAAATGCAGCAGAAAATGGCTTTAAAATAAATCTTATAAATATATTTAGGTTCTTAAAGAGTAAGCAGTACTCATTCCATTTGCCATATCATATATCTATTGTTTATAATCTGTCTTTTCTCACTGGAATATCAGGTCTTTGAATAGATTGACTTACCTATTGTGTTTCATTGCTGTAAGTAGTTAGCAAGAGCTCAAAAATGCTTTTTGAAGGAATGATTTAACATCCATAATCCTGACCAGGTGTGGTGGCTCAAGCCTGTAATCCTAGCACTTTGGGAGGCTGAGGTGGGCAGATCATTTGAGGTCAGAAGTTCAAAACCAGCCTGGCCAACATGGTGAAACCCCATCTCTACTAAAAATAATCAAAAAACTAATCAGGTATGGTGGTGGGCGCCTGAAATCCCAGTTACTGAGGAGGCTGAGGCAGGAGAATCACTTGAATCCAGGAGGTAAAGGTTGTAATGAGCTGAGATCATATCACTGAACTCCAGTCTGTGTGATAGAGTGAGAGACTCTTTTCAAAAAAAAAAAATCCATAATTTTAATAATAGCTATCATAGTCAAAAGAGTATACTCCAAGGTAATGAACAATTATAAACATGCCGAACCAAGCAGCATCCCTAATATTACTATAGCTCTAGTAATAAAATTAAGAATCCCCCCCTTCCTGAGTCCCAGAAGTAACACAGGGAATTTCATTGTCATCAGGTATAATTCTTACATGACAAAAGTTAGTGCCAATTTTCATCATATTTCATGTCTTTTCCTCAATAGACCTAAATATACTAATAATTGCGGCAGACAAGGGTTTTAAAACAGTTTTCACATATGTCCTTAGGCTTTTAGGAAAAGTATCTAAGTAATACTTAGACCACTTGTCATATTATATATTTATTTGTTTATCGTCTGCCTTTTCTCACTAAAATATCAGAATAGATTGAATAGATTGACTTATTTATTGTGTTTCATTGCTGTGGGTAATGGCAAGAGCTCAAAAATACTTGTTAAAGGAATGAGATAAAGGCATGCATGCATGAATGAATGAATAAGTGAATGAGAAATGTAAACACTATGAAACAATGGTGCTTTCCTGCCTGTGGTGGTAATTTTTTGTGGTTTATAACAGTTCAATAAGAATGGAGGTAAAATGCAATGATGAGAATATTTTCATGCTTCACATTAGACTGGAGTGTATGACTTGTGTTTCTTTATGGCTGTTAAGAAATATCAAAGTTTTAAGAAAAGACAGGATCAGTAATAGCCATCCTGAGCTATATTGGAGTTTAAGGCAAAAGAAAAAAAATCAATAATATTCTCTTTTTACCTGATTCTTTTTCCCTTTTTTCTGAAAGATTTTTCCTCTTATTCTCACTCTTTTCCCTCTCTCTCTCTACTATCTCTCTGTGTCTCTATCTCTCTTACCTATTTTTTTTTTTACTTTCTATTTACTTTAGTTTCTGCCTATTCATAGTTTCTTATAATTGTTTAGTTATCCAATAATACCCTTAGCATTGGTTTGTCCTTGACCAATAAGGGTTTTCGGGAGATCTATTTGTATAATCTTTCAATTTCAGTTCACTTTTCTGAAAGAAAAATCTGATAAGTTCAGTTCTTTTTTTTTTTTTTTTTTTGAGACGGAGTTTCGCTCTTGTTACCTAGGCTGGAGGGCAATGGTGTGATCTCAGCTCACCGCAACCTCCGCCTCCTGGGTTCAGGCAATTCTCCTGCCTCAGCCTCCTGAGTAGCTGGGATTACAGGCACGTGCCACCGTGCCCAGCTATTTTTTTGTATTTTTAGTAGAGACGGGGTTTCACCATGTTGACCAGGATGGTCTCGATCTCTTGACCTCGTGATCCACCCACCTCGGCCTCCCAAAGTGCTGGGATTATAGGCGTGAGCCACCGCACCCGGCCAGTTCAGTTCTTTATTACTACATTGTTTGTCACTTGCTGTCCTATACTGATCACCTGTTTTTGCACATTAATTCAGCTGTTGTCTGTTTATGGGACCAGTGGTGTTGTGTTATCTTTGTTGGGTTCTCCCAGAAGCAGAACTCGAGCCAAGGATGCAAGTCCATTAACTACTTTGTTGGTTAAAAGGAACAGGAAAAAACTTGTAGGGGAGCAGAAAATGAGTACTGAATAGGATACATTAGCTGTATAACTGTCTTCATAAGTGGTAAGTCTCCAGTGTTAAAGGAGTACAACAACAGTGTGTACTAAAAGGCCATCAAAAGACTAACCTCTCAGTTTGAGGCCCTGACAAGGCTGTAAAGAGGGAACTATTTCTGATATCTAGATTGGTACAGAAACAAATGCCCTAAGTGCAAATGTTTCTTATGGGTATCTGTTTTAGGGATTTGTAAGAATTTTACAAGCATGATTACAATAACAATTTCATAAACAATCAACATACATTTATATCAGTTTTATATTTAGTGCTTATACATATTCTAAATAAATTAGGTATTCTGAGAGTATTCCTATGCTACAGAAAAGGAGCAAGCCATTTATTGCCGGTGTCATGAGTTAACAATCCTGTTATGAAACAGAGTCATGGTCAGCTGAGGAAATACAGGTTCCTTAGGCAACTACTGAATTATGAGCTTTCTATTAATACTAGCTGCTAGAGCCAAAAACTGATCTATAGATTGCATTAAAGAAGAGTTAAATGGTATAACCCTATTCTTAGGGAAAGAAGATGCACTTAACATTTATAGATGGCAGAACTGTTTCAGTGATCTCCTAGCATTCAAAAAGAAGGCCTCAAGTCCAATTTTGCCAATATGAAGTAATATAAGGTTGTCTCTAATATTTGAAGAGTTCAAATTTATAATTAATTATGAAGTTCTAGTTTAAGCAACATCTTGCTTTCATTTTATTTTACAAAGGCAGTAAGGAGACATCATTTAATTTACATTTAGATTCTTGATGATTAATATTCTAATGGTATTAGTATGGGTTATTCCAAAGTTAGAGACTGAAAGAAGGACTCAGATTCAGGCATTTTTTTTTCAGGAGCAGGTGTGAAGGAGGTGAGGTGGTGTAAAACAACGAAGAAAGAAAACCAGCCAAGGGAGTTTTATTGTGCTCTTATCACTGTGGGTAACTGTGTATTTGTCTCACTGGGGTCTTCTGAGGACCCAATACAACACACCTCAGAATTGCCACTTCAGAAATAGAAGAGAATGTACCATTTACCTATTGGTTGTGGCTTATATCCAGGGGTGTTAAGGTTCTGTGAATCAACATTGGACTGGCTTCAGTAAGCCTAAGTGAGCATTTGTGGTTTCAGATAAACTTGAGGCAAAAAATGTGGACAGAATTGGTAAGCACAGGAGGTGAAATTTTGTCAGGGCATATGACAACTGCAAATGACGTTGGAGGTCACGGTAGGTCAAGGTGTTATGACAGAAAGCATCAAAGGCCTGTGCCCCAGTCCCTCCCTCCTTATTACTCAGATCTACTCATACTGCATGTATTTATTCCATTCTCTTACTAACCCTTCTAATAAAACCCAGTGGCAATCTCCCAAAAGGATTTAAGGTCAACGAGTTATTTGACAAGTTATGATCTTTACTGCTGCAGCTTATCCATAAATCATATTTAATAATTATCATTAATCTTATCCACTACCCATTCCACATCTATCTCCCCCCCCAACTGGCACTTTCTCTGGTGCATGTAGACAGCTTTCCTGGTGGAGTGAATTAAACCTTCCCTGAGAAGGGGGAGCTCTTGGTTGCCTTGCCTTTTAAAGGATATGGTTGCTGCAATTACTCACTCACTATTATTGCTTTATACAGAAGCTTCAAACCTTTTGTCCTAGTCTTCTTGGGCTTCCATAGCAAAATACCATAGGGTAGATGGGTTAAACCGTAGAAATAAATGTTCTCACAGTTCACGAGGTTCAGACCCTCTTCACAGCTCCACTAGGTGATGTCCCAGTAGGGACTCCGTGTAGAGGCTCCAACCCCACATTCTTCCTCTGAACTGCCCTAGCAGTGGTTCTTCATGAGTGCCCTGCCCCTGAAGCAAACTTCCACCTGGACACCCAGACATTGCCACATATCTTCTGAATTCGAGGTGAAGCTTCCCAAGCCTCAATTCTTGACCTCTGTGCACTTATAGGCTAACATCACATGGCAGCTGCCAAGGCTTGGGGCTTACACCCTCTGAAGCCATGGCCTGAGCTCTACATGGGTTACTTGCAGCCACAACTGGAGTGTCTGGGATGCAGATCACCAAGTTCCTATGCCGCACACAGCATGCGACCCTGGGCCTGGCCCACAAACCATTTTCTCCTGGGCTTCTGGTCCTGCGATAGGAGGGGCTGCCATGAAGATCTCTGACATAATCTGGAGACTTTTTTCATTGTCTTCTTAAGGATTAACATTTGACTCCTTGTTACTTATGCCAATTTCTGCAGCCAGATTAAATTTCTTCTCAGAAAATGGGATTTTTTTTCTCTTCTGTTGCATTATCAGGCTGCAAATTTTCCAAACTTTTATACTCTATTTCCCTTTTATAAAATTGAATGCTTTTAACAACACTCAAGTCACATCTTGAATGCTTTGCTGCTTAGAAATTTCTTCCGCCAGATACCCTAAATCATCTCTGTCAAGTTCAGAGTTCCACAGATTTCTTTGCTAAAATATGACAAGAATCACATTTGCCCCAGTATCCAACAAGCTTCTCATCTTCAACTGAGACCACCTCAGCTTGGACCTTTTTGTTCATATCACTATCAGCATTTTTGTTTTAACAAAATCTCATTCAGCAAGTCTCTAGGAAGTTCCAAACTTTCCCACATTTTGCTGTCTTCTTCTGAACCCTCCAAACTGTTCCATCCTCTGCCTGTTACCCAGTTCCAGAGTTGCTTCCACATTTTTGGGTATCTTTTCAGCAATGCCCCACTCTACTGGTACCAATTTATTCTATTTGCCTGTTTCCATGCTGCTGATAAATACCTGAGACTGGGAAGAAAAAGAGATTAATTAAACTTACTGTTCCACGTGACTGGGGAAGGTCTCACAATCATGGCAGAGGGTGAAAGGCACTTCTTACATGGCCATGGCAAGAAAGAATGAGAAGGATGCCAAAGTGGGAACCCCTGATAAAACTATCAGATCTCGTGAGACTTACGAGAACAGTATGGGGGAAACTGCTTCCATGATGCAAATTATCTACCTTCGGGTCCCTCCCACAACATGTGGGAATTATGGTAGTACAATTCAATATGACATTTGGGGGGAAACACAGAGCCAAACCATATCATTCATTAATAAAACCTTTCCATTTGCTTAATGTTTGTTGATATATGTAGCTTTTGTTAATTGTAATGACAAATAAAAGCCTTGAATATAGTAGGGTAAATAAAGCTAGTGGCAGGGTTAATGGGAAGATGTATGGAAAGGGGAAACTGTCACCCATGCAATCTTCTTGACTTCTCAGTCCTGTCTTGTTCAAAGACCTTGACTCCAGGGAGTCCTGCAGAATGTTTGCTCACCAGCTGAGGTGCCTCTTGAATATAATACTGTAGGAATTGGGGTTCTTATTTTATTCATTAATTTTAAAGTAGAAGAATTCTGAAGTGTTTTTTTTTTTTAGAATTTATCCAGATCAGTAATACTCACCTGATTATTCATCAGAATTTTTGTGTTATTTTTTAACCATACAGATATACAGCTCCTACTGCTGAAATTCTTGGTAGGGGTGGGAATAGATAATATTGCAAAGCTGGAGAGTTGCTCCTGGTGGTAGGTTTAAGAATTACTACTCTAGATCGAGTAATTCTATTCATAACACATTTTTGAATTTTGAAATTCTGTTGTGCTCAAACCCTGGGTATTTAACTTTCCTGTTCTTTGAACCTCATCCCCCCCCTTTTTTTTAACCATTAGGCATATTTTCATAATCACTTTTATTTCTTTCAGGCCATTTCACACACACACACTCTCTCTCTTTCTTTCTTTCCCTCCCTCCCTCCCTCCCTCCCTTCCTTTTTTTGACAGAGTGTCACTCTGTCACTCAGGCTGGAGTGCAGTGGCATGATCTTGGCTCACTGCAACCTCCAACTTCCAGGTTCAAGTGATTCTCCCACCTCAGCCTCCTGAGTAGCTGGCACTACGGGTGCCCACCACCACACCCAGATAACTTTTGTATTTTTAGTAGAGATGGGGTTTCACCATGTCGGCCAGGCTGGTCTTGAACTCCTGACCTCAAGTGATTCATTGCCTCAGCCTCCCAAAGTGGTGGGATTACAGGCATGAGCCACTATGCCTAACATTTTCAGGTCATTTTTCCAGCTCAAACTTTATTTTTCATCTTAGTTTAGACATCATAACTTCTGAGAAGTTTCTTGTTTACATAGGGGCATGGTGCTTTCTTTTCAGAAACAATTTAGTAAAATGAAGCCATAATTTCAATAATTCCACTGCTAACTAAAGTATCTACAAGTAACCACTTAATGGAAGATCACTATCCATTCTTTGATGTTTTCTCATTTTGTGTTTTCAGCATTGAGAGCTGGGAAATTCTGATTTGTTCCTTGCGTTATACACTGCTTTTGATTTCAGTTTTTATGGAGAAAGTCAAAAACCTCTATTGATTGTGACCAGTACAAAATCCTATTACTTAATGGATGACAACCCCTTAGTGTTTCTTGGCAATTTTTTATGCCTCATTTCCCCTCCTCATTGCATTCTTCACTGAAACTGTCGCCAACCTTCTCCATGACTTCAACATCCCAAGTGACTTTTGACCTCAGCACATGGCTTCATCACCTTCTTTATGGAGGTAAAAATCTCATATGAGTTTTCTTACTTTACTTTCTCTCTACCTGAAACTCTCTGTCTTTAGTTTACATTTCATTTTTCATCCAGATCTCATAGGAGAACCTGCTCCTTTTCTTCAGGGACTAACTGCTAGATTTGTGCTCTTTAACTTATCTTCCCTGTCTTAGACCCTTATTGTATCAGTTATTCTCCTTGCTAGCATCTTTCATCTTTTGTTCTCCACTGGATTTCTACCCTGTGCTTTCAGATATGTTTTTGTCTTCCCATCCTTGCACAAAGGAGGTTGCCCCATAAATATTTAATGAAGTGATATTGAATTGAATTGAACTTAATTCCTCAAGCTCACAGAATTACTAGTGGCAGATCCAAAAATTAAAACCCAGGATTTCTGATTTTAGTTCAACATTTTTTCCAAAGATAAACAAACATTTCTTAAGGGCTATTTTAGGACTAACTATTTTCTGAAATTTAAATCCAGTGACTATATTTGCTGAAGTGTAAATGTTTGATTCACTAAAGTATATTGTTTGTCTACTCATCAGTAAAATAGTATTGATCCTAATACAATATGATATTTGGTTATTAAAATCTCATGTTATACATTATACATGTAAGCAATTCGTTGCAGAATTGGAAATAGTCATGTATGATAGATAAACTAATGTGAAGGGTTTATTTTGTTATATCATTTAAATGTTGTTATAGGTTAATTTAATACCATATACTTTTTATTTATTACCAAATTGATTATGACTTAATAGCGCACCATGTTTACCTCTGGAGACGCTAGAGAAACGGTTACTATTAATTTAAAGTTAATTATAATAGTTGAATAAAGAAACGTTATCTTTTTTTTTCTGTCTAGAAAATAAAGACTTAGGATGAAAACAATGCAGAACTTTTTAGAATTAAAATCTATTTTGAGAAAAATTATGCCAGTCACACACCTGCAGAACAAACCTCTGACCAGACCTAATTCTATTAGATTAATGTATTGGTTAACTCTTCTTGGACTGCTGTAAACATAGCAGAAGCCAGACATGAATTACAAAATAGATTCACATGATATAACCAGATATCCAGAATTTCAATGTTAAATAAGGGGGCATTGTCTTGAACAGGAGCTCAATTTCTTGTCTCTTATTTACATACAGTCTTTTTGAAAACGAGTCAGTATAATTACATGATAGCAAATGCTAAGAAAAGCATTTGTATGTAGTAGATTTATGATCATACCCTTTCAAGGCTTAGCTTTGAATTCTAAACTTTGGTAGCTGTTTAGACAGTCATATATCTAGCTATAATAAGTACTGTTTAGAATTCCTCAATATATTTTTATTAATAAGACATATAATTATAAACATATAATTATAAATATGTGTTTATAATTCCTCAATATATGTTTATTATTTGACTTTACCTGGGTTGACTATCAAGTCATGGTTTTCATGTTTATGTCAACAAACTTTATATCCCTTCTAATTCTAGGTTTTTATCATGCATAATTTATGTTAACTTTATAAGAATTATTAAAGTTCAAGATGAATGAGAACTAAACTTCTGTGTCTTTAAGTTGCACATAATACCTACCCATAGTATTAGTTCCAATACTTAATGCTTTTATCACCATATCAGCATAAAAAGACAGGAAAATTGTATATGTTACATATGACTTACATTTTAGAGTTTAGAAATGGATTATTAACCAATGGCTTGTACAAGACCACAAGGAGTCTTAAGTAGACTTAACTGGGATGTTGATATATTTCATCAAGTCAACTCTATTATTTCTATTTTGTCACTAGGACAAGAAGGGTTTATATAAGAAATCCATTATTGATAGTGTATTCAATCTTTGTAAAATGTATTATTAATATACATATATTTCACTTTGGTCATTAAAATAATGATCGTAAATAATGTAACAAATATATAATAAAACAGGGTACATGCTTTGGTTTTATGAGAACATTAATTTCCTCCATCATCAGTGTTACCCTACTAATGTTTACATCCTGTTTAGAAGAGAGGAAAAGGGCGAGAGTGCCATTTACCCTCTACCTGGTATTGTGGAACATATTGCTTAGAGGATGAGATCTTTCCTAGCATCTCCTAGTTAGCACCTCCCAACTAGATAGAAATAGAAAGGGATCTGGTGAAGAGAAGCAGATCCTCAGAGAATCAGTGAGATTTTCTTGTAGGTAGTAGTATTCTCATAGTTCTAAACTTCAAAAGTTCTTTTAAATACATTGGGAATGCTCATTCCTTCCTACTTAGCTCGTCACAGTCTGTATCACAAAACATTTTAAGATCATCATTCTAATATAATTTTTAAATTACACATTTTATTTTAGAATAAAAATGTTTTATATATTAAAAGAGATATTTAACATTTTTAATACATCATCACAACTTTATATGTGTACTCTAGTTGTTCAATTATTTGATTTGTACTGTTTTAGTCATCAAAAGTAAAAAAGAAATGAGAAGATATGTCTTACCACTCTATTTGTTCTCCACACTTCACTAATACTGGCCCCCATTTTGTGTATGTATTTATTTATTTTAATTTGTCGTGTAACTTTTTGTCTCTTAGGCTTTTCACATGTTGTTCTTTCTGCAGAAATGCACTTCTTCCACTCTGTTTCTCATCATCTGGTCTCAATTCAAATTTCTCCTCTTCTGTGAGGAATTATCTGATTAATCTTTCTAACATTGCTTTCTGCACCCACTCTATCTTTGTGACACTTAGCAATATCTGACATTATTTCTATTTAGTGACTTACTGTCTTCCTCTCCCACTGGTGCATGAAGTTCCTTAAATAAAGACATTGCATCTTGTTTACTGCTTTATTTGCATTGTCTAGAATATCTGTGACTGGAACATTTTTGATACTCAAAATAATTTTTGGACATAAATTAATGGATGAATGAATTGATCAATGAATTAATATATGTTATCTGACCTTAATAAATTCACTGTCTAATATAAAAAATAACTACTGTGAATATTACATTTATTTACTAAAGCTACAACCTCAATCTCCTAAAAATGATTATTAGTTCCAATTGCTTTCATTAAAACTGAGATAAGGCAATGACATTCTCTGCCTTAAATGAACATCAGAATTTTCCAGTCTTAGAAATACTACTGTGAATTTAAGAGAAAAAAAATATCCCAAGCAAAAGCAGTTTATTAAATTTTTATTGGTTAATATTCTTTAGTCTAATTCTTCTATTTCAGTTCAACTTTTATATATGAATATATGGTAATTTATGTGGTAACATGCAGAAAGTAGGCAACTATTAAAGGACATGGCAAATTTGGAATAAAAAACATGTCAATTTCTCTTTAACATTAATACCCGTGAATATCAAAGCAGGCAAATAAATTAGTGTGATGTAATTGCCTTACATATCCCAAAATTCAAATTTAAAAATAATTTATCCAATTTTGAGTTTGTACTTTAGTTCCTTTCACATGACAAGGATTTAATAGGTATTTTTAGAGAATACATAATAGTTTCTTAAAATTTTCATAGACTGGTTTATGGAAATCTGAAATAATCATCATTAACCCTGTTAACTACTTAGATCAACAGTGCCTAATAAACTTCTTGTGATAATGGAAATGTCCAGTAACCTGTTATCTGGGATGGTAGCCACTAGTCGTATGTGGCTCACTAGTTCTTATGTAGCTAATGTTACTAGGGAACTGGTTTTTAAATTGTGTTTAATTTATACTAACATTAATTCAAATACAAATAGTGACATGCAGCCAATGGCCACCATTTAGATATTAGAATGTTACTTGTGAAGGATAGTGATTTTAAACAAATCAAGCTGTATCTGCTTACCGAGCTTCCCAATAATTGGGATGTGAGCCACCTGGATTTTAATAAAATATTTTTAACTTTATTTGCAGCTGAGCCCCATAGGATACTTGGGTTCTGTATTCCACTGTGGCACATTTCTCATCAAGGTTAGATGTGATACCCAATAAGTTTCCTTCCAAATATAAGATTCTGTGAATATTTTAAAAACTAACATGAAACCCCAGTCATTTCATGGATAATTCTTTTTATTATTTCTTTTGTGTTGATTTGGGAGAAGATGTTGAATTGTCGGAAGAAAGCTAGTTCACAAATCTAAAAGGTCTGTGTCATACAGATGCCTAAGTAAATTTGTTAAAGTTTCATCAGTTCATTCTTATCCAGAACTATTATGCACTGCACTTTATTGTTTACAATAAAGTAAAAGTAAAATATAATAAGAATACAATAAAATTCAAAATTTATTCTGCAATACAATAAATTAGAAGCATTTTTTGAAAAAAATGTTTTCTACAGTGTTAAAAAATTTATATGAAAGTAATGTCCCTGTAATATCTAAAAATTATAGCACAACTAAATGAACTAAGACGAAGTAAACATTATATTCTTACTTTGTTTCCTTTGAGCTCTGGCTATGATGCCAAACACTTCCACTGCTAGTACTTTTCACGATTTGCTTATTTAATTGTTTCATATGTTCATAACAACTATATATACCTTAGAGTGCTGTCTTGGACTGAATTGGAAAATATATTAAGAGTGTGCCTCATGGTACTGGACATGTAGTCAGCATGCAACAAATGTTTTCTATTTTCTCATAGTCATTATAGCCACTGATAAGAGATCAACCAGAAAAGAGGATTATATGTTATTTTTTACCTACGAATTCAGGTAACTTCCTTGGAAAAATCAGTGTACATAGATCTGTAGCTATTATAGACAATAGAAAGAAGACTGCCATTTTAACATAACAAGGATACAATGTACTAACTCTATGAAGACATCACTTCTTTTAATAGGTACATTTGCCAAGTAAACCCTGATTTTGAAGAAAAATAGTTACCTTTTAAATGCAAAATATGATTCACATTACATAAATACATTAAATAAGACTTTTATTTTAAAATGTTTATGTATAGAAGGTTACAGAAGATGACGTAATCTCTTTTTTCATAGAATATTAGAGAGTAAAATGTTGGCGTGGTATAAAGAGGAAGAAACTAAAAGATGCTTGAATTTCCTGGTTCGTGTCACTTTTACCTTAACATATTTTTTCTGCATGTTCATTTCCTTTGTGTGCTTTTCTTTCTTAAAGAATAAAAGAAAAATCTGCCTCATGAAAATGCAGGAGAGTCATCCCACATAAAGACCATCTTTAAAATGCGCATTATTTATTTGACAGACTGTAATGGCTGTTTCAGGGATATTATGGGCTGTCACGTGAATATGTATTTTAGAGTGAATACTACTGTACAAATACTGTGCTTGCACAATGCACATCAAAAATATAACCTAATAAAATGCATTTTGAAGATTAGACAATATATGAGGATATGCTAGAGATGGAAAACCCAGTTGAATTAAAACAGGAAAATATCTTAAACCCAAATGATACATAGGCCAACTTCTTTGGGAGGTAAGGGAGTAGAAAAAGAGAAAAAAAAATTCAATCCTAACTTAACTTTGTAATATAGTAACATTTTTGTCTCTTGATTTTGACATCAAGTAAAATAAAGTTTTTTGGGAATATTTTTATTTGGTTGATATTGACAAAGAATGAGTGTTTTAGAATGTTATTGTCTTTATAACACTTCATGCCCAGTTACCAGACTCAGGATTATTAATAAATTAGAATATTTAATTATGGAAATTTTAAGTTAGAATTAAATAATTCATGCACTTATTTAGCACTTTGTGTGTGTGTGTGTGTGTGTGTGTGTGAATATCTGTAATTCATGTGCTTCAGTGTTCAGTTCATTAGTATCTGTGAGATGCAATGGATACAAATCCTTCCCTGAAAGAGTTTATAGTCATGAGGGAGGTTACAAACTAAGTATAGTTTACTATAATAACAGGCTGAAAACAATAAGGACTCTAAGGGGCATATAGATAAGATATTCCAACAGCCCTATAGGAAATAAATACAAGGAACAATATGGCATATTTACAATAAATACAAATGAAAGTCTTTTGTGTTTGGGTCACGTTTCATCAAGAATTGTGTTTTGAATCTAGTTACTTTTACTCATGTCTTGTCCAATATTGCATACCTTTGTCAAGGTTAAAAAAGTTTGGGTTTTCTTGTTGTTGTTGTTTGAGATGGAGTCTCACTCTGTCACCCAGGCTGGAGTTCAGTGGTACAATCTCAGCTCACTGAGACCTCCCAACCCTGGGTTCAAGCACTTCTCCTGCCTCAGCCTCCTAAGTAGCTGGACTTATAAGCTCTCTCTGCCACACCCAGATAATTTTTGTATTTTTAGTAGAGTTGGGGTTTTGCCATATTGGCCAGGCTGATCTCAAACTCTTGACCTCAGATCATCCACCTGCCTTGGCCTCCCAAAGTGCTGGAATTACAGGAGTGAGCCACTTCACCCAGGCTGAATTTGGTTTGTTTGTTTGATTTCGATTTAGTTTTAGATCTTACAAAAATAAACTCTATCAGCGTTGTTATGTTTTACATTATTTCTGGAAAGACCAGAATTTTCTAATTCAGATTATTCTAATAAATCTAAAAAATTGATGTGATACATAAACTTCAAGTAAGTAATTGATCTTAACTTTTTGTAGATATTTTTCATATTTTTATTTTCTCCTTTTTTTCTTTCTCCTTTTATTTTCCCCAAAATTGTTAAAGTAGACAACATTTGCAGAGATATAGGTAATTCTGCCAGTCAAAGCTCCTATGTTTCTTAAGTTTCTCAACAAACAGAATTTTTCTGAAGTACATATTCATTAAACTTCAGAAAAGTTTACAGCACCTGTAATAAAGACTTGAAATTTAAGAAAACAAAATCAGCTGCCAAAATTATTGAAATTAAAAGATTTTAAAATATTTACCAGCCATTTATTTAGATCCACACTCTCCCTCAGAACTACATTGTAATCCATGCATGCACTTTTAAATTCTCTGGTAGTCACATTAGAAAAGTGAAAAAGGTGAAAATTTTAATATTATATTTCTAATGTATTATCATTTCAACATGTAGTTGATTAACGCTACACCTCATATTCTATTTTCTTATGTTAAGTCTTTGAAATCTGATCTATATTTTATACTTACAGTACAACTTAATTCAGACAAGCCACATTTGAAGTCCTCAATAGCCTCTTGCGGGTAGTGGTTGTCTTACTAAGCAGTGCTGGGCTAATATTTTTGGTTATAGTATTTAACTCTCATAACCATCCAGTGAGGAATCTATCATTAATTCCCTTTTGCAGGTGAGAAAACTAAAAATCAGAAAGTATAAGTCACTTCACACAGCAAAAAAGAGATGGAAATGAAACACTTCCCATTGCATTGACATCATTTTCATATCATATCTTTTATTATAGTGATATTTTATGAAGTTTAGAATTTTAGAATTTGGACTCCCTGGTAAATAGTTTTTAAAGTAAATTGCATATTTCCTAGAAATTTCTATTCCTTTAAAAAATAAATGATTCTTTTTGAATTGTACTCATAAAATTACTTTCAAACGTAGGCCAAACCTGAAACAGTTTCCTTGTTTCCTAGCCTTTATTGAATTCTGATTTGTTCTACTTGAAAGCATAAAAGGCATATAATTGAAATTATTCCTTTGACTATATATCTTTCCCTGGAGATTACTAAAGACATTAGCCTATTTGGTGTTATACTGTTTTTTTCTAATATTTGTGATTTTTCTAATCACAGTGTAGTATTTCTTTGATCACTATAGCTCCCCTTGATTTAATTGTTTCCATTATTTTGACGGTTGGTTGAACTTTCTTATTTATGTGAGTCTTGTCCTCATTTTGTTATTTTTATTTTAGAAACAGGGTCTTGCTATGTTGGCCAGGCTAGGGTGCAGTGGATGTTCACAAGTGTGATCTAGCACACCACATCTTCAAACTCTTTAGCTCAAGTGATCTTCCTGCCTTAGTTTCCCAAGTAGCTGGGACTAGCGGTGAGAGAACCACCACACCAAGCCATTGTCCTTATCTTTAAGTGAAGAGACTCAAAGGCTGACTGTGATATAAGATAAAAATTCATCTTCTTTCTATAGTAAAAATCTAGCAAGAGAAAATGTGCCAGCATTTATCAGGGGAGACTTGGGCAGGCATATTAAGAAGATTTCATTGTCAACAGTAAGTGTCTAACCCCAGGGAATTTGTGACACTATGGATTCTCTTCTCCTGTGAGATCCTATTTAAGGAAAAAAACAACATTTCTAAAGACTTATATTAAATTTTTCCCAAACTAAAAAATATGTTCAGAGGAAAGAAGGCATTTTCTGTTTTCTGGAAGCTCAGTACCAAATGTAGAGGATAGGCACAATCAATTTATTAGGAAAGATAAATCCTAATAGGAGACAGAAATCCTAAATTTTAAATGAAGTATTTTAGGAATATAAGTAAGAAGTGAATTAATTGTGATGAGATGAACTTAAGAACCAGAGAGCAAGCTGGAGGTGGTGGAGCATGAACCTAGATGAGGCATCAGAGATATCCCACCCATTAGTAAGTTGGGCACCCTCTATTTAAGTGTTTAATCCAATGTTTAATGACACAGACTCCCTAATTCTGGTAGCAGAGGTAAACTCTTTGAAGTCTTAGGTATGCACTTTATTTCTTGTTGATTATAATCCAGAGGCATGTCTTTCTGTATATCAGAGATCTATCCATTTTTTGTTATTGCTTTTGTTGTTCCTATTCATTAGTCATTAAACAAATATTTAAAAATGAACAGACAACAGGAAGAAAATAATGCAGCTTCTCATTTGTCTGTTTTATTTTGCATGACATTCTTTCTGCAGTTAGGAAGTCACTTGCAACCAGCTCTCAGAATGGTTGAATTTCATGAAGTAGAGCCACTTCCCTGAATGCATGTCTGATCTTAGAGACCATTGGTGTTTCTTTTTTTACCTTTTTGATCATTTGGTTAGTGTCTGTTTTTTTCCTCTTCCCTTTTTGGATGCTTATGATTGACTTCCATTTGTTTGTCAATTGAATTTCCAAATTGGTTCTTTTCCTTTTCAATATCTTTTGGTCAGTGTGTAATTAGGGACATTGTCAATGGGAGCTCAAGAAAGACAAACCAGGTCAAGTGGAAGTTCCCTTCCTGGAACTTGAAACTTGCTCAGAGAGAGTGAGCAACTGAAAATGTTTGGAGTTTAACTTTCCATGTGGCAGTACATGAATCTCTACTGTTCCATCCATGGAACCACTGTGGCAGTTTCTGCATCCAAGTCTTTGTTTCCCCAATTCTGCAAGTTTTGGTCAACTATGTGAGTACTTGACTTCCTTTTAAAAATTACCTTTTGCTTAATTTAGCCAGGTACACTATTAATTCTTTAAATCCAAAGAGTGTTAATTGATATAATAATCAAGTTAACAGAAATGAATTGGAATTTTTGTCTTGGGTCCTGAGAAAATTATTTAATTTCGTTTGTCTTCTGCACAGTGGGGATATTAACACTTCCATGAAAGTTATTTGGGACTATCAAGTGAAAGGATATAAAATGCTTGGTTCAGAGCAAGTGTTCAGAAATGTTAGGAAATACAATGCTCAGTTTCTGTGTATGAATTTCTATGTGTGTGTTGTACTATATATATATATATATATATATATATATTTAAGACATGTATATATGCACATATATATTAATACTTTGTATTATATGTATTTAAATCTCCATATATGTTATATAAACACATGCACACACATATATAACCTAGCATATATATGTATGTGTATGTCTCTATGTGTATGCATATGTGTAGTTAAGTATTGTGAGTTTTCATGGCTCTGTCAATTCTCTGGAGTTGGTGTTGAAGAATGACACACTGCAGTTGTTAAAAGTCCCTAGTAGATTTCTTGTTCATGCCTTTTATTTGGTTTAGGAAATTCATTTGGTGCTATATTTTTGACATAGAAGATGAGTTATAGGCTGCTTCTGAGGTTCCTGTTACATTCCTTAGATCTGTTTGTTGTAACCCCGGTGCTAATTAGTATAACATTTGTTATCATAATTAGTGTCTTGATGGTCAATTTTGCAGGCTGATTCTGCAGACTATTTATTGCTCTATTATTTCTTAGTTGCAAAGTACAAGAAATTAACTTTTAAGGATTTTTGGTCATGTATTTGCACCTAGTCTCATTAGGAATATTTACAGAAGACATTTATTGTGATTTAATCTAGGTCTCTAGATACTAATTTTTTTGGCCTCAAGCATGACTATAAAATTGTTTCTTATGAGAAAAGGAATTCATAGACTATCATCAGCAGGATATAATTATTGATAGACTCTGTTAACCACAGGTTGGGTTTGTTAAATTTTGGGATCTGCACATGTTTGAGAAGATTAGTTTTTTATATTGGTGACCAAAGTTTTGGGTAGTAGCACATGGATTTTTCAGTCTTTTATTTAAGGGACAGTACTTCCTGGGATTATATTAGTCATATGAAGTTATTTCTCCTTTACCATATTTCTAAAAACTGCTTACCCAGATTTATTATAAAATCTATCTGACTCCAGTAGTAGAAAAATATTGAAATTTTAGCATCAAGCTAAAAATGCTTCATTTTACTAAGACTAACAGAGAAACATCAATAATCAATGCACACTATTCAACTGATTATTCCTAAAGCATGTGTTTACAAAACTTAGGTTATATTTAAAGGAAAATATGGATTAAAAAAACAAAAACAAGATTATACACTGCGCAATGACATAAACTTGAAGGAAAGAACAACATTCATAGTTCATAACTGTTGGTCATCTATGCTGTAAAGTATCAATTGCTAGATTTTACCTAGACTCATCAATGTCATATTTCCTTAATTAGTTTGTCCATCTTGTGGTGCAATAAGCACTAGCTGTTGCCAGAGCCTGAAAATTTTAAATTTTTGTGGTATTTAATAGAAAATAATAGCATTCAAATGTCAGCATTTTAAGTAATAAGAATTCTAACAGAAATACTGAAGAGAGTGTACTAAACAAATTTTCTATTAAGTCATATATTTTGAAGACTGGAAATGCTAAGTCTCACAGGAATGTTACATGTTGCCATCTGTAGGGAGAGATTACAGACATCCTGACTTCCTAAGGAAAACAGAGAAGTAAATAAAACAAAAATGTCTTATACATATTGTGTACAATAACTAACCTTAGAAATCACAAACAAACATAAACATAGTCACCAAGTATTTAGTTTTGTTTGATATATGTAATTTTAAAAAATTTTACTACAAACTGTGTTTTGCTCAAAAATTTGTGTGATTAATGCATTGATTTAACTTCCCAGTGTAGACTGCTGCTAGGCAGATTCTGATATTATTTATTTTTATTAGTTTATAATATGTCAATTTTTCTTGCTTATCTGTCAACTCCCAGAAAAATACATAAATCAAAAATGTAGCAATGTGGACACTAACAAGGCATAATTATTGTAGGGTCTGTCCTCCTTTAAAGAAAAAATACAATTACCTACCAGAATGCTGCTGGGATTAGGTCAGAATTTGCATAATACTGACTCATATTTTCTTAACAATTTTAATATCAGACAATAGCTTTTGCAAATCTATAATCCTTTATTATATTCCAGCTTTATGTTTTGGGCTCAAATAAGCAGTTCAGTCAAAACAAGATAATTATTAGAATCTAACTTATGGAAAACTTTAATTACTCAGTGGCATGTTGTTAAGATTAGGTCAGGATTTTATAAATTTCATATATTTAAAGTAACACAAGGCAATTAAGCTTGCCTAAATGTAATTTTTTAGAGTCGAAATATTTGTTTTTCTACAGATAAATATTTAATAGAAAATACTTCAGTCATTGTGCAAGCTTAAGGAAAAGAAATTCTACTTCAGCATAATCTCTAAACAACAGTTCTAAGACTGGTGTTATTAAGCAGTTAGAAGACTAACAGTCAAGAGATGATGAAAATTTGGAAAATGCTAACTGCTATAAAATAATAGCTGCTAATGTGGAGGATTATGAAACACCCAGTAGCAGAATAAGTAACAAATAGATCCTTTCTGAAGTCCTGAAGTCTGGGGGTGGGATCTGGGGTTAAGTAACCATGATATATTTATAGAGGGCAAGGGATCACCATAAAATAAAGCAGCAAATAGTAAAGAAGTCAATGTAAAAGAGAGGCCAGGGATTTAGGGTATAGAGATCATAAATTTTCATCGATATAAACAGCCTGTGTACCTCAGGAGTTGAGGTTTAGCTATAATTTCAGGTCTGACCTATAGGCCTTCTGTGTTCACAGTGCATGCACGATCAAGATGCCATCTAAGGAGGTGTAAAAAAAAGGAAAGAAAAAAAGGAGAAAAAAAAGCTTTCAAATCTGTGTGATTTACTCATTTAATCATCTCCAAATCCATCCCAAACACAACAGCACAGTAGTTGAGAAGATTTTATTGTCTCACTAAATTACATTTAATTCTTACCATAGCATATCCTATAAACAAGAAGAGTGAATGATGTCTTCTAGACCTTGTTCGTACAAAGGAAAATTGTTAGGTTTTTATGCATGTCTTCTCAGAAGGTCATTTTGCATTTCTCTATGTAGTTCAGACATCCATATTTACATGTTTTAATTTTAAATATGTGTTTTAAAACCTGCTTAAACTTAGTGAATTAAAAATTCTCAGTGATAAAATGAGCTTGTTTAATGGTTTAATAGAAGCAATAAAAGCAAGCAAATCAACACAAAATAAGAACTATTAAGTATATAGCTTTTAGATAATACCCTAAAACAGAATACTGAGTGGTTTTAAAAATGGTTTTACTTAAATGGTTTTAAGTATTCTTCATTAGGACCTTGAGTTTTTATTTAGGGATATTGATGTTAATATGTAGGTACTAAAATAAGCTTTCTGTTCTAAATTGCCACTTAGTGAGCAAATTAGATTATTGCATTTGTGTGTGTGTGTGTGTGTGTGTGTGTGTGCAATATGTATCTCTAGATAGATATGTAATAATTTTCTACATGTGTCTATGTGTGTATATATATGATATATACTATATAAGATATATAAAATATAGTATATATCTTATGTATATGACTATACCATATATAAATACTATATTTTGTATATAGTGTATATCTTATATATATGACATGTATGTCATAGATATATCTATGTCATATATTATATATGTCATATATATCTATGTCATATATTATATATCTATGTCATATATATGTCATAGATATATCTATGTCATATATATGTCATATATATTATATATATGACATATAGATATATCTATGACATATATAATATATGACATAGATATGTAATCTTTTTCTCTGTGTGTCTGTTTATTTGTATATATACACACATATTTATATGTAAAGAGAGAGTTCTACACTGTGTTTTGAGGATATAAAATGTACCATATACATACAAACACCCCCACATACACTTACAAATATACACATACACATAATTCCTACCAGAGCATACCAAGCCATAGTTAATATAATAGTAATGTAGGTAAATAATGTATAGTGTTTATTTTTTATTGTAAGAAGTTAATTCAGTATTTTAAAATGAGATCTCAGAAAGTATACCTTCAAATACTCACTTGAGTATTCAGTTATTAATTTTTAAAACCTTAGATTTGTTTTTCTAGAGAGTTCATGGGATCACCTCTATTCTCAACATAAAAACTGTGGCGATTTCTCTCTTTTTGCCACTGTAAGAAAATATAAATGCATTGGGAAAGTTGAGAATGATCTTCAAAATAACACAATCCGTTGACGAGCCCTCTCGGCCTGCCTTGGTTGGCCCTGAAGGGCAGGGCTCTTTGCTTCTTCCACTAGGTTGCACTGTTGTACAGAGAAACAAAACAATGATTGTTGCGCTCTGCTTCATAAGCATAGCTGCATGCTGTGAGGAACATTGTAAATGCCGTTAGGCTGTTTTCACCAACAGAAAGAAAGAAGATTAAGATAGGAAGACTGACATTTGAACATTTGTGTAGAGTTTTCTTGAAGGTAGGCAAAAAACACTAAATTTTATTTTTGTTAGTGAAGGAAAGGGTGTGAATAAACGTTAGGGAAGAAATGTTGGTCAACACTCCTAAGATAAAATGGCCTTCTTAAATATTTCCTTAGATGTTGATCCTTCCAGGAAGTGAAAAATCTAATATTTCTCATAATTTTTCCTCTACAACCAGGTATTGTTGAAATATAAAATTCCATGAAGATGAACTATAGATTTTCCTATTGGTGTCACACTGAGATGGCTAATGATTATGTTTCAGTAGGTAATTATGTCTATCTCATTTATTCCTTTTTCCCCCATGGCATAATTTGAAATATTGATCTTCTTATATGAATGAATGAAATAATGAATGAATAAATAGAAGCAGAGTTCCTTTACACTAGTTCATATTATTCAAACCTTATTAGAGAACAGCTGTAGCATTACCCTTGTATCTGCTAGCATACTTTTCAGTCTACATATGGGCTGTACTTTATCAAGGAAATTATTTACAGAGAATCTAGTAGGAGGTGGGAAAAAAAAGCTATTCCTTTAGTTCTGGTGTAAATCAATGGGAATTTTTGCTTCATGGATTAGCACCTCTTGTATCCCTCATCTCTTTAGGGCAGTAAGCTGAGACAATCATAATGAAGACCAGAACTGTTGGCTACCAGCATCACAAAACTTTTGAGGGGAATAGGTCATCAGAAAGACCTGAGTCTGGAACTGTTTATTTCAGTTGGCTTGCTGTAAGTCTCACATTTGGTAATTGACCTACTTTACGGTTTTGAATATTTTGCTAATAGCTTTCAGCTACCTAATTAATTTCTTATTGTTTTATGAAAGTAACAATGAAAACCTGATAAACTTTTGGACCAAAGGGCAGAGGGAAAAACAAATCCCATGAGTTATGCAAATATATATTGCACATGTATTAACTCACATATGACATGGACTTTAGAAATTATGTTTATGAAAAATTGTGTCTCATTTCTTGGAATAAAGGCTTTGTCAGATTTGTGTAATTTCAATTTTCTCTAAGAAGTTTCTTTCCCTTTCTCTAAGAGGCTACTATCTTTACATAAGGCTTTACCTTTATATGTTGGAGACATAGAGACTGCATTCATTTTTAACACTTTCCAGGAAATGAAACTTTATAGTTCTATTTCATTGTCAGCATTTCCCTTTATAGTCAACCTCTGATCTATACAGTGAAGTTGGTTGGCTTCTTTTCCAACTGTAATCCAAAAAAGAAAAGGAAGTTAATATTTTCTGTGAACTTAAATGTTATTCATATATTCTTTTACTTTATCTCCTTTGAGTATGCCTATTCCTTTAGCCTCTTATTGAATATGCTGTTGTCCAACATTTAAAACACTTAAAATATGACCAGTAGAGTACCTGAAATTTGATTGGCATTCAATAAACATTGAATGGGAAGATAAATGTATTTACTGGGAGTTACTCTTTCCTTTTAGTTGCCCTGGAAAGTATTTTATATGCATTATCTCATGTGACTCATACTATCAATGTAATGAAGAGGTTATTATATTCAGTCTTATATATGAAAAAAATGAGGCTTAGCATGGTTAGAACATTTTCCAAGTTAGTAAAAAATAAATTTAGGATTTGAACTTAAATTGGTTGTTTCTACTCTTAATACTCTGAGAAATTAATGTTTTTTTAAATTAAACATTTCCATGCCTCCAGGCTCAATCAACCAATAAACATGGGCTTATTAAGCACTTACTCAATAAATACCACTGTAATGAGATTACAAACACCAAAAAGCAAATTTTCTAACTTTGAGATATGTATGATAAAGTTGGGGAAACAGATAGCAACTTTCACAGAGTATCTGAAAGCAATAAGAAATTAGGTACTTCATTATTTTGTAAATATTCAAGTCCTCTTGGCATTCAGAGAAGAAACAATCATTGTTGGATAACAATTTATCATTTAGGATACCAGCCATTAATTAAACCATTCATTCCGCAAGTATTTAGAATCCATCTGTCAAGTACTGGCAAGGTATTAAAGTAAAAAGCATTAAATTCTGACACAATGCATTCAAAGCAGATAGAACTAAAGGATTCTCTAGTGGAGCCAAAGAAGATAAAGAGGAAACATCATCCTGAGGCACAGATTCTAATGAAGTGATGATTCTAACCTCGCATGAGAAAAAAAATTATCTATTGAGGCCTTTGGTAGAAGGCTAGGGTGAAATGCTGAAAATTATCCAATCAGCAATTATGTCATACTGAAGATTCGTAGGCAGGAAAATTTAAGGGGTGTCTAAAAAAATTCATTGCTGTGTGGGATGGATTTACTGAGGTTGAACATGGAGGAAATAAGGTCACTGGTTCTTTAATTTTTTTGAAAGCATAGAATGCCTCCTGAGTTTCCATGAATTCTCACTAATACATTTTAGAACCATACCTGATTATATAGGATCATCTTTCTGTAAGACAGAAGGTCATTAATCACTGTTACATCATTAGTTCCTAGCCCAGTGACTGTGACATAATTCATACTCACTAAACACTCATGTTATTGAAATTAATTTGGATTTCTCATGGACTGATCCATACCTTAAAATTTCAAGTGAACCAAATATGTCAATATTAAATAAATATTTCCTGGCCATTATGTACATTTTTCTCTCTACCTCAAGTATTGACTTTTCTGTATTACTAACTTGATTCATGAGTAAAATTTTTATTAAATATGTATTTGCAGAAATATACATACGATATCCAGAATTGATACTGTTTACACTCATCTGTAAATTTTATTATCTTTTAAAAGAGAAGACTGCTAATTTATCCGGAGTCTAAAATAGGAATTTAATTTAAATTTAGTAAATATATAGTGGATATAAATACTAGCTATATAAAAGATGCTAGAAATATTAGACTTGGGCGTTTCAATAGAAGACCACATCTCAAAATAATGGATATGAATGCTGCATCAATCACATAAAATAGTGCATGACAGAAATACCAGTTACATTTTGAAATGCATATGTAAGTGTTGGGAAACATGAAATACAAATCTGTTACAGTCAGTTCAAATTTCTAAAAATTGTTCATCATTGAACATGGACTTGAAATTATATCTTTTACATTCTCAAAATGACCATACTCCAAGGGAGGACTGAGTCAACTTGTCCAGTTTATCAAAAAGTAGAAAGGAAATATTCAAGAAACAGAATTTAGAGAAATATGCAATTTATGCTCTTATTTTTCTTCATTTAAAATTGGTTAATAATTCCAGTGTATTCACTGGACTGCTGTTATTGGTTCTATTGCTTTTGCAAATGCCATGTAAAATTCCTAAGAAGAAGGATGTTTTGAAATAAATATGAAAGGATGGCTAAACCCCTTGTGCTTTCCAAGACTTGGGGAAGGTTTAGACTTAAAAATGAAAAAATATTACAAAGGAGAAAGGTAGTGGTTGCATAAATTGAATGAGGCCTTAAAGAAGCTGTATTTGTTCAGGTTCTTTCTGTGTAGAACCTTTTTCCTCACCTGTTTCTCTTTTTGTCTTTGTATGGAGAAAATTAATATGTATGAATCTCCACATATTCTGTCTTCACCAATCAACACCACTAAGCCCCTACTTGTTCAGCGAATCTTTTAATTTTTAATTGAATAGCCATTTCTGTCAGGTTATTCTTGCTGGTAGTCTCAAATATTTGATAACAGGATAAGTACACCAACAGAAAAGTCCTTGTGTTCCTGTATCATAGATATTACCTGTGCTGTAGGCAATCAATATGGACAATAAAACAATGACTTTGGCCAGTACAATTCACTTAAATGTACTTGCCCAATAGACACATCATAGAATTATGGTAGCTAAAGATATACAGTAAACTCGTCCAGCAATGGTGACTGTGTGCTTCTTCATATTAATGTAGCCCATATCTAAATAAGATATGTAATAACAGAAAAACTTTCTCCGCGAAGCACATAGATATGGTTAATATGTTGATAATAAATCCTGTATCAAAGTGTGCACACACAAACTTTAAAACACCTACATACCCTCATGATTATTTTAAATGTTTAATAAAAATATGAATCATGGTGCTTCAATATACCATGTAACATATATATGCAGTTATTTACATGGATGAGATTCCTTCTTCCTTCAAAATCCTGACGCTGAACCTTCTGCTTACCCTTACCCCCTCACCATCCCTGTCTCAGATTCTCCCCTTGACCTTCCAAGTGTAATTTCCCTTGGCTAAAACTACTTTATATTTATTATAATTCTCACTCTTACTCTCTCTTTCAGTCTTTTTCAGTGAAAACAATAAACTGACTGATGGCTAGAAAATTAGCTCAGGGAACACACTCACTCTCTCTCTCACCCCTTCCTTCTCTCCCTCCCCTGCCGCCTTTCTCCACATATTTTTCTTCTCTCACTTTTCCTTGTTAGATTAGTGGAAAAATTTAACCTGTGATGATCACACCCTTATCCTTTTAATTTCTAAAATTTCTATAGCTTGTAACCAGGGTTTCTCATTAGAATTCAGTGGGTGACAGTCTGTGTATATAGTCCTGTGCGTATTATGCATACAAAGTTACTAGTCAAAATATATCAGTTATCTCTTCCCTTGTAGCATCTCCCTGCTAGAAACATAAAAACATATAAGGTTACCTTTCCTGGGATTTTGAAAAAATAAAATCATTTTACCCTCTCCATTTTGTGTTTCATGAAGGGGAAAATAGCTGTGCATCAACAAAATATGGTTTTTTTTATTAAGGAAATCACAACTATAAAAATATATAACTATAAATATTAACAAGAGAAGACAAGTGATGGCAACAGAAAATAGAAATATAATTTTTAAGCTTGAACTGCTGTATTAGTCATACATCCAGATCACAGGGAAATAAATCATGGCTAAAATGTTAAATAGCATGTTAAAATAATGCTCTTTTTAAAAACAATAAATTTGAATGCTGCAATCTTCTGTGTGATTAGCAATTCAGAGAATAACATGATTTTATTTTGTGCAGTTTTGAAATTTAAAACATAATTTGGTTTCAGGTTTTTAATTATTTCTTTAGCTTGTCTTTTATGCTTTCTGAAAAGATTAGTTAGACATTTATTAAATGCCAAGTTAATGCAATTTATATAATTATTTAACAATATTAAACCTAAAAACTAAACACTGTAAACTAGGAAAGAATCAAATCTGTCTAGATTAAGGGTATCTGTACATAATATAGATTATTGTATACTACTATTTCTAGCAGGAGGAACACTGTTAGTGTTACTGTGTAATGTGGCCCAATGATGAATTATAAACCAAACTGATGAGGAAGAGCTTCTGTGCTGCCTTATACTCTGCATGGTAAAGCAGTGCCCTATTGAAGACTCCATTACAGAGTGTTCCAGCGGTGGTTTTCTCCTTGTTCCTTTCTTTTCCAAGATAAAGCCCAGGAAGATTTTGTATGTGACATTTCTCCTAAAGTAACCAGCACTACCTTCAGTGACATTAAACATTTTCTAGATTGAAAAGTGAGTGGATTTTTATAAGAAGATCTTAATATAATTACTTTTTTAGTTGATTTGTTTTTAGTAAAAATTAGATCCTGCTTTGAAGAGGCTGCTCTGGTAAAGAATAATCTGAAGCTCCAGACATGAACTTCAAAATTGAAAGGTTGAGACCTCAATCTTACTTAGAAGCGGGTTTTGGTTGACTTTCCCAGTGCTTTTCTAGGCAGAGTATTTAAAATACCAAAATCGCTACCAACATGTAAAATTAGAAGATTTACACAGGAAAGCATATTTACAGCTTCTTTTTAAAAAATCGGAAGCTCTGACAACATAGGGCTCACTTCTCCACACAGCAACAGTCAGCAAAATGTACACAGGATGACTGCCTTTTACAAAGAGCATCTCTCTCTAGGTTACCAGGGTTCCCAAGCTCATTGCCCCCAGGATTGTATTCCAGTATCAGCTGTGACTTACCATTATCACATCTGCACTTCTGCTTATCTTATACTGGCTCTACTTCATTCGATTGTCATCTGCTTGACTTGTGTAGATTTTTGAGTATGTGACAGCTATCCCAGAACTGATGTGATAGATTCAAGAGGAGAAGGATGGATTGTCTGGTTGTGCTATAATGGAGAAATGAAAGTTACTTCTAATACATGGTCATACTTGTATTGAAATTTAGGCCTATTTAGCTGCAATGCCCATGCTTTATCTGCCACCACACCACCTTTTTCATCCAGTCACTCTTACTCATTCAACAGATCCCCGCATCACCCAGAACTATTGAATAATCAAATAATTAGTCAGATTTTAAAATCATAATTTCAAGATTTTGAGTTTCTATTTCTATGTACCCTGTATACATCTTGATAAACTGATGTGAACCTTGTAAAGGAGATCATTCTTACCCCTTTTAATTTCTGAAATTTCCCAAAAATTCTTTAAGGTAGCCAGGAATCATCCTCTGAATGTGCATATTAACATATAATGATGATGTTTGTATGATAGAGCCGTTTTCATATTCAGTACTGCCTGAGTGGTTTTAGAGACTACATTTTAAAATGTGTGGGGGCCTGAATTATCTCCCTTAAGACTTTGAGCATATTTCTAGGACAGTTTACTGGACTGCACTTTTATTTTTCACTTTCACAACTGTTTCCTTCTCTAGATCAGGGCTGCTCAATAAAACTTCCAGTACTTATGAAAACGTTCTATTATTTTCATGAATACAGTAACTGCTAGCTACTTATGACCAATGATCACTTGAAATTTGACTAGTACAACTAAAGAACTTAATTTTGAATTATTTAAACTGGAATAGCCCATGTGCTTAGTGGCTTCAGTTACATGGTAGACTGCGCATTCTCCTGGACTGGAATCCCGTCCATATGTTTTTCTATCCTTGACATCTTGTGCAAGGGGCAGTAGACATATATTGAATGGATAAATAAAAGCAACATATAGAGAAGCAGAACGTGTGGTAGTAAAAAATTAATCAATTGTGTAAGTATCAGTAAATCTTTTTACAAGAGAGTGTTTGAATATGGGAATTTGGGATGGCTTCCGATAGGAGAATGTGACTGAGGGACAGTTAGTAATGGATAGTGGTAGCTAATTACTTGTGTATAAAAGTGAGGCTTTTCTGAACTCACTTTTCTTTTCAGTTTAGGGGAAAACTGTAATGAGGTGAAACTTGGCAGAGAAGAGACAGTTCCATTTATGATCTCTGTGGTTTCTGGTGTGTCTAATGTTATAATCGTGAAACAGAAGGAGCAGTTCCTACATCTCAAACTATTACTAAACGTGCCTTATTCTTAGAAAAACCTCTCAGACTTTAGATTAAAATAAATAGGTACACATTGAATTATTTTGAGTTACATAATAGTGGTAGTCACCAAAATGTAAAATATTCCTTGTTTTCTTGTCTTTATGCAGTTAAACCAGCAAAACACAGTTATGGGTGCTAAAAATCTCGTCTAAATCTAAATAAGAATAACCTTATTTCAATCAGTGTAATATTCTAGACTGTTATTTTTTCAGGATATGAAAATGAATCCTTTCAAAACAGGAATTTTTTAGGATATTTAAATGTACTGTGACAAAAGTTTAATGATTCAGCCTTATGAGAACTCTAGTTTTTAATTCATGGGCCTGAAAATCACAGTCAATGGGTAAATGGAAATAGTTGGTCCCAGTAGACCAAAAAACAATTATTACACTGTGGTTTTACTTGTCACAGAGCTTAAAAAAGAGTAATTGTTCAATAAAAGCACTCTGTAATTAGTCTCAAAAATGATTCTCATTTTCCATTTGAACTAATATTGGGCTCCATTTTTCAGAGCTCTTTGAAGAGAATCCTATAGTTTTTGTCTTCCATGAATATCTAAAAATCTGTTGATCTCCTGGCCTTGTATAATATTGGATTTCTCCTATAGCAGACATGTTTGTGTTTGGGTAGGACTGATAATTAATTAAGAGTAGTTAAAAGTTAGTATTCCTTATTAGTAAATGGGTGAAAGGGATCACTTTCAAATATTCTCTTCATTTTAAGTTAAAGTTGATTTAGATAAAGAGATAAGAAAACTAAAGCCTTATTAGATTTTACTATTATGTAGATGCAGCCTGGACGGGTTCACTATTTTAGAGGACACACGAAATTTCAATACTTATTTTTGAGGTGCCATTTTAAATTCCTTTCCACTTACTTTACAGCATTTTATGTCTGTTTCTGCTTTAAAAATTTAGGTCAAAATAATTTCAGATTAAATTAATTTTCTTTACCCACTGAAGACAAAGGTTAGCTCAAACAGTTAGAAATTAACAGGAACCTATTTCTCTAGTTTTATACTTGCTATTGATATCATTTGGTAAACTTGATATGAATGTCTAAATATTAAAGTTTTCTATTCCTTTCTCCAAGATCATTCTTGTTAGTGTCAAATGTAACCATAGTGAAAGTGTTGGTAGACAGTGACTGTAGTTGCAGAAACCAAGCTGTTTCCTGTCCAATTATGATGCTCAACTATTGTTCCTCCAACAGCGCACATCCATTCTTTTGTAAGAACTTAGTGATGATGCTAGTGTTCATTGTGCTCTGATTCTTCTAATCTGACAGTAGAAATTACCCAAGCTCTACTTCAAATTGTGGCAAATTCATTTAGTTTCAAAATGAATCTTGAATTATGTTATCTTTGTAGAATTTTTTGTTTTTGTTTTTGGTCTTTGTTTATACAAGGCATGTGGCATGCATGCATCATTAATAGAAGCCTTTTTGTACCTGAACACATTTGAAAATTAATTTCAATTCATTTATGCTGCAGAAATAAGATAGAATAGGTTTCTACACAGCACAAGGGATCAGAAGCCAGTGACTGATAATGACATTCTCCACTATAAAATTATGTAACCTCCATTTACATTTCTACATATGAGCCTTTAATTAAAAAGCCCTTTATGTCTTCTACAGTTAAAATACTGCATATACTCTTGTTTTTTATAACCTAAAATGATACCAAGAAACTATGAATGAGTACCATGAGTTTGTTCTGATGTCACCATCCCTCTTTTATCTTTATTTAAGATGTATGTCCTAAAATAACAGAGAAGTAGTGTCATGGTCAACATGATATCAGATTCAGTAAATTAGAATTTTATTATAAATGTTATTTCAAATTGATTGTTTTTATCTTTCAGACTTTTTTAATACATTAATGATATTCATTTGAAGGAAAATTATTAGTTTACAACAAGTAACTGTGTACATGTGTATATATTTAATTGATGCCATTTTATAGTATAGTTTGGTTTGAGAGTTGCAAATATTAAGAAGCTTCATAAATCTCAAATACTTACATTGCCCTTTGTCTTCCATTTATTTTATGTTTTGAGGATGACTGAAAGTAAAAGAGTTTAACTGGCATATGCTACCTAAAAATTTACTCCTTTGTTCTCTCCAGGCACGGTGGCTCACACCTATAATCCCAACCCTTTGGGAGGCTTAGGTGGGAGGATTATTTGAGTCCAGGAGTTCCAGATCAGTCTGGGCAACATAGTGAGACCCTGTCTCTACCAAAAATAAACAAAATTAGCTAGAAGTAGTGGTGCGTGCCTATAGTCCCAGCTACTCGGCTGAGAGGCAGGAAGGTGGCTTGAGCCTGGAAGGTTGATCCTTCAGAGAGCTGGGATCATGCGGCTGCACTCCAGCCTGGGTGACAAAGACCTGACCTCAAAAACCAAAACCAAAACCAAGCACCCTTGTTCTCCCGTTCAGTGTGCTTCTGAAGTGGTCACAGAAACAGCAGTGCCTTTAAAAGCATATTCTGTTATTTTTTCTGAAACTTCATTCTTTTTTTTTTTTTTTAATTTTTATTGCATTTTAGGTTTTGGGGTACATGTGCAGAACATGCAAGATAGTTGCATAGGTACACACGTGGCAGTGTGTTTTGCTGCCTTCTGCCCCCTCACCCATATTTGGCATTTCTCCCCATGCCATCCCTCCCCTGTTCCCCTCCCCCGCTGTCCCTCCCCTATCTCCCCCAATAGACCTCAGTGTGTGGTGCTCCTTTCCCTATGTCCATGTGTTCCCATTGTTCATCACCCGCCTATGAGTGAGTATATACGGTGTTTCCTTTTCTGTTCTTGTGTCAATTTGCTAAGAATGATGTTCTCCAGATTCATCCATGTCCCTACAAAGGACACTTCATTCTTGATAGACTGTCTCATACCAGTTTGAGATCCATCTACATTCATACACCCTAATGTTGAAACTGTTGGCTCTTCTGGTTTCATCGTATATTATATTTAATAAATTCTAGCTTTCACGTGAGAGGGCTGTATACTAAATAATTTTAGAGCCTTAAGCGATATTTTAGCAAGTAGTTTTCTGTATTTTTGTATCCCTTTAACAAGTAGTTATCCAGCCTTCTTTTCCACATCTGGTTAAATAGTGATTAATTATTTAAAATGTGTAAGAACATTCTTAGGTTCTGGATACACAGCAGTGAACAAATAAATTAATTCTATGTAGTCATAGACCTTACTCATCTCTCATCTCTCTCTCTCTCTGTCACTTTCTCTTTCTTCTTCACTCATTTGCTCAGTTTGTTGGAATCTTGCTCTCAACATTTGATTAAATACTTAAATAAATATGTTTATATGTAATGTTCTGATTTTTTATATTTGGACATTTGTGTTGCCTACCTTTAAATTTTTATTAAATAAATATTGGACATGGTACAGCCATAGTTGCTGAACAATTCTGCTTACATTAAAACATTTTTAAAAGAAACAGATGCTTATTTTTGTTTGTTTGCAGACCAACAGCCTTTCACTTTACCATAATAGATACTCCATTGCTTTCAGCTTGAAATTCCTGATAACAGATAGCATGACCAAATGAATACTTCCTTTTAAGATAATCTCATCAAACCTTATTTTCCTCAGAAGAAGATAATAATTTACTCTCAGGGCACTTTAAAGATTTAATGATATGAAGTAGACACAAATTCCTGGCATATCACTAAATGAAAATTCTTTTTTCCTCTTTAATTTACTTCATGGATTTTACCAATAGGAACTATTCATTCATTTGTTCTAGACTGCTCCCTAGAGTAGTACAGAAAAGAAAAAAATCCTTTATCCATATACGAACTATTGACATATTTAAAAAATTATCTCCTCTTCTCACTAAATTTCCCTAATCCTTCAGTTTGTGCTTAAACTCTACAGTAAAGAATTTGCTCACCAGGCACAGATAGCTTGCATCTGATGGGACTTCAGTTTGTTTATATCAGTGTGATTCAGTCGCTGAACATGATGTTCTACAAGTAATCTGACTCGTGAGGTTAAAAAAAAGTTGCTCAATTATCTCATTTTAGCCATTGGATATCTTTGAGGGTGATCTTGGAATGGGCATGCTTTTTGAATAAGCTTAGATACTCAGTTGACACATTTTGAATTATAATTAGTCAATGATCTTTCATTTATCTTTATCTGAATTTCTCTGAAGACTATTCTTTCTCATTCTTTTATTTTCACAATTGGTTTCTTAAACAAAAAATGTCTTTTCATATAATGCATTTCAGTTCTTTATTAACCAATTCCACATATTAGTTGAATACCCACCATATGGCAACTGTAGCTTAGGCAGTCCTCTGCCTACAGAGGTTGAAAAGAAAATTAAGACACAGGCATGCCCATGTGGAATTCACATGCAAATAGAATAATGCATATGTAAAAAGCTAAAATCAGTTTAGTAGATGTTCACTTTAAGTCTTGAAAACTCCAACCACTGATGTGCCTCTCAGAATTTGAGAAGGCTCGGATTGAATGCTTAGTAAAGTGTATAAAGGGGTCAGCAAAAAAACCACGGTGAGCTGACGTGAGGTAAGGATGGGGCATACTAGGCAGGGAATGAAGCATGGATGAAGGATGAAGAGGTGAATTTCAGTTTGGATGTGGTTTGGGTACATGGCCATTATTTGAGAGGAAATGATCTCAAGGAAAAGATCAATCCTGAAAGTGAAGGGGCTTGAATGACAAAATAAGTAAGTAAATAAATGGCCCATGTTTACCTGTGGGAGATAGTGCGCTAAAAAGGATTTTAGCTCATTAAGACATCATTTAATCTTTTAGGATATTTTATATAGCTTAGAGTACAGAATGAAGTAAGGGAAATTCGTGATTAAGAAGCCATTTAAAAGGCTATGGTAATATTTTAGATGACAGATGAAGAAGGCCTGAACTAAGGTATTGTTTGTATTTAATTCTATATTTACAGTATGTTACACATACAAAATTATTGATCAAAAGATTTCTTTTGTCTACTCGCCTATAATACTTCCCTGTTAGAAACAGAGACACCATTCCAGGCTAACTACTACGTATCTATCATTATCTTTTGGTACAGCTAGAAATTCACCCAAATTATTATCATTCTGTTTATATCTTTGTGTTTTATCTATAAAGATATAATAGAATTGTGTAATTGTGCCTTGTTACAAGTCTTTATTTCTTTGTAATTTTGAAGAGGAAACTAATTTCCATTGAAAACAATAAGTTCAGATGATTACATAGACTGTAAGTAACTTTTAAATACTTTTTTTGTGTGTGTGAGACAGGGTCTCACTCTGTGATTCAGGCTGAAGTGCAGTGGCACAAACTTGGCTCCCTGTAACTTCTGCCTCCTGGGTTTAAGCAGCTTTCTTGTCTCAGTCTCTTGCGTAGCTGGGATGATAGGCACATGACACCACACCTAGCTATTTTTTTGTGTGTGTGTATTTTTAGTAGAGATGGGGTTTTACCACGTTGGCCAGGTTGGTCTTGAACTCCTGACCTCAGGCAGTCCACCCACCTTGGCCTCCAAAGTGCTGGGATTACAGACATAAGCCACTGCACCTGGCCTTAAAACACTTCTTTTTAAAAATTGTGAACAATATGTCTTTATGTAGGTACATATATACATATAGATGTGTATTTATTTACATGCATTATATATCTTCCATGCATATTGAAATTATATATATATATTTGAAACCAGGTTTCTTGTCACCCAAGCTGGAGTGCCATGATGCAACCATAGACCACTGTAACTTTAAACTCCTGAGCTCAAGCTGTCCTCCCACTTAAGACTCCCAAGTAGCTAGGACTAGAGGCATGAATGACCATGCTTGCCTACTTTTTTTTTTTTTTAAATTTTTGTGGAGCCAAGGGACCCATTATCTTGCCCAGGCTGATCTTGGCTCCCGGTCTCAAGTGATCCTCCTGCCTCCTCCTTTCAAAATATTGGGATCGCAGGCATCAGCCACTGCACCCAGCCTGAAATGGTTGACTTTTGTTTAAACTCTAAAAGGAAAATTATTTCCAAACTACACTTTTGATTTGTTTAATCCTTTGGAGAGGCTTGTCCAAAACAAAAACAAAAACAAAAATACGACTTGTTCAGTTATTGATATTCCATTAAAATTCATAGCTCCAAACAATCTTATTTGAGCATTTGTAAGGACCATTCCTTTATAGACAATAGAAACAAACGAAGCCACAATAAAAAAATCACCTACATTTACCTCTAAATATGTTTCATAAACTGTTTAATAGCATTTTGTTGTATCAAATAGCTTTACAAAGCCTGTATTTTCTGTGAGAACTATTTCAGAATTTTATAAAATAATTTTCTACAAGAATAAAAGTTTTCAATTGGCCAACACAAAACCAGTGTAGTAAAACCTAGTTTGAGGAGGATCCTAGTTCCATGTTTTCAAATCTGAACTCAGAGCAGACTTCCAAATAGTTTTACAGAAACCAAAACTTTTGCTACTATTCCACCAAAAGCACACAAACATACAAATGAGTTCTTTTCTGTAATAAAACTAAATAAATACAGTTTGTGGATTTTTTTCTTAACCTTTGTTTTCTTTCTCCCTCCCATTTATTCCTATCTCCCGCTCTTCTGTTCTCTGTCTTTCCTTTGTGTCTCTCTCCATGTTTTCTTTTTTCCCGTTATTTTAATTTCATGTTTGTTTTTATCTCCCTATGCCTCTTCCAGGGCCATGGCACTCTGGACTCTCCCTTGTCTCTTTTTTTTCCCCTTGTAGTGTGTTTAATGTGCCCACTCTCATGTTGAAGATTTGCTTCTCAGTTCTAGTCATTCTTTACTTTAGTCTCTTCTTACTTGAATTGAATTTTTATTTCTCTTATTTCTGTTGTTTTCTCTGACTCTTTTGCTCTGGGTTTTATATATACTACTCTGATGGGTGTATATTTTTCCCTGACTCTTTCTTTGATCGTTTCATAGCTTTCCTCTATGTTAAGTCTTCCACACTTTCCTTCCAGAGTCTTCTTTTTTTCTTTCTTATTTTTTGTCTTCAGTATCTTATCATCTTTTTAGTAAGTCATAGTGACAAAGCAATAATAAAATAATTTCAAGTATCATTTCACTGAAAATAGCATGAGAGTATTCATTTTTCATTGTATTGTTTTTATCTGATGAATTTCAATGGATAGAACAGAAGTACTCTTTTTTTAAAAAATACACAATTTATTCAACATTTGAAGATTGTTATATGTGCTGTGTATTCTATTCATCTTTCTATAGCTATCTTGATAAACTTAACTCTTTGCTTAGAAGACAGAAATGTTATTAGTGACAAAGTTCAGAAACTGAATTCAGATTTGATGGAATTGATTTACAGTTATTTTGCTTTTGTCTATGCTATTCAGGGAAATCTTAACCTAACCCACATGTTTTGTGCATGCATACCAGAAGGCTCTCCCCCTTTATTGGTGGGTGCCATAAATTTCTTAGGATGGATAAGGGGAGATGATAATGCTGATCTCTCTCATCAAAGCTTATAAAGTTTATTCCAGCATGTGATGCTATTTTATGCCTGTCAGGGAAATATTACCTAGATAATTGTTACTAATGAAAAAGGTGCTACATTATTGTCTATCTTCGCCCTTGTGAATTAGAACACTACATTAATCTTGCCTTTATTAACAAGTCAGGCATTTTGTCCCATGTGATGCACCAAATATAAAGCAAAATGTTTACTATAAATGGCTATGGCTTTACAGATTTATTTAGGGTCAACAAAAATGAAAATACCATATGGCTGAAATGCAGGCAACATTTGAGAAGTATGGGCACTACTTTGTAGTCTTGTTCTTGTTCCGAAGTTCTTTCTAGGCTTTTGGATTGTTACTATTGCTTGGGGAAGTCAATTTTTCCAAAACTCTCTCTCTCTCTCTCTCTCTCTCTCTCTCTCTCTCTCTGTGTGTGTGTGTGTGTGTGTGTGTGTATGCATGCCACACTGCAGTACAAAGCACCATCACTGTATTGTGCTATAATTAAAATGGACTTATTCTATCTTGCTTTATTCTATCTTATTTGTTAAAGTAAGTTACCTAAATAAATCCATGAACATATATGTATGTATAAATGGATAAGTAAATATTGGCATACAATAATGGGAAGAATTTCTTCTTCTTGCATCAAAAAAAACCCCAAAAACCAAAAAAAAAAAAAAAACAAACAAAAAAAAAAAACAAAAACGTAAGCCCTGTGTGGGAAAGGGGCAAAATTAAAAATCTATAGTAACCTTTTCTTTGAGTTTCTGTTTTTAATTTTTTATTGTGAAAAACTTCTGTCAACTACTAGAGCTTCTAATGAGAATTTAAAATATATAGGTATCTTTAAAAGTTATGTCTGCCTGCATATCTATATCTATAGCACTATATCTACCTTTATATGTATTTTGTGGGACTCAAAGCAGTCTGTTCTGATATTAGGAAGCACATACATCTTGGATGACATATGGTTTTAAAAATACTTTAAAAAATACTCTTTATTTTACCAAAGACAATAAATGAGCCTAATGAAAATTACTCTCAAAGACTGCATGTTGATTAAAGCTTTATAACTTCTGATAATAAAAAAATTGAGGTCTTACAGATTTAAAAATAAAATCTGCAGTTATACAAAAGCTGGTGTCTGATATTCACCTAGAAAATAAAATAATAATGTGATTTTCCTCACAGAGTATTTTTAAAAATGAAAGAAGTTTACTAATTGAGAAAATTATAGGGTAGGACACTGTAATTTTTTTCAGCTTTCTTAATATACCTGAAATCTCCCAATATTATTCTTTTAACACTTTCTTTACATTTGGCTAGCTAAATGAAATTTGACAGCTATTGAGTAGCATGATTAATTATTGAGGAGCAGTTATTTTATAACCATAGCTTTGGACGAAAAAGCAATAAAAAGTCATAAAAATAGAAAATTAAAAATAGAAATGTTTTATTTGATGTATCATGATAATTGACCCCTTGATGTGTGTGCTGCAAAAACCTACACAATTGTATACAAAACATTGTTTTCCACAGCCAAAAAAACCCTGCAAGTTAAGCTCAAACTGAATTGAAATAGAGATATACAACTTTATGAATATAACCAGGCAGAAATTTATTACATAATCAAAGCTCACAGTATGTATTAACACTAAAGATACAGTAAAATGCATGTGTTTTATTTTTTAAATAAATTTTACCTAAATGTTCTATTTTGGGATATTGTCATCACACTGAATATTATTTCATTCAATATAGTCACACACTTCAGTGTCATAGTTCAACTTCTGACATTGTTATAAGAAAAGAAAATAACTTGTACAATTTAAGTACATTCTCACTCTTCATTTAATTATTGAAGTTAGAAAAATCTAAAAAATATTCCAGCTGCAAGTAGCATAAATTATGTGGCTAAAAAAATCTTTTCTTTTTTTTCTGAATTATTGTACAATAGAAATTTTGATTCTTAAATATGACTTTAGAAAAATAGAGTTTCTTCTACACATTTGATAGTTATTAATAAGAGAAATAATAAGTATAAGATGTGATGAAAGGTAAATCTTTCATGCCTCTGGGTTTATTTTCAAATTAACTCTGAGGCAATATATTTTTACTTTAGATATATATTTTTTAATTTAGCAGTCTAAAATCTAATATAAGATATTACCTATTAATTCATTTGGTATTTTTCTATATTCAATGTAAATTTTAAGAAAACTCACAAAAACTGTATTTTTCAAACAATAGCCAAATTATGATAATACAAGTTCCTATGGAAACGTATTCCTAAAAATAAAACATTTAGAAATTTTTATTAAAACTTTTTAAAGGAAAAGTATGTCTTTATATAACCCACTTAAATTAGTTTATGGCGGTCATACATATGCAACATATGTAATATGCTTTATCACTTGCTTAAATTTTATTTTAAGTTTATTGTTTTAAAGCATCTTTTGGCTACAACAACATCATCAACAACAACTCTATTTTAAGGCTTTGCCATTTACCCCTCTATCCATCCCCAACTTACTAGAATTACCTTTATGTTTTGGGGTAGAGAAAAAACAAAACATATAATTGAACATCTGGAAATTTTAGTGACTTAAAATATTGTTTTACATGTTGAAGAATATTGAGAAATGGGTGGATCCAACATGGTTAAATAAGAGACGTTTGTGGTTTTCACGTGGTGTCTGGGACAAGGTATGCTGTATTCAGTAGTTCATTCTGCAATGATGTGCCACTTAAGCCCTACATCACACCATAACTTTAGCAAAGCATTGTTCCTGCTATAGATCTGTGAGTGGAAATGCCTGGCTCACTTTCTTGGCTTTGATGTCTCTAGTAGCAATTTATCCTGGTGTGTTAAATGTGAAGGTAAAACCATTAAAAGAGGTGCACACCAGAGGTTTGGTTTCATAAACTCGTTATTTTTCTTTTCCTTTTCCTCTCTTCTTTTATTCATTTTTTTTTCCAAGGGGAAAATACTTTTTAGCACCTAGGCATGAAAGAAGCACAAAATGAGAATTTAAAATGATAAAGCCTGAATGGAATTTGTATCATTTCCTTTTCTTGCTTTAGCCTTTGTCGCTATAATACAAATGTCATGGAAGTAAGAATGAAACATCTTAGGCATTAGGATTGAATGATAGCTCATTCATATGACAATGACTGAACTGAGGACAGAACATTTCTCAGAATGTAGCCATTCTTGTGGCAAAGATTATAATGACAAGGAGAAATGGTGTAAAATTAACCAATTCTTGGATCTTTATAAAAAAATCTTACGAGTTTCCTCTAAGGTAGTGCTATATATTCTATTAGCTAAGGAGTAAAATGGGGGAGGAAAAAAAAAAGGTCTTCCTAATGTCCGAATCAAACTTGCTCAGTTTGATTCTTGAGAGGAGCCCGCTTAGGAAGGTCTCTGTTTTGACCAGTAGATGTCGCCCAAAGCAACAGAAATACCCAAGGGGCTCAGAGAACTGATAGGATGATAAAACCACAAAGGACACAATGAAAAAAAAATCCAGAAAGCTCATCAGTGATAGATTTTGTACTTTAGGAAAGCATTAGATAGTTTGGGTTTTAATTTTCCCTAAACGAAATCCTATACATTCTTGCCAGGATGAAGGGTGTGTCTAATAGGGTTCCGGGAGCGTGGCTTTGAGAGCATAATGCTGTTAGGACCTGTAGCTACCCGGCTTTACTTCCCTATTGGATTTATTGGGCCTGTTGCTCCCTTGGCAAGTGGCTAGAATTGCTTTTTAACCCTTGCCTGGACTTTGACTCACTCCGTGTTCTCAGTTTACATTGAATATGAAACAGATTTGCTGGGGTAAGGCGTGTACTGTTTCTACTGCTACTGTTTAGAAGCTGTGGGGGCAGTAAGGGGCGCCAGTGCAGGCATTTTCTCTTCTCTCTCTCTGTCTTTCACAGAGTGATGTAATTACCTGTTTTTAATTTTTTGTCTTCTGCTTATTTCATAGGCACTATACCTGAATAATCTGTGTGTGTGTGTGTGCGCGCACGCGCACGTGTGTGTGTACACATGAGCTATTCTAACATTTTTCTTCATTTGGCGGTCTTTACAAACCATATACAGTAAACCATTCTCTTGTGAGCAGCTTCACCTTGAAATGCAAATGCCACAAAAAGCACATTTCTTCTCATCCAAGAACCTCATTCAGTCTCTTGTGGGCACTCATAGTTCGCCTGGGGTTAAGTTGTGTACTTTGACATGGGATGACAAGTTAGAAAAGTTTATGAGGTCACAGAACCTTCTTCCAGTAAACACAATACACATTCCCTCGATGTATTTTGCGATCTCCTTAAATGTATTCTGTTTGATGACTTCAGGTGGATCAAGGCAGGAGTGAGTTGAAACCATATGTATTTTAAAATCACCATTTCCACGTATTTTCTGTAAATGCTAGATGACGACTGTATATCTAATGACAATGGTCTCATTTATTACAGCCACCTCTGTGCTGTGTAACCCTGTTAGTTCTCTTAATTCCTGTGCAGGATGGCTTCACCACATTCTACCCAAACTTAAAGGGGACTTTTAACATCGACTGAAATTCAGATAACCTGAGGTGATATGTTTAGCTTGTCCTGAAGCTTGTCCTAAAAGTGTTCTGGCTTTTTCTGTGTCCCTTGAAGTGCTGGTAAAGGTGACAGCCTCACAGATCTCTTTTGTTCCAGTCTAAAAAAAATCAGTCAGTTTTCCATTAGTCCTCACTGGCTCTTTTGAACACGAGGCTTTTATTTCACACTTAAAAGAAAATCTGTCAAGTATTTTGGTCACCAAATATATCCTACCTACAAATGTCAGATGGTGATTAGATTCTATATACTAGACACCCATTTAAAAAATCTAGTGTTCTGTCACTGTAATTCTGTGCCTTTAAAATAATGACCACTATTTGCAATACTTATGAGATTTTGTAGTCTTCCTGGCTTGAGCTATGAGAAAAGGTTGGATGGTAGATACCTGTAATGCCAGAAATCTTCTATGGGAAGAATATGAGCAAATGAAAGGTAAACAAAGCTGATATACTTTCTCTTAAAAAGTACAGGTAAAAAAGTATGGAATAGCAGATGAATTTATTTTATTTTAGACATAAAAGGATAGAGCAAATTGATAACTATTTTCATCTGAATATAAAATCTCACTATAAATTATAAGAAAAACTACATATTGTAAAGCTAAATGTGATGCTGTACCTTTAAATGTTCTATCCTTTGCAGCTTTGCTTGTCTCCCTGGCTCCTAAGATTGCCTGATCCTCTTTTCTGGAATTCTTTCAATTAGTTTTGGATCTGTCACCCTGAAGTCGCTGAAATTGCTTATTCGAAAAGATTTCAATATTTACTCTGATGACATTTTTTGATTCTCAACACATAGGAATTCTTAGCAGTTTTGAATTTACTTTGTATCCTTTAGTCCATATAAATCTGGCAATCAAGATTTCTCTCAGTTTAATTTGCTTTCTGTTGAGGATTTAAATGATATTATCCTGAAGCTTTAGCCAACCACTTCCAGCCCCTAATCCTTGGCCTTCCTCACTGGTGAAAGGCTGTTCTCAGTACTCTTGGTTCAGTTTAACCCCCCTAGTTAATCTCTGACTTCTGGTAAATTGCCATCATGTTTAAAATCTGCAATTGTAACTCTCTTAAAAAAATCCTACTCACAAAGGACAATGTGACTAACTTATATCATCTTATTTTTAATTTAACTAAGAGCAGTGGAAGAAAGTCACTGTCGATCAGCTCTAGGAATATCTTAACTGTCATCAGATCTAGAATGAATTTCAGTCAGGATTTCTGTCCTTTCATAGCACATAAATTGCATTTCTTAAAGTTAGAAATGGTCTGGCTTTCTTACTGACACTCTCAGGCTCTTTATGGTTTCTGCTCCTAGGCCTTTAGCTGGGCAGCTGCGGCCTTCCAACAGGAAATTTATTAAAATGCATTTTAATCCTGCAAAGGTCTATCTGGCACTAGTTGTTAGTTTTGTTTTTTAATTTAATTCCAGTTTCCTTTAGCCAGAACTAGCGAACAGATTATGTCCTTTCCATAATAGAGTCCCTTAAGGGTTAGATCTGAATGCTATGAAGATTTATACATTAACACATATACAGTTCTGGAAGATACACTCTGCTTAGCCATATACATGTAGATGGCATACAGATCATTTACTCCACTTCAAGAAATATTATACAAGTTCATTTTAGTGGATCTGTTTACATGGATAGCTGACTTACTGTGGGGAAATTGCCAACATTTTCTAAAATTGAATCCAGATAAGACAGAATTCCTTTTGATTGGAACTTATCCGTAGTTCGATCAACACTCTTCCATCACAGTGAAATTTGGCAACTCATTCATAGCGCTGGTCCCAAAGGGGAAAACCTTGGTTTTATGCATGACCCTATTCTGTCATTTATGAATCGTGTAAATATAAATATTAAACTGTCATACTTTTCTTTATGAAATATAGCAGGGATAAAGGAAATAATATCTACTGAAGATCTGGAAGTGTTGCTTTCTGATTACCTCTTTTTATTTATGGTACTGAAATTCCTTACTATTTGAATGAATAGAGCAAGCATGTTCTAAATGTATACATTTTAATACTAATTTCAGGAAAGCTAAACAGTATTTTACTTCCTAACAATGACATATTGAACTTGATTCATTCTCTGAATGGAATGTCCTTGAGAGAGGAATAGATTTGATGACTCCTGGGTGACTAAGTTCATACTGTGCCGTGTTCTAGTTAGCCATGTAACTAGAAAGTATAATAGAGAACAGCATTGACTATTTCCCACAATGGAAATTCCAATTTTAGTTAAATTATGATAAGAATTTTGAGAATCACAACAGTAATATCCAACTTTCAGTGGGTCAGAAGCTTTTTTTTTTAATGTTACAACCATACTTTCTTATAACTCGATGTGAGTAAGATAATACATGAATTTCAATTAACAGTCGGCAAAGATGCACATGATTAACAACTGTGTCTGTTTTCAAGCAGAAGATAACTTTTGCAGTTAAAAAATATGTGATGATGAGGGTTTCTGTTAAAGTTGTATTTAGGGATGGTATTTGATTAGGGTATATAGCTATTCAGATTCTGCCCAGAATCTGGATCTTCATCCTGAGGACTATATGCAAAGGCAGTAAAACATGGTAAAAATGACACTGAATTACCATCTGAGCTGTCGAGCATCAGATCTGAAAGCATTCCTTGGATGGATTAAATTTGATCTCAATGAGATTATTTTCTAGATTTGTGAAAGTTAAAAGTCTAGAACAAAGGCAAACTGAAAGATACTTCTTGTAGCCCACATTTTCTTTCATACACATCCAGTGGATATTTGATCTTAGTGATTTACATATTAAATTTATAAATTTATGCTCTAGATTTTTATTGTATACAAGGTGACATGATATACTTACAAACATGATTTATAAATGGAAAAGACTAGAAACAACCCAAAAGTCTGTCAATAGGGAGATGGTTAAATAAATTATGATATACCTAATCAGGGGAATATTATGAAGCTGTTTAAAAAATGAGAAAATGTAAGAAAATGGAAAATTCTTCATAAAATAGTAAGTTTAAAAATGTACACAAATGTGGTTACATGTTATTTTTGGTATCATAATGTAAGGAAAAAGACATATGTATTTGTATTTATATAAGACTATAGTGGAAAGACAAACCAAAAGTCTAAGAAAAATGTTATTTTAGAGGAGATGGGAGCAGAAAAGGAGTAAGAGTAAAATTTATACTCTGGAGCTTTTTTATAGCCCATGTTTTTTCAATGTCGTGCTTTTCAAAAAATTAAGTAAAATAAATTTTATTCATATGTTGTACTTACTCCCTACTGTTTAATTATCACATTTCTTTCACAGCTTTCATAAAATTTTGTGGCTCTCGATATAAACAAGGGGAGCAATTTGTCAGATAGCATGTATGGTTACCATGAAATGCAGCACTCATCATTAAATACATGGGCCAGGCATGGTAGCTCATGCTTCTAATACTAGCACTTTGAGAGGCTGCGGCTGGAGGATCACTTGAGCCCAGGAGTTTGAGACAAGCCTGGACAACATAGGGAGACTGTCTCTACAGATAATTTTTTAAAAATTAGCTGGGTATGGTGGCATGTGCCTGTAGTCCCAGGTACTTGGGAGGCTGAAGTGAGAGGATCCTTCAAGCTCCAGTGGTTGAGGCTGCAGTGAGCCATGATTGTGCCACTGCACTTCAGTTTGAGCAAGAGTGAGACCCTGTCTCCAAAACAGACACACAGACACACACACACACACACACACACACACACACACACACGTACACACATAGTCTACAGTATCTAGTTTTATGACCCTTATGAAAATAATGCATTTTCTTAGACTTCAGTTTGCTAAAGTCGAATTATGAGTGCTTCACAGGATTGTTTTGAGGCTAACATATCATCTAGGTTAAAATGAAGGCTGTTTACTTTTGGTGTTACTATAGTTACTAGAAGAATAAATTTAAGAAACATTTATGTAGCAATTTCCTTTAAGAAAAAGAAAATTTAGATTTTTAAAACTTATTTTGTGTATCCATTTCATTAGAAGTCATGGGATTATCTTGGCAGTTACCCAAAGACACCATATGCTTTTCCCCTCACTCATACTTGCATAAAAGATAGATGAAAACATTGGACAAATGATAGTCCTCGATAAATACAAATGCAGATATGGGTTCAGCTCCCTAATTTCTGATTGCCATTTGCTTCATACTTATGGTAACATAGTACATTATAGGGACTGGCTAGACCATACTTTAAAACTTGGCAACTCTGTTGCTTGCAATCTATAGTAGGGCTAGGCATGATTGAAGATGGACTAGGTCAGATGAAGCCAGGGTCAGAACTGTGATGACTTCACACTGTGCAAAAGAAAAAGAGCTTTCTTCATGTCTCCTGAAATCAATCAGTTTGGATAAATAAAGACTCATTCCTTAGAGTGAGAAGGAGGAGAAACATAAGAAGCTATTACTTATATCATTATTATTACTAGTAAATGGAGCAAGGTTAAAAAAGAATAGAATGTATAGTAGCTTATAAAAATGTTTTCCTAGTCCTGGGCAAGGCTGTGATGCATAGGTAGCTACAGAAATCAGAATCTGGGTTGCTGGAACAGAATTTTCTCTCACCCTACCTTTCTTTCATTTTGATTCTTCTTTTTCTCTCTCAACCAGGAGTTTATCATCAGTCCTCAGTATTACCTTATAGTGCTCTTTTCAAATACCTTCTTCAAGGGCTGACTCAGCCTTCTACCAGTTGCTGGGTATATTGGTTGCTGAAGACTCAAAGCTGCATTCTTCACTGGGCATTGCTCTGGCAACAGAGAATTGCCCAAGGTTAATGCTCCTTGACTAGATGAAGGTGGGATGGAAATCCACTGCCTCAATTATGAATAATTCTGTAATCATATCCAAGTTCTCCATATCATGGTCTAAGTCTACCATGGTAGTACATGGAGGGTCAATTTCTTGCTTTCTCTGCCCCTGCTTTCCTCCTAACTGCTAATAGCCTCAATAAGCCTAATGAACTCAAGGTTTGTTTCCTGAGTACCTAAACTAAGATAAACCTAGTGGTAGCTTTAGTAATGGTAGATGTGTCTGTGTTTGACTTTCACTGCTTTTGAAGTCAAAACAATTAAGTATGCTCTTCTAAGCTCAAGGGTCCTGAGCTACAGGATGAATTTGGTTTATCCTCTGCCCCCAACTATTGAGTCATTTCAAAGTGTCTCTTCTACATTCGGGCTACAATTAGTCAAGCCCAGAAAATGTTTCTGAAAATCCTAAGAATAATTCTTAAAAATTTTCCAGAGAGCAATTTGGAATTTCTTGGCTGAATCTAACTTAAAGAAAAAATCATCTTCAAGTATTGCCTTAAACTTAACTTTAAGCTTGTTTCAGACCAACTTCAACCCCAAGATTGGTCTTCAGTTTTCTTGTAGTTCCCTTAGATTTTGTCAATATCTGATTAAGTCACTAATGGAAAACCTGTCTTCAATATCTGACTTTTTACCATTGAAGATATATATTGTATTATTCTGGCTACTACTAAGGAATGACTATGAAAAATGACACTAAGTAGTATTTGTTTCTTTTTCTGAATCTTTACTAACTCATAGCCATTATTAAATACTAGCTCAAATTCTACCATCTACCAGAACCCTTTTCTGACTAGACCATTCTCTTCCTGATGATCTTTGGTTTTGAAATTCTGGTAGTGATTAAACCATTATGATTTAGAAACTGCTAGTATATTGACTTAACTTCCTTTACTGTTTCCACAACTCCAAAACTGAATTAAAGAATTTTTAAAAATATTTTTGTTACTGTTGCATACACTAGAGCATGTAGCATAGTAGTCATTAAACCTACAACAATCAATCAATCCTTACAATAACAAGTAGTTAATCTGTAAAAAAGAAGTCTGAAATCTAAATCATACAAATTATATGTTTTACTCTGTAGAAATAAAGTTTAGATTGGGGGTGGAACTGCGGGTAGTGGGTAGTACTTTTACAACTTGAGTTTAAATCCCAGAACCACAAGATTCCGGCTGGTAACTTTGGCAAATCTCTTAATACCTCTGAAGTTTAGTGTTTCCCACTTTAAATTTAGGATTGTAAGAGTATCTATCTATATCCCAGAGTTAGTGGAAGCTGGATGGCTCACAATGAATAAAAGGCACTTAACAGAGTGATTAATGAATTATCATTACTATATATAAATATTACTTGTACAAAATTATGAATTAACTATTGTAGAGAGAAGAGCATAATACTGTGTTAAAATGTTATGAAAATCAAACACCTTTCTAACATTTTTCTAATTTTTAACTTTTTCTAATTATAAAGAATATAGATTCATAAATAGAATGAAATATTTTTAGGAAAAAGCTTTAAGTCAGGACATAGTCATCCAAATCTTCTTTCCAGGTATCTTGAATATTTTGACCAATAAAATATAATAGAAGATGCAAAATGAGATTTTGTACTCATATACTAATGTTAGATCTTCACTATCCACTCTTGACAATTCACTTCACTCTGCCTGTATTTATGATATTCTATGAAATCTCCTCTAACTGTATACTGTGTTTTATATTCTCTGTCTCTTACACAAACTCTGAACCAAGATTTATCAACTTTCAGTTTCCCAGCCTTTTAACTTTTCCTCTTCAAGTAAAGCTGAATAGAGTTGAAGGTGGTCCATTGTGTTAGTTACCTATTGCTGTGGTACAAATTACCACAAATTTAGCAGCTTAAAACAGCAAACATATACTTTTTCACAGTTTTTGTGGATTAAGGATCTAGACATGACTCAGCTGGGTACCTCTGGCTAAAGGTCCCTTATGAGATTGTAGCCAGGTTATCATTCTAATCTGAAGCAAAGGTCTTGTGTTAATCCATGTGAATTGATATAAAGGAATACCTGAAGCTGGGTAATTTACAAAGAAAAGAGGTTTGTTTTGGCTCATGATTCTGCAAGCTGCAGAAGAAGCATGGTACTGGCAGATACTTCTGGTGAGGCCTCAGGAAATTTACAATAATGGTGGAAGGTGAAAGAAGAAGCAGTGCATCACATGGGGAGAGACGGAGAGAGAGGGGGCAGGTGTCACTCTTTTAAACAACAAGCTCTTGCATGAACTATCAGTGTTAGAAATCACTCATTACCATGGAGACGGCACCAAACCTTTCATAATCAATCTACTCCTGTGACCTAAACATTTTCCACCAGGCTTTCCCTCCAACATGGGTGATCACATTTCAACATGAGTTTTGGAGGGGAGAAAACATCCAAACCACATCAGATCTCATCTGCAGGATTAACTGGGAGAAAACTATGTCCAAATTGACTCATGTGACTGTTGCAAGGATTTAGTGCCTCTTGGGCTATTATATTGAGGGTCTTGGGTCCTTACTGAATGTTGGCTAATGTCTTCACTGAATGAGGCCATCCTCAGTGCCTTGCATTATGCGTTTCTCCACAGACCAACTCACGATATGGCAAAGTGACATTTTATTACTTTATCACATTTTCTGCCACATTTTGTTCACTTGAAACAAGATAGTAACTCTAATCTTCACTCAAAGGGAGGGGTTTATAGATGGACATAAACACTAGAAGGCAGGGATCACTGGAGTCATCTAAGAGACTGACTTCCACACCAGTCATGATTGAGAAGCATTCTCTTTACTAGGCTGCACCAATAGTAACATGTTAAATATAACACTCATTCTTTTTAAATGGCTACATTTCTTTGATGTATTTTCTATGATGTCTATCACAATTGTTTTCTAAGGATCCCTCATCTGTATAAATTTGGTCAAAATTTTAGCATTTTAAGTGTTGTCTGGAGCAAAGTGACTCATGATGTGAACTGGAAAATGAAAGGGATTGTTTATTTTTATCCTGGATGCATCATGTACTTATTGTTGACTCTAGCTTAGAGAGTTACTAAATAGCTGGCTCTTTCTCATTTATAAAAATAAGGTAACAATTTTAGCTTACCAATAATGGGGCTATGAATAACAATTTCTCAAAGCACTTCTCTGTAGTGCTTTGAAATCACCTATGTGTTCTTATTACCAACAACTTTTAAACAAAAATAACAACTGAAACCACTTTTGTACTTGGGGTTTATAGATATATTTTAAGTTGTATAATAACAATTTACAAGAAATGATACAATTTTCTAAATTTTCAAGTAACTTTTACAGTGAGCTTGGGGATTCCTATTAGTAGGTGCACTTCATTTGTAAATAAGAATTGGCATAGAACAAATAATAGTTCAGTATAATTAACAGGAACAGAGAACCAGCTTTATAAGCCTGTTACTTCATATCCTGTCACTCCATTTTGTCTAAATATGAGTCTTTTAGACAGTTGATGACAGCTTTCTCAACTTGGAAGTGCAATAGCAACATTTCTTGAATTGAAAATAGACCTTTCAAGTCATATTTTGGCATTGCAAAGTTAAAATTAGATTCCACTTCAAACAGGCTTTTTTAATTAGGAAGCATCCCTAACAAAAGACCTCACATCCCACTGAACATTGAACCATATGCTAATTGGAGTGGCCACTGTATAAGTCATGGGTGGATCTGAAGAAAGTAGTAGTTATTCTTGCCTGAGTTTCCAACCACACTCATTTTGCTAAATTGCATTTTCTTTTGGAAAGCAGTGTCATAGGCTACAAGTGTTACTAATTCTATTAAGTACTCCGCTTTTCATTATTCTTTCATATTTAATGATAAAAAAATTAACCACTGTCTATTTTGGAATGATATATTTCCATAAACAGATTGAGATACTTGAATAACCATCTCATGGTAAATAGTTTTTCTTGAATGACCACCCTATTCCTTTTAATTTTCCTAAGCTGAAATTCTAAGTTATGCAAATGGTAAAATTATATTTAGAGAAATATGTAATTATATAGTTGGTTGGGATAATTCACTTTGAAAATTGACAGGGATGATATATGTGCTACAGGCTCAAATCTAACCAGTCTTCTAACAGTGTATACAACCCACATATCCCTTCCCACTCTGCCTTCCTCTTTGACTTCTGCTTTTAAAGTGTCTGTTATCCAGGAGAACTTGTCCATTTTCTCCTGAGGGAGCATTCTGAAAAACCAAAGCTATGGCAGATAACGGGAGACATGTTATATTTTTTAATTATAAGAATTTTCTTAAATAAGAATTTTCATAGGCTAACTATAAGTACTGCTACCATGACTTCCACCACTATTGCTGTGGTTTTTTTTTTAAATTCTGGGATACATGTGCAGATCATGCAGGTTTGTTACATGGGTATACACATGCCACAGTGGTGGTTTGCTGCATCCATTGCCCTGTCATCTACATTAGGTATTTCTCCTAATGCTATCTAATAGCAGGGGGTGGGGGTGGACAAGTTATGTTTAAAAGCCTAATGAACCTTATTTTTATCTATTGACGGAGCCCTTTCCAATATATTTATGTGTGTCTGTGTGTCTGAGAGAGAGAGGGAGAGAAATATTTGCCAATATAACATGTAACACAGGGGAAATTTTAACCGATTTCATTTTATACTATATTACCTATCAAAAATCTCCAGAATTTTATCTTTCTTCCATAATTATGCTTCTTTTGTATTGTTTCCACATTTTTCCCACATTTCTTTCTTTTCTTTACTTGAGGTAATTCTCCACCAACAAGTTAATGTTTTGTTTTTGTTCATCGTTCTCCATTTCTTCAACAGGATACATCAATTAGATAGAATTCATAATACACATGATATGGTTTGGCAGTATCCCCACCCAAATCTCATCTTGAATTATAGCTTCCATAAACCTCATGTTTCATGAGAGGGAACCAGTGGGAGGTAATTTAATGATGGGGGCAGGTGTCCTCATGCTATTGTTGTGATAGTAAATAAGTCTCACAAGATTTGATGGTTTTATAAAGGGCAGTTCCTCTGCACACACTCTCTTGCTTGCTGCCATGTAAGACATGCCTTTACTCCTCCTTCACCTTCCCGGTCATGTGAATCTGTGAGTCAATTAAACCTCTTTTTCTTTTTTCTTTTAAATAAATTACCCAGTCTTGTGCACTTTCTTTATTACAGTATGAAAATGGACAAATACAGCAAATTGGTACTGGTACAGGGGGGTACTGCTGTTAAGATACACAAAAATGTGGAAGCAACTTTGGAACTGGTTAACAGGCAGAGGTTGGAATAGTTTGGAGGGCTCAGAAAAACACAGGAAGATGTGGGAAAGTCTGGAGCTTCCCAAGGACTTGTTGAATGGTTTTAATCAAAAAGTCCAGATTGAGGTGGTCTCAGATAAAGATGAGGAACTTATTGGAAACTGGAGCAAAGGTGATACTTGCTATGTTTTAACAAAGAGACTGGAGGCATTTGTCCCCTGTTCTAGAGATCTGTGGAACTTCAAATTTGAGAGAGATGATTTAGGGTATCTGGTGGAAGAAGTTTCTAAGCAGCAAAGCATTCAAGGGGTGACTTGTGGGCTCTTAAAAGCATACAGTTTTATTCATTCAGAAAGATATGGTTTGGATTGCAACTTACATTTAAAAGAGAAGCAGAGCATAAAAGTTTGGAAAATTTGCCATTTAATAATGTGATAGAAAAGAAAAAACCCATATTCTGAGGGGAAATTTAAGCTGGCTACAGAAATTTGCATAAATAAGGAGACAAATGTTAATCCACTAAACAATGGGAAAATGCCTCCAGGGCATGTCAAAGGTCTTCAGAGCAGCCTCTCGCATCTCAGTCCCACATGCCTAGGAGAAAGAAATGGTTTCATGGGCAAGGAATGGTGCCTTGTTGCTTCGTGAAGTCTCAGGGCTTAGTTCCCTGGGTTTCAGTCATGGCCAAAATGACCAATTTACAGCTCAGGCAATTGCTTTAAAGGGTGCAAGCCCCAAGCCTTAATGGTTTATATGTGATTTGGGGACTACAGGTACACAGAAGTGAAAAATTGAGGTTTGGGATCTTCACCTAGATTTCAGAGGCTGTATAGAAATGCCTGGATGTTCAGGCAGAGTTGTGGTGCAGGAACAGAGCCCTCATGGAGAACATCTGCTAGGGCAGGGAAGAAGGGAAATGTGGGGTGGGAGCCACCACACAGAGTCCCCACTGGGACACTGCCTACTGGAGCTGTGAGAAGAGGGCCACCATTCCTCCAGATCCCAGTATGGTAGATTCACTGACAGCTTGCACCATGTGCCTGTAAAAGCCACAGACACTCAATGCCAGCCCATGAAAGCAGCCAGGAGAGGTCTGTACCTTGCAAGCCATATGGGTGGGGCTGCCCAAGGCTGTGGGAACCTCCTCTTAATCAGCATGACCTGGATTGTGAGACATGGAATCAAAGGAGATCATTTTGGAGTGTTAAAAGCTGACTACTCCGCTGGATTTCAGACTTGAATGGGGTCTGTAGCCCTTTATTTTGGCCATTTCCTCCTATTTGGAGTGTATGCATTTACTGAATTCCTGTATCCCCATTGTATCTAGCAAGTAACTAACTTGCTTTTGATTTTATAGGCTCTTAGGCAAAAGGGAATTGCCTTGTCTCTGATGAGACATGGACTGTGGACTTTTGAGTTAACGCTGTAATGAGTTATTACATCTTTGGTAGACTATTGAAAAGGCGTAATTCATTTTGAAATTTTAGGACATGAGATTTGGGAGGAGCCAGGTATGGAATGATATAGTTTGGCTGTGTCCAGACCCAAATCTCATCTTGAACTGTAGCTCCCCTAATCCCCATGTGTCATGGGAGGGACCTGGTGGGAAGTAACTGAATCATGGGGGTGGGTTTTCTCATGCCAGTGTCATAATAGTGATTAAGTCTCACAAGATCTGATGATTTTATAAAGGGCAGTTCCCCTGCACAAGCTCTCTTGCCTGCCACCATGTAACACATGCCTTTACTCTTCTTTTACCTTCTACATAATTGTGAGGCCTCCCCAGTCAGGTGGAACTGTGAGTCTGTTAACCCTCTTTTTTCTTTATAAATTACCCAGTCTCAGAAATAACCCAGTATATTCTTCATGGAATTATGAAATAGACAAATACAATACATATCTGTGTTATTTTTAAATTTTTAATTTTTTTATTTTACTTTAGCTTCTGGGGTACATGTGCAGGTCATACAGAGTTGTTGCATAGGTGCATACAATATCCTGCATTTCTCCCCATGTTATCCCTCCCCAACCTTCCTACCCCTGCTGTCCCTCCCGAATCCCCCACCAACTGCCCCCAATGTGTACTACTACTCTTCCTGAGTCCACCTGTTCTCATTTTTCAACACCTGTCTATGAGTGACAACATGCGGTGTTTGGTTTTCTGTTCTTGCATCAATTTGCTGAGAATGATGGTTTCCAGATTCATCCAAGTCCCTACAAAGGACATGAACTCATCATTTTTTCTGGCTGCATAGTATTCCATGGTGTGTATGTGCCACATTTTCTTTGTCTAGTCTATCATTGAAGGGCATTTGGGTTGGTTCCAGGTCTTTGCTATTGTAAACAGTGCTACAATGAACATACGTGTGCATGTGTCTTCATAGTAGAACGATTTATAGTTCTTTGGGTATATACCCAGTAATGGGATTGCTGGGTCAAATGGCATTTCTATTTCTAGATCCTTGAGGAATTGCCACACTGTCTTCCAGAATGGTTGAACTAATTTACACTCCCACCAACTGTGTAAGAATGCTATTTCTCCACATCCTCTCCAGCATCTGTTGTCTCCAGAATTTTTAATGATTGCCACTCTAACTGGTGTGAGATGGTATCTCAGTATGGTTTGGATTTGCATTTCTCTAATGACCAGTGATGATGACCATTTTTTCATGTTTGTTGGCCTCGTATGTCTTCTTTTGAAAAGTGTCTTTTCATATCCTTCACCTACTTTTGAATGGGGTTGTTTGTTTTTTTCTTGTAAATCTTTTTTAGTTCGTTGCAGATTCTGTATATTAGCCCTTTGACAGATGGGTAGATTGCACAGACTTTTTCCCATTCTGTTGGTTGCTGGTTCACTCTAATGATGGTTTCTGTTGCTGTACAGAAGCTCTGAATTTTAATTAGATCCCATTTGTTTATCTTGGCTTCTGTTGCCACTGCTTTGTGTGTGTTTTTAAACAGAAATATATAGTGTACCAAGTTTACATATGTCTTCATTCTACATTTTTATAGCCTCTTATTTTTCTATTCTTCCATGTCTTTTATTTTCACATAACATTATTTCATGTTATTGCCTTTGTCCATTTTATCTTTTCTCATTTGTAATGAGTCCATGTCATGTCAGAAGTAACTAGAAATTCTGAAGCTTTTTTCTTTTAGTGATATATTTGTTTTGTTTTGACTTTTTTCTTGAATTACTTTCTTTATTCCTGTCTAATTTATAATGAAAAAATTAATTAAGAAGATGATCTTAAATGATAGCTCTTTCTTTGTTCTTTTTTTCATGATTGGATTGCTCACACAGTAAAAATACAAACACTGTATATAAAACAAACAGCAAGGTATTTTTTTTTTCTGAGATGGAGTTTCACTCTTCACTCTGTCACCCAGGCTGGAGTGCAATGGCATGATCTAGGCTCGCTGCAACCTCTGCCTCTTGGGTTCCAGCAATTCTCCTGCCTCAGCCTCCAGTGTATCTGGGATTACAGGCCTGCCAGCCCCTCCATGCCCAGCTAATTTTTGTACTTTTGGTAGAGATAGAGTTTCACCATGTTGGCCAGGTTAGTCTCAAACTCCTGACCTCAGGTGATCTACTTGCCTTGGCCTCCCAAAGTGCTGGGATTCAGGTGTGAGCCACTGTGCCCAGCCAAGGCAAGGTTTTTAATCAAATGTCTCTTTACACAGTCCATTGAATCAAAAAGGCAATAGCTAGTTATCTATGAATATTTTATGTATATATGTGGGTGTATATATAAGTATATATGCACATGAGTGCACGTGCGTGCACATTCACACACATACACACACATATAGTTAAATCCCTCTCTTTAGAAATGACACTACTAAAAATTTGGTTTGCATGATTTAAGATCTTATTTTTTTTTGAGACGGAGTTCCCTCTTGTTACCCAGGCTGGAATGCAATGGCACGATCTCAGCTCACAGCAACCTCCGCTTCCTGGGTTCAGGCGATTCTCCTGCCTCAGCCTCCTGAGTAGCTGGGATTACAGGCACGTGCCACCATGCCCAGCTAATTTTTTGTATTTTTAGTGGAAACGGGGTTTCACCATGTTGACCAGGATGGTCTCGATCTCTTGACCTCGTGATCCACCCGCCTCAGCCTCCAAAAGTGCTGGGATTACAGGCTTGAGCCACCGTGCCCAGCCAGATCTTTTTAATAAACATGTTATTGTTCATCTCTGCATGTATTTTTGTAATGTGTGTATTCACTTATTAAATTGGCTTATACCCTTCAAACAATTTTGCATATTATTTTCACTTAAAAGTTATTTTGATGCCTATGCTAATGAGAAAATATACATGAACCTATATTTTTTTCTAGTCCTGAACTATATCAATGCACCATAATTTGTCTAAAGTTACTCTGCAGGTGGGCATTTAGACTACCACCAATGAATTTCTATTATAAACAATGTTGCAGCAGCAACATATCCGTGCAAACCTCTCTTGATCATGGGAATATTTCTTTGTGAAAAATTTCTGAACTAAAATTGCTATGTTAAATAGTCATACTAATTTTGCTTCTAAAACATTATACTCATTTATATCCTTAATATTATAATGTATAAGATCACTATCATTACAATTTCACCAACTAAACTTAAAAAGTAATATTTAAGTTTTAGTCTCTAATATTTGTTTATCCCTAGTAAATCTGAACTTATTTTTCTACATTTATTTTTGTTTTTTTACAAATTTTCTCTGAATGTCATCAGTTTGTATAATTAAAAATTTTTTTTCATTCTTTCTCATTGCTTTATATTACATGATTAAAGTTTGTTTTTATACAATTTTATTTTATATAATTTGTCCTAGATGAACAATATCTGCATGGTGATTTATAAACACATATTATACCAGTGGAAGTGTATTTGAAAGTAGAATAAGTTAGTAATAATTAAGCATTATGCACAAGAAAACAACAGTCGTAGTGATAATCCCTGTTCCAATAATGAACATTTTTTAATGACCTTTCAAATCTTGGGTATTTCTCATGTAATTCAAAACACTCCATCAGAGTGTTTTATAAGTCAATTTGTTTAAATTTTTCTGTAGGTCCAAGTAAACTGCTTTCTGCAGGTAAGAATGTGCTGTGTCTGGAAGGGTTTCCTTGTGATTTGGGTACTTTGTTCTCCACTTTGTCAAGTATGTTCTAAGAAAGCTATGGAACTGTGTCTCATCCAACAAAACCTTTCTTTTCTTTTTTAGTCCTTTTAAATGTTCATAAAATAAGAAAATTGAGACGTGTGCATTCTTGACAATAAATACATCTTACTTGGATGTTAGTTTTGTACTTGTGAAGGAGTCAACTGCTAGAAAAAAGTGTTATATTAGGTAATGGAGACATGGATGTACAAAAAGTGAGCCTGAAATTGTTTTGAATTCAATTTAGAGTTGAGAGAATCCCTTTCTTGTCTTTACTTACTCATCTCTGTCCCTCACATAATAACACAATTGTACAAGAAGTACTTCTGCTTATCTACAAGTTTACCAGCACTATAAGCTATGAGAGTTTATACAAATTACTACTGAGTAAAAATTAAACATTACTTGGAACTCTCATTGTTTGAGTCCTGGCATATCTTGGCCAGTCCAGGTTAAGATTACTCTTAAATAAAGATACCTCAAACTTTCTGAAAACTCCACTAGGTATGATCATTAGGGAAATTTAGAAATCTTGATGCTTAGATTCCTTATTAAACCACTTAATATTAACTAAAATATACCAATATATTAAAAATAAATATCAATTGCTTAGAATATACTATATCTGTAATATTGTGAAGATATAAAATTTGTCTCTAATATTGCCTATGGTTTAGAATCCAAGAGTTGCAACCCCCTAGAAAATATTTATCCAAAACTGAAGCTACTATAGGTGACAATATATTGTAAAGACTACCTTTGAGAAAAAATTAATGCATGATAATACCAATCAACTGAACATCTTCAAGATTAGTGTGGTATATGCAACGTGTGTGTGTGTGTGTGTGTGTGTGTGTGTGTGTGTGTGTGTGTTGGTCTCTCTGAGCTGAAAACATAATACTTGTTTAACTTATTTCCAATAGGAGAGTTGAATACAATGAATTAGTTGGGAGGGTTGCTTAATTAACTTCACTGTCATTGTGCTTGTCAATGGCATTTTTTTCCTCCAAATCTTTATCAGAATTTTTTACTTAGTTATTAATAAATTTCAGGTAACCTTTAGGTAAGTCTCTTAGCCTATTGCTTTCTCCTTTTTCCTCTATGAAAAGAAAAGGAAAATGCTTAGTTTGATATGCCTAACATTGTTTTATATGCCTAACACTTTAAACAGTGAGAATGCTAAAGAGACTGGATGAATATAAGAGAAATTCTGAACTCTGTGAAGGAAACATGAATACCAAAGAAAACCAGGCCATGTGTTTTATATTAAAATAAAATTCCATATAGAGTAAGAATTGAAAAACCGAGGTAGGATTCAGAATTTAACAAGATTATGTTATTTTTTTAAATGTTAACATTACATAAATATGATGTATTTACTAAATTGTACTAATTTGAGCATTCTTGTGAATTTCTATTTTGTTATGTTTCCTGGTCTTTAAAAGAAAATAGAATTCCTTTTAAATTCAAATATCAATTTGTCACTGCTTCTTTATTCACATTTCCTCATATATTTTGGACAGATGTCTGGAAGTCTCACAAGATGCCCCATGAATTTAGATTTGGCCCCCTGAATCCCCAGTATAGAGTCTTCAGCTCGTGGTCACATCAGATTCTGAAGTACATATATTCAAATATATCTTAAATACCTAATTGTGGTCAATTTCTTGGCAACAAGAAATCTTCTATATTTATTTTATGATATTCCTTCTCTTATTTCATTAAAATTTACAACTTCTCAATGATTTTGTTTCATTATTAAATAAATATGCTTCCAACACTCCACCCTATGGAGAATGTGCTATTGTGCCAGCAAAATGATGACTCTTATGGCTAGAGTTCATGTGTTTGAGAGTTTTAAGAATCTCTTAGAATATCTTGGTACAGTCACCCTTTACCACCACCAAATGATTTCTCCTGTGGCAAATTTCATATGAGGCTTTTGGGGACTGTGTTGTGGCTTCTTCATCTGGGGCTAAAATGTTTGTTGCTTTTGCAATTTGCACTGATTGCTTAAGAAAAGAATGGTTTGTTTTTCAAGGACTGCTTTGAGTTTAGTGGGTTCTGTGCATAGTTAGCTACAATGTTTTTATTTTGTGGTGATGGTCCAGATTGTGTTTTTTGAAGGTATTTATTGCTTTCTTACAAATTACACATATTGCAAAAGAGCTATTTTTATCCATATATGGAGAAAAGATAAAGTCATTTTATCAAATAAAAAAACCCAATGAAATAAGCTTATATCATGCTGTCAAATAAAGAAAAATAATGGAGTCAAGAAGAAAAAAAAGAAATACTTTCTAGAATGCTTGTTCCAAATATTAGAATATTTCCACATTTTAAATTAGTTGTATTATACTTAATGTTATGTAATATTCCTAACACCTTCAGGAGGAAAATCAACTTGTACAATCTGTTCTGTGATAAAGAAGACTAATGCTAATTTCACATCACTGTGTGTTACATAGTATGTAATGTATAGTGTGTGCCAGGTGGTATTTATAAACATGGTATCATTTAAATCTTCTATTTTGTTATGTTTCCTGGTCTTTAAAAGGAAATATATTACATTTCAACAATTTGTTGAAAAATTATTTTCTTTTATTTTATTAAGAAGGAAACTGAGTCTCAGAAGTTAAGTAATTTGGCAGAGTTCACAGGGCTACTAGCTGGCCAGAATTTAAACAGCTCTGATTGATTCTAAATCATTTGCTCATTTTACTGTATTCCCATGATCTTCCTAACAGCAATTACTCCAATATATTTATGTTGCTTATTTTTACAAGTACCTTTATGAGTTTTTAACTTATATAATTCCAAAAATGAAATAATAAATCTAGACCACAAAATTATGTAAAATCAGTTATTTCATCACCATGGAAAATGTCAAATGTAAACACAGATTTGATCAGATTGATGTCTGATGAGTTGTATGATCTTTCAGAGACAAAAAATTAAAAAAGAGTGAATTTAAAAAGCTAGTACCTCAACACTTGTACACCAATTGCTTATTAAATATATCAGCTGTGGCATCTTCTCTCTGGTGAAAGAAGACATTATTCCCCAGATAAATATAGGTAGATGAACAACCCAGAATAATATTTGTTTGTCTTCACTAGCACAGTAATGACCACGATTCTCTATGCTTTCCTGGTAACTTTTTATATTTTTATATGCTTTCCTAGTTGATGTCCAGTTATTTTTTCTTCCTCTTTCCCAACACCATGAAGTGCCTTGAGAGCAAACTGTTGTTTTTGGAGATTATTTCTTTTCTTGCTATTAGACACATGGTAATATTCCTGGCACACAGAAATTGTAAGACTTAGAATCTATACAAAAACTGTTGCTTGAATGAAGGTCTTTAAATTCAACAATGTAATGGTAAGATCTGAAGCTGCATTATTCTTCATTGTCTACCTGCATTTAGCACTTCCGTTATTGATAATATCAATGACTATTTTAAAGAGTTATTTATAGGACCTCAAAATTTCTGGTTATTTAAAATAGGCTTTTCTTTGGATGATACTGATGATGATGATGATGATTGTTGAGATTGTTGACATCGTTGATAATCTCAACAATGTCAAGTACCATTACCAGATAGTAATCTGGTAATATGGTAATCACCATCATTACCTGCTAAAAAGATAACTACAGCAGATTCAAACTGAGGATAAAAACACAACATGAATCATAGTGGATCATAATAGCTAGAACAAAGAGAAGAAAATCATACATATGTTGTGGTGAAATATATGAGATTTACCTCCTGAAGATCAGTATGCCTGTTGCCACCACATAATAGCTGAATGGTCTTGACTCTGTCCACTTAACTTCTTTAGGTTTCATTATCTTTAAAATGGAAAAATATTATAATTCCCATATACCTCTGTTCTAAGGACCAAACAGGAAATTCTTTTTAAAAGACTGTTATAAACCATAAATATTAAAGATATCAATGCTAGCTAATATTATTACTGTAATTTCTGCTCCAAAGTTATGAGGAAATATAATTTAATTGCTGGTTCTCTGGAAGACTCTACATTCTCTGAGCTTAATTAATTTTTAATCTTATTAAATTAATTTAGATTTTATTCATAGTATGATGAGGACTGTTTAGCATTCCAGATTTTCCAAGAGGCTATATTTATCGTTGCATTTCTTACTCTGATTTTCTGTCTCTGATGAATTCATTATCTCTGATATTCTCTTGCTTCCTGTATCTCTAGGGATCGATGTACACATCTTTACCCATGATAAGCTCTCCACATTGACTCATCTCATAAGAGTAGCACAAAAATCTTCTGCAAAACAGACTTAGAATGATGATTTCAAGCAGAATTTTAGAATACATAGTAGGTAGAAACTCAAAGTTGAATATAAATCATTGCTGTAAAAATTAAAAGAAAACAGTCAATGAACCTTCTATACCCTGGTAGGTTTTTTTTTTCTTAGCTATTCCTGTTTTCTTTAGAAGCTAACTGCTGTCTTCCCATCTCTCTCTCCTTAACAATGCTTCTCTTCCATCCTTTCCACTCCTCTGCCAGCCCTGTTTTGTTCTTCTTGGAGAAGCACCATACTTGTTAAACTGCTCTGAAAACCAAACTAACAAAACCGTACAGGCTGTATTGATGTTTTTCTTTCTTTTTTTTTTTTTTTGTCTGAAAGGTAGAACAGTTCTATCACGAAATAAAATGTGACTTTTTAAAACAGTGAGCTCATACAAGCTGATAAAAGCTTTTAAACTAATATTTCTTTGTTTTTTGATGTTTATGTCAAATATTTTAGATAAAAATATACAAATGACCCTCACCTTTTCTATTCCATACAGCTTAATTTTACCTTACTTCTGAAAAATACAACGTGAGTCAAACTTTGTAAGAACTTACTTTTTAAAATTTATTTGCTATTTATTAAGCACTTACTATGTTGCATGCAGGCACTGTACAATGGAGCTATAATGAGAAACAACTATGTAATTTAAAAATTTTGTGCTACAGTATCTGTGTTAAAAAAGAAAAAATAGGTAAAAATATTTTAATAATATATTTGAATTCAATATATACAAAATGTAATCATTTCAACATTCAATCACTATAAAATATGAATGAGATATTTCATATCCTTCTTTTGTTTACAAAAGAAGGATTACAGCTTTGAAATGTGCTGTGTGTTTAACACTGCATGTCTCAGTTCACATGAGCCACTTTTGGAGTGATCAATGACTACAGTGACTAGTGTCTAATCCACAGCCCAGCACAGTTCTAAACACATATGAGTGTTGCAGGTTTCCGTAAGTCTCACAATGTTCTGATTATCAATTCCATGTGACAGACGAGGAAAGAGAAACACAGAGAAGTTAATTAAGTTGTTCAAATTCACACATTCATATTGAAGCCAGATAGCGAATTTAGCTTATTGCGACTAAAGAGTTTTCAATCTCAACATTATGTTCCTACTTCTTTACTTCACTATAATTAATATTTGGTCAAGTCTTTGGTAAAACTGAGTTATGTCCTCTTCGTACTCTCTTTACTGCTTGTATGAATTTGGTAAAGAATGCTGAATTGACGTATCTCTGGACTAAAATATTTTTGTGGTCAGAATGTTATTATAAGAATAGATTTAGGTTGCGTAAGCACATGATGTTCTTTTGAAATGATGTACCTTAACACTGCCCCAGAGGGATTTTATCTATGCAATTTTTGGCCCTTCTACTGAATCAATCAAAAAGAGAAATGATTTGTGGGTGGGAAATGGGGTTGACCTCAGGGGAGAGCCTACTACATTTTAGTAATTACTGGTTTCATGTTAATTTAAGAAATCAAAGTTGTATTTGGTATCATTATTCCTTCCAACATACTTAGGTTTTCTTCTTTAAAAAGGAAAAAAAACCATAATGTTTGTAAGGTAGTTCACTCAGCTAGCAACAGTATTCTTTTAAACATTTATCTTAATTTTGTTTATAGTGGATAATTTGTTTTTTCAGGAATATTTGAAAATTATGATTTTGCCAATGATTATATAGAATTATTTAATCATATCATCTAGCTTTACAAACACTGATACACTTACTTTTTATCCATAAGGTACCAAAAATATTTCCAATAAAAACCTAAAATATCTTTATTGGCATTCTCGTGAAGTGACTATAATGGGAAACATTCTCCCCAGCCTACAAATGAGAAGTGGAAGTTGACTGACATTCCCAGCCTCAGAAGCTCTTGGTGATGGAACGGCTGGAGGGCTTCAAGTGGCTTCAATCAGCAGTCGTTGCAGATGTAGTCCTTTTCTAGTGAGCTGCTCCTTCTAGATTTCCTGGAGCTCTTCTGGTTGCATCATGCCCACTGACATGTTACTGGCCTTTGACAGTTTTTGCTGTAAAACTAGGAGGTATGCTGAAAGGCGGGGTGACATCCACACATCTCTTTTGCTGACTGTATGCATGAGAGAGATGTGGCAGACAGAAAGTCCTGTGTATTTTACCAAAGAAAGAATGAGTTCCATCTGCTCACTATGCAGTCTGTCCTTGGGTACACAGTAAGGGCTTTCTCCATGCCTATGTTTAATTTCCACACAAAATACAGGCTTTTCTAAAACCCTCACCACATTTTACTCTGTGTCTGCATAATTCAGAATGTTTCCGTTTGTGAATCACACATTGAGAAAAATAGTGCTCCACCCACACAAGCTATTAATTTATCTACACGAGACTAAGAATAATACACGTGTGTGTAAATACACACACACACACACACACATAATTGTATGTATTTGAACAAGCTCATGTTCAAGATTTGATTTCACCACTCCCTTCCCTTTGCCATTAGAGTCTGGGTTTTAGCATTCCTCTTTTGTCAGGAACTGCTATTCAAAGAGTTATGCAGATCTTTTGTTGTCTACAGTTAACAAATAATCTTTCAATACTCAGAGGCCCAGTTCCAAAGTATATTTATCAAATAGTCTCTCAGTGTTCAGAGGCCCACTTCCAAATTCCTGAGAAAGTAAAATTACCCAAATCATCTCCATTGGCTAGGCTTATCAGACTGAAAATTGGCTGTATATGAATTGACTGCCCAGTACACACCCCATTCCAATGAGCCCTGGATAAAGGACAGCTTTGTGCAAGAAAAGGGATGAACATATCAACGATTACCTCAGACGGTGACAGGAGGGGGGCAGAACCAGTTTCTGCCTCTCTCTTTAAAACGTATAACTTGATTTTCTTCTCTCATTCTCTCTTTTCATCTCTCTCTTCCTCTCTCTTTCCCTCTCCCTACCATACCTAGTGATCATAACTATTTACTAAACTTGTACGGGGTTGACCCATAGCAGTGCCTTGGCCCTTTCAAACTATTTGTTTTGCTATCCTTCTAAATCCCTAAGTTAAATTTAAGTAATAAATAAGTCTGATCAAATCCAGCCAATAATTTGTTACTGTCCTGGTATCTTTTGTATCCTAAAAGTGTGCAGGTTAGATAATTAAGTAATAATGAGTTAGTTTCTTTATAGAGAAAGGAACTACATTTATTGAGCATATATTTCAGGTATTTGCATGTCATCTTTAACTGAAGCCACCAAGGAGGAAATTATTGATCTCCATTTTGCATTTGCTTAAACAGACTCAAAGATCCTTTGTGTAAGTTCAAGCAGCTAGCTATGGGCAGTGATGTAATTTGAGTTCAGGTCCCTCTGATACCGCATCACTTACCTTTTCTGTTACGTTGTTTCATTCTGTAAAGAAAAAATCAATCTACTTGAGAAACCAGTTTTCAAATTTTGCTCAATATACTTTTTTTGTTTGCAAGCATTGTTCATAAGTGGAGACTTACTGCAGAGGATATGAGAACATTTACCTATCCTTCCATTCCAATTCACTAAAGAGAAAAGCCATTAGGTTAAAAAGGGGGAACATTCTTTGACAAAATTATTGCAAAATCTTTGTCCATTAACAGTTTCTCTAATGGTTCATCAATCTGTTGCATAGTAAGGAAGGTAGTCTTCTTTTAAAATTATATTTTATAATAGTAATGATACAAATCCTTCTGGAAACATTTTATTACCACAGAATCAATTTATTTTTCTGCTGGTTCTTGCCAGAATCCCCTTAGGGCTGTTACAAAATTGGGAGAGATGTTTGTGGGGGCAGATATGGGGAGTAATATATATATACATATATATATGTATATATATGTGTATATATATGTGTATACATATATATTTGTATATATATAAAATTCAATGCTTCTTCTGTTTTTACTCCCCATATCTGCCCCCACAAACATCTCTCCCAATTTTGTAACAGCCCTAAGGGGATTCTGGCAAGAACCAGTCGAGAAAGAATAAGAGATATATGAGTCACTTCTGACCCTACAATTAACATATGAGGAGATAACTTAGTGAAAACAATAATTCCTCAGGAATATGTGGTTTTGTTTTTAAGCCAACATACTTTCCCTCTGAGTTCATTAGCTGCCATTTTGTAAATGAATCTTTTGCTTGCAAGCATCAGCTTTAAGTGTTTTAGCAAATTGGAATTCACACTGCTCTTATCATTTAATTTGAGGGAATGCTCTGCACTGGATCTAAAGAATTTTTAAAGAACTACTGTCATTGGTATAGCCCCAGGAAGTCACTAAGAAACTAGTCCTTTGGGAAATGCAAGCTGATAATATTTGGTTTATGCACAAAATGTATATTTACCTTATTTATTTGTTTCCAATGTTTTATGACCATGCTGAAAATGAGTTCTAAATTCTATGATGCCAGTGATTTTCTAATTACAGGTAGATCACTATTCACTGCGTTATGGTATCAATTTGATTGGTAAGGATGGGCAATGAGAAGACAAGACCAGAATGCATTGCACACAGGGAAGATGATCTTTATACGCTGGTAGCAGTGAGCATCAAATGGAAAAGTAGTGTGCATTGCTCCAAGTAAAAATAAGCTCACTACTATGAAATAGCTTTTCAGTTACATATACGTATTTCTATCTATAAATGGATGTGTGTATGTATGTCTGCTCTAAATCACTGTGTAAAATATATTTCCCTGTAGATCACTATATAAATGTTTGAAAAAATGTAGAATAAGTCATAAGCATTTTAAATATAAATAGTTTTTTTCTCTTGCTTCAGAGAATGGAGTACTAAATGAATAACCTCCTTTCTATATGTCCAAATCTAATCAATAAGTTAGAGACTGGCAATTTTTGATTTCTTATACTTGCTCAGGTCTATAGCAACTTTTAGAAAACTTTTAGTGAAAAAGGATTCCTTATTAGTCTCTTGCTGCTGCAAAGTTCCTCTGCAACATTTTCAATATTCTCTAAAGCAATGAGTGTAACAATTATAGGAAACCGAAAGATGCAAATAAAATCAGACAACAGTGGCCCTTGTATGTGTGTAAGTGTGTATAGATGTGTGGGAGTATGTGTGTTTATGTATATATGTGCATGTGTTCATGTATATGTGTGTATATATATATATATATATATGTATGTGTGTGTGTATACATATATATATGTGCTGTGAAGAAAAATTGCACTGGAGTTAAACAAGTGAAAAGATGATATGAGGACACTCATATATATATATATTGTGGACACTACAATAAGGAATAGAGATTGAACTCAACTTTCCTAAAACTAAGGGCAGAAAAGATTTTAAGGGCTGAGGTGAGCCAGTGAGCCAGTGGGAAAGTGCCAGAGTGTGATATAGGGAAGGTTGGTCATGTGATTAGGAATCAGTGTTTGCTAATAGTTATTCATAGAAGTTAGGCTCCTGTCTACTACAGAGTTTGGGAGATAATGGCTTTATTTTACTTAATAATAGCCTGACTTCCAGGTTTTTGAGAAAGATATTCCTGAGTTGAGAAACTGGCAAGAGGCTCGTAGAAGAGTTACATCAAAAGAAGCCACAGAAGGAATTTACAATTGCAAGTTTTCAAAAGTTAATGCTCTAAGAAAAGCGGGGTTAGGGATGTACAGTCAGGAAAGGACTTCTCTTTATTTTAAGTTTAATCAATCTAAGGGAAATGTTAAAGCCATCTTGATTGATTGATTGATAGATAATGTAAAAACTGTCTTGATTTGGATAAATAGATATTGAGAAATTTTATATATATATATGCATGTGTTTGTACATGTGTATGTATATGTATATATATATACATATACATATATATATATACATATATATACATATACAGTGACAGAGGGAGAGAGCGGGGGGGGGGAGAGAGAGAGAGAGAGAGAGAGAGAGAGAGAGAGAGACTGACTCAGTAGGCAAGGAAGAAAGAGTTTTACTAAAATATTTTGGAGATTATTTTAAAATTAAAGTATTTCTTAGAGTACCTTCAGTAAACTTCCAAAATACAAATGTGTTTAACATCTGGTTTATACAATCCAGGAAATCCTAAAAAAATGTGAATATTATGGATTATTCATAATTTAAAATTGCGTGGACTTCTGCATTTTTTCCATAAATACAAATAATTGACTATAAGCTATTCAAAGTTATACTTTACCTGAATTTCTCTGAGATTCATAAAATGAGGCAATTAAAATTAGCCAGTTTCTCCCATTACCTCTTTAATAAACATTCCTGCTTCTACTTAGGCATTGGTGGAGATACTACAGTTCAATTTAAATTTAAAGTAAACGGACTAAACAAGATAGTCCTATCTCTTTCTCCTTAGAGAGTTTTTTTCAGATTAGGGATTTCTACAATGAAAATACAAACCAAATTTAGTGGTAAAATTAATCATTACCATTATTAAAGAAAGCAATCTCAGCTTCCCTGGAATACAAACTGCTTATCTAAGAAGCTCAAATTTAAATCAAGTCAGAGTGGTTGCCTTTCTAATTTTTAATTTGAGATTCTTACTTCAAGTTTTTGTTTCATTCAACAGCATCTTCATATCTGTAGCAGGTTATCCAGTTCACAGAGACCTTATTGCCCATCACAGCACCGCTCCAGGAAAAGGCCTCTGATTCTGTCCTTTTCCCACTCAATCTCATCACAATGTTAAAGTCCATTACATCACAGAGCACATTTAAAAAAATTTATAATTTAAGTTCTGGGGTACATGTGCAAACTGTGCAGAGTTGTTACGTAGCTATACACGTGCCATGGTGGTTTGCTGCATTCATCACCCCATCATCTACATTAGGTATTTCTCCTAATGCTATCTCTCCCCTAGCACCCCACCCCCTGACAAGCCCTGGTGTGTGATATTCCCTTCCCTGTGTCCATGTGTTCTCATTGTTCAACTCTCACTTATAAGTGAGAACATGCCATTTGATTTTCTGTTCTTGTGTTAGTTTGCTGGGAATGATGATTTCCAGCTTCATCTATGTCTCTGCAAAGAACGTGAACTCATCCTTTTTTATGGCTGCATAGTATGCATTGAGAATTTTTCAGCATAAAGTGCTGTTGAATTTTATAGAGGGCCTTCTCTGCATCTGTTGAGATAATCATGTGGTTTTTGCCTTTGGTTCTCTTTATGTAATGAGTTATGTTTATTGATTTGCATGTGTTGCACCATCCTTGCATCTCAGGGATGAAGCTGACTTGATCATGGTGGATTAGCTTTGTGTGTGCTGTCGGATTAGTTTTGCCAGTATTTTATTGAGTATGTTTACAGTGATGTTTATCAGGTATACTGGCCTGAAATTTTTTTTTTAACTTGTGTCTCTGACAGGTTTTGGTATCAGGATGATGCTGTCTTCATAAAATGACTTAGGAAGGAGTCTTTCTTTTTCTATTGTTTGGAATGGTTTCAGAAGGAATGGTACCAGCTCCTCTTTGTACCTCTGGTAGAATTTAACTGTGAACCTGTCTGGTCCTGAACGTTTTTTTGTTGGTAGGGTATTAATTACTGTCTCAATTTCAGAGCCTGTTAATGATCTATTCAGCGATTTGAATTTTTACTGGTTTAGTCTTGGGAGGGTGTGAGTGTCCAGGAATTTATCCATTTCTTCTGGATTTTCTGGTATATTTGCATACAGATCTTTATAGTATTCTCTGATGGTACTTTGTATTTTTCTGGGATCAGTGGTGAGATCTCTTTTATCATTTTTATTGTATTTGATTCTTTTCTTTTTTCTTCATTGTTATTCTGGCTAGCGGTCTATTTGTTGATCTTTTCAAAAAACCAGCTTCTAAATTCATTGATGTTTTAAAGGTTTTTTTATGTTTCTCTCTCCTTCAGTTCTGCTCTGATCTTAGTTTTTTCTTGTCTTCTGCTAGCTTTTGAATTTGTTTGTTCTTGTTCCTCTAGTTCTTTTAATTGTGACATTAAGGTGTCGATTATAGATCTTTTCTCCTTTCTCTTGTGGTTATTTAGTGCTATAAATTTCCCTCTACACACTGCTTTAAGTGTGTCCCAGAGATTCTGGCAAACTGTGTCTTTGTTCTCATTGGTGTCAAAGAACAGCTTTATTTCTGCCTTCATTTCATTATTTATCCAGTAGTCATTCAGGAACAGGTTGTTCAGTTTCCATGTAGTTGTGTGGTTTTGAGTTAATTTCTTAATCCTGAGTTCTAATTTAATCACTGAGCACATTTTTTAGTCTGGACTATGTCCTCCAATTTTGCAGATATCTACTTCTCTATTTTTGTTAAGTGTATTAAGAAGCAGAATTTAATTGTATTAATTGAGTATATAATATCAACAAAAAGCATTTCTTTTCAAAGTTCAAATCGTTAATACTTGCTTTGCCCTTCGCAGAAAATAATCACTCCTTTACTACTTTATTCCCTTAGCCTGTCTACCTCATATATCAGGTAAGAAAGCATATGTCCAGGGATGCCTTTTCTCCTCTGACAGATGATGACAAGTCTCCCTGTCTTGTGGCCTCATAGTACCCAGCTACGTTTACTGGAAATTATAATTATTTCTTAGACCGTAGTTGCTAGAATAATACGGACAATGCTTGCATTTCCCAACTTTTTATTACCAGCATGTAATACGGTGCCTTGGACATGATAAACACTTTATAAATATCTAAGAAGTAATGATAATCAAATGAATAAATGTGTCATATTCAGAGTAATAAAGTGAAACAATGGGAACAAAGCAGGAAGGAAAATCAACATGACAGCAGACAGAAGATTTACTTTATTCTACTATGCTAAATCTATTTTGGTTAGAATGGATTAATGTTAACATGTTTTTATTCACAATTCAGAATCAAACATTAAATATTAAAATTACAAAAGTATATTTCCATTTCCTCTCCAGTTCCCTTAAGTCTGTATTTGACATGTGATCCTATTGAAGTGACTGTTTTAAACTAATTCTCCAATTTGTTGAGGTCATATTATTGTTATGTCGAATTTTGATCTTTACATTGAAAGTGTTAATCAGTCTTTCTAAATAAAGAGAACTGTAGATTGCCAAATTTACAGACTTTGCTTTCACCCAAATAATTGATGAAATGAATAAATAAGCAAAGGAATAAATGTACTAGTAACAAGACAAATTGATGAATAATATTTGTAATGTGTGTGTAATACACTTACAAAGTCATAACATTCCAAACATTTCATAAACATTCACATTTATATTTATATCCTTCTCATTATTTATATGTCTTAGTATTACACTTAATTTAATCAGTAGGGATATAAGAGTAGGGATATAAGATATAACTTGAGTATATTGTGGTAATATGTATAGAAACATTTAGAAATGGGTAAGAGCTATACCAAGGCAAGAGAGCAAAAAATTAAAACTAGTGCTATATTCTTGACTCAAATCATATTCAATGTTATTTAGTATATCTTATATTACACACATACATGAAAACAAACATTCATACATTCATAGTGTCATCTACATCATTATAATTTCCATTTCTTTCCCAATTCCCTTAAAGTCTGTATTTGACATACGATCCTATTGAATTGCATTGTTTTAAACTACTTCTCCAATTTGTTGAGGTCATATTATGGTCATGTTAAATTTTGATCTTGACATTCGAAGTGTTAATCAGTCTTTCCAACTAAAGGGAACTGTAAATTACCAAGTTCACAGACTTTTCTATCATCCACGTCATTGGTGAAAATAATAAATGGCCCTTGGCCCATGACTGACCTCTACATAATAAAACTTCTGTCCACCTTGGTTGACAAAGAATAATTAATGACTTTGATTGTTCTACCTATTTTGTTTCCAACAAATAGATCTATGGTGCTTATCTATTTGGATCAGTTTGTGAATGAATTAAATTTATAATATTAATATTTAATATCTGATTTCAAATTGTGGATGAAAACATGTTAACATTAATGCATACTACTTACCAAAATAGATTTATCATAGTAAAATAAAGGAAATGTTCTGTCTGCTGTCATGTTGATTTTCTTTCCTGCTTTGTTCCCATTGTCTCACTTTCTTACGTTGAATATGACAGCTTCATGAAATATTTTTTCCCCAGCTGCAATGCCACAAAGAAGTCTTTGAGATTATAATAGGCTACAATCTTTGATGGAAAATGAGATCAATATATTTACCTGGCTTACAGAAGAAAAAACTAAATAATATGATAAGATGCATGTATGTATATAAAATTAGCATTAACTTTAAATGTGAAGGTAATATATATTTCCATTACTTATTTGCAAACTTTCAATAACAAACCAAGCTCACATCTTTCTAAATCCTTTTCAGTGACATTTAAATATATTATCTAAAATTTATCACAGCAGAAACATGGGGTACAAGTTAAAAAATAAAAATAAAAATTTATTATTTTTACCACTTTGGATGCTTTCCAATGAAAAACAGATGACTTCTTTGAATATTTGCAGTAATGTCTAATTAAAGTTGCAGTAGTGGATGCTGCAACTTACCCTATATTATTTATACCTGAGCAAGGTATGTTTTAATACATTTTGTACTTTATTGGTCTTTCCTCCTATAATAAATGACCTCTTTTCTTTTACTATGCAATTTGGATTTTGGTTTCTAATCTTCAAGTTTGGTTTAAATAAAATTCTACTTTCCTCTATCATGCAACTAAATTTTGATGAAAAAATTTACTCACACATATATTGAATGGCTTAATATTAGGAATAATCCTAACATTACTTTGCTTTTGTAAATATGTCACCATTTTTAAGAAAGCTAAAAATGCAAATGCCATTTTTAGTAGGAAGTTATAAATATATTCTACTTCAAGGTGAGTTAAAAAAAAGTTCATACCAATAATTCAACAAATATTTTAAAGCATATTTTAACAATACTTCTAAAGAATTTAAACTAATTGTGGGTGTGATGACCATCAATTAAAGATGTAAACTGATTTCTGACATGTTAAAGCATGATTGAACAAAAGAAAAGCTGTGCATAACTAGCATGTTTTGTAAAAATAATTGGCTCGTTAACTAAGCTATAACAGCTCACTCTCATTTTTAAATTCTTATTGAAGAATGGACAGAAATAGTAAGGTGAATTCATTGTATAATGAATGCATTCATGAGACAAACTATAATTTCTACACACATGCCCATATTGTTTAGAATTTTACTTATACTGTGTTGTACAATGAATCATGATGTGAAAGAAGAAATGAGGAGCACTACGGAAATTGGGTAATATGATGGAAAAAAGTTTGTCATGTAGTTTAGGCATGGTCATGTCAAAATTCATTCAGGTATGACCAACTCAGGTATGGTCAGCACAGAATTTAGTACTGGAAACAAGAATTTTATTTTCTACTTTGGAATAAAAAACAAAAAATAATGAGGTTATATTTACAGTAGTCTCATCACCAAAATCCACTTTTGCAAACTAATTTTTAGAGTTACCCTTGTTATTTGAATGTTGTGTGTGTGTGTGTAATACATACAAACATGCACATGAAATAAGGTATTATAGGTGAACTTGTCATCTTTTTTCTCCTCTCCACTCTAACATTGATCTCATTTTTCATTTTCTTAAGCAACTAGTATCATTAATTTGATATGAATGCTTCCAAATTATACTTTAATATTTTTACTATATTTAAATGAATTTATGAACAATGTATGATTACTTTGAGTCTTCAATTGTTTTTAATCTTTAAAATTTGCATATGTTATACTAAATACATAATTCTGGAAAACATTTATCATATGTATAGTTAATTATTTTAAGTATGCTACTGCATCTTATAACTGTTTCATATGTATCTCCTGTGAGCAGCATGTAACTAGAATTCTTAAATCCATCTTTATTTTCTAAAATCACATGTATTGATTGTTGATATATGTTGAGTAAATTTCTTATTTTGGCATTTTTTTCTCTTCCTGCATTCTTCTTGTTTAATTACATTTTTATCATCTTTTTAAAAAATAAAAAGTGTTCTTTATTTTTGTGTTCTATAACTTTTATGAATCTTATATGCAATATCCATGTCTAGTATTTTCAAAAAATTTCAATATGCATTCCTAACTTTATAAATTCTAAAACAAATTATCTCATCTTTCTAAACAGTACATAGGATCCAGCAATTTTAAATCTGACTTCTAATCTTCTAATATTCTATTTCTACTTTGTTTTACCTATGTCCTATTTACTATTTTTTATACTTAACTCTTATTTAAATTCACCCCAAATTGCTAATTTCTTTCTTCCTTTTTCTTTTCTTTTTTTTTTTTTTGCCATGTTTTGGTCACCTTAACTATGTGTTTAGATGGAAGAAGGAATTTCTAGCATCAGCTCAGCCAGTTATATTGACCTGATGCTTGGTCTATTTTTTTTTCTTTTTTGGTATAACACTAACTTAAATAATACAAATCTTGCATTAACTATACTCTTCATCTATCTTGAAATATTTATTTTTTATTAGAACATAGTTTAAACCATCACTATTACTGCTTTTTTCTAAATTCAACTTCACAGACTTTCCATATGTACAGAACAGTCTTGTACCTTATATCAAACTAGCATTGTCTCTCCTTTCTATTCATTGACTTCTCAGTTTCACGTTTAGCAGGACTGTCCTTGAATACTTTCATACCTTAATGCATCCAATAGTCAGGACTTAAATAAATTTCTATGTCACAGAGTTATTTGTCTTTATACTGATTTACATTCTTTGTGCATGTGTCTATGTTACATATTTAATGTAACATTAAGGGAGTTAATTTACTGTTACCTCTAATAAATAATTCATCAGAATATTGTTATTTAAGATTTGTTTTTCATTATTTCTACAATTAATCTCAACAACAAAAGTAATGGTAATATTAAAAACAATTTTCTACATATAGCAGTCTTAGTCTTTTTTCTAAATGTAAGAGAAGGCCCTTCACACTCTATTTGTCAGTTTGGCTTTAAGGTTTTCATTTTGTTGGCTAGAAGACAGATAAAGGGGATTACGAAGAGAACTGAGCCTGGTTTCTGCTAATCTCCAACTTGAATTCTTTCAAGGGTTGCAAAATATGATTCAAGTATTTCACAAGCCTTTATAACCTCAGCCAGGCTTTGTCATCTGTCTGGAATATGTGCCATCATGGGTGGATTTGGAACTGACATTTTCTATCTCTGATCTCAACTGTATAAATGTTTGTTTAGAATGACTATCAACATAGCACACAGGCACTTTCTTCTCTGATGTATAGATGATAGAATCATTCTTAACTGGGCACCTATGGATTGGGCAGGCACAAATCATCAGAGGGCAATGAGGCAAATTTTCTCTGAACTAAGATTTTATATTTTTCCATAGGTACAATGTACAACATTTTCTTCTGTTCCAGAAAACAACTTCTCATAATTTGGTTTACATTCCAGGTATCTCATATTTACAGCTATATATTTGAATCTGTAATGGTGAATTTGTTTTTCTAAATATCTTGTACATGGAGCCTCCTTTTACTTTGGAATTAGATTAATTAAGATTCTCTTTTTTTTTTCTATTGTCTTCCTAGGTGGCATCCTTTCAGAAAACTGTCTTAAAGCATGAGCAATTTTTTGTCAATATTATGTAAATATCTTGACACTTATTAGATAATTTTAAAGACATGACTCATGTTTATTTAATGAAAATCAAATTAAGTTGATGACTATCATTTATCTATGCTATTTATTAAAATACACAGTCTACTATATAAAATCTGTAACCTAAAAAATGACTTATCACCTCAAATGGTTGAGCAAAACTTGAAAATGATATGGATTTAAATAATTAACATATCACAAACAATGAAGCTTGAAGAGCTTGGAAGAGTTTTAGAGAACCCTACTTCTCTCAATAAGAAAATGAAGGCTGACACCTTAGTGAGTTTTAGAAATTCTTCTAAAAAGTATCCAATTATCCCTTAGAATTAAAATGTAACTTAAAAGTTTAAATTCTGTTGATCACGTGCATATTTTAATTTATTCAACAAACTTTTGGAAAATCTACATTTTACTATCATTGGATATGCACTGGGCTACAGAGATAAATAACATAGTCTGTGATCTCCTATCACTGAAAGACTTATGTAATCATCAAATATTAATCTATGCTAAATAACCTGATTCTGTGAAAAATTCTTTTATAAATGTTAAAATTAGTAAGTTACATAAATATTTTTGAGATTGAAAGCCTTATTTTCATTCTAATAATGTTGATGATGAATAGTGATTGTAAAGTTTTCATGGAACAAAAAAAAATGTTGGTAGTGTGACATAAATTTGGTCTCCCAAGGTTATTTCATTGTCATTTCCATGTTGTTACTGATACAAATTTTTGGGAACAATAGGAACTGGATTTCTCTCCTTGCCTAACATAACTAAGTCAAATGTATATGTTAAGCAATGGTTTGGAGATATTAGATAGCAAGCAGCACGGGAAAATTAATTTTATATGATTGTCAATTAAAAAATCATGATAACCCTTAATAAGACAGTGGCATGTTGTCTGTCTAAAGACAGTAAAATGTTCGGACAAGTCCCTGGTCATCCATAAAAAAAATGAAACTAGATTCCTTTTTTATGCTTACTAATAACATGAATTACATACAATCTAATATTACTAAGGATAAAAAGAAGGAAAATATAACACATAAGAAGGAGAACAATCATAAAAAGATAGAAAAAGTGCAGATATAGGTAGGTAAACAGACATTCAAACAGTAATTGTGACTAATTTTTATTGGTTCATAAGGCTAGAGGAAAGCATTAACACTGTAAAAAGAGACACAAAAGCTATAAAATGACCCCCAAATTATTTTAGTTAATTTGTAAGATATAGTTGAGCTGCCCCATGGAAAAAAGTGATATAAGAATTAACATATTTCTTTTTATAAAAAATAAGCATCAATATAAAAGCTACATGGGCAGATAATCTTTAAAAACAATTAATTTTAATATATTATCAAACTCAATTTTTCTTTTCACTGACAACACTCCCTGCAGAAATTAAAAGATTTTTCAGACTATTAGCGGGAGGGCAAGATGCCATTATTTTTAATGGCTGCAAAAATGAGGATCAGTAAATTATTTCTTTGAACTTGAATATAGAAAATCATGTTCTTTGTGCCAAGGTAATCTTATGATAGGAAACTACACTTCAGAGCAGTTTGAAAATAAAGTATACTATTCTGGTGGGGGTTATCCTACATATCCATATATATATATATATATATATATATATATATATAGAGAGAGAGAGAGAGAGAGAGAGAGAGAGAAAGTGTGTGTGTGTGTGTGTGTGTGTGTGTGCATGTGTTTGTGTGTGTATATATTATATATATACTTTTTATATTACCATCTACATATATATCTGTATCCCCTAGAGATCTGTATGTATAATAAAATAATATTTTTGACACAGCTGTGTGGTAGTCCCTGAGAAAGTAAGAATTACTATTAATTGTAGTCCCATTTATCTAAACATGTGCAAGATGAGAGACATAAGCTAAAGATTTGAACCATCTTCTGACTGTAGTTGTGTTTTCAGTAATTTTGGAAAAGGAGATATTTGATTTATTATAAACAATTGTATTCTCATTTATTGGATAGAATCAAAGTGAATCAAGCTGAAGGGCTTGTCCCAGAATATAACATCACTGGTACTCACTGTATGCTAAGTAGCGTATCACTGGCAAACAATCAGAAAAATATATACAGTATTATAATAGGTTATTTTTATGGTTATATAAACAAAAGTTATAGGAATGTTTCATAAATAATTGCATAATTGATTCTAAATGTTATTGCAATATACAAGTGTAAGTACATATTATTGATCAGTTTTTCTCTCCAGGTGAAAGAAAATAGCATTCCCACTGTCACCTTCTATGTTCTGGGAAAGAAAATATGAAGGTGAATTCTATCTGGTATAGATCTCTAAATAGGCTGTTAAAATGAAATGGTTTGGAGTTCTAAGAAGATTCTGGCAAGAATTACACTGGTTTTCATTAAACTCTTGAAGAGGGTGTAAATTGTGCATGTTCTAACATTGTGATCACCTGAAAACCATCTTCAAATTAAGACTGCAAAAATTAAGACAACTGGGCACATGATCAGGCATGCATGAGCCCAGACATTGCTCATTCTTTAATTACATTGATTACATTGTCACCACTATCTTACTACAGAGAAATTGCATCCTAAAAACAGTGATGAGATCCAGATATTCCAACTGATTTGAATGTTATCAGCTTTAACATTGCTGAGCAAGGGTGTCCTCTTCCCAACATAATCCTTTCTTTTCCTTCATATGGTGTTGTCTCTTGGTAAAATTTTAGTATCAAAAGGAAACCCACTACAAGATGTAATTTGAACAACATTTTCTAATATGGACCAAGAACAGTATCAAAATCATCACATTATGTCCTATGGTGCAGTGATAGTAGTAATATTTTCACATTACAGAGCTTGGGAAGGTCATATCTTAATGACAAAAGGGGACTGATGGATGTTTAATAGCTGCAGGTGAGCTTCAGCATAATGACAGCACCTTTTTTAAAACTACAAGGTATGATAAGTTCTAGGATTGTAATTTGTGTGCATACTTTTTGCTTTTTCTTCTCTTTGTTGTTAAGGTTTTATCACTAGTTTCTATTAAAATAATTGAATTAGTAACATTTTTCCATATTGTATCTTGTTTATCCTCCTTGATTAGCTAAATATAAATAATTTCAGATAATTTCATTATCTGAAAGAGTGTCCAGGGAAATGTAAATCTTATTGTGAATGAGGTGATTAAAAGGCCTAAACATTTGTCAGATTTGCAGAATTAATTTCATTTTGAAAAAATTATTGGTAAATTTAACTTTCTAAATAGTCTTTAGAAGTTGTATACAAAATAGTTTTTAGCACTCATAGCTACAAATCATTTTATGTATACATTCCTATTTGTAACATTGTTTTCTAATTTTAATATAATATTTTATTTTAGAATATTGGTAATATATAGAAAATCATGAAAGGGAATAAAAATGTGTAATCTTATCACCCACAAAAAAAAGCATGACTAATGTTCTGTTGTATCCTTGCAGTATTTATTCTGTGGACCCTTGTGAGTTCTTTCATTTATTTTACCTTGTAGATTTTATGCAGTTACTAATTTTTTTAAACTCTGTAACCTCTTTATATATACCTGCAAGACTCTATGTGATCTGGGGTCATATAGGGTCTGCCTATCTCACCTTATCTCCTATTTCTCCTCACCTTCCCCACTACAATCCAGGCACCCTGAATTCTGTTCTATGCTTTCTCAGCTGCCCTTCTCACTTCCACAGGTATTTTACAAAGATTTCTTTAGATTATGCAGGTTTCTGCTTAAAAACTATTTTTAATAAGATATTCTGATACCGCTACGACCCAATTAGAACTTCCCCTCTCCATCCTTCTCCATGATGTCACTTGTTTGGTTTTTATTTTTATTTTCATTTTCATTTTTTTAAAAATAGTACCTATCTCTGCTAAAAATTATTTTAAACTTCTGTGTGTGTGTGTGTGTGTGTGTGTGTGTGTGCATTTTGTTCTCTGACTCTCACAGCTAGAATATATACTCGATAAAAGTAGAAATCTTTTTTATCCCTAGGGCTTACAATGTTGCCACACACAAAAGATGCTCATAAATTATTTGTCCTTATTGAAACAGGACTGAGGTTTTCGTTTACAAGCATCTGCTTCTACATCACATACAAATTATTCACTAAAAATATATAAAAGGCCAACAAAATAACAACTTTTAAGACACAGAAGAGCCTGCCTATAGATTTTTAGTATGCCGTTTCAATAAAAAATATTTAGAAGTAAGGGAGAAAAGTTATATGAGCATGTGAGAATTTTTTCAGCTGCATTTTCCTAGATCAATGATTCTGCCACTCTGAATCCACAAGGAGATCTTCAGTTTTTCTTTCAAAAATTAAAATTGGGATTAGGACTAGGATTTTAATTTATATGCTATTGGAGTTTTGCCTCCGCATAGAATAGAAAAAATTTCAAAAATATTTCTCCCAGACTAAGAATTTTATCATGCCAGTGGACCTTCTAGGGACTGATAGAAGCCTAGGAATATTGGGCCCTGAAAACTGGTAGCCAGCATGGTGCCAGGACTCTTGATGACTAGCGTGTTTTTTGTTTGCTTGGGTTTTTTTTGTTTGTTGTCAGGGAAAAAGAGTCCTTAGCATTTTGGGGTCTAATCATATTAAGTGGCTGGCTCCAGAAACCCCAAAAGCAACAAAAGACCTCCTTCTTTAATACTCTGTTCCTCTAGAGCCACTCCTGGTGCCATAATCTGTATTAGTCAGGGTACTCTAGAGGGACAGAACTGATGGAAGATATACATATGTGTGTGTGTGTGTGTGTGTGTGTGTGTGTGTGTATGTATACATATACACATGTGTACACACACACATATATATATGGGAGTTTATTAAGTATTATCTTAGATGATTACAAGGTCCCACAATAGGCTGTACCTATTAGAGTACCCTGACTGACACATAATCTGTATTAGTCAGGCTACTCTAGAGGGACAGAACTGATGGAATATATATATACACACACACACATACACACACACACACACACACATATATATACCACATATATATACATACATACACACAAACCCCAAAAGAAACAAAAGAACTCCATCTTTAATATTCTGTTCCTCTAGAACCACTCCTGGTGCCATAATCTGTATTAGTCATGGTACTCTAGAGGGACAGAACTGATAGAATATATGTATATATATATATAGAGAGAGAATGACCTGCCCTTACACAAGACTCACTGTCTTTGTGGTAGACTTTCAAACATTCCTTCTTTTGTTCAGAGCCTGAGTAGAATAGCCAACCCTACTCTTTAATTTTTTATGCCCAAAATCCACCTTTCCCCTGAGAAATTAGTCATAATCTCCATGAGAAAAGAAACCCACCCAGCCTCCAGCTCCTGTCAATAAAGTTTATAGGTAACACCCTAGTGGAACAGGAAGCATGGTAAAGCATAGTCTAAAATTAACTCCAGATGGATTAAAGACTTAAACATAAGACCTGGCACCATAAAAACCCTAGAAGAAAATCTAGGCAAAACCATTCAGGACATAGGAGTAGGCAAGGACTTCATGACCAAAACACCAAAAGCATTGGCAACAAAAGCCAAAATAGACAAATGGGACCTAATCAAACTGCACAGCTTCTGCACGGCCAAAGAAACGGTCACTAGCGTGAATCGGCAACCAACAGAATGGGAAAAAATTTTTGCAGTTTACCCATCTGACAAAGGGCTGATATCCAGAATTTACAAAGAACTCAAACAAATTTACAAGGAAAAACAAGCCCATTCAAAAATGGGCAAAGGATATGAACAGACACTTTACAAAAGAAGACATACATGAGGCCAACAAACATAGGAAAAAATGCTCATCATCACTGGTCATTAGAGAGATGCAAATCAAAACAACATTGAGATACCATCTCACGCTAGTTAGAA
>CM052663.1:28695053-28754819 GCA_028533165.1 Leontopithecus rosalia | reverse complement strand
ACCTGAAGTTTGATTCTGTTATTGGGATGCACTCTTCCTCCATCAAGTCTTGTTCCATTGTTGATGAGGAATTGTGATCATCTTTAGAGGGAGAGGTGTTCTGATTTTGAGTATTCTCAGCCTTTTTACGCTGGTTTCTTCCCATCAGTATAAATTTATCCTCCTGTCGTCTCTGAAATTACCAGCTTTCAGTAGGTCTCTTGAGTGGACGTCCAAGATGTTAGTTCCCAGGGCCAGGAACGGCGGCGGTAAGACTGATGGTGTTTTTCTGCCCAGGCTTCTCCTGTCTGGCTTCCTTCTTGTGTCCGTAGTAGGCGAGTCTGCCTTCCTGGAGCTCCAAACCTCGGTCAGAAGGGGAGCCAGTCCCGTTGACTCTGCGCCGAGGTGCCGGCACAGCTTCTGCGCAGGCCTCAGGAGTCAGCACTGGGAACCCGCGTGGCTCCTCCAAACCCCCGTCAGAAGGGGAGCCAGCCCCGCCTAGTCAGCTCTGAGAGCTGCTGTGTGGAGGTGCCGGCAAAACTACTGCCCCGCGTGGCTCCTCCACTGGGGATCTTCTGCTCCTGAGCCACCAGAATTTGTCTGAAAGTGTGGCATCCTCTAGTTCTATGAGCTTTAACTGCGAGCTGCAATCCTGAGATGTTAGCGATCGGCCATCTTGGATCGTTCCCCACAGAATATTTTTTCTATTCTTTCACTTTCAACCTGTGTCTTTTCATCTAAAGTAATTCCCTGTAAATAACACAGAGTTGGGCCATATTTTTTAAAATATTTTTTCTGCCAGTCTGTCTTTTAATTGGAATATTTCATCCATTTACATGTAATGTAATGATTGATAAAAGATTTACTTATTTCAAGGTTGGTATTTGTTTTCTATATATGTTATAGCTTTTTTATTTCTCCTTTTCTGGATTAATGTGTTGTTTCATGCTTAATCTTTTGTAGTGAAAGGTTTCAATTGACTTATAATTTGCTTTTGTATATATGATTTATATAACTATATTTTTTGTGATTAACATTAAGACTACATTAAAATCCAGAAGTTACAATACTCTAATTTGGATTTACGCCAGCTTACCTTCAATAACATGCAATATCTCTAGCCCTTTACAGCTCTATCCTTGTCCATTTCAGTTATTGATGTCACAAATTTATATTTTTAAACATGTTTTGAAATATAAATAAATATTTTAATGCATTAGTAGCTCATGTAGAAAACAAAATACGGAGTTATAAATCAAAGTTACAATACTACTAGCTTTTAGTCTAATCATTATACTTGATATGTTAATCTCTTAGATCATATGGAAAACAGAAAGTAAAGTTACAAATTATGTTAAAGTAATACTAGTTTTTACACATACCCATATATTTATATTTACTTATGTTTTATTCTTTATATATATTTGAATTACTGCCTGATGTCCTTTTATTTCAGCCTGTAGAACTTTAGCAGTTTTTGCAGGGCAAATCTTCTGGTAATAAGCTACATTACCCTTTATTCATCTGGAAATGTCATCATGTTTCCATTACTTTCAAAATATAGTTTTATCAGAAGCAGCATTTTAGATTGAATTTTTTTTCTTTTAGCACTTAAATATATCAGTCCACTGCTTTCTGGCATTCCAAATTTCTGATAAAAAAATCTGTTATAATCGTATTGAAACTCAATTGCATGTGGTGAGTCACTTATTTCTCTCTTTCCAAGGTTTTTCCTTTTGATTATAATGTATTTCAGTGTGGGTCTCTCAGTTGCTTCTAATTTATTTTATTTCCATGTTCTTTAATATGTATGTCTGTCATAGAAGTTGGAAAGTTTTCACCCATTATTTCTTCAATAATCTCTCTGTCCCTTTCTCTCTCTCTTTTCCTACTGGAATTCCCTCAATGTGCATCACATCAATTATGCTTGATGATGTCCCACAAATTTCTTAGATTCTGTTCACTTTCCTGCAATCATTTTTCCTATTTATTCCTCAGACTCAATAATTTCAACTGCTCTAACATCAAGTTCACTGATTCTTTAATCTGTATGCTCATATCAGCCTTTGAATATCTCTAATGAATCTTCTGTACCAATTATTGTGCTCTGTAGTCCTATAATTTCTTTTTGGCTTCTTCTTTTTTTGTTTTAATATTTTCATTTTGTTCTTATATTATTGTCTTGACTTCTATTGCATTTTCCTTTAGTTCTCTGGTCACTTTAGACAGCTATTTGAAAGTCATTGTATACTAGGTCTGCTCTTTATTTCTTCTTGGGGAATGTTTGTGTGTGTGTGTATGTGTGTCTGTGTGTGTATCAAACTTTCTGTTTCATTGTATAACTTGTGATTCTATTGAAAATTAGGCATTTTAATCTATTAATGTGGAAATTCTTGAACTCACATTTATAAACCTAAGATCTCAGGTTTTATTCTGAGCCTGCTCCTTTCTCTGGCCATGTATTTTGATGTCCTTATTTTCCAGTGTATGCAGTAGCTTCTTAATGTTCTAATCTTTAAAGTCAGTGTATTAGTGACAGTTCTCTAGAGGGGCAAAGCTATCATATATAGTATTTATTAAGTATTAACACACATTATCTCAAGATCCAGAAATAGGCTTTCTGTAAACTGTGGATTAGGAGAGTCAGTCCGAGTCCCAAAACTGAAGAACTTGAAGTCTGACATTCCAGGACAGAAAACATCTGGCAGGAAAGAAAGATGTAGGATGGGAGGTTAGATCAGTCTTGTCTTTTCAGGTTTTTCTGCCTGCTTTTCATATTCTAGCCATGATGGCAGCTGATCAGATGGTGCCAGCCCAGAGTAAGGGTGGGTCTGCCTTTCCCAGCTCACTGACTCAAATGTTAATCTTCTTTTGCAACATCCTCACAGAAGCACCCAGAGTCAACACTTTGTATCTTTCACTCCAATCAAGTTGACACTCAGTATTAACCACCATAAGTCTACCCTTTGCCAACTTGAACCCATACATATCTCCTAGTATCATAAATAATCTTAAATACAGTCAATAATAAGATCATAATTACACCTAACATAATAAAACTATCTTTCATACATCCATGAATGCACCAGTCCCCGACTTTTTGTTACATAAAGTTAACAATACCTAAATGCTGATGTGAAGTCAATAAATCTTATGTCACAGGATAAAGGAGAAAAGAAATAAAATGAAGATATTGTCTCAGTACAAATGTATACATGAACAAACGTGTTTTCGCAAAAGAGGAAGGTTATATACTTGACACTTAACAGTCCTTGTTTCTGTATTGGTATTGGTAGAAGCTGGTGTTGATAACTACCTTCTTCTACTACCCATTCTCTATTTTCTTTGCCTTCAGCTAGTACCTCAGAGAGTCACGGTGTTTTTTCCCAGTGGAATAATCCAAACCTTCATTCCTGAAGGGTCTAGGACATTTGTAGACTTGCCTGAATTGAGCTGTTGTAGTTTCCCATTGACCTTAATCACAGGGCATGGTAATACTAAGAGACCCCTGATGGATCTCCTGTACTCCATGCATACTCATTTGTGGCTCCATTGTGGAGTAGTAGACTGATTTCATTTTGATAGTCATGGTCAATCACCCAAGCCAATACTGTAACTCCCTTTTTAGCCTGTTGACTTCAATGTAGGAGGAGCCCAAAGTGTCTGGGTAGCAATCTTAACTTCCAGTTTAATGAAATTGTTGTGTCTCCTGGTGGCAGCATTCCTCCCTCTGGAACTAACACCTCTAGGCCAGCAGAGCATAATGTCACAGGAAAAGGAAGCAAAAAATTTTGCTAGTGCATCACTAGGGGTGAAGGTGAGTGGTGCCACTTTCACTTCCATCCCTTGATTCCTGGACCTGTGAACTCAACTATGGGAGAAACAGTACCATATGTTGGACATTGATGCAGAGCATACATGGCCTTCTGGAGAACTTTGCCCTATCCCTACAAAATATTGTCACCTAGTTGCCACAGTAATTATGACTTCAAAAGGCCATTCCACTGTTCTATCAATCTAGTTGCTTCAGGATGATGGGGAGCATGGTAAAACCACCAAATTCCATGAGTATGAGCCCACTGCTGCACTTCTTGAGCCATAAAGTGAGTTCCTTGGTTAGAAGCAATGCCATATTGGACACTATGACGGTGGATAAGTTATTCTGTAAGTTCGTGGATGGTAGTCTCAGCAGCAGCATTGCATGCAGGATAGTCAAACCCATATCCAGAATAAGTGTCTATTCCAGTGAGGACAAACCTCTGCCCTTTCCATGATTGAAGATGTCTAACATAATCAACCTGCCGCCAGGTGGCTGGCTAATCACCTCAAGGTATGGTGCCATGTTGAGAGCCAGGTCAGCCTTGATGAGTGGAAGTCCATGTTGCTGAAGGCATGGATAACCTCCATCCCTGCCACCATGGGCCACTCTCTTCATGAGCCCTTTGGGCAATGACAGGAGTGGCTGGAGAAAGAGACTAGTAGTGTCCATAGAACAGGTCATCGTATTCACTTGATTATTAAAATCCTCCTCTGCTGAGGTCACCCACTGGTGAGCACTCACATAGAATACAAACACCTTAGCAGTTTTTGACCACTCAGTGAGATCCATCCAGATATTTCTTCCCCAAATGTCTTTGTCACCAGTTTTCCAATCATGCTTCTTCTGAGTCCCTGACCATCCAGGCAAACCACTGGTTATAGCCCATGAATCAGTATATAATCACACATCTGACCATTTCTCCTTCCATGCAAAGTGCACAGCCAGGTGCACTGCTTGAAGTTATGCCCACTGGGAAGGTTTTCATTTACTGTTGTCCTTCAGGGATGTCCTAGAAAGAGGCTATAGTGCTACAGCTGTTCATTTTTGGGTAATGCCTGCAGATTGTGCAGAACCATTTGTGAACAAGACACTAGTCTTCTCTTCCTCTGTCAACTGATGATAGGCAACTCCCAATGAGACCACCGGTGTAGGGTCGGGGAAAGAAAGCAGGGTGGCAAGAGTGGAGACCACGGGCATTTGAGCCACCTCCTCATGTAACTTATTTGTATCTTCAGGACCTGCTGAAGCCCAATCACATATGTACCACTTCCATCTGATGATGGAATGCTGCTGTGCACAACCCACTTTATGGCTAGGTGGTTCAGAAAGCACCTGGTTCATGTGTTCAGGTCACATGGTGACTTGATGACCCATAGTCAAATATTCAGTTTCCACCAAAGCCTAGTAACAGGCCAAGAGCTGGCCCTCAAAAGGAGATAAGCTATCTGTAGAAGATGGCAGGGCCTCATTCCAAAATCCTAGTGGCCTCCTCTGTGATTCACCTATGGGGGTCTGACAAAGACCCTAAACAGCGTCACTACCTGCCACCGACACCTCAAGCATCATTGGATCTGCTGGATCATATGGCCCAAGTGGCAAATCAGCTTGCACAACAACCTGGACCAGTTCTGGAGCCTTCTACTGGTCTGGACCCCACTAAAACTGGCAGCCTTTCAGATCATTCAATAAATAGGCCAGAGTAACACAAAAAGATGAGAAATGTGTTGCCCCCAAAATCCAAATAGGCCCACAGGGTTTTATGCCTCTTTCTTGGTTGTAGGAAGGGATGAAGGCAACAACTTATCCTTCACCTTACAAATAATTTTTCAACAGGCCCCACATGACTGGACCCCTAGAAATTTTACTGAGGTAGAAGGTGACGGAATTTTAGTCCAATTTAATTCCCATCCTCTGGTATACAAATGTCTCATCATTAAGTCCACTGTGTTTGCTACTTCTTGCTCACTGGATCCAATCAGCATAATGTCATTAATGTAATGGACCAGTGTGATATCTTGCAGAAGCGAAAGTGATTGAGATCTCTCTGAAGAAGGTTATGACACAGAGCCAGAGAGTTGATATCCCCTGAGGTAGGATAGTAGGGTATATTTCTGGCCTTCCCAGCTGAAGGCAAATTGCTTCTGGTGGTCCTTATAAACAGGAATGGCAAAAAGGCATTTGCCAAGTCAGTGGCTGCATACTAGGTACCAGGAGATGTGTTAATTTGCTCAAGCAATGAAAACACCTCTCGTACAGCAGCTACAACTGGAGTCACCACTTGGTTAAGCTTACTATAATCCTCTGTCATTCTCCAAGATTCATCTGTCTTCTGCACAGACTAAATAGGAGAGGTAAGTGGGGATGTGGTAGGAATCACCACCCTTGGGTCTTTTGATTTCTTAATGGTGGCACTAATCTCTACAATCCCGTCAGGATGAGATATTGTTTTTGATTTACTATTTTTCTAGGTAGAGGCAGCTGAAATGGCTTCCATTTGGCCTTTCCTACCATAATAGCCCTCATTCTACCAGTCAGGGAGCCAATATGGGGGTTCTGCCAGCTGCTATGTATGTCTATGCCAATTATGCATTCAGGCACTGGGGTAATAATCACAGGATGAGTCCAGGGATACACTGGATACAGTGCAAGTTGTACCTGAGCTAAAACTCCATTAATTACTGGATCTCCATAGGCCTCTACTTTAACTGGAGAATCACAATGATGTTTTGGGTTCCCTGGAATCAATGTCAGCTCAGAGCCAGTGTCCAATAGTTCCTGAAATGTCTTTTCACTTTTTCTAATGCACAGTTTCCTTGGTAAAAGGCCAGATGTCTTATTGAGGAAGGATGAGAGAAAGATTAATAGCATAAATTTTTAGTAATGTAGTGGAGTCCTTTCTTAAGGGGACTCAAACTCCCTGGCTCAGGTTTGGAAATTGATTAAGGGGCTGTGATTTTCTGTTTTTATCATTCAAATTAGTCTTTTGTCCATTTGACCTAGAAGTTTTCTACTTGTATTAATTAAGTAGGAATGCAGTAGTCTTCCTATCAATTTCACTTCTAGGAACACTAGCATTAATTAGCCAATGACAGAGCTCGACACAAGTCAGACTATTATGATTCCCACTTTGCCTCTGCTGTACATTACAGTACACTAGCCCACCATGCTTTTGACAGTTGAGTGTTGCCACTTGGTCCCTGTCACCTCAGGATCTAATTATTACCACTGTATTTAAATTATGTAGTTGAGTGACCACAGTTCCCATTGTTAGATCTGACATACAGAGAAGAGCAATTACTGGGCACTTTAAAGATGGAGGTATCTATTTTGCAAGACATTAGTCAAGAGTATGTCTTCTCGACCCTCCCAGCTGGGAAGTGTAGGTCTAAGGTGACTAATCCACTCTATCATCCCAATCTCCCTAAGCCTTTGGATCCCTTCCTCTACATTAAACCAAGGGAGACTCACAGTGAGCCACCTTTTAATCCACATTTCAGCTAACCAAGCACATAAAATATTAGAACCTTTTTTAACTCCCCAAGCTGCAACATTAAATTCAGAATCCCTACTAGTGGGCCCAAATCAATAAGTTTAGCTTGAACCAACTCTATGTTCCTTTCTCCATTATCCCACAGCCTTAATATGCATTCCCATACCTGTTCTATGGATTTCTGGGAAGCAGAAGCCGTTCAAAATTAGAAAATTCAAGCAGTTCTTTCCGAGTATAGCACACCTCTTCATAGGTCGCCTCACTCTCAATCTCACCTCTAAGGGCCTGCCAAGACTTTAGTCTAGTTATAGGTCTCAATGCAAAGGGTGTTGAAGGTGGCACCTGAGGAGAATCAACATTATCTTTCCTGGCAACTGCCTCAGGGGAGGCTATCACTGTTGCCTCAGGCAGTGCAGGGTTTATTTCCTCAGGCAAAGATGGAAAGGCTGATGGCAGCATGGGTCAGGAAGATGTTGCCACTACTGGAGAAGGGAAAATTCTTCTCCAGTTTCTTCTGGCAAAAATGTTTATTAGAATTACAAACTCAAGGTCCCTAGCTTCATCAGGATCCTCCCACATGTCCCCATTCCAAGTTGTTGAGACCCATTCTTTTCAAATCAATGCCCTCACTTTAACATTAGACACCTGGCAAGGCTGTGCATGTACATTTTCTTGCAGGTCAGCCACTCATATGATAAGAGCTTGTGTTTGTTTTTCCACAACTTCAGCTGTTTCTCTACAGGACACTCACTCAGGGCAGTCTAAGCAGATTTGAGACTCAGTATCTGCTTTGGTAGCCAGGAGATAGAATCCTGAGTTTATCATTCTCTTTCATCACTTTGTCCACTGAACTTAGTAGCAATGAACAAGTTTCATTATGTTTCTTGGTTCTCCACATATGGGCACAGGTATTATGTATAAAGTCACTAACTCCTTGCCTCTCATGAGCGGTGAATCAGGAGTATCAAATGCATGTATTTTGCATAACTCTCTAAACAGTTAATGTCAGTGACTACCAGTGATATCCATACTATTAGAAGTAGAGTCCTTAATATTTTTGGTTTTAAACATATTAAGCAGCCAACTCCTGAAACCCCAAAACCAACAAAAGAACTCCATCCTTAATATTCTGTTCCTCTAGAACCACTCCCAGTACAAAATATTATTAGTCAGGGTTCTCTAGAGGAGCACAATAATAGGACACACACACACACACACACACACACACACACACACAGACACACATACAGACACACACTCACAAATAGGATATATATATGTGTGTATCCTATTTGTTTTGTCCCCTTCATATATGTAAGGGGAGTTTATTAAGTATTAACTCACACAATCACAAGGTCCCACAATAGGCTATCTGCAAACTGACAAGTAAGGAGAGCCAGTCCAAGTCCCCAAACTGAAGAACTTGGAATCTAATGTCCCAGGGCAGGAAGCATCCAGCATGGGAGAAAGATGTAGGCTAGGAGGCTAGGCCAGTCTCATTTTTTCACATTTTTCCACCTGCTTTTTATGTCTAGTCATGCCGGCAGCTGAGCAGATGGTTGGTGCCTATCCAGATTAAGGGTAGCTCTGCCTTTCCCAGACTACTGACTCAAATGTTAATATCCTTTGGCAGTATCCTCACTGACAAATCCAGGATCAATACTTTGTACCCTTCAATCCATTCAAGTTTACACTCATTATTAACCATCACAGTGAGAAAACTGAGATCAGGTGAAATTTTCTATCAAAACATCTATGTTTTGTGATTTTAGAGTGGTTGGACTGCCTACTTGGTAGCTCATGGCTTTCACAGAGCACGTTCCAAGGATCTGGGAGTAGCATACTATTCTCCGTGAGGCCTACGTATGAAAATAGCACTGTATCATGTGTCCTGCACTCTTTTAGTCAAATCAGCCATACAGACAAACCCATATTTAAAGACAGGAAACTCCAACTCTCAGTAGATGTGAAGAATCTGTAGCCATGTTTAATCAACCAGAAGTGTCTACTGAGTAGTATAGTTTCTGTATCCATATGGTTTCTTAAATTTAGCCACTCCATTCATCCCAATGAACTGACTCATTCTTACTCTGGCTTTCATAATACACCACTTAATTAAGTTAAATTGTAATCAGGATAAACTTGATAAAACTATTCAATAGTTCCTAATAGGGAAATATCTACTCTTAGCAAATTATACCACTGCATCTATGATCTTGCTGCTGCTGTTACCCAATGGTATTTCTTGATTTGTCATCCATCCCCAACATTTACCCTAATCTTTAGACAGGATAAATCATTGAAAATTCTATGAATAAAACAATTTGCTTTAATCTCTTATCTCCACTTACCTTCAAAGATTTTGTTCTAGTTTGATTGAAGCTTTGACTGAACACTCCTCCATTCCAAGGTAAATTGACCACTTCCTTTTTCATACTACATGGCTCCTTGTTAATATATCTAGCATCATTATTTCTTGGTGTTCATCTTTATATAACTGTATGAACTTATCTTTAAGCACATTAAAAGTAATCACTCTATTATTATGTCTTGTTCATATTTGTAATCACCTGCCTCATTTGATCCTTTCGTTGACAGTTAAGAATTTTTAGTTAGATAAATCAATATAGAATAATGAGAGAACATGTCTTCCCCATTCACATTGAGTCAAGTAGATAGACTGCCAGGAAGCAAACACATGGTGTAAAAGAAAATGTAAACACACAAACAAAATTCAGATATTGAGAAAGAAAAAAAAAAGACAAAAGTATCAGATTTGGGCTAAAACACTGACTTCAGAATGTGAATAAGAATGAACAACATCTTAAACTTTTTAAACAATGAGGGCCTCTGGCAAGACCTAATTTAAGAGTCAATCACTTATTGTCCAAGTTGAGTTATAAATCAAGACATATCTAAAACCAAATGAACATGTGTTTGTAATTGTAAACAATGACAATAATTCAAAATATTCTACTAGGTCATTATGTTTGGATAGCAAATGACAAATACCTGCATCCCAAGAAGCTTAGATAAAAGAGACAAGATGGAATCTATTCAGCCAGGTGCGGTGGGTCAAGAAATCGAGACCCCATTGGCCAGTGTGGTGAAACCCCGTCTCTACTAAAAAAATACAAAAATTAGCTGGGTGTGGTGGCACGTGACTGTAGTCCCAGCTACTTGGGAGGCTAAGGCAGGAGAATTGCTTGAACCTGGGAGGCGGAGGTTGCAGTGAGCCGAGATTGTGCCACTGCACTACAGCCTGGCCCCTGGTGACAAAGCAAGACGCTGTCTCAAAAACAAACAAACAAACAAAAAGAAAAACCAAGATGGAATCTATTGTACAGAAATGTAACTCAGCTTTAAGGACAACTGGCACCAATGACTTGAAAAATACTAGAACTCTCTTTTATCTTCCAGTATCTTAAACCTGATTTATTTCTGAGTATACTTCATTTTCTCAGATCAGCTTCTATGTTAGATAGGAAATGGGCCCCTAGTAGACCCCATCTTTCTTTGTAACACAACCTGTGGTAGAGAGTATAACTTTTTTTCTCTTTCTCTCTCTCTGATGCCAAGTACATAGATCCTGAGAACCTTTCGACAGGCATAACTTACACACATGCTCACTACAAGATGAAAAAAAAATATTTAGACTGGTGGTACGGAAAATATTTCGACTGGGGTACGTATTGTGCTGTTTTACAGAACTTAATTCAAATGTACATTACGAGTTGATCAATAATGGAAAGAAAGGCAGGCTCCAAAGAAAGATGATAATGATTGAAATCACGTATAGTGGAAGTAAATTCTTCCACCAAAGGAAAATTACTGTTATAGAAAGACAACAACTGATATACACTACATATCTTGTATCTGCTAGAAAAATAATTTGGCTGATACAATAACAGAGATTCAAAGTAACAACTTCAATAAAATATATATTTTTTCTCCTCTTCATAATAAAATTGCAGTGATAGGCAGCCCAGCATTGTCATGTAGTGTCATGATGACCATGGCTCCTCATGTCTTTCTGCTGCATTTTCTTATTATGTAGTTTCCATCTGAAAGCTCTCTTCACACCCTCAAGATGATTGCTGGAGGTCCAGTATTTATGCATGTAATTCATGCTGAATGGAGAAATTAGCAAGAGAAAAAGAAGATATTTATTACCAGAGACATATTCACGTGCTTTCACAAAAGACTTAACCAATTCTGGAAAATTTTTAGCAAGGTCCACTGTGATCTTCTAAGAATATAGGAAATCCATAATAATAAAAGAAAAACATGAAAATGGATAGTGGACAAGCCACTAGCCATCTCTGCCGAATGTCTCACTTTCTCTAAGATTTAACATAAAGCTTTTAACATAAAGTTCTATATCAAGAAGTAAGAAATATAAGTAAATTTTAAATTTGATGAAAAACAAGTCACAACTTAAATCATAATTCTAAAGTATTATTTTGTCATTCTAAAATATTCACAGTCTATTTCTCTTTTTCTTAGACTAAGTAAATCAAATTAGTATTTTCTACTATTGGCAAATAGTAGTCCATAATCATGAACATGTGTATGTGTGCAAGAAAGGCTAAATACCAAGAGAACTGTATATAAACTTTCTCTTCCAAAATTATTCCTTCAACACCTTTTATGAAGATGGATGCAAACTGTCCTGCAATTTCTATATTTTCCACTTCCAATTAGGAAAGGAAAAGCTATGTGAAACATGACAGTTTTTGTGCCAACAAGTGTGTTTTTATTTTAGATTTTGTTATTATGCTCATATGGAGACACAAAAACTTTGCTTATAAACATTTCCAAATGTCCTGCAAATAATGAAACTTGGGGGTGAAATTTGAAAATACCAATAACAGAGATATTTTGTATATGCCATGTTCTTTAATAGAAAATTGTTAAAAATATTCCGGATCCCAAAGAAACTGATTTTTAAGGTATTTACTTATTGATATGTCACTGTCTGGTAAAGCTTATAAATAATAGGATCGGCTATTACAAAAATCGTCATGCCTAAAAAATATGTCAAGTCCTTCTGAGCTGCCTAACCTCGAGAAGATTCAGCATTCTGGCTATTCATTGAGCCAAACTATTCACAGTGATTAGTTTGTCAGATACCTAGACAGAAGAAAGTGACATGATGATTTTCAAGTTATAGGCTACAGTCACATATTTTGCAAATAATCGTACCTCAGAAAAATACATTTTTTGGCAGGAACATCATGATTTAGAGTAAATGCATTCCACAACAGGGGATGGGGAGGAAAGATTCCTTTAGTTATCCTTTCATGAGTAAATTGGCACCAATTCCAGGAAAATTTTGGCACACATGCTGAAAAGAGGAGTGAAAATTTTCTATCTGCCAATCTCATAACCAAAAGAGTTCACTTACATTCACGGTTTTTTTCATATGGATTGACAACGCCGTCCTCAGATTAAACTAGTGGAAAAGGATAAAGGAGACCTTATGTAAAACCTTGTTAAACAAAGTCTATGTATTTCTAGGGGTGTGTGTGTGTGTGTGTGTGTGTGTGTGTGTGTGTGTGTGTGTATGCAGAATTGAGTGAGTAGAGTCTGAACATCAAGGTATGATTCTCTATTGAGAGTTTTAAGTAAGGACATAGATGGAGTAGCAAACTAGGTTAATTAGGATACAGTAAGATTAAACTGCCTCTGCCGCTGAATGTAACTATTAACTTTGGACAGAATGCTGTGAGAATGTATCTGAAGACTCTGAAAAGCACACATAACCAGAATATTGAAGAAGACTAAATTTGAAGTCGTATGAAATGGCAGTGCATTTGTTATTTTTTTCTTTGAATATTCTCAGGGCTTGATTCAACATGGTTGGAAACCCACTAACAGGCATTAGCACTGAGAGAGAAAGCTCCGAAAGACCTTCTATGGTTGTGCTGTCAGGATTTGAAAGGAAGGGAGTCTCTTAACATTCAGAGATTATGTGGAAAATTCCTCCATTGTTCTTTGTCTTTCCTTATTCTATTCTTCCTTAGCCACAAAGTATTTTTATGGCATGGGCGTCATTTTGACTTTCAAGAGACTATAACTCTAAAGGAGGTCAGTCTTCTTTCTAATTGGAAGAGCTGTGGTTCTAAGAGTGTTGTGCATATGCATGTCATTTTTCTTTCTGACCTCTCATTGTTTGTCCTAGAGTTGTAGGAAGTACACAGAACAGGATAAAATTCCATCTTTTTGGTCAGAGAACCAAAAAAATGAACCAAGGGTGCCAGAAAATACCAGAGAGATTGTGGAGAGAAAGTAGCTTGGGAAAGTGCCCCCCTTTTTGAAATTCTTTACTTACCCTTTATATGTGTGTCCATTGAGCTGATCCTATGCAACCTATGTTAAATGTTGAGAACTGAACTTAAATAAAGACTACTGCTCAGATCACAGACTTTCCACTGGGTGGTGCATATGTGACAGATCTGAAGAGCGTTGTAGATATTGAAATTCTAACACATAGAAGGTTACTTGAAATTGTGGTATAAACTAAACTGAGTCAATTGTCTGCTAAAAAAATGCCAACATTCTCTATAGGATTTAAATAGACCCAGTGTCTCAAATATAATATTCAAAATGTTTAGATTAAAATCCAAATTATTCCTTTAAACAAAAATTGGAAAAATCTCATCTTACTTGGGAAAAGGCATGGCACAGAGGCCAAAGCTGAGATGACAAAGATGTTACAATTACCTGGCACAGATATAAATCAGCTATTATAAAAAATACTTCAACAAGAAAGGGTAAATATCTTGGAGTAAATATACTGTACAAATCTCAGCAAAGAAGAAGAAGTTACAGGAAGTTGACGAAAACCTTAAAACTGAACTATATAGTAACTGAAATAAAAACTTACTAGTTAGGCTCCAGAACCAAATGGAAATGATCAAGGGAAGTGTCATGAAGTTGAAGATGAATGAATGAAAATTATCTAAATAGTGTAAAATTTTAAATGAAAAAAAATGAGAAAAGCTTTAGAGACTTCTGGTATACTATAAAAAATTCTAATATATCATAATCCCCAAAGGAAAGAAAATGTATAGGAGAAGCAAGACTTAAAATTTGTTGAAGGATATAAACCAGATACAGGAAGCTCAATGGCTCCTCAAACGATAAAGGAACCCATGTCCAGTTATATCTTAGCTAAACTGATGAAAACTAAATACAAAGAAAATACCTTGCAAATAGCCCCCTGAAAGTGATACATTATTTATAAGAAGGAATGACAGTAATGACTGTGGATTTTCCATCAGAAACCATGGAGGCCAGAAGTAAGTGGACTAGATTTGTAAAGTGACAAAAAGAAGTCACCTCAGAATTCTATGTCTAGATAAAATGACTTTCAGAAATGAGGATAAAATAAAGATATTCTCAAATGTAGAAAAACTTAGAGAATTTGTTGCCAGCAGATGTGCTCTCAAATATTGCTAAAGTAAAATTTTAAGCTAGAAATAAAATGTTACCAATGGAAATTTGGAGCACCAGGTATGAAAGGATGCTATGGTATGAATATTTGTTCCCTCCAAAATGCATGTTTAATTTTAATCCACAACATGGCAATATTGAGATGTGGGGCATTTAAGAGGTGCTTAAAGCATGAGGGCTCTGCCCTTATAAACAAATAAATTCATTTATGGATTAATGGGCTAATGGATTAAGTAATTATCACGAAAGGGTAACTGGTTGCTGTGTAAAATGAGAGAGGACCCGAGCTTGTATGTCGGCACATTAGCAATGATAGGGTTTTACTCTGTGACCCCACCCAAATCTCACCTTGAATTGTAATAATTACATGTTGTGGGAGGGACCTGGTAGGAGGTAACTTAATCATTAGGGTGAGTCTCTCTTTTGCTGTTCTCTTGTTACTGAATAAGTCTCACAAGATCTGATGATTTTATGAAGTTGAGTTTCCCTGCACATGCTTCTTGCCTGCTTCCATGTAAGGTGTGACTTTACTCCTCACTTACCTTCTGCCGTGCTTCTCCCCAGTGATGTGGAACTGTGAGTCCACTAAGCCTCTTTCATTTATAGCTTGCCCAGTCTCGGGTATGTCTTTGTTAGCAGTGTGAGAAGAGCCTAATACAAGCATGCTTAGCCCCTTGTCATGTGATACTCTGCACTGCTTTGAGACTATAGAGGATCACTTCCAGCAGGAAGGCTCTCGAAAGATATAGACCCTGGATCTTGGACAGCCTCTGTAACTGCAAAAAATGAATTATTTTATTAATTACTCAATGTCAGATATTCTATTAGAAGGAAAAGAAAACTAAGATGAACAATAGAAATGGTAAAAATCTGGATATACATTGCAAACCAAAAAGTGACTTAGGTAGGTCTCAATCAGTTGGAGATTTGATTAGCCAAGGTTAAGAACATGCCCAGAGAGAAACACAAATAACGGAAGCATCTGTGACCTATGCATTTTCCAAAGGAGGTTTGGGGAACTTAGATGTTTAAAAGGAAAAGAGCAAGCAGGAGGGAAAAAACGGACAGGGTAGATAGTGAGACAGATGGTTACATTCTCAAGAGGCTCTGATTTGCCTCAGTAAATAGACATTTTACATGTGAACAGAGGGTACAGAGGAAAAAGTCAATTTTGCATCATCACAGCTCAGTAAATCTACATTTTACATATGAGAAAGTAAATGTGAAAAGTGGGGGTATAACAAATCAGGCTACGACACAAGGTTGTGAAATTATAGCTACTACTTGGGAACAGAAAGGAAGACACTATTGGTCACTCATTTCCCAAGCTTGCTTTCCCTTTGGCATAGTAAGTTTGAAGTCTTGAGATACTTTCTTCTACAAAATAATGGAGTATTCTTATTCTTTCCTTTTCTAATTCTTTAATGTATGTCTTATGGTTGAGATTTCAAAGAAACTATAAAGTTGATGGAATTCAATGTATGTAATGTAATACATAAAGGACCTACATGGTAGTAAGTTTATATATTTCACTTGGAGTGCAAAAAATATTACTCAGACCGTGAAAGGTAAAGGATGTATATTGCAATCTAGTCACTGCATATTTTAGTGATTGCAATCTAATCACTGAAACAAATGTATATTCAAGATCTATTTAAATATTCAACTATATCATTTTATATTAGGTACACTACAAAATATTTAAGTAACCCAGAAGAAGATAGAGGAAAAGAGAAGGAATAAAAATCACAGAAAACAGGACTTTTAGAATAAGTATAGACTTCTGCAAATCCTTTCTTCAAAATGAAATTTAAATCATATAAAGTTATCAAAAATAGCCATTTAAAGAGTCTGAAATTGATCAAAGTTGTATAGCATAATGTGAAGCATTTCTTCAAGAAAGTAACTGAGCCTCAATTAAAAACAGTGTGAGTCTGTGACTTTTAAACTGAGTCTATTCTCTACCACCCCCACTCCCCAGATCCAGATCCGTGACACAGGTGGTACCAAGAAAGCAAAAAGAGACTCACTTTTTTTGGAGAAGGATGCTGAAAATGACATGACCTGGGGTATTGCCAAAACCAATAGAGATCTCAGTGGCAAATGACCAGGGTAAGCAGTAGTTTAGCATATCAGCTACAAATTTAACAGGGAAACCTGGGGAATAAGACAGTCAAAGCCAGCCTTTATGGAATCCTAAACTGGAGGTTTATGGCATAGATGAGGCTACACAGACATTCAGGAGAGACTGGACAGGGCACTAATGAGCAAATGATACCAGGTTAGATGTGAGACCTTGAGAACACAGACAGTAAAAGAAAAAGGCATGTGCTTATAAACTGCCTGTAACATTGAATGCAATGCTGAGATGGTGTTTTAGTCTAATTTGTATTGATTTTTATGTATTTCCATTTTGACACAAATTGGCTCAAAACTATATCATTGTATATCAAAATATCTAGGTTTTTAACATTTCTGTTTAAAACAGAAAACTTTTTGTATAATTTTAGGGAATATTATTTATTAGTTGGGTTAGTAAAAACTATCCAATAATCTATATCACCAATTTTTCCTCGGTGTTATAAGTGAACTGTCTCTATCAGAAATAAATTATAGAAACTGAGAACAAATGAAAAATGACTTGTGTAAAAGGGAGAGTGAAACAACTTCACACATGACTGTACTGGAGCTTGTGAAGCAGGGTACAGGATACTCACATTTTTGCTGGAAAAAGTTGGAAAAATGAGGGAAAAACGAACACTAGGTATCATAACAATAGTTGTCAGAAATTAAAAACTGTATGATAGAATACTGCTACAAAAAAAGGGTAGTTTAGAGGTGTCATCCAATGAATACAGGTATCAAAATGTGTGTTTAAGCCCTGTGGTTTCTGCATAGCCAGTCCCCTTACTAACCTGCCTTGTTAACTTCTTATTTGCCTGTTATGGGAGATGTTCTTAGCTGGAAACGCTTGTCTCTATTTTTTTCTATTACACTTTAAGAGTTTATTTTTTGATTGGAAATCCTTCAATTCTTGCTTTTGTTTTTCTACACAATAGAATTTTTAAAATAAAACTTATTTCAGAAAAAATGTATTGACTGGCAAGATCCTGTATTAATAGTTAAGAAAACACAGTTATGACTCTGGGAAGCAGATAGACTTGGGTTTGAAATTCAACTTTACCAGTTATGAGTTGTGTTGATAACTCTGAGCTTCATCTTTTTCATTCATAAAAGGAAATAATATCTACTCTAAAGGGCTGTTGTGAGAATTAAATAAGATGAATTATGTATAATGAGTAGCACAATTCTTGATAGATAAATAGTAATTATAATTGTAATTAAAAATAGATGTTGTAGCTAGCTCAAGGCTTTCACATAATGGATGTTTTGAAGTGCTATTTTGTTTACCAGTTCTTTTCAATTTCTTGTGCTTTTTTCCAGTCGCAAGACTGTCATCTCAATAGCAGTTACATTATGTTTAAGTAATCCATATCTTCACTTGTTTTTTTCCTCAAAGTATCTAGAGTTCAGCAGTAAATACATTGTATCTATGTAGCAAATGAATTCATAAAGAAAATAATTATATTCCACAGTAGACAAAAGCTCTCAAATAATGATTATCTACATCAATGACTCAAGACGTATGCATGTATGTACATGAACACATACATATATATCTGTATATAGAAGCATAATATAAATGCATTAAAAACTTCACGTGTGACAAACTTTACATGTGACAAACACAATTATGTATTCACACACATACCTGCACTGAGAATAGTCTCATAATCACAGGACATCAAAGAACTATCTTTGTCTCACAATACTGCTTCCCAACTTGAGGATAGCACTGGAGATGGCTCCACAGCTGTTCATGTGGAAGTGAGCCAAGATAGTCTCAAGTGGAGAAAGTAATCCAGATGTCACTGCTACTGCCGAGGAGATGTACTCCAGGGGTTGTCATCTGGGCATTACCCCTGCCAAAAGTGTTGCCTTGGCCACAGCTATTGGCTTTCTTGCTGGAAGATGACAGAGCAAGAAAACATTTGAATGTCTTGCCAAAACAGTTGGAGGCAGCTACAAATGAGTACATATTAGTGTAAAAGTCATTGCTCAATTTGCTTTGCTACAATTGTAATAGTTTGCTTACGTATATCAGAATCATTAATGTACTGCCTTGCACAATTTCAAAGTTTACAAACCTTGACCAGTTATTGGTTGAACTAATAATCTACTGACATATGTTGATCTAGGAAGAGCAAGTATTTCAAAACTGAACTTTGAGACACAGATCCAAAACTCTGTCCTCTATCCCTATGTTCCAACAAAGTTAGTATTTGTTTGCAGATAATTCATTATATTTATATCTCCTCTTGTGCTTAACTCTGTTCCTTGTGGTAAATTTTCAAAACATGCTATTGATATGATGTGAAATAGAATGGAATTTGTTTAAACTGAATGGAATTGAATTGATTCTAAGCAATTGGCACTCTGAGTTAGCTTTTGGTCTTTGATATTTGGTATGACTCTCACACTGGCAAACATTTAATTGTTATTTATAATTTTTATACAAATATTAATATGAAGAAAAAAATAAAAATGAAAAGTATGGTTCAGGTACCTGAATTAATACATTACCATAAACATTCATGATGGTTCATTTCTTTTTTAAGTTAATATTTAATGTGTGGACAAATTACACTAAAAATTTTATGTGATAAAAATCCACTAACAAAAGGAAATAATAAAATATGTCATGGTAAAGATAGTGATGGTAATATGCACAGGAAATCTACGTGGAGAGAGAGAGGAGAGAAAGATTATGGAAAGGTGACAAGTGAGCACATTCTTAAAAGAAATGCACATGGGATCCAGAAGGGAACAGAAAGAACATCTCACAGAAGGAAAAGATACATGAACTTGGTAAACATGAAACTGCTTATCTAGATCACGAATTTGCTTTTGCATTGTGGTATTGATCAGGTGTTTTTTTTTGTTTAGTTTTGGTTTTTTGATACTATAATAAGCATTTATAATCAAGCAATCTTAAGTACAAAGAAACGTCTCAGTTTCAAGTTGTTTTCTTTATTTTCATGAAGATTTTAATGAGAAGTGAAATCATACCATAATACATTTATATATGTATATACATGTTTGCATATAAGTTGGACTTTCAGATACAGATGCAAAAGTGTGTACTCTATTCCTACATGCTTCACCATAGTTAGTATTTGTCTATGTGCCTACAAATTGTATGCCTCATAGTAAATGTTCAGTATATGCTGTTGAAATTAGGTGAACTCAACAGAATTGACTTGAGCTGAATTGAATTGACTCAATGCATATGTATGTATATATATTTACTTTTGCTCTCATCTAAACCATGAGAAAGACAAGTATGTTTAGAGTTAAGGGCAGAATTCTTTTTTTTCCCTATTGTTTCTTGAATTTTGATTTGCTGCTTAAAAAAAGAAGGGTTTTATCAGATAATAAAAATCAAGACTAAAAGTATTCACTTTTTTTTAATCTGCATAATGGAAGAGGCAGGAGAGTGTTTCCCAGAAGTTTCAGATAGTAACATTTTATTAATGAGCACTGATTGGCCCTACTTGGGTCATTTGCCAACATCTGTATATGTGTGAGGACAAACAGGGAAACAATATGATTGGTTCAGTTTCTCTCTTATATAATAAACCTCTCTGAGCATAAAAGAATTGATGAGGTTTACCAGAATCATATAGAGATGAGGAGAAGCTTCCTCTAAAGAATGAAAAAGTCAATATTCCCAAATAGAGGAGGTCAAGATGCTATTCTGATAAGTGCATCAAATGTGCCACAGCTTCTAATAAGTGTGGAAATTTTCCATGACATCATGGAAAATTACTGAAGGGTTTTGTTTAGAGGAGTAGTTGTGTGTGTGTGTGTGTGTGTGTGTGTGTGTGTGTGTTTACTATATCAGTAGCTGTTCTATGGAGGACTGATTTGATAAGAAAAACAGAAAAAGAAAGATCAGGGCCTAGCTCAGTAATCTTGGTGGAGAATGAGGAGAGATTCTAAAGTGGCAATGGCCATAGATAGATATAGATCTAGGGAATATATCTATAAGTTTAATTCCACTCCCTAGAATTTAGGACTCTTATCATTACATATGCTAGTTATCAAGCAATATGTTCAATACATTGGATCCTAAGATTGCCACCTGGCTCATTTGGACTCCTCATCCCACTGAATCAATAGGCAAAGAAGGGAGTCACCATACTGGCTGAGTATGAATGATCCAGAATAACAATTAAAAATAGTGTTGCAGCTACATAGGGGAATTAGAAGAGTTTGTCTGAAATACAGAATTTTTTCTGTTGGTACTTTTTAGTACTTGCAGCTTTCATGGGAAAAAAATTAAAGACGATGGCATTACAAAAAGTAGGCCATAAATGGGTGTTGTAAATGAATGAACTTTGGAAGGGATTGTAAAATGCCTTAATTTGTGTGAGGGATAGTCTAATTATATTGGATGGAAGGATGATATTGTTTCTATTGCTGATGTTTGGAAGTTAAATCTAGGTAGAAACAGTGCTATGCTGGAATCAGTCTTACTGACATTGTATCATGTTGGTATTTTAAAATAGGTCATTGTGGGGGTATTCCTTTTCTTTTCTTCTTCTTTTGTTAAAATCCCAGACTGCTGATTATTCAATGTTAATGAACATATTCTGGGTAGACAAAAGAATATGTTCATTTAGAACTCTGCTGGGTATTTTAATTGGCATTTAAGAACATTTTCTTATTTCAAAGTCCTCCAGTCAAAGATGATATGGAGTGGACACATTTCTCCCTAAATCTTCCACTAAATAGAGTTATAAACCTTATATATTATATGGAAAGAAGGAGAAATAGGAGGAAGATGGGAGGGGGAGGAGAAGGAAAAGCATTCTGAGAGAGGGAGAGAAGGAATACAGATGCTTTGTGACTTCTGGTGGGTTTATGGCCTGATAAACCCATTTTAAATTGAAAGAATTTTAATTCAAAACTGCATTTAATACACTTAGCTTACTGAACAACATATCTTAGTTCAGCCTATTTTAAACTTGCTCAAAATATTTGTATTACTTTATTCCTGGGCAAAGTAATCTAACAAAAAGCCTATTTTATAATGAAGTATTGAATATCTTATGTAATTTATTGAATACTCTACTGAAAGTAAAAAACAATGGTTGTAAGGGTACTATTTTAAAGATGAAGAATTGTAAGTCAAACTATTTTAAGTCAGAAATTATCTTTATATATGCATACATACAAACATACACATATACATACAAATATGTGTGTGTGCATGTGTGTGTTCCAGCCAACTTCTTCTCAAGCAATATCAGCAAACAAAACTTACAAAAATATAAAGACCAAAAAAGAATACAAAATTTAATGTTGTTCTATAAAGTAGTAGAAAATGAGACATTTAATAGTATTTACAATTACATTTATTGTGAAATTTTTAGTCATTTGAATTCAAGTGTTTTTTTACCAAAATTTCTTTTTAAATATATATTTAAAAAATGTCTGTACAAGGATTTGTTCATAGTTTCTAATATGTTGACTGAAACAAAATTGAGTAACAATCATAAATTCTAATATACAATCTAGACTTAAGCACATTGTTCCCTGTGTGTGATTATGGGAAACTCAAGTAAAAGAAAGTAAAATTCTTCAGAACAAATGTTGTTTTAAATGTGTTGGTTAAAAACACATGATGGAAGACATAGAAGTGAAAAGGGAGACAAATCAAATCAACATATTGAGAAACTCAAATATATAATTTAAATTGTCCTACCATATATGTTTCCATGTTTTAACTAGAACAAATAAATTGTGTTTATTTGTTCATATGCATTTTTATTCAAAATTAAACAGCAATTGGGGCTGGGCATGGTGGCTCATGCCTATAATCCTAGCACTTTGGGAGGCGAAGGCAGGGGGATCAAGATGTCAGGAGATTGAGACCATCCTAGCTGACACAGTGAAACCCCATCTCTACTTAAAATACAAAAATTATCTGAGTGTGGTGGCAGGTGCCTGCAATCTCAGCTACTTGGGAGGCAGAGGCAGGAAAATCCCTTAAACCCTGGAGGCAACAGGTGCAATGAGTCAAGATTGTGTCACTGCACTCCAGCTTGGGTGACAGAGCAAGACTCCCTCTCAGAAAAAAAAAAAAAAAAAAAAAGGAAGGGGTCCAGTGACAGCTTTCTGCACATGGCTTGCCAGTTTTCCCTATACCATTTATCAAACAGGGAATCTTTCCCCATTGCTTTTTTTGTCAGGTTTTTCAAAGAGCAGACGGTTATAGATGTGTGGCCTTACTTCTCAGGCCTCTGTTCTATTCAATTGGACTGTGTCTCTGTTTTGGTACCAGTACCATGCTGTTTTAATTACTGTAGCCTTATAGTATAGTTTGAAGCCAGGTAGCATGATGCCTCCAGCTTTGTTCATTTTGTTTAGGATTGTCTTGGTTATGGGAGCTTTTTCAGTTCCACATGAAGTTTAAGGTATTCTTTTTCAGTTCTGTGAAGGTCAGTGGTAGCTTGATGGGGATAGCATTGAATCAAAAAATTACTTTGGGCGGTGTGGCCATTTTCAAGATATTGATTCTTCCTAACCATGAGCCTGGAAGGTTTTTCTATCTGTTTGTGTCCTCTTTTATTTCCTTGATCAGTAGTGTGTAGTTCTCCTTGAAGAGGTCCTTCACATCCTTTGTTGGTTGTATTCCTAGGTATTTTATTCTCTTTGTAGCAATTGTGTATGGGAGTTTGCTCATAATTTGGCTTTTGTCTGTTATTGGTGTATAGGAATGCTCATGACTTTTGCACATTAATTTTGTGTCCTGAGACTTTGCTGAAGTTGCTTATCATCTTAAAGAGGCTTTGGGCTGAGATGATGGGGTCTTCTAAATATACAATCATTTTGTCTGCAAATATAGACAATTTAAATACCCTTTATTTATTTTTCTTGCCTGATTGCTCTGGCTAGAACTTCCAACACAATGTTGAATAGGAGTGATGAGAGAGAGCACACTTGTCTGGTGCCAGTTTTCAAAGGGACTGCTTCCAGTTTTTGCCCATTCAGTATGATAGAGGCTGTGGGTTTGTCATAAATAGCTTTTATTATTTTGAGATAAGTTCCATGGATACCTAGTTTATTGAGAGTTGTTAGCATAAAGGGCTATTGAATTTTGTCAAAGGCCTTCTCTGTATCTATTGAGATAATCATGTGGTTTTTGTCTTTGGTTCTATTTATGTGATGGATTACGTTTATAGATTTGTGTAAGTTGAACCAGCCTTGCATCCCTGGGATGAAGCCTACTTGATTGTGATGGATAAGCTTTTTGATGTGCTGTTGCATTTGGTTTGCCAGTATTTTATTGAAGATTTTTGGATCAGTGTTCATCACGGATATTGGCCTGAAGTTTTCTTTTTTATTTGGGTCTCTGCAAGGTTTTGGTATTAATTCAAGATGGATTAAAGACTTAAACATAAGATCTAACACCATAAGAACCCTAGAAGAAAATCTAGGCAAAACCATTCAGGACAGAGGCATAGGCAAGAACTTCATGACTAAATCACCAAAAGCAATGACAACAAAAGCCAAAATAGACAAATGGGATCTAAGTAAACTTAAGAGCTTCTGCACAGCAAAAGAAGCAATCATTAGAGTGAACTGGCAACCAACAGAATGGGAAAAAATTTTCCCAAGCTACCCATCTGACAAAGGGCTAATATCCAGAATCTACAAAGAACTGAAACATATTTATAAGAAAAAAACAACCCCATCAAAAAGTCGGTGAAGGATATGAGGACACATTTCAAAATAAGACATTTATGCAGCCAACAAACATATTTAAAAGTGCTCATTATCACTGTTCATTAGAGAAATGCAAATCAAATCCACATTGAGATACCATCTCATGCCAGTTAGAATGGCGATCGTTAAAAAATCCGGAAGGCTACAGATGCTGGAGAAGATGTGGAGAAATAGGAACACTTTTACACTGTTAATGGGAGTATAAATTAGTTCAACCATCGTGGAAGACAGTGTGGCGATTCCTCAAGGATCCAGAAGTAGAAATACCATTTGATCCACAATCCCATTACTGGGTATATACCCAAAGGATTATAAATAATTCTATTATAAAGACACATGCACATGTATGTTCATTGCGGCACTGTTTATAATAGCAAAGACCTGGAACCAACCCAAATGCCCATCAGTAATAGACTGGATAAAGAAAATATGTCACATATCATGGAATACTATGCAGCCAAAAAAGGATGAGTGCATGTCCTTTGCAGGGACATGGATGAAGTGCGAACCATCATTCTCAGCAAACTGACACAAGAACAGAAAACCAAATATCACATATTCTCACTCATAGGTGGGTGTTGAACAATGAGAACACATGAACACAGGGAGGGGAACATCACACACTGGGGTCAGTTGAGGGGTGGGGAAGCTCGGTAAGGGATAACAGGAGGTGGGGAGTTTGGGGAGGGATAACATTGGGAGAAATGCCTGATGTAGGTGACAGGAGCATGGAGGCAGCAAACCACCATGGCATGTGTGTATCTATGCAGCAATCCTGCAAGATCTGCACATGTAACCCAGAATTTAAAGTATAATTAAAAAATAAAAATAAAAATGTTTATGCCAATTATTGTACTTCAAGTAAATTTTTCAGTAAACTGTTTAACAACTATTATCCCAAAGCAGTCTATATCAAAATATCTGCAGTGACTTTTTAAAGTTTAGATTCAGACACCCAAAATTCACATCTTTACAAGATTTTATTCATATTAATAATGGACAAATATAGTTTTATATCTTTTAAAAGGTTCAGCCATTTTAGCAGCCAAGTGACACCTTCAAAAGGGATATACTCTAGAAAATGCATATTAATTTAATGTAGAAGTCATTACATGATTATTTGAACATTCAAAGTGCTATATACTTAATGTAATTGTTTTAACAACAATCAGGATGACTGCATTTTTAAAAAGCAGACAGTAAGCCACAGTAGTTTAGTTGAATGGTCACACTTTAATGTCATAGTAGCCCTACTCTGTGAGTAAAATATTATTCTCAGTTGTAACATGTGGAAACAGATTTACATGCATTAAGTCTTCTAGCTAACAAGGGGATGATCAAGCATATGGATCCACGAGGATCTTGATTTCATTCCATTTCCCATGCTCCTAACCGGTATGAACAAAAAGTGATGGTAAAATTACTTTGGGAATAACACAAAGAAAAAAAACAGCTTTACTTTTATTTATCTATTTATTTAATTTTTACATGCCATTGTAATGTATTAGCATCAACCAAATTACAGCTTCAAATCTGAGACACTGAAATATGGTCATTGGTGACTTGTGCCAGTGTTTTAAACTTTAGTATCTTGAGAATCTATAGGATAGTAATGAGTTTAATTTTCCATGGAATAAACACCCTTCTTTGGTCAAGTAACGAAAAGACTGGAATTTGCAAATTTCTTGTAGGTTTGATCTAGCATATATTTTCTTCTCATTATAGAAATGCAGAGAGGCAGTGACTGAAATATTTGCCTTTACAAATCCGCCACATGCTATGCGGAAATTCTATGTGGCAATGGTGCCGTTTCAGTTGTGAACTCCCATGCTTTGAAATTTTAGACTAGAGTGTATCTCTTGGTGCCTAGGTTAGAAATCTGAAACCCTCATTATTTCTGCATTTGTTAAACTATGTCTTTTGTTCCACTTGCAGACCAAGCAGTTGCCTTTGATAAAAGTTGATCCATATTCACAGATCTTCTCTGATCCTGGCTTTCTAAATGGTTCATCTCAGGGCACCCTAGGATGTTTGAGAAGATGCTTTTAACTGGTTTTCTTTTTTTCACCCTTTAAGCTTGTCTATTTTCATTTACATACCTGAAACTTTCAAATTTCCGATTTGCTCTATTTCTAGGACTGAAATATTTTTGTCGCTTTTCTATCATGAAATCTTTGCGTTACATATATTTTGTAGGGTTTTCATGTACTAATCTCCTGGTTTCAAATTTAAAAATCTTATTAATAATTTCTTATATATATGTAATATATATACTTACATATATGTGGCTATGTACATGTGTTTGCATTTTTGCTTTTTCTGTGTATTTTGAAAAGAGAATTTGCTAACGTTACTAGTGCTGCAATGACTTTTCCAAACTTGTCTCTTGGCCACAGTAATTTATTCCACATTACAATGTGGTGATATAGATTTGTCTGTGGTTTTAGGAGTGATGAAATGCTTCTTCAATGGTACATGTTTTCTATCCTAAAACAGAAATATTGAGTATGTTTCACCTGTGGTTACCCAAAATGTTTTCTGTGTCAAAATCAGAAATTAAAAACTGATGCTTCCATTATCTATTTTCTTTGAAACTGTGTTTATTGAAGGATGTAGTCTGATTCCTAGCATCTAATGTGTCTCAAAAACACCATTTATCTTAGAATTCCATAAATAGACAATTTGGGGGACTAAAAAATCCTATTCAAAGTGTAGTGTTATTTTTCTATTTGCAAGCTATTCTCTGCATGTCAGCTTTTAATTTATTAGAATTTATGACATGAAATTGGTTTTGCCAAATTTTGTCCTACTTCCTGCCCCTGCCCGCAGTCTTCTGATTCCTTACATCTACTAGACCTACATTAGAGGATAGGGAATGGATTTACTTCTCCAGAAGTGTATCTCCAGCTTGCATTCCACTTTTCCAATTCTCCCTAGAACATTTATTATGTCCTTCAGATTTCTACCAGTACCTTGAACCCAGTATGTGCCCAGTGTAATTCTCTCTCTCTTTTTTTCTCTGAGTAGATGTGGCCCTCGGAGTCTTGCCAAAAGTATGGGAATAGTGTGCATACTGCTTAATGCAAGAGTAAAGCTTATTTCCCATGGTGCTTTTCTGCTTCTCTATAAATCAATATTCTGTCTACTTGGCACATTCTGAATTTCCTACATTGGTTTTGCTAACAGGAACCTATGTGAGTAGCTTACTCAGATCTATATATAGCAATTGGGTAAATGATGGCTGTGAAAAGATGCTGCTCAGACATTACTTTCTGAGGATTTTAATTGTTCAATGGCCCCTGTTGCTGCCTGTATGAATTCACCATTGCATTAACACTAAGGCCATGTTTTACATTGCTTGTTCCTGATCAGAGACTGAACACAGCAAAGGAGTAACACAGATCCATTCCAGTGACAAATATGGCTCTTCCAAGGTACAGATATGTTCCAAGAGCACACAAGCACCCCGCTGAGGCATTCCTGGAATTGCGCTGCAATGTGAGACTCCTCTACTACAATCCTCATTCCATCACTCTTTTTTTTTAAACATAGGACTCATATTTATATCATAGGCTGAAGGTCCTCTTCACTTTCTTCTGTTGCTCCTCCACCTCACTTGCATCTTTCATCCTATCTTGTTACCTGCTTCTTGAAGAATACAAGTGATAACTAGTGTAGCCCAAGAAAACAGGTGGTTTGAATTGGTTCACTGTTCACAATGCTGTTGAAAAGTATCCCATCCTGAGTGGTAACTGAGATATAGTTACCTCCTGAAGATGGTTACCCACTTGCTAAATAGTTCCCTGATTAAGACCTGGAAAATTATGCTGGTGGAGGGAAATGCCTGAAGTTGTAGCTAATTCAGGCATATTTTAAAACATGCTGAGAACCATGTTTGTGAAGAGTAGAGTTGCTGGTTCCTGCTAATCTGTATCGATGCCTTGTAGAGGATTGAGAAACCAAGGGCAATGAACAACAGATAAAACTAAGTATGACAGCCAAACACCTATTTGGTAGCATACAGAAAGGGCCCTTATTTTTATAGTAAAGGCTGAGCAGCAAACAGGTCTATTAGAGTAGCAGAGCTCCGGAGACATTTGGAAATGGGATGAAAGCTTCTGGAAACATGTCCCTGAGAATGTGGCTCTGCAGACTAGTGAACCAACCCTCAATACTTTTAGCAGTTACTCACTTTTTTCTTCATTTGAACTAGACCTTCTCCAGTTTTGGAAGATGCTGCAGAAGCCTCTCCTTCACAAAAAGACATGCAACCTCTCAGTAACTTCCACTAGTATCTTTGCTAATTCTCATGCTAATAATTAAGATTAAATTCCAGTATAACTTGACTGGGAACATGCAGAGGTTGATCAAGAAAAGAAGGGATGATATACTAGAGAAACAAAGACTAGCTGGTATGGACTGCAGTGGCCAATAAAGCAACCAATAAGGGATTGGATTTTAAAGGTGTTTGCTTGATCAAACGGGTTGAAATTTAAGACTAGGTAAGTAAGAATTCATTGACTTAGAATCATTCTCTGGGTTTGGGGTATAAATCCCTGGCAGGAAACTCTAGAAATGGGTCAACTTCATTGCTAGAGAGGCTTTTAAAAGCTTCAAAAAATGATGGTCAATACTGAAACTTTGACATGACTCTATTGCTCTAAAAGACCAGCGGGCCACTATTGACTATGGAGGGCCTGTTTTATTTCAAGAAGGGCCAGCTGTTTATCTCCACAGGTATAGATATTTATTCTGAGTGTGACTTTGCCTTTCTTGTATTCAGAGTCTCAGAGTAACTCTCTGGGGAATATAGAATACCTGATTATGGTTATAGAACTCCATGCAACATAGCATCTAATCAGAAGTCTAACTTTATAATGAAGGAAGTACAAGATTGGGCCTGTGACTATGGAATTCACTAGTCACCTCATATGGTACATCAGTCAGAAGCATCTTGCTTCACAGAATGTCTAACTGGCCTTGTAAACACATGGATAAGTCACCAGCTTGAAGACAAAACTTCAAGGATAGGATGCTGTTTTGGGGGATGCAGTTGTATGCTTTAAGTCAGACCATATGCTCTGTATTACTTCATGGTCCCACTATTGCCAGGACCTTCAGATGACCAGCAGGTGTGATGAGGAGACACCATCATGGTAGGAGTAATCAATCATCAGCAGAAGGGATTAGGTTTATTTTCACAAGATGAGGTCCAGGACAAATTCATGTGGAAACCCAGTGTAATAACCTTCAACATTTATTGGCACCCCCTATCCCCACTGCAGTATTGAACAAATATATTTAGGAACTCTGGCCTGAGAAAAGTATAATTAACAAGATATCAGAAATGAAAGTTTCAGTCATACTACCAAGAAATTTTGAAGTGGTAGTGGGAAACAAGTTGCCATTAATACTTTTATGTTTCTTAAAGTTAAAGCTTTCTGAGCAAAGATTGCTAGAAATCTGGGTAAAGCCTATTCAAATGACAAACATGACTTGGAAATTAGAGATTGCGCATTGCTACAGAGCCATTTTTTTTGCATTCTTTTTTAGTAGAATGTGTAAAGCAGGAGACTCTTTTCCTACCTCTCCCAGAGCCATTTGATTGTAATTCAGAGTAGAAATGAGAGAACTTGTGTATATCTCAAAGTTTAACTCTTTCTCTCTTTTGTTTCTTGTTCTTATTCTCCTCCTACTTTCTCCCCTCTCTCACTTCCAGAGGGGAAGAACAAGAAATATGTGAGCCACTCTATAAACTCCAAGTCTCATAATTTCAGAGGTTCTCTACAATGGTGCAATCCCAGCACATTCAGGTGACATCTGGCCAACATTTTCAGGCAAGGGACTTTTAGAGTTGATACTGAAGAAGGCCAGGGATGAGTACTGGTTGTAGCCTTGAGATCATTTGCAGAGAAAGGTACTATAGTCATCTCATTGACCTTCTACTTTTAAGTCTCCCTCTGGAAAAGAGGCCCGTTAGAACCACAGATGAGATGTTTCCTTCAAAGATCATGGTGAAGTGAATGTGTGTGGCATAAGGGATGGACCGCAGTGGCTCTGAAAATATGACACCTGGATCTCATTGACTGATAGCTCCAGTTACTGCTACATTTTGTACAGGTTATCCCCAGCCCAGAACTGAGCTTTTTTGTGGGCAGTAAGGTTGACCATTTCTGTGAAATATGAGATTGCTTTAACAGGTGACGTGAGCTCAAGGATGCCCTATTGGCTTTAACAAACCTTTCCTAGAAATATGATATAATCTGAAACTCTTCCTAATCAATCTCCCTTCCTTTCCCTTATCTTTCAATGGGTATCAAGTCTGTATCATGTTCTGAAGATCCTTACCTTTCATGCCTCTTGCCCTAATAAGTCTCTCACAAGTCTAGTGCTCTCTTGCCATTGACTTCCCCAAAATAATTCAGAGTGTAAATTCTGAGTCAACTAACAGAATCCAATATGGTCTTCTCTTGTACATATAATAGGAAGTCAGAAAACATTTTTAAAATAATTTTTGAGTGACCCTTTTTGGAATGCACATGAGGACAAAACCAGCAGCCAACATTTATTGCTGCTTAGTTTGTCCAGGCTGCTATAATAAAATACAATAAACTGGGAGAAAACAGAAATGCGTTTCTCACATTTACACTTCTGAAATCTGGGAAATTAAGGTGCTGGCAGATTCAGTGTCTAGTTAGGGCTCACTTTCTGATTTATACATGGCAATTTCTTGGTGTGTCTTCACATGGCAGAAGAGACAAATGAATTCCCTTGGAATTATTTAATAAGGGTATTAATATCCTTCATGAGGGGTCTTTCCTCCTGATCTAATCTCTCCAGAGGCCCCATATTCTAAGTCCATCACCTTGAGCTACGAGACAAAAACATTCAGACCCCATATTACTGCATATCCACCTTTAGTACTGAGTGAATGTAGCTAGCTAACAGCCTGTATAGACCTAAGGAAAAAAATAAAGAACTCTTGATTTTAAGAGTGAGTTGAAATAGTAGTTGACTTTGTAGGTGGGTGTTGAGAGTTGTGCCTAGTTAGGCAATGACAGCCATTTGTCACCCATTAGCACAATACAGAAACATTTCTCTGTCAAAGAAATTTACACATAAGTGTAGTATTGTCAATCAAATAGGATTTTTAAAGAAAGCTGAAGTCATGCTCCCTCTGATTTGGTTGAGAAAGTAACAGGGAAAGATGGAAAGCAGGCCAATAAAAGCTAGTCAAGCATAACATTATTACTAAGTAGTTGGCAATGACTGTTTAACATTACAGGACTATGGAACAAATTACTATGCGACAGCTTGTCATCTACTCGAGGATTTGTTCATAGAAACAGACACACGCACACAAACATCACATATTTCATGTTGCTGTTTACACTGAGCAAGCTGTTGATTAGTATCTCCAAAATGTTATCAATGTTGGATGCTCATTTGTGTCACTTGGAGAGTTTCAAAACTACCCATTCCTGGGTCACACCCATAGAGATTCTAATTATTTTGATTTAATTTTTCTTTTTGGTGTCTAGGCATCAGTATTTTAAATGCTTCTTGGATATTTCTAGTACTCAAGTGGTATTAGGAATAGTAAAATAAAACAGAAGAGAGAGAGAAAAACAGAAAGAGAGAGAATAGTGAGAAAGGAGGAGGAGGAGGAGGAAGAAGAAGAAGAACAAGAACTAATTATTGCTTCCTTTTTCTACATTAAAAGAAAGTTATATGTCCGCTCCAATATTTGCTGAGGAGATAGTAACAATTATGTCATACTAGGGAGGGTTCTGAGATATCTCCCTGTCATGTTATTTCCTGATTAACTAAATCAAATTACACTTTCCACTCACTCTGAAGATCCATGCCATACTCTTTAATTGATTGCATCCAAAATCCTAGTGTTTAACCCACTGTAAATTGCCAGGGTTTTCCAGTCTAGATCCATGGGAGTGACATATATGACAAATTGTGGTTTTAATTTACTTCTTTTCAAATCCTGATTCCAGGTGACTAGTAATTTTATTTATGCTTTCAAAAAGTCCTTCTTTTAAATGAAAGAAGATATTGCACTGCATCAAAAAGCATTTATGGAATTAAACCTGGCCAAAGAGTAAATGAATTCTCAAGGATTAGACTGCAGGACCCTTTGCTCCCCATTCTGCTGCTAGGTCACTGAGGCATGCTGCTAGTATATGGCTTTGAGGCCAGCTATAGACTTTGGATTAATCCTTAGCCTTAGTGCCTTATGACTTAGTGAGCTGCAACATTGCCAATTCCCACATGTCCCGTTTCCCGTAGTGATGGGTCAATTTTCTCTTCATAATTTCAGCAAGTATCATCAGTGTCAAATTAATCGATAAAAGCATCAACATTAGGACAGTTCATGTTCCAGTGGTCAGCTAGTGCCCACATGCTGAGACTCAAGAGTGTAACATTCCATGAGTGTCCCCAAGACATAAGGAGTAGACTACATTAACACGTTTCTCGGATAGAGCAAAACAATAATTTTTAATCTGCTACATTCCATTGTTGAATTGTTCAGTCATTTCATAGCGAGTTCTGGTAACAATTAATACAGACATAAAGAGAGAAAATAACAGGGGAAAACATGCACTCAAATTGAAAGCAGATACCTACATGCTGCTGTCCCACAAACTTAGTTCAACCACACATCTGGCTGGAAACTTGCGACTAGAATTCTTAAGCGATGCTATCATATGAAGTGTGGTGGAGAAATCACAAAGGAGCACATTTGTACATTCTGGAATTAATATCTATGTGTAGATAATTAAGAGAACAATAAAAATACATAAAATAGATGTACACAGGGGAAAGTAGGAACTGAATATCATCCAGTCCTCTCATATCATAGAAACCTTGGGGAAATAAAGCTATATAGGATGTTGGCGAACAATAATGCTGCTGGAACCAGAAATGTGAAGTATTGCAGCTTCGAAATAAAGGTTTTAGTTAATAAGGATGTGTGGGTGGAATTACATTTACCACTCCCACTATTGTAGTCAGAATTATGTGCCTAATTCTCATACACTGCCTTGGAAATATTTCTTGAAACCTCATTTACAAGAATGCTTTTAAACAAGCCATGGTAGCATCAAACAATACCAAGATAAACACCTTTTCTGTACCTTAGGTTCACATCCTTTCAACATTATAAAGGTTTAGATATGCACATTGTCATTAAGAATACCCTAGTGTATTCCAAGAGAGCAAACCTTAGCCAAGTAACTCCATTTTAGTTTTTGACCTGGTGAAATCCTTTTGAAGACTGCAGAGGTTACTGAAAGAGGTGACACTGCAGTAAGCAGTGCCTCACAATCTAGAGCTTCCTGGTTTTAAGAATGTGTGTTGATAGCAAATTTGCAATTACATGTATATCTACATACATTAGTTGATATGATCTAATTGTTTCAAGTCTTTTGTTTATAAACTTCACAGTATAATGTAGCAGGCTTTGGGAAAAAGCAAGTCTCATATTTGAGGCACAATTAAGTACATATGTAGCTTTCAGTGCACAATTCAGTGCACTTTGATTTCTTTATAAAATACTGTATTTCAAAATCAATATGTTTACATTATTAGTCGTGTGTGTATGTGTGTGTGTGTGTGTGTGTGTGTGAGAGAGAGAGAGTGTGTGTGTGTGTGTGTGTGTGTGTAATTGGGAAAAGGGAGTTCAGGTTTTTTAAGGAGTCTTTGGTATTTTTTTAAAAATCAATTCAAGTGAATTAACACATATGTTAATTTTTATAGATGATTTTACAAGAAAATTACAAAAACCACAACATAATCAAATTTTTGGATATAGTTTCCAAATACTCCCAAACATGTGCTTTCTTTTGAGATAGACAAAATCAATTTAGTTCATTGAATAGTGTAGGCACAAAAGTTTCTTTCACAAATTGCTTTAAAATAATGTAGTCTCCCATTCACTACCTGTGCAGTGGTTAATTTACAAGTAAGAATACTCCTAATTTTAGTAGTGAAAATACATTAAATTAAAGCCTCAATGTACATATTTTAGATGCCATTCATTAAAGTGCCCTATGGAAAAAGCCAATAAGAAAATAATGAACTTAAAATAAAACACATTACCCTTATAACAATTTTTCTTCCATTTCCTTTGTCCTGTTCCCTCTGATGATTCATAATAAATTGTTTTGTGTATCTTCATGAGAAATTCACCTTTTCTCACATAACAACATTTGCTTAATTTAAAATGTAAGTTCTATTGTACTGGAACATATTATGGGCTTCTACAGGCAAATATTAGTAGGGGATTTTTGTTTATAATCAAAAACATCTCAAGATAGTAGTAATGGAAGTGCCATGAAAACATTTGTTGTTAGTACAGGAAAGAGGTAATTAGTAGCCATAGGATAAAGGACCACACATCAGAAGAAGCTACAATATTGTGGGCACCTGCAGGATCTGTGTTAAAAGTATGGTCCCCTACATTTTGTTGGGAGGATTTGAAGAAAGTCTTTTTGAGTGTGATTGTTCATGTTTCTATTGATTCTCAGGTTTGGTAATTCCAGATAGAAAAAAGTACTGTTTCTGCCAATGGGAAAACTGTGACAAAGGTGAAATGTTTTGATCTACATTGTTTTATCCCTCTCTGCTCCTTCCCCCATTTCTTTCATGCATTTTGTTAGACCTGGTTCTTAACAAACTTTCTCTGAAACATAAATTCATTTAAACTTCCAGGGATTAAAGGTCACTTCTTTTATGGGCTTTGGGGATTTTGAAAAATGCATGTAGTATATTTGGCTTAAACCTCATTGTGAATTTCAGAAATAAAGGGAATGTCCTAATGAGTGTGTGTGTACACATGTGTTATTTTGGGCACAGTAGAGAATTGCCTTGGGTTAAAACATATAGTATGGAGACTGCACAGTCCTCTATTTTGGAGAACAATCCTATCACTGGGAGTTCCTCAAATCAAAATTTCTTCACATTTACACCACTCAGCACACTGTCACAAAAAAGTAACTTTTAACTATTCATAAATTATCTTCAGGATTTCTCTTTAACCATTAGGATCTCACATTGTTCATGGAGTTACTCTTTATCAAAACACGTTGAACATTTTAAACACTCATTTTGTATTTGTTTATTAAATAAGTGACATGTTGGCAAGTTAGGCTTTGTTTGTCTGATATCATCCTAAGATGAGTTCCTGAGACTCACCTTCATGATTCTGTAAGGGAGACAAAATTCAGTAATACACTGGCTCTGATAGCGGTGTACACAAAGAAGAAAGTTAAACACAAGCATTTCTTGCTTCTAGTAATTGGTCAAATTTTGGGATCTGGTGCCTTAATAAAAATACAAGTTAAAACCCATTTTATACCTGAAAAAAGCCCTCCACCCAACAGACATAATGCTTTATAAAAATGTAAACATCTTTTCAGAGTTTATAAGATGTCCCATATCTTCAGGGGTATTAAATCTAAAAAGGAATCTCAAGAGATTGACAATCACAAATGTTTAATTCTCATCTAAACCATATTTCGAGATGTGTGCATTAACCGCTCCCCTTCGTGTAAGATGCTCCTGCTCGCTGTTGCTTCCTATGATGCGTCAAGTCCTCACCATGTACTTTTTAAATCACTTGGTAGATACAGAAGTATATAGGAAATGAATATGATATAATTCCTTTTTGTGACAAATCCTCCTGTTTAGTACAAGAAAGAATGCATAAGCAAATTTATTACAATACAGTGATTTAGCCCTTGGAAATAATACAAAGTGCTTTGAAAGCATTGAAAAGAGGAGATTCACAGAGTAACTCAAATGTTAGTTCATTATTGTGGAATCAGCGAGAATTGTTACAGGCAGAGGTGGTGATTGGATGGGCCAGCCAAGCAGGTAGAAATCATATTTCAAAGCCATACAAACTTCATGTGTTTGGAGCACGAAGGTTAGAGGAGATCAAAAAACATGGTTATAGATAAGCATGAGAATACAGATTGGGTCTATATTGAACAAATCATTTTGTGTTTAAAAAAGTAGTTTGTACCTCACCTTATGCACAATAGAAAGGTATAAAAAATATTGAACACGATTTTGGTTATCTGGATGTGCCGAAGTTATGATGGGGAGAGATATAGATGGAAGAAGAGAAATAGAACAATTAGTTCTGATTGAGTTGGAAACTTTATTCCTATCGTAATGCAATGTATAAGACTAAACCTTGGACAAAATGAAGCCATATAGTAACAGATTTCCAATGATCAAATGTGAAAGCATACAAGATCAGCATACCCTCTGAAAGGCTGGCTGATGCTGTGTCTGTCTTGCACATGGTTAAAAGGTGTACAACCAACATGTTAAGTCTTATTCCTCATGGCTTATTAAAATGATACAGAAAGGGTCGAGACTCACATTTTCAGCTCCGCATCTCTAATGAGATATCAGTGAGTTGTGGCAAATTGGGATGACAAGATATTACTCACTTGTGTAGTTCCAATGGGTATACAGGTTGTAGTAAAAAACTGTACACAATCTAGTGTCAAAATCTAGAAATAATTACAGACCTGACACAGTGATATTATCTATATGCCTATGTATTAGCCTGAAATAAATATTCTTTCTAGCTTCATGTGGAGCAGATCTCATGAAAAATGATAATATATAATGTGTAACATATTTTCACCTAAAAGAGACTAAAAGAGACAGACAACATATCTGGCCACTTATTTTAAGGAATGTTTCATAAACTAGACAACTTAAGAGAAATGAATGCAAATCTAGTGGACTGCTTACTTGAATTTATATTATTTTAGTTTGGTATTCAGTATGATTGGTCACTAAATTGCACCTGAACTGAGCATGTGAACTTCCAAATCAACTAATATCAGGATGGAAAGGCAACAACGTACCATTTATTCATTAATTTTATACTTACTCATTATTTGTCATTTTAAAAAACTTTACTAAGCACTGTCTATATAAAGTTAATAAAACTGATAACTCTGTCCTTGGAGAATTTGCAGACAAGTAAAGATAAAAGATGGATGTACAAATACATAATTTGTATTATAATGTGGCAAGTTCTGTAGAACAATGGAAGCAACTGTCTGGGATCATCCAGGAAGGAGTCACAGTGGTTATATTATAATATTCTTTATTGAAGTATGAATGACGGTTAGCCAGAAGACAGTCATACTTGAAACGACACTGCAGCTCAAAAATGTATCTCTCAAAATAGTTTTAAAATATTCAGCTCTAATGCAATATTATTTTTAAAACAACAAAACTATTAAGTAGTAACAGATACACTTGAAATGCAGTAAGCAGCTTGGAGTATTCATCTTTCCAAAATGTGCTGGATAGTCTACTGCATTTTGGCAGAAAGAGTAACAGAAAAATCTTCTCTTCCATTCAGTGCTAAATTGTATTTTCTTAACTCCTTTGCTTATCTTCCATCACACTCTCGTTCTCTTCTTAGCAGCATCATTAGAAATATTACACTGCATAAAGTATATAGATAGATAAAAGCCTGCAAATCTTATATTTCAATATTTTCACTTAGTGGAAAATAATTTATAAACTTAGAATTTTATTCATCTCCTGAATTTGAATAATAGTTCTTTTCTTAGTAAGCATGTGAACTTAACCTATTTATCATATGCTCAGAACCTTAGTATTCTAATCTATAGAAAATGGACAATACCTCTTGTTATCTAATATGAAAAGTGGAAAAGACAAATGTTCCTGGGTATTTCTCTACACTGGAAAATGTAAAATACCACAGATATGAATTTGATATTAATATCATAGTGATTACCTGTGATATCAATATATCCATTGAATTAGGGTTAGAATGAATGTACTGTTAATAAGAAACACACTCTGCCCAACTTTGCCTATTGAAAGAGAATAAGGGAACCAGGGAACCTGAGAGAGAGAGAGAGAGAGAGAGAGAGTGTATTCTTAGTCCTACTCATTAGTATTCATGTGACAATCGTCTTAACTTTCTGCATCTCAACGCTTCTCATGTATAAAATTGTATGTGAAGATAACCGACACGTAAACATATAACATATTTCTGTTTACAATAGGATTTTGCATATGATAGTTGGTCAAATTTACAAGTATACCAAGTAAACAAGGGTATAACCTACATGTTGCTTAACACAAAAGCGGAGACTTCAGAAAGTATATAATTTGTTTGAAGCCATGGGTCTAAAATCTAAGGGAGCCAAATTATGACTCCTCGCTTTGTTGTTTTATGCTATGCTCCTTCTACGATAATAAGCAGTTACCATCCCTGTTTCTAACTGCACTACATTTCTTTTAGGGTTGTGGAGGTAATCAAATTAAATAATATACAGCTTCAAAGTATATGGTCATGAATAAAGTACTGTTGATATGTTATTATTATCATGTTCTAGGAAATAAGAGAGAAAGACACGTAACAAATTTCTGCTATCGTATTGCTTCATATTATAAAATAAACATTCTCCTCGGATTTTTACACTATGACATTTTTTATGAGTGTGGAAGAGTTTAATTTAATTCCGGATACATAACATAAGGCTTCCTGCTAGTTTGATTGTTTTAAGAAAGACAAAACCCATTCAAGTCATACTTGCTCCTAATTGTCTCACTTAGGCTCTGTTTACTTTAGTTTTATTCTAAGCTATGGCATCCTTAAAGGATTAGCTGTGAGCAAGAAAAGAATATTTCTTTATTCCCTTGGAATAATCAACTGAATTATCCTGGTATAGGAAAACAGGAGTGAGACAAGGATTTGAGTATTTTCAAGCACAGAGTTAGATTTGAGGACTCTTGTCTGCTTACACTAAAGGATTTTTAAACAAAAAGGTATTCATTTACCTTAAGAAGTACAAAGTTTATTTAAGAGCCCCTGATTTCTTTAGAATATGATCTGAATGTTGGCAATGAACAGAAACATGTGATTTTGCAACATATGTCCACATGTGGTTCAAGTGCTCCACATGTGCTCTTTCAATGGGTCCTGTGACCTTGCCGTGGATCACATGTGTTTTGCATATGCTTTATATGGTTCACATCTGCTTTAAACATATTTTCCTGACAGTGGACACCCTTGTTACATTACCATTTGCTATAATAATTAAATTTGAGGACCCTAACTTGAGAGGATTTGTGAGGGAGGGTGTTTGTTAGTTTTGATTTATATTTGGTGCTGTGTTGAGTGATACCCATTATAACTGCTTATCGTATCTCTTTGTTGGCACACTGTTGCTGCGTTTAACCTCACCGAAGCCAGCCTAATCCATAGATGTACTTAAATGCCTATGACTCATATGAAGGTTATCGTTTTGGAAGAGACCTTGAAAACATACTCTGGATTGACAGTGAAAAATAAAAACTGACATTTCCAAGAGGAAAGACTTCTTTCAATTTTATATTGCAGATGCAGAGCTAAAAGCATATAAGATGTACAGTAAATAATATAATATTTAATCACATTATAAAAATTATATCTAAATGAGAAACATGTTATAGACTACAGTCATAAAAAATCATACAAAATTAATGTAGACACCTGCCGGCTTTCCTTATATCAACAGAAAATAAAACTCATTGTAATTTAATGAATTATTTTCTGTTATAGTGCACTAATTATCCTCTCCTTTCACCCTCAGGAAGCATCTTTTAAAATTTCCAATTGTATCTGAATACATGCCACCTATTATACAGGGAAGAAATACTTTTTCATTAATTACAGTGTATTTGTATTCATCTGTCTTTAGAGAACATTCTAATATTAGAGACTTGCCCCTGAATAAAATAATACTCTGCTTAATGAAGTTTGAGAAGCAGTGACTCCGTTCTGTATCTTTTCTTGATGTGTGGATGTAATGCTCATTAGCGTTAATAATATTTGGAAGTAAATGAAGCATATTGGACTGTGGCTACCTTATCCACACACTAAGTAGGAACGGGGTGCCCCTCAGCCAACAAGTTACCTAATGCTCAGTTGGCCAAATGTTAAAAGAGATTTGGTGCTGCAGGCGATTAAATCCACAGTCTATCCCTGAGGACCATGCAGCCGTAAATAAGCATTTTAAAAGAATTTCAGTCTTTAATAAAGAACAGGGGAATTTTCAACCAGTAATCAGAAACAGCTTTGGAAATACAGGGATAGTGGTATGCATATTTTGATTTGGTGTGTGGAACATGCATTGTTTTGGAGACATTCCACAGAATGGATATAATTGTGTAGTAAATGTTTAGTGGATTTTGAAAATTTGAAAAATTTAGAAGCATCATTCTAGAATAAAGAAAGGAACTCTGGTTAGAAAGAGTTATATTAATTTTAAAATGGCATAATGAGAGGGCAGATACAGCAAGAAAAGAAAATATGTGAAATACAACGTGTAGTTATTCTGGTTCTCACAGGCATTGCATATGACTTTGCACATATTTAGAAATAACTTTTAAACAAAAAAGCATATTTTGATCACACAGTCTGTAATAACAAGCCCATTAATGCAGCATACAATATCATCTCAACCAAGGAATCATCACAATACTCAGGAGTAAATAAAATTCCATTTTCATGTTGTTAAATATACTTACTTAGAACAGGCCAGAAAGACATTTAAAGTAAGAATAACTCTTAGGAATAAAGTGAAAACTGGTAATAGGAGGAACACTTACCTTTGGACTGATGAAATGAACAGGTTTTTATGCTCACTTTCATCTGCAGGGATCACTATTTTGACTAAATTGGATGGTCAAAATTAGTCAATTATTTTGTTTTCCTTTTCATTCTTCTGCTCAGGGTCAATAGTCACCCTATACATCTTGCTGTGTATGAGACTGAAGTATAATGAACTGTGGATACAGAGATAAAATGTAAGGAGAATAATGTCTTAATGTGGACTGGTGGCAAAAAAGAAAATAATGGAACCAAGAGTTGGCAAGGCTGTTCCTGCAGCTTGCCCCAGACAGCTTGCCCCATCCATCTTGCTTTCAGAGATGACCACTTACAGTTCTACTTATACTTTATTGGGTGGGCTTGAAAGAGGAAATTCTTATTACTTATTGCCATATTTATTTGCATGGATGTAACAAGAGATATGACTAGCAATATGGGGTCAATGCATGAAAATAATGGGCATATCCATGAAAATGAGGACTCCACCCCTGAGTAACCATACTTTGACCTGCTACTACACTGACTCCTTAGTATTGTCACATAAATGTCTAATAGTCATCTCAAATTTGGGCAAATTCACAACCTGATTTTCCTTGATTCTCCAAACCCTACCCAACCCACGATTTTTCTACCTCATTAAACATCAACTGCATTCTCCCAGATATTTATAGCAAAATGTAGTCTTTAACCTCTTTTTCTTACATCTACATCCAATTTGTGAAGAAATCCTGTTGTTCTGTTCTCAGATGCTGTATATACAGACCCAAATTCGTTCTCTGTCTTCAGTATCACCACTCTTGTTCAGGATAATACTATTTCTTGCTTAGATATTTGTAATACACTTATTGCATTGACACTTCTCCTGCTATAATCTGTGTGCAATACAATAGTCAAAGGATTGTTTTGTTTTGTTTCTTTTTAAACCGTGTTTCACCTTGCTGCTTCTCTTCTCGACCATTCTATAGTTTCACACTTCACTCAGAGTAAAAGCCACATTTCTTATGAAGGTCTGCATGAGCTCATCCCTTGGTGCCTCATAATCACTTTGCTTCCCTCACTTTACTCCAGACATACTGGCTTCTGTGATGCGCTGAAAAAACAAGCACGATCCTACTAATGAGTATTTGCACTTGCTGTTATTTCTCCCTTAAAAAACTCATGGCTCAAATATACTCCTGGATTACTGGCTCTGTTCTTGTAGGTTTCTGCTCACCTGTCACCTTGCAGAGTAAGCAACACCCCGGCTTTGCATCATTTTTCTCCGTAGCATGGACCTCTGTCTGATACAACATTCATGCACCCACAGCATCTATAATAATACCAGGCAAATAGTATTTACTCAGTAAACATTTATTGAATAAATTAGTTCCTTCATTGCAAATGGAGAAAAATAAAGGCCTGAAAGTATTATCAAGTATTGACCTTTTCACCAAAAGCTATTGCCTAAGGGAAGGTGGTAGGTTGGAAAGAATCCATAAAACTGAAAAGAAAAGCTTTAGTCATGAGCTCCTGAAACTATACAGAGCCTGTTGAGGGACACTAAATGGAAAAATAGCCCCCCAACATTAATCATGTACTTACTCCTTTACAAAAATGAGGACACGAAGGTACAAAGAGATTAAAGCATTTGTCCAAGTCACTTGATTCGAAAATGCTGGAACTGGAATTCAAACTAAAGCAGGTTGGCTCAGGGTTTTCCCTTCTCCATAACCTTGAATACTGTTTAGTCAAGAGAACTTCCATGTATCTGACTCTTGACTTGATTAAATTGCTAGACTTTCAAACCTAAATAATTAATTCTGAAATTATTGTGCCTTTTCCACACTGGCATTACCTCTTTAAATTCAATATACACCAAGTCATGAATAGACAGTTTAAAAAATATATTATTCTCAGTGAAGATGACTATAATCTTTTTCTATAAGCTTAAATATCTTTACTGAATCCATCTATTCTAGAGTAAGTTAAGATCAATTTTTGCATGAGTGATTTTAACCACCTTCCAATTAGAACTGATGCATTTAGATGAATTTTTTTTTTTTTTGAGATGGAGTTTCACTCTTGTTACCCAGGCTGGAGTGCAATGGCATGATCTCAGCTCACTGCAACCTCCGCCTCCTGGGTTCAGGCAATTCTCCTGCCTCAGCCTCCTGAGTAGCTGGGATTACAGGCACGTGCCACCATGCCCAGCTAATTTTTTGTATTTTAGTAGAGAGGGGGTTTCACCATGTTGACCAGGATAGCCTCAATCTCTTGACCTCGTGATCCACCTGCCTTGGCCTCCCAAAGTGCTGGGATTACAGGCTTGAGCCACTGCGCCCGGCCTAGATGACTTTTATGATTTACATCTTTTACATTTTACCAGCCCAGTAGAATATCCCATAGAATTAGTATGCTTAATATGTATACAGATATAGCTTTTATACTCATCATATTAAATATGCTATTGCATCAATTTGCTCTTACACATGTATGCAGGTGTGGACACATACCACACATACACAAACACAACTGACACACACACTTGCATTTCTCCTTGAAAATATTTGGTCTCACACACATGGTTAGATACTTCATTTGATGTCAGAATTTAGCCTTTTTTCTTGAAGACATGTTTATTGTTTATGAGGAAAAACCCCTGAATTCAACTTTAAATCTCTTTGTGTTTATACTTCTTGACTCTTCAGGATAGAATAAATACAAAAGATTACAGTATAATACATTGATTTTCCTATGACTAAACTAAGACACAGAAAAGTTCAATGACTATGCAAAAGATATATTGTTATTAAATAACAACAAGACAATCTTCATGGTTACTGTGTTGCTTCCTAGTCTGTTGCTTCATGAATGGGCACTGAGAGGGCAGAGATTAGTATCTATCTCAAATAATAAAGCCGCAGGCTTCTTGCAGAAGATAAAGGTGCTGTATAACTCCTTGGGGACCTTCGTGTCATTGTTATTGTGTCACATTGTTTTTGACCCTTTTTTTTCCTTAATTTTTTTTGGTCTCTCTCTTTATATATATGTAAAGTGAAACATTGGCATTCTAAAACATAAATGCATCAAATGATAGTATGTTATGCATTTATACATAAATATATGTATAGATAGACAGATATACCTCATTATTGCTACCACACTGACAGACATTGAATATTAAAACTCAGAACTGATGTATTTGGTGGACAGTGAGGTTTAACAGAAGACGATGAGCAGTGTTTCCCTTTTCACATCAATGGTGGAATTCAGACTATTCCCCTTATTATTATTATCATTTTGCTTTTGACAGCAATCTATTTCCCATTACTTCAGGGTTGATTCTTGTATCAGTCTTCATTTTTCACATTCTTAAGTTCAGCTTTTACATTTTTTTCATAGGAAACACTTCTCCTTGTTTCCTTTGTGGATTAATAAATACATTTAAAACAAAAGCTGAACAAAGTCATAACCAGGCCCATTTATATGCCATCTGCTGCATTGCATTAGTGAATGTTCTGGGCTCTAAAGAGGTTTTAAGAAATATAAGCTCTTAATGCTGAGATGGTTATTGTATTAACAAGTACTATTCTGTAAACTCAAACTCCATACCTGAATGAAAAATCCTTTTATTTGTTTTTTGGTTTAAAAACTTTATTGCAGCCAAGATGTTTGTCTTTTATGATCATGCATTTTGAGTACATAGTTGAGTTAGGTCTTATTACTTACTTTGGTCTAATAAACAGAGAGATGAAAATTGAGCAGCTGAATAAAGCCCTAAAACTGAATTTCATGTGACCTGACTCAGCCATCTGGTTGCCTACAAAGAGATGTTGACCTATGTCACAAATGCGTTGTTGTGGAGATCAAATAACAAATAGCTGCAAGTGATTTTGAAGGGCAGCTCTGGATGACTTCTGGGTGTCAGTTTAGCCTAGTTGCCCTACGAAAGGCCTGAGCATAAGAACAATGTGCTTGTACTGTGACGTTAGACTTGACTTGTGGCAGGCCACCAATATACCTTCCTTTATTATAGTAGGACAGGTTTGAAAACAAAATATTCACTTAAAGACTGAATGCTATTGAGTACAAATAACAGATGATCTTATGATTTTGAAATTTTCTTTTTTTTTCACAATGAAAAGAAGTTGGAGAAGCCAATAGGCTTAATTTTATTTTATTTTTTTTAACTTTTAATTTGATTAAATGCTGTGGTAAGAAGTTATCTTCCTAGCCTAAGATTTTATCATCATATATTTCCCCTTAAAATGGGAAGACCAAGTGCTTTGCTAAATGATTGCGACAGTCTGGTGCCTTTTTTCAGTGTAGACTCTCTAAGGTTTTATCAGCAGATCACATTGTTAGTACACACACAAATGAATATGGACTGTAATTGAATGGTAAATATTAATGAAATTAAAAAGCAAACTGCTTCAAAATTTGTTTCTTAGAATCTAAATAAATTCATTTTATATTATTTTTTCTGTATTTTCAATTATAAGGGAGAATTGTTAAAAGGCATGTATTCATTTTGTTGTAATATACTTACCATACTTATTCTTGAAGTAGCTTTCCATTATTTCAAGAGCAAGGGTATTCCTTCCATCTCCTTGGCCACCCTCAGACCACATTCTCATTACACCTGAGTTTCTGTCTCTCTCGCCCAGATCTCTCTCCTTTCAATCCCTCCAGACAACACATCTCCTCTTTGTCTTTTACCATCCAACTTATGCGGCTTCTCTCATTTTTCAGAGATTAAAGGTTAAAATCCAGAGTCCTAGATTAAGATCATTCTACAAGTTCCCAATTATTTGTCTGCCCAATATTAACTCTATTTTTCAACATGAAACCTTCACTTCAGCCAAATTATTTTAGTAATTTGTACTCATGCCCATTCATTAAACAACTATCTACTTATCATCCACTACACGTAATATCGTGTCTTCTGTGCCCACAGTGAAGAAGAAAGGAATGCAAGGCAGAAGCTCCTGCCCACATCAGTTTTAAGAATGGCCTTCTTCCAGCCAGGAGTTCTTTGTCTACTCCTTTCCCAGCTTCCCTTGAGGATTTTTCTGGAAAAGCCTCATCTTAATGATCAGTCCTTCCTCTATATACACAGAGATTGTACCACTGTATCAATAAAATTTGCTCAATCAGTTCATCCTCAGAATAAAGGATCTTATGTTTATTTGTAGCCTGTATTGACTGTTCCCAGTGTCTTCAGATAATATAATCTTAGTAATTATTTATTGGGAGGAAATAGGGAAGTAAAAGAGACTATGGCTTTAAGGCAGATATAAGTTTTAATCCTGTCTGTGTAACTTTCTAGAAGTGTGTCCTTAGGCAATGTATTTAATCCTTCTTAGTGTTTTTTCCTCATTTTATAATGGGAATGATAATAACTACTCCATAGGGAACTGTGAGTGCTAAATATTTAATCACCTTTCCTCTTGATGATGAAGAGGTACTGAAATTAGAACTTGTGAATGTATTATTAGAACTTGTGAATTTATTATCTGGATAATCATTTTTCTCTTTTTTTCAAAGAAAATATTACAGAAGGATGGTAATCTATCCCTGTTAGAATCAACCAGAATTGTTTTTCTGGTCTAGGTACATGCTTAACCTTTACATATCCTTTGTACTATGGCAGATTTTCTTTGGAGTAAGGTTATTTCTTCACTTAACAAGGTCTTGTCTTGATATTTGGAGATAAATAGCAGAAAGAAATTTCTACTTGCAGACCTCATTAAACATGGTTTTTGTCATGAGGCCATGGATTTTCCCATTTTAATAATAATTGCCTTCATAGCAGCATATTAATGAATTCAAATAATATCTAACTTTCTCAATGGCCCCCTCTGTGTTATAGGCTGCTAACATTGCTCAAGAGGAAGTGATTCTATCTATCTGGACTGCAGAGTAGCATGCTTCCCTCTGATGCCAGAGCCCCAGTAATCAGCTTTTAGAAAATGTAGAACCTAAAACCTTGGGCTCTCAGCATGAAATGATCTACTACAGGAAATTAAGGTGCCAACCACTCAGTCAGAGAGTGCCTCCATAGGGGTTACATCTCCAAGTCACCTAGCTGTTTCCTGGCCTCTGTTAACAAATGATACCTAAGAAAATCATAAGATTTTTTATTTTTATTTGGATAAATGAAAATTTAGCAGCTGGTTGAGAGTGATCATTAAAGCAACTCATTATTTGCTTTTTCTCTTTCATTTTTCACCTGCTGGAAATGTAAATGTTTAACTTCGTTGTTTTTGGAAGTTTGAACTTAATTAAAAACAATTAGCTAAGAAATGTCCCAGCCCAGTGAAAAAAAAAAAAAAGCCCCTGAGCTGGTAGAATGATGTGATTCCACTCTGAGTAGCACAGCCTTGCTGCTGCCTCAGTTAAAGTGGAACTTGGTGCACAGCGCCTCCTCCTAAATGCTGCTCTTCAGGTTTACTTTAAGAGAGTGTGGTGTGACCCTGCTGAGGTAAGCTTTGGATCACAGATGCCCAAGCAAAAACATTTACCATTACAACGTAATGGAAAGCAGATTTTAACATTCAGGGAAAATGTGATTTCAGAAATATTAAAGATCTTTATATGGAAAAGGCATCATTTTAACTGAGGCCCTGCAGGAAACAAATTTCCCCTTGGGTGTTATGTAACATAAGCACGGTTTAGGCTTTGAGATAAGGTGCAGGCAATTTTATGGGGGACAAGCAACAACCTCAAGATATCCAGACTTGAAAGAAGTACAGATGGAAAAAAAATATAATGATCAAAATTTACACAGCATTGTTCTGATCAGGAAACCAGTTCATTAAAAAAATGGTTTGCAAAGTACAACTAAAAAGTTAAAAATATTTTTTTCTCCGTAAGTTATCTTTTAATGCTTCATTGCATGATAGATGCAAGGTAGCATACTGTACTTTGAATCTGAAAACTGACTATTCTTTTATTGTTATTTGTGTGTATAGAGGATAACATATTGCCCTGTAGAGATTACCAGATTTTAATTCCTTTACATGACTTTATCAACAGATAAGTTGGAAAAGTATATATTCATTTGTCCTTGGATAATCTCTTCCTGTTATTATCACTAGCATTGACAATCATAGTATCTTATATACTACTTATAATAACAATTCTTTTTTCTTTTCATTTATAACATTCTGAAGGTTACAACACTCACAGAGATATCAGTGTTAAGGTACTGCAAAGGTATTAGAACCACATTTTTACGCATTGATCTAGCAGGAAGCAGCTTTCTCTGATGTTACTGAAAGAAAATTACTACTTATTTCTTCCTGATCCTTCTCCCTAAATAAACTAGCTTTTATATGTTCTGAACAGCTAAGAAACATTCTTGAAATATAAGTTTACAGCCACACGCCAGTATTTGAATCTGATGTGAATTCTTCAGTGAACACTATGATACAATGAGCAAAAAGTCAGGGAACAAAGACTTATCAGAAAAGAATTCTGCAAGCAATTGAATCAAAATCTTTCAATCAAAGCATTGGGGACATTTGTATTCCTATATTCAGCCATTGGTGCTAATACTGACTCACAGTCTCAGTGAAAAAGAATATAAAGTTGAATAACTGTAGGTCATATCACAGTCCCTGTTATGACTTGTGGCTTTGCATGTAAACAATGTCTTTACGGTGGTGAAATAACCAGTTTGAAAGCAAAGACAATTTGAAGAAGAATTTTTGTCAAACATTTGCCTATGCTTATTTTCCATAGTCCCAAGTGCATCTTTAATTTTCAAATATCAGTTAACTCTCGCATCACCTCTTCTGTTTTTAATCTACTTATCTTTTCCTCTTTTCTTTTGCATTTAACTTTGACTGTGATGATCATTGCTAAACACATCTGCATGAGACCAATGGCTTGCACACAAAGAGGCTATCACTGCATTCTCTGTTGGTGAGAAATTGAAATCCTGTTTGTAGTAACAACCTAGAACTGGCCATAGTTATCTGTCTATCTAGGCAGACATCCTCATTGTTCCAACACAGAAGTTTGTTTTATTCAACTCTCCATGTTTGTGTATTCCATCTGCCCTCTGAAATACTCTTCCTCTTCCTCTCCTCAATGGCAGTCCTAGCAATCTTTAATATTTGAACTCCTCTGTGACGTGTTCTTTAATCATTTCAGACAAAGCTTAATAGCAAGCACTTAATAGATGACTCCTTTTGTTCTCTGTTGTAACTAGATTGTGTGTTTGCATGTGCAAATACATATAATTATTTTTCTTATCAAATATATTGCCTGAGACCTAGGGAGTTGGAGGGTGTCTTTTTTTTTGTCTTCCGTAGCACTTTTAATTATAACTTTTATTACAGTTTCGTGAGTAGTTTTGTCTCATGAAAATTCATTCTCCTTTTAAATTATAAGGATTCCATCTAAAATGATAAGCATCATATTTTACTTATATTGATTAAGTCTCCAAATCCTTGTTAGTGATGATGAAAATCTTCTCTGATCTTACCTCTACATTTCTCTGCAACTTCATCCTGAACCTACCCTTTTTCCTTTATGCTCCTATAGTAAGAAATTTGGTTCCCCCCAGCATAAATGTTTACTTTTATTTTATTTTACTTCATGTCACTTTATTTTTTGTATAGGTTTGCCATCTTTTTGCTAAGTCATTCCCTTCTAATTCACCTACTATTATTTTTTTCTTTATTGTCTCTTAAAATTCAAGTCACACATCACCTCACCATGAAGGGTTTGCCCCTAAAGACACACACACTTACTTGTGAGTAACATCTGTCCTCTGGTAGTGCCTAAGGCATTCCTCTATCAGGGCAGGTTTCATATTACACAGTATTCAAAAGTACTGTCTCTGTGTCTTTTTTCCCCTGGTGGATTGTAAACGCTTCAAAAAAAGGGGCCATGTTTTATCTGTCCCTGAATTCCTTGCATGTGGCACAGGACTGCCCCATGGTGAGCAGGTAACAAATTGAAGAGAGGTGAGAATGATAGATTCAGTGCATGTTCCTCAGGCGCGCACTGTGTCAACTGCTCTTGTTTTAACTGCCCAGGGTTGAACTTTGGCAGCATTTTTAGGTAGGTGAATAATTATAATCCATAGAATACATGAATATGTTTTTAAAACTGTCAAGCATGATCAAGTGGTGGTTCATTTTTATTATGAAAAAGACTTAAAGCAATGGTCATTAATCTTGAAGTTTTTTTTAAGAATGTGTAAATTGGTAAGATGATTCACATTAAACCAATCAGCATGATTTATCTATCTATTTATTTATTTATTTATTTATTTATTTATTTATTTATTTATTGCTTAGTCAGACTCTTTCTTTGCCATGAAGTCACAGACAGGCAAACCCAGACGGTATTTCACGATTGGCTTTCTGTTCCCATGAGCAAGGAAAGGAGAGGTGTCATGTGCTACTGCATAGGGAACAGCTCAAGCTTCAGTTGCCTGCCTCATAGCTCCTCTGAGTTGTCAGGATGCTCCCAGGAGAACCACAGGAGCGTGGAGAAGCCTCTGAGAAAGAAGATAAATGATAGTGGGGAGAAGGTATTTAACAGAGCATCATGACGTAGGCAGGAAAGAAGTTGTGATTGACCAAACATTGGTGTATACAAGAGAAAGTTTTTCATCTCAAATATGCCATTGTATCCCACATTCCTTCTAAAACATTTCAAGTTCCTCATTTCCAAATATTAAAATTTCACTTGTTTTTGGCACATGCTCTTTATTCCCCTTGAATTACTCATAAATCTATAAACTGTTGCTCATTTGTACTTCTATGACAATGTTATATATTAAATTAAAATTTGGAAGAGAGGTTTTCTATAATTCAAATTCCTCTTTGCCTTGTATTTCAAAATCTGTTCTGCATATGTAGAATGATCTCAAATAGGTGGACCACTAAGAATGAGAGTTAACCTGCACTAGTGAAAATCCATATTCTAGAAGTAATCCCAAAGACATGTTTTTTTTCAAGTGATACAGTAGTCAAACTTTCCTAAGTATTTGTAAGCACTCTTCTTGGTACTGCTTTTTTTTTTTTAATTTTATTTGATTTTTTTATTATACTTTAAATTCTGGGGTACTTGTGCAAATTGTGCAGGATTGTTACATAAATACACACATGCCAAGGTGGTCTGCTGCCTCCATCCCCCCATCATCTACATAAGGTATTTCTCCTATTTTCCCTCCCCAATCCCCTCACCCCTGCTATCCCTCCCCTAGCCCCCCACACCCCAACAGGCCCCAGGGTGTGATAGTCCCCTCCCTGTGTCCATGTGTTCCCATTGTTCAACACTCACTATGAGTGAGAACATACAGTGTTTGCTTTTCTGTTCTTGTGTTAGTTTGCTGAGAGTGATGCTTTCCAGCTTCATCCATGTCCCCACAAAGGACATGAACCCATCATTTTTTATGGCTGAATAGTATTCCATTCAACCCATTCTCTTCTAAATGTGGTGTATATGTGCCACATTTTCTTTATGCAGTCTATCAGTCATGGGCATTTGGGTTGGTTCCAGGTCTTTGCTATTGTAAACAGTGCCACAATGAACATATGTATGCATGTCTTTGTAATAGAAAGATGTATAATTCTTTGGGTATATATCCAGTAATGGGATTGCTGGGTCAAATGGTATTTCTATTTCTAGATCCTTGAGGAATTACAGTACTGTCTTCCACAATGGTTGAACTAATTTACACTCCCACCACCAGTATAAAAGTGTTCCTATTTCTCTGCATCCTCTTCAGCATCTTTTGTCTCTAGATTTTTTAATTATGGCCATTATAACTGCTGTGAGATGTGATAAGCAACTTCAGCAGAGTCTTAGGATACAAAATCAATGTGCAAAAATCACAAGCATCCCTGTACACCAATAACAGACAAGCAGAGAGCCAAATCATGAGCAAACTCCCATTCACAATTGCTACAAAAAGAATAAAATACCTAGGAATACAACTAACAAAGGATGTGAAGGACCTCTTCAAGGAGAACTACAAACCACCCGTCAAGGAAATAAGAGAGGACACAAACAGATGGAAAAACATTCCATGCTCATGGATAGGAAGAATCAATATTGTGAAAATGGCCATACTGCCCAAAGTAATTTATACATTCAATGCTATCCCCATCAAACGACCACTGACTTTTTTCACAGAACTGGAAAAAACACATTAGACTTCATATAGAAACAAAAAAGAGCCCGTGTAGCCAAGACAATCCTAAGCAAAACAAACAAAGCTGGAGGCATCTCTCTATCTAACTTAAAACCATACTACAAGGCTACAGTACTGTTTTAATATTAAGTATATTATTTTAAAAATATTATTCGATTTCTCTGTTGTTTTAAGTAAACAGCTTGCCTAAGATTTTTTTAAATCTCAGCTATCAACTTTTACTCTGAAATAAGTGCATTAAATATATAATTTTTATATGTGCTAACAATTAAAATGCATAAACTGATTCCCTAGCAGTACAAATGCAACATGGTTATTATCTCTACATAAAGCTCTAACAAATAAAATAAAATTATTTTTTGAAAGAAAATTAATCCTAAGAATATTTTTTGAACCTAAGAATCTTCATTGGTCTTAGGCACATTTACTGTCCGTCCATGAGAGAAAGGACATTTTTGTTTTATACACAGCTCTGATAAGTAAATACCTTTTGTTTTCTTGTATTTCCTGTATATATTGCAAAGAAATAAAGTCTTGCAAAAAAGAGAATGAAGATTAAACATTTTAACTCTTCTTTATTTCTGTCACTAATTGGAAGGGAGGAGTGTTGGCTTTTGTATGTTTTTTTACTTATTTATGACTGAATTATTTGCTATGATTTAACATGTTTATTAAATATCAATGTGAATCTTAATGTTAATTTTACAAATTATCCCACACCTACTTGAAAAATCAACAAATCAAGGAGTGACTTAACTGATCACAAATATTCTAACAACACATTTAAACATCTGCATCCCAGTTGATTCTCATAAACCTGGTTTTGACTTTGCTGGCCACATTTGTCTTAGAGTCATTGATGAAAATTATGTATAAAAATTGGAAAAAATAATTTTTCCATTTTTCTGTTTCCTTGACTAATGTGTTCAGTTCACCACACTAATTCAGGACACTAATATTTATTTATATAAGCCATGTTGGTTACGGTATTTTTGTGTGTTCCACTAATAGTGAAGTAACCACCTTGCCAAAGGGTTAATCTTGTCTTTGATTACACTGTGATGAAATGCGGTAGAGCACAAATAACCCTGTTGTGTTCAAAAGCGAATGTGTGAACAATAAATGTAATGAAACAAATTAAGTTGTAATTGTGACTAAAATAATTTATTGCTTAAGCATATGCATAGTTTAATTAGTTATTACTTTTAGCACTCCATCTGCTTCCTTTCGTTCCACTTTTATTCAGTTTATATCAATATGTACAGCCAATTGCATTCTTCAATTAGGTGAGTGACGTATCAGTTTAAACTTATGCCACCAATTGCAACAGTGTAATGAGTGTAATAAAAGAAAGATTTGAAATTTGGGAATAAGACTTACATTGAGTGAGTCAGAAAAAAATCTAAAGTTTTCCCAGATGAAATGTAATCTAATTACAGGAGAAAAGCTCTCAGAAGACAAACTTTCAGTTAAACTGAGATAATAATAGCTATGGAATAATATTTTAGGTGTATAAATAAAATATTTAAGCATTTCAGTTTCACAATTAGATTTTCAATACATAAATTTGCTTATTTAACATCTTTTATTAATATGGAATTTTATCTATTTCTTACAATTCTTTCTCCCAAAATATAATTAATTTTTAAAAGCTCTCAACTTATAATGTTGTAAAAGCTAATGTATTTTCTTAAACTATCAAAACACAGGATGCCTAATTTTAAAATATCCTTAATTCAAACATTTATGTGCTTATTCTCCTATATATAAAAATAGTATTTGAAAATGGTTTAAACAAAATGTAAAAATAGAATCAAGTTTAACTTTTTACATAACAAGTTCAAATTTATCCATACAAATGGACAAAATTTACCATATTCCACTATAATAATCACTTTGTACAATAAAATAAAGTTATATAATATTCATGTTAGCACTTAAACTATTCTCGTATTATCAATATTAAAGAACAATGGAACTAGTGAGTATTTCAGGCTGAAATAATAATTAAAATATCCTACATTTAAATAGCTTTTGGCAAGTAACTCCTGCCTTCTCCCAATTTTATTTAAAGATATGTATACATAATTCAAATTAACCAAAAATTAGAATTAAAAACATTTTAAATAGTGCCGATGTTATACTTCATTTGGATTTGTATAGGCATGATTCTACTAATTGAAAATATTAGCAAAATGCAGAAGGTATTTTTCCCTAGCTGTGTGGGTAAGTGACTGCAGTTAAAACAAAATAAAATAGGAAAGAAAAAGTAATAAGAAAACTAACATTGCCTTTCAACATTGGGCCATCAGAAGCAAAGGAGAGATTTATACAAGGTGTCCATTTATTCTCATTTTTCAGAAGTCTAAAGTCAGGAATAAGAAGTCTATGGTATTGTATGGTATAAATACTTGAGACTCGGTAATTTATAGGAAAATAGTTTTAACTGGTTCATAGGTCTGGTTCTGCAGGCTGTACAGGAAGCATAACACTGGCATCTGCTTCTGGGAAAGACCCAGGAAGCTTACAATTTTTGGCAGAATGTGAAGGAGGAGCGGGTGTCTCACATAGTGAGATCAGGAGCAAGAGACAAAGTGGAGGTGCCACACACTTTTAAAACACCAGATTTTGCAGGAACTCACTCATTATCTCGCGGACAGTACCAAGAGGATGCTGCTAAATTATTCATGAGAAACTAATCCTATGATCCAAACATCTCCCACCAGGCCACATTTCCAACATTGGAGATTAAAATTCAACGTGAAATTTGGGCAAGGACAACATCCAAACTATATCAGCTGTTCTGATAAACTGTATTCCATCAACACTGTTTTGTTGATAGAAACATACCAAAAGTCACAACATACTTCCAGTTTCATTAATGACAACATTTTCAGTGATGATAAGAGGTTTATTCTAAGTTCAGGAGCCTCACCTGTGCCATTCTCCAGGTAGCTGTATGGTCCCCTGCCAAGGGCTCTGCAGCAGCTCGTTTCAACTTGAGATCTTTGGGGTAACTGAGAAGTGATCATTTTCCATGAGTTCTACTTGAACCACACTCTTTAAAATTGTAGCCCCTCATCTCATTTCCTTCTCCCAATGCTCTAGACCTTGCTCTACCTTTTATTTTCAACAGCTAAGATATTGTATTGTTACCTATTTATTATACTTACTGTGACTGTCTCCCTCACTAGATTTCAGAGTAAAAAGGCCAAAGTATTTTTCACTAGTATTTTCCCTAGAATACTATTCTATTTCCCTAGAATGTTCCTAGAATGTTCCCTAGGACATTCACTAATATCCTAGGACATTCCTAGTACATAATAAACACTCAAAAATTCTCACTGAATGGGGAAAAGAAATAAACATAGCATTTTCATAAAAAAGAGGCATAATAACACCAATATTATTACATATGACTGTGGAGGTCTGAGACAATTGAAAGATCAGAAACACACACACACACACAAACATATATATACATGTATATATATATATATACATGTATATATATATATATATATGCCCTCCATATCTGTAGGTTTCACCTCCGGGTATTCAAACAATTGTGGATTGAAAATATTCAGGAGAAAAAACCCCAATCTTGAATTTGAATCCAAGTGAATGAAGTGATGTGTAGATTTTCTATTAAGTATTTTGGTAATGTAGAGTTGATTTAAAACATGGTGAAACCCTGTCTCGACTGAAAATGCAAAAATTAGCCAGGTATGGTGGTGGGTGCCTATTATCCCAGCTACTGGGAGGCTGAGGCAGGAGAATCTCTTGAACCCGGGAGGCAGAGACTGCAGTGAGTCACGATCCTGCAACTACTCTCCAGCCTGGGTGACAACAGCAAAACTCCATCTAAAAAATAAAAAAAAAAATTCTAGAATGTGGTGTTTTGCTCCTGCATTTCCAGCTATTTTGAAGGCTGAGGCAAGAGAATAGCTTGAAGTTGGGAGGCAGATGGTTGCAGTGAGCCGAGATCTCACCACTGCCCTCCAGCCTGGCTGACAGAGTGAAAATCTATCTCCATTAACAACAACAACAAAAAAGGTAGTATATGGAAGAATGTATTCAGGTCACACACAAATTCTACTAGCCATTTTACATAAAACATTTAGGGGGTTCTGGATTTGAATCCCTATGAATATACAGGGGCAATGTGTGTGTGTGTGTCTGTGTGTGTGAATGCATATGTATGCATGCATATATTTCATATATATGATTAATCAACAATTTTGTAAAATTAAAAATTTAGTAAAACTGTCTTAATTAAACTAGTAATAACAATAAAAATAAACTTCAGAATTGCACCCAATATCTTGAGCCCTTAATAAATAAAAACTCCTGTTAAATTTTGAGATGAAAAGATGAAATTGATGAAGATGTCTCATATCTCTAAATTAAAAAAAAATACAACTACAACTTTATGAGAATTGGCAAGATGATTATAAAATTTATCTAGAAGAGTAAATGATAACCATAAAGCAAGGTCTGGAAACCCATTAAAGACAAAGATACCAATGTTGAAGTATCCATGTCATATTTGACAAAAAGCACACCTAAAATCCAAGTGATTCAGATAATCTAAAATCAAAGGATTTAATAAAATATAGCATGCAAATATAAACAAAAAAGCAAATATGTGTTGGCTCACACCTCTAATCTCAGAACGTTGGGAGGCCAAGGTGGGTGGATAGCCTGAGGTCAAGAGTTTGAGACCATCCTTGCCAAGATGGTGAAACCACATCACTACTAAAAATACAAAAATTAGCTGGGTGTGGTGATGGGCACCTGTAATCTCAGCTACTCAGGAGGCAGGAGAATTGCTGGAACACGGGAAGCAGAGGTTGCAGTAAGCTGATATTGCACTATTGCACTTTAGCCCAGGCAACAGCAGGGAGACTTCATCTCAAAATAAAAAAAAAGAAAAAGTGCATGGGACAAACTGAGCCTTAAAATTCCTGTCTCACTTTGAGGTTTCTTCTAAGTAGATGTGTCTGCCACACAGCCCATGTTAAGGAAGTGGCCATAAATAGGACTGAAAGACACCCACTACCACATCCTCATGGTTGGTTAGGCTAAGGATGTACTCTGGATTCAGGGACAACCATTTATTGGGAAAATCTGTGATTTATGTATGACATGAAAATTATGGGATAATAAATGAGAGCAATCAAACTCCCTCTGTCTTGGTAATTTGAACTAGGAAATGAAGTTGAGTTAATGGGGCAATAAAGGGTAGCAACTAAAGCCAAATAGATTCAGTGAAGCACAGCGAGGGCATGGTCAAAAGGGAAGAAAATAGTAAATGCAATATGAAGGAAAAGAAATTAAGAAATTATTAATAAGAATCTTCTGGCACAGTGCTTCACACTGATGATTCTAGTACTTTGCAAGGCCAAGGTTCCCAGGAGGCTTTCTTGAGTCCTAGAGATGCGGACCAGCCTGGGTAACATAGTGAGATCTTGTCTCTATAAAACATAAAATTAAGACTGAAAAGGAGGCTGAGGCAGGAGAATTGCTTGAACCCAGGAGGCGGAGGTTGCGGTGAGCTGAGATTGCACCATTGCACGCCAGCCTAGGTAACAAGAGTGAAACTCTGTCTAAAAAAAAAAGACTAAAAGAGAAATTAAGAAAGGGGTAAGAAATGGAAAAGATATCTTGGAAAGGGGATGAGGGGTCTGAAAAATAGCATCAGGAAATGAAAATTTGAGAGAATCATGCACATTATGAGAAAATAGTAAATGGCCCATGAAATATTAAAAAGTAGTCATTCGGCTGGTGCGGTGGCTCACGCCTGTAATCCCAGCACTTTGGAAGACCGAGGCGGGTGGATCATGAGGTCAAGAGATCGAGACCATCCTGGTCAACATGGTGAAACCCTGTCTCTACTAAAAATACAAAAATTAGCTGGGCATGGTGGCACACGCCTGTAATCCCAGCTACTCAGGAGGCTGAGGCAGGAGAATTGACTGAACCCAGGAGGCAGAGGTTGCGGTGAGCTGAGATTGCGCCATTGCACTCCAGCCTGGGTAACAAGAGCGAAACTCCGTCTCAAAAAAAAAAAAAAAAAAAAAGGAAAAAAGGTAGTCACTCATTAGCAATTCCTGTTTCTGTTTCTAAAGCATGGCTCAGCAATGCACAGCCCATGGGTCAGACAGAGCCCAGGTCCTATTGTACTGCTCACAAACCAATAATAGTTTAACAAATTTAAATTATTTTAAAAACCCAAATAAGAAAAATACTTAGTGACACATAAGAATCAACTTAAATTAAAATTTCAGAGTCCGTAAATGAAGTATTAGAACATGGCACATCCATTCATTTATGAGTTGTTCATGACCGTTTTTATGCTGTCATGGCAGAGTGAAATATTTGCAACAGAGACTGTATGTGGTGATCACATCACTACAGTTAAACCAGTGTTCTAAGACATGCGAGTGAAAGAACACACATTTCATATTAAAAAATGGAATATGTAAAATCTCATAAAAGATCATTATTAACAGATGAACATTTGCAATTAACAATTGATTTTCATGATGGGAAACACTAACTCTGAATCCCAATTAAGCAAAATGCTGTCTCCTCAGAAAATAATCATATTTTTTTATTAGTCAATCTGTATAATAAAATATTTTGTTCAATTATTACATTTTCAATTTTGTGAAAACTGGTTTTCTGTCTTATGTAAGGACATTTATATTATTCTTAACTTTAACTTTGCTTGTAAAGTCTTACATAATGAAGGAAAAACCTTGTGGGTTTTGTTTGTTTTATTTTACAGAAAAAGTTTGTAAACCTCTGTTATAAGGGGTTCTCAGACTGGGTTTCAATGCATGTGTCTTCAATGCAGTACACTCTCTTTGTTTGAGAGAAATTTAGAAATTTTTGCTTCTTGAGAAAAATAAAAAGAACAACAATAACAATAGAAATACTGAGTTTTGGCTAAAATTAAAAATTGAAGGCAAAATGTATGAAATGACAGTAGAAAGATAACTTCATATTAAAAGGTTGTAGGTACTAATGAAAACATATTAGTAATGACCCTTTTTGGTTTATATAACATAATATCAACTATTAAAATGGGCAAGTTTTATAAACAGCCAATTTTCCAAAAGTTACATCTCTTATTTCATTGAGCAGTGGTTTGTAGTTTTCCTTGAAGAGGTCCCTTACATTCCTTGTAAGTTGTATTCCTAGGTATTTTATTCTCTTTGTAGCAATTGTGAATGGCAGTTCATTCTTGATTTGGCTCTCTTTCAGTCTGTTATTAGTGTATAGAAATGCTTGTGATTTTTGCACATTGATTTTATATCCTGAGA
>CM052663.1:28679383-28694553 GCA_028533165.1 Leontopithecus rosalia | reverse complement strand
ATGCCAAATATGGGTGAGGGGGCAGAAGGCAGCAAAACACACTGCCACGTGTGTACCTATGCAACTATCTTGCATGTTCTGCACATGTACCCCAAATCCTAAAATGCAATAAAAATTAAAAAAAAAAAAAAAAAAGTTACATCTTCCTTTAATTGTAACAGTTGAACTGTACAAAAAAAGTAAGAGAATTGGATTGAATTAACATCTATAATACATAAAATTTTGAATGCTGTTGTGTGAGGATAATTATTTTGTATTGTCTGGAAATCTTTTACAAAATGACTCATGTTCTAGGCCTTAAGAACAACTTCCTTTCAGCCTAAAAGTTAAAATTTTCATGATCTACATTATTTGATGACAATTGAAGAAAGGCAAAGATAAATACCTTTAAAAGTATAATAACCAGATTTATCATCTGAAAGTTAAAAAGAAATTCTTACCAACATAATTACTGGATAAAAAACAAATGCAGAACTTCAATGTCAAAAAATAAAAAGAATGCTGCAGATTATCATATACCAAAAGGGTTAAAGTTTTATTTTGGAAATATAAAACTTTAAATTGGTTTTAAACAAAATGAAAATTATTGAGTTAATATTTTATTTAAGAAATTAAAGAAAATTAATTTATGCAAAAATTAAAGAACAAAATAAAATTAAGAACACAAAAGGAAAGATATAATTAAGAAAGAGGGATCAAGATGGCCAGATAGGAACAGCTCTGTTCTGCAGCTTCCAGGGAGAACAATGCAGAAGGTGGGTGATTTCTGCGTCTCCAACTGAGGTAACCAGTTCATCTCATTGGGACTGGTTAGGCAGTGGGTCCAACCCATGGAGGGTAAGCAGAAGCAGACTGGGGAGTCACTTCACCCGGGAAGTGCAAGGAACTTGGGGACCTGCCTCCCTGAGCCAAGGAACTGTGTTGCCCCACTGGGTTACTAGGCTTTTCTTACAATGTTTGCAATCTGCACATCAGGAGATTCCCTTATGAACCTATACCACCAGGGCCCTGGGTTTCAAACACAAAACTGGGCAGTTGTTCGGGCAGACACTGAGCTAGCTGCAGGAGTATTTGTTCATACCTCAGTGGCACCTGGTACCCCAGTGAGACAGAAGCATTCACTCCCCTGCAAAGGGGGCTGAAGCTAGGGAGCCAAGTGGTCTTGCTTAGCGGGTTCCACTTCTGCAGAGCTCAGTAAGCTAAGAACCACTGGCTTGAAATTCTCACTGCCAGCACAGCAGTCTGAAATAGACATGGGACAATGAAGCTTAGGGGAGGAAGGTGTGTCCACCACTACTGAGGCTTGAGTAGGTGGTTTTCCCCTGACAGTGCTAAGGAGGCTGGGAGGTCTGGGTTGGGTAAGCAAAGTGGCTGTGGTCAGACTGCTTCTCTAGATTCCTCCTCACTCAGGGGCTAACAGACAAAACCCCCATCTCCCTGAGACAGAGCACCTGGCGGCAGGGAGCGGCTGTGGGCATGGCTTCAGTTGATTTAATCATTCCTGCCGGGTGGCTCTGAAGAGAGCAACTGATCCTGACAATCCTGACAAGCAGGATACTCCCAGCACAGCGTGCCAGCTCTGCTGAGGGACAGACTGCCTCCTCAAGTGGGTCCCTGACCCTCGTGCCTCCTCAATGGGAGACACCTCCCAAAAGGGGTTGACAGACATCTCATACAGGAGAGCTTGAGCTGGAATCAAGCTGGTGCCCCTCCGGGACGAAGCTTCCAGAGGAAGGAGCAGGCAGCAATCTTTGCTGTTCTGCAGCTTACGCTGGTGATACCCAGGCAAACAGGGTATGGAGTGGATCTCCAGCAGACTGCAGCAGACCTGCAGCAGAGGGGCCTGACTGTTAGAAGAAAAAATGACAGAAAGCTACATCATCAACATCAACATAAAGTATCCACCCCCCAAAAAAAAAATCCAAAGGTTATCAGCCTCAAAGATCAAAGGTAGATAAATCTGTGAAGATGAAGAAAAACCAGCACAAAAATGCTGAAAATTCCAAAAAAAAAAAAAAACAAATAGAATGACTCTTCTCCAAATGATTGCAACTCCTCTCCAGCAAGGGCACAAAACTGGGCAGAGAATGAGATTGACAAAGTTATAGAAGTAGGCTTCAGAAGATGGATAACAACAAACTCCTCTGAGCTAAAGAAACATCTAACCCAATGCAAGGAAGCTAAGAACCTTGATAAAAGGTTACAAAAACTGCTAAGTAGAATAACAAGTTTAGAGAGGAACATACATGACTTGATAGAGCTGAAAAATGCAGCATGAGAACTTCGTGAAGCATATGCAAGTATCAATAGCCAAATAGATCAAGAGGAAGAAAGGATATGAGAGATCGAAGATCAACTTATTGAAATAAGGCATGAAGAAAAGAGAAAAAGGAATGAAAAGTAACAAACAAAGCCTCCAAGAAATATGGGACTGTGTGAAAAGACCAAACCTATGATTGACTGGTGTACCCGAAAGTCATGAGGAGAATGGAACCAAGTTAGAAAACACCCTTCAGGATATCATCCTGAAGAACTCCAACCAAGCAAGACAGGTATACATTCAAATTCAGGGAATACCGAGAATACCACTAAGATACTCCTTAGGAAGAGCATCCCCAAGACACATCATCATCAGATTCTCCAACAAAGGAACAAATGTTAAGGGCAGCCAGACAGAAAGGTCAAGTTATCTACAAATGGAAGCCCATCAGACTAACAGTGGATCTCGCTGCAGAAACCTACAAGCCAGAATAGAGTGGAAACCAATATTCAATATTCTTAGAGAAAAGAATTTTCAACCTACAATTTCATATCCAGCCAAACTAAGCTTCATAAGTGTAGGAGAAATAAAATTCTTTCCAGACAAGCAAGTGCTGAGGGATTTTGTCATCACCAGGTCAGCCTTACAAGACCTCTCGAAGGAAGCAATAAATATGGAAAGCAGAAGCTAGGAGCAGAAAACAGAAACTAAACCTCTTCCTTACACCTTATACAAAAATTAATTCAAGATAGATTAAAGACTTAAATATAAAACCCAAAACCATAAAAACCATAGAAGAAAACCTAGGCAATACCATTCAGGACATAGGCATGGGCAAAGCCTTCATGACTAAAAATCCAAAAGCAATGGCAACAAAAGCCAAAATTGCCAATGGGATTTAATCAAACTAAAGAACGTCTGCACAACAAAAGAAACTATCATCAGAGTGAACAGGCAATCTACAGAATGGGAGAAAATTTTTTGCAAGATACCCATCTAACAGAGGGCTAATAACCCAAATCTACAAGGAACTTAAACAAATTTACAAGAAACAAAAACAACCCCATAAAAAGTGGGCAAAGGATATGAACAGACAGTTCTCAAAATAAGACATATACCCAAAGCATTTTAAATCGTTCTGCTATAAAGACAAGTGCCCATGTTTATTGCAGCACTATATACAATAGTAAAGTCTTGAAACCAACACGAATGCCCATCAATGACAGCCTGGATAAAGAAAATGTGGCACATTTACAGTATGGAACACTATGCAGCCATAAAAAATAATGAGTTCATGTCCTTTGCAGGGACATGGATGAAGCTGGAAGCCATCATCCTCAGCAAACTAAGACAGAAACAGAAAACCAAACACCGCATGTTCTCATTCATAAGTGGGAGTTAAACAATAAGAACACGTGGACATAGGAAGTGGAACATCACACTGTGGGGCTTTTTGGAGGTGTGTGGTAAGGGAAGGGAGAGCATTAGGATAAATGCCTAATGCAGGGTTTAAAACCTAGATGACTGGTTGATAGGTTCAGCAAACCACCATTGTACATGTATACCTATGTAACAATCCTGCACATTCTGCACATGTATCCCAGAACTTAAAGTAAAATTAAAAAAAATAAGAAATAGTTCCTGAAAGTGTCTACAAATAACATTAAAAAAGTGCTATTGACCGGGTGCAGAGGCTCATGCCTGTAATCCCAGTACTTTGGGAGGACGAGGCTAGCAGATCACGAGGTCAGGAGATTGAGAACATCCTGGCCAGCATGGTGAAACCCCATCTCTCCTAAAAATACAAAAAAAAAATTAGCTGTGTGTGGTGGTGCAAGCCTGTAGTCCCAGCTATTTGGGAGGCTGAGGCAGGAGAATTGCTTGAAACCAGAAAATGGAAGTTGCACTGGGCCAGGATTGTGCCACTGCACTCCAGCCTAGCAAACGGGTGAGACTCTGTCGGAAAAAAAAAAAAAAAAGTGCTATTGACAAGTAGAAAAAGTAAGAGAATATTAGAAGTTAAACTGTAAAAATAATAGTCAAGATAGTTTTTAACAAAGGTATTAAGAGAAAAGAATAAACACAAATAGTAAAAAAATAGGAAACAAATTATATGAGATACAGATCTTGATTACTTTCGAGAATATATGTCCAATATGATATATACGTTTAAATTAAGTGGAAAATTATTTGAAAAATATAAAAATATAATAGGGTTTCAAAAATATATTAAGAAATATGAATGGCCCATGTGTAAAACAAAGTAACTACTTATCCATATGATTACGAATTTAATTCTTAACATTTCAATAAACATAATTATTTTATGTAAACAGTTAAATACAGAAAATTAAGGAAATCTCTGCTGTTGGAGAAAACACGGGGAAAGGTTATACTGATTACTGACCTTAAGAAGAATTTTACTTTTCTCTTTGGCTTAATGTGTTAAGATTTTCTATTTTTCTTTTTACTGATAATGGAATTTACACTCTCCAGTAGTAATATAATAATTTCCAAATTGTTGGTAAATACCTCTGTATATCATTTATTAATTTTATAATACTTTTGTTTCTGAAGTTATATTCTATAATTATAGGTTTTATAATTTTTTGCTATTTATTATGCTCTTTAGTTTTTTCTTGGTCAAGCTTGTCAATAACTTGCCAATGTTATTTGTTTTCTACTGTTATAACTTGAACGCCATGAGGTCAAAGCTTGTGTCTCCTTTAATCACTGTTGAAACACAGGTGGCATTGCATCTAGCATTCAGAACAGTGCTAGGCACATAGTGTAAACTTTTATGAATTCGTTTCACATAAAAACAAATGTTTGACTACAATTCTAAGAAAGTATTTTTTATTATACCTTTGAATATTACCTTCCATCCATTCTCCCTCACTGGCCCATCTGGACACTGTGATGCTTTCTTTCTTTTAGACACAAGCATGGACTGCATCTGTCTGTCCCGGAAATTAGAATTGGCCATATACATTGCTGTGGGGAATGAACGGTCCGATGGTAGCACTGAGTAGGTGGCGCATGGTACCATTATGATCCTCCACTTCCTTTTGTCTGAATTACTAAGCTGGCACATGATGGAGCACTGCTCTGAAAAGCAGCCTGAACACAGAGCAGATTTGGGAGACTGAGAAACAAAGCTCAATGTGATAGGCCACTGAAATTTGGGGAATTATTTTCTAGCCTAATACTAACTGTAATAAAGATTTATCAACTTAATCAATCCTTCATATTCCATACATGTCTTTATTCACCTTTTTTTTGGGGGGGGGTAGAGTTTTGCCTGTCACCCAGACTGAAGTGCAATGGCAGGATCTCAGCTCACTGCAACCTCCAACTCCCAGGATCAAGTGATTCTCCCACCTCAGCCTCCCAAGTAGCTGGGATTACAGGTACCTGCCACCACACCCTGATAATTTTTGTATTTTTTAGTACAGGTGGGGTTTCACCAGATTGGCCAGGCTGGTCTCGAACTCCTGACCGCAGGTGATCCACCTGACTCAGCCTCCCAAAATGCTGGGATTACAGGTGTGAGGAACTGTGCCTGGCCTATTTACCCATTAGCTTTTATATATACAGTCTATTATTTTGGAACAGTTCTACCCAATTTCCTGCTCCATAATTTTCAGTTGTAACCATTCTACTATTTTATTTAATCTACTTTTTCTTTTGTATTCAATAAAAATAAAAATTAATTTTATAATATTTATTGGCTTTTCGAATGGTCCATATCTCTCTCAGAATAAAAAAAAAGTTCATTTTAGAATTTTGTAACTATTCTATTGACTTTGTTTTCTGTGATAATAATTACACCATTTGTTAATAGTGCACCTTTGTTATAGTGTTGCCTTTCCTCAGATACTTAGTAATTACCACCAGGGTATTCCTATTAGGCTGTCTCTGGAATCTGCTTGTGGAACTTTGATTGGAGGTCAGGATAACCTTTAGAGTGAGAAGAATGGAGAATGGAAAAGGAAGGCATACTCCCTTCTCTGTTCTTCATTGGAGAGGAATGCTTACGTGGTAGTAGTTTGTGTGGGGGCTTTTCCTATATACCAGCTTTCCAGGCTATCACTGTCCCATATCCTACAGAATCTCCTAAATTCACCTAAATCTCCATCTTACTAGAGCTTCATGGCCTGTGGCATGTGCGTTTGTAGGTATACATACACATGGAAGAGTTTCTCTTACTGTAGAACTGCATCTTGTATTCATGTTAATTGTAACTGAATTATTTATTGTGCCAAGATTCCTCCACTTTCAGGCAAGGACCTTCTTTCAGCAACATTATTTTCCTATAAATATATGAACAATTTATTGAATTAGTTGAATGTTGAAGGGCACAATCGGAAACAACACAATCAATTAACCTACTGGTTTTCCCTTCTAATCTTCTCAGTATGCCAACTCAATCCTGCCTCTTAGATAAAATTCCAAGGAGATTCAACAGCGTTTTGTTGTTATTCCATACTAAACACCTCTTTTTTCCCCAAGTGTTGAAAGCATCTAAATCAAACTCATGATAATATGACAACTGTCCAAACTCTAATTCAATCTTCTTATCTCTAATACTCTAGCTTAGATTGTTTGGCATCCTCCGGAGTCAGTTTCTAGGAGAGAGAGGCAAGGAAGTAGTGTACAGGGTCTTCCATTATGATCTGGCAACAGACACTTCTGGGTATTATATAATTCCAAAACAACCCTTCCTTTCTGGGGTTCATTTGAAGCACACTTAGAGACCTTGATTTGCAGTTCCTAGACTATGGGACATAATCTCCTCCAGTTGGCCACTAAAAATTTCTCCCCTTCCTTGGGCTTTTGGCAGCATATCCCTTACTTAGTTTGGGATAGTTCACAGTTTTCAAGGCTTTGATGGGCAGTTTTCCTTTGAAAATAACTCCAAATTGGCTTCCTCAGATGGGCCCACATCTGGTCCCTAGGAAAACAAATCTTTAGTAGGAAGCAGCTTTCTCTCAACAGCTTTCCTTCTCTTTTGTCTGCCAGCTCAAATCAATCAAACATCATTAGAACTCGCCTGAGGAAGTCAAACACCTGTTCACGCCTTTCAACGCCAGAGAAGAGGAGCCAAGCTTTCTGGGCATGCGCAGTGCTCCTCCTTTCAGACGCTCTGCTTCTCTCAAAATGGACACTGACCAGGCATCCGCAGAGAATTCCTTCATAGAGATCTCTCCAGTCAGTTCTCACTGCAGTTTAGTGGGAAGCAACATACGGCAGAACACATTTTATAATTTTTCAGCATGCCCTTCCGGCAAGGTTTCACACACACACTTCAGACTTTAGGAGGTACGTATTATTTTTAAGCTGTTTTATAAATTATTTCTATATATTTAAGGGATGCAATTGGAATTTTGTCACCTGGATATATTGTGTAGTGTTGAAATCTGGACTTGTATTGTAACCATCACCCAAATAATGAGGTAAGTATTTTTACAAATATTCTCTTCTTTTGCATCCTTAGCTGAACTGGGACAGAAACCAATTTTAATATTATAATATTTTGTCACATTTGTTGAAAGATTCAATATGATCTTGTCTTCTATATATTGAGTGGGATTTCTCATATGAGTTTTTGGTTAATTACGAGTTACTCTTCTTGTTTTTCCACACAGTTGTCCTTGATAAAGTATCTCATCATATCCAATATTTCCAGGGATCTAGAGGAGTAGAAAGCCGGAAGCATGGACTCAGTCCATAATCTTAAAATGGAAGTTCCTTAGTGGCTTTATCTCTTACAAGATATGGTAATTTTCCTATCAGATATCAACATATTTTATTCTGACAAACCATGTCTTAAAACACTTAAGTGTATAAATGAATTCTTTTCATTAAACGTGTAGTACTATTCATAGATTCTCTACTATGTGCCAGGTACTCCTTCAGTGTTCTAATACCTAAGAAATGACAAAATATCACAGGTAGACACCTTTGTAGATAGATAGAACTTTGACATGCAAATATATATCCTAAATAATCTCAGTAGAGGAGAATTGACAAAATAATATGCAATCATAACACACGGAATACCAAATAGTACATATATGTGCTTGTGAGTGAGCAGCAGAAAGGAAATCTTGAACACAGCAACTCCCCTAGACATTACTTTTTACCTCTTGACACTTGATCTTGGGTCAAGTGTTCACTGAGATCATTTTATTTCTAGTTGAATGAGAATTCTAGAAGCACCGCCAAGTTTATAAAGCAGCCATAACTTGGAGCTGTCAGAGTTAGTGAGGTAGACACTCTTTTAGCCATGGCAGTGAAATCTGCTGCCATATGGTATTTTGTATTTTCAGGAGTCATTTAAGACATTAAGTGAAGACCTTGAGGTTCAGTCTGTTTGGCAAAAACCTAGACAGGTTACAACTATAAGTCACTTTATACTTGAATCTTCCTAAACATTCTGAAAAGTTTCTCAATCATTGCCCTTTTTCAGTTGATGCTTTTTTTATGCTTTATTGTGCTTGCATCATTTTGGTATTAGGTGACCAGTGATGTGGAATATAATAGGCTGTATATGGTGCTTCTACCATATGAATAGGTTATGTGCAGTGGGGCCACCCAATTAATACATAGTGATTCGTTTTAACAAATTTATTGACTACTGGCTCAACCATTTGAAAACATTTTGGAATAATGTTAAGGGTAGAACTAAAGCCAAAATAAAATCCCTAGAAGATTTCTATTTTTACCTTGAAAATATTTATAAATGGAGGGCAAATTTTATGGTGACTCAGCTTTATACTCAGAAATGGGAAGTAATCCTCACTTTTACCAGTATGACAGCCATAACCTGTTACCAGGTTTCTGTAATGTAGAAAGGTGGTACGTGGGACCTAGATGTCAGTGAGGGTCCAAAGAAACCACTTACCCATTCCTGGAGCAAGGGCACTCCAGGAAAGCTGGTATGTGGCTATTTCCAATTTTACGTCTCTTTTCATATAAAAACAGTGATGATAGCACTAAGTTAAGCAGCCCAGTCCCTGTGCTATAGTGCTGAATTGCAATGAACTGGTTTCTGTACCTGTGGAGTGATGGCATTCCCCAACCTCATTATTGGAAGCTCTACTTGTCATTTAATATTTAGCAGAGCGTGCAGTATTGCAAGTAAAATTTTCTTTCAGTTTAAGTACATGTTTGTAACAGCAGGTCGGAATCCTCTTCTTCTGCAGGAGGTTGGATAGGGACATTCGTTCATTTTTGCACACTTTAGACAAATATTTCTTAAGAGCCTGCTGTATATGAACACAATTTTATTTGCTTAGGGAGACAAAAGAGGTGCCAGTCATGATCCCAAGAGAGGAGATGCTAATATTGACACCTTCAATTACATCTGAAGTTTCCCTTAACCTCACTTCTTAGTGAGCAACATCAATAACCGACACCACTTTTTAATCACTTAGGTTGCAGGCACCACACTAAACACCTTACACAATCCAATCATTGATATCATTGTCTTAACAAAAAAACAGAATTTTGCAGATTCAAACTCCGGGTCTAAGATAGGTTAATATCTTGCCCAAAGTAACATAGCTAGTAACTAAAGTAATAGCACAGTTATTAAGTAAAATGACAGAGTAAGGGCCTCGATTCAGATTTCTTTTACTCCAAAGTTTCTTGTTAAACTTATTTTATACTCTCCTCAAAGTACTAAATCAAACTGAAGTTATTGCATTTTCAAAATAATGCAAACGTCAAAGCAGGCAAGGCAATAGATCAGGTGAAAACGTCATAAAGCTAGTCTCTACATCAGAAACCTAGAAAACATGAAATTATTCTCTCCTCATTTCTCACTCTTACATATAAAAATGTATTCAAATCCTGAAACTTTTCTTTCTAAATCTTTTCAGTATGTGTTTTTTTCCTGTCTATTCCTGCCATTGCTCTTCTATCAACAGCTTCCTGACTTGTTTCTCTGCCTCAAATTTTGTACCATTAATTTATCCTTTCAATTATTACATAATGATTAATCTAACATACAAATCTGATCATGTCACCCTCATGTGGATAACTGGCTAATGACCCTTCATTACCTGATCCAGTGCCCCATATGTGGCATGGGGGTTAGCCCCTGTACCCCATCTCCTGTCACACTACTGCTTCCTGCTGGAGTCCCTAGTAATATAAAGACATATATATTTTACAGCACATAATATACTGTTTCATAATCCTTTCCTCTTAACATGTCCTTTCTTTACCCTCAGATCCTTAAAGCCCTCTCTATATTTCTAATACACCTAGCACACATCTCTATCTAAGCATTTGCCAAGAGAGATTTAACATACCTATGTTTGTGGGTTTTTTTCTCTCCTAGCAAACTAGATAACTTAAGTGCAAGTCCCTGTGTTTTCCAAATATCTTTCAGTGTTTAGCCAAGGGCATAAAATACATGTTTTTGAAAGTATATTAAAACAAAGTGACAGTTTAAAAAGCAAACAATAACAACAACAAAAGAAGAGATATTCTCTTTTTTTTTTTTTCCAGACAGTCTTGTTCTGTCACCAGGCAACAGGCTGGAGTGCAGTGGCACAATCTCGGCTCACTGCAATCTCTGCCTCCTGGATTCAAGCAATTCTCCTGCCTCAGCCTCCCGAGTAGCTGGGATTACAGGTACATGCCACTATGCCTAGCTAATTTTTAAAATATTTTTTAGTAGAGACGGGCTCGATCTCTTGATCAGGCCTCCCAAAGTGCTGGGATTACATGTGTGAGGCACCGCACCTGGCCTATTCTCTGTTTTTCTAGTAGAACATAGAAAACACTTTTTTAAAAATTGGGGGAGAAAAGATACAGGTACTTCCTCCAGGTTTATTGTATCTTTTTATTCACTTGATTGTATCTTTGCATTCACTTGTTATGTGACCTTGGACAAATCACTTAATAATTGAAGTGGTTCTCAACTTCCTAATTACTAGTTAAATGATTGTATTGGCTCATTCTTGGACCAAGGCCAAAAAGACCCAAAAAGTCTATAGTTGCCACACTAACTACACACCAGAAATAATATTTCAATAGATAAAATTTTTCTAGAGGCCACAAGTGTCAATCAAAAGAAAATCTGCCCATAGAGTAAAAGCAAGACATAATTAAAATTCTGTTCTGTAGGCAGAAACAGCTCCCTGTACCCACTGTCTTCCCTAAAATGACATGCCACTAGTGAAAGGGACTAAGTCAGACATATGGGTAAAAAATTGCAACACAGCACCCCAAGTAGAAAGGAAACCCTAAACATTGGGACTATATAATTGCATTAATGCATTTTCTTTTTTTGAGACAGAGTTTCGCTCTTGTTACCCAGACTGGAGTGCAATGGTGCGATCTCGACTCATGCAACCTCCGCCTCCTGGGTTCAGGCAGTTCTCCTGCCTCAGCCTCCCGAGTAGCTGGGACTACAGGCACGCGCCACCATGCCCAGCTCATTTTTTGTATTTTTAGTAGAGACGGGGTTTCACCATGTTGACCAGGATGGTCTCGATCTCTTCACCTCGTGATCCACCCGCCTCGGCCTCCCAAAGTGCTTGGATTACAGGCGTGAGCCACAGTGCCCAGCCCCCAATGCATTTTCATGCATTATTTTATTCTACATGAAAACTGCCAGAATGCTCCTGTATTCTACCTTTACACTTAACAAGCCTATTGAAACCTTAAAGGGCTGAAGACTCAAGAGGAGTCATCCTTGCCTCCAAGAAGCACTGCTTCCTCAGTAACACAAGGTTTAGCTTGAGAAACAATATCAGCTATAGCCCTGGACTCCACATAAATAGATCCTTCATTAGTGTGGCTGGGATGTTGGGTTTCTGGGGCTGACAAAGCAATCCTCTCTTTAGTTACAACATATTCAGTTTAGTGGTGTTGGAAAGCTCTCTAAGCCGTTTACAAATACAGCAACACATTGTCTCTAAGAATCATGCACACTGCTTTTCAGTTTATTCCATCTATTTAGAAGGTCAAGATTGTAGTTCTAGAATTGGGGAACTGTATGGGTTGGTTGAACAAAAGAAAATAAAAAATTGTCATAAATTGTTACACTGTTAAAGTATAAGGTGGAATTTGGTCACACTCAGCTGGTTCCTCCAACTAGAATCCTTTTGACATTATTAAAAATCAATTAAGCATAGTTTCCCTAGGTATTGCTATAGTTCCTTGGTGATTTATCCAGAGCACATTCATAGCCTTTTTGTAGGTGAAATATAAATGAGACTGATTTAGATCAAGGATAGCTTTAAAAGTAGTGAGTGGATCTCAAAGACAGACTAATGAAAAGCTTTACAAGACATTTTCTCAACTATCTTCTCTGCATGTGCCAAACTTTAAAGCATTTAGCAGTTTCCATCAACCTTCTTAAGAACAAAGAGACAAAATTGAGGACTGTGTTTATTAAAGACTCAAAAATCACACTAAATTATATATATAACTAAAGGCGCACAATTTATTGTAGCATTGAGACTTAAATTTGTCTTCAGAAAGGAAGACAGTTGCTTTTATATTAAGAAATAACAAAAGTCATGATTTAAAAAAATCGTTGAGGAATTTGTTAAAAACAGATCATGAGTCTCAGCTTTTAGTGAATTTATTTTGAACCTCCTGAAGCAGACACTGCAAATTTTTACATTCTAATGAGTGAACTAAAAACATATATTTCAAAGCAAATAGCACTCATAAATTACATTTATGACACATGAGGTTGCTGACTACTGTGCAGGGAACACAGAGTAATGGTGCTAATATGCACTCTAGCTTGATTTTCTCAGTTCCCAACATGCTTTAATTCCACACTACAAATCTTTAAATGGCAGTTATATTTTAATTAATGTGATTATGTGCTGCCATTAGCAAACCCTCCCCAAGCACATTTCTCCTGCCAGGCCCATGAATGCCAGTAAACCATTAACATAAAAGGGCTGTTTGCTTATTAAATTCATCTACACAAATAGGCAAGGGTTGCAATTGTTGATTTGCCACTGAAAGAACCGAATGAGAAGGAGTTACTCAGTGCCTGGCAGTTGCAATTATTTGGTGTAATTAAGTCTAATTTATAAACCCCCTCCTCAAATGAGAAAGTAACAATTTTTGTTAATTAACAAGAGCATTTGTAAAGCTCATTAACTCCATCATTCACACTCCGCCTGGAAAAATGGGAGCATATGGCTGTTATGATGGGACATGTTGCATATGTGTATTTGTACATTAATCTGTTTGGAAGGTCTAATGATTGAAATGGAAGCTAGAAATGGATGTTATATTACTGAGAAAAGAAGATCTAGTGTTTTCTTTTATCCTTACAGCAATGTGAGTGCTTTGTCATTATCTTCTGCATACGGTTTCATTATTCTGATACAGCACTCCACATTGCCTCATACCATCATGCCCATAAGCCTGCAGGGTACAAGAGCACTTATCTCTCCTGATGACTGTTGAATCATTTAAAACAAGTTATTAGTGAAACAATTAAAATGATATTGGTTCACAATTGTATTTATAGCTGGCAGGCATAATGGAACATTCTGAATAGCAGTCGGGGGTTCTCAGAATGGATGGAAAATGCTGTTAATCAGAGACAAGAGAAACCTCTAAAGAAAACCTAAATTGCAGGAGCACGTTAATTGTATTGGAGCATTTCATTTAATTGAGAACAAAGGGAAGGTAAAAATCATATTATCAATGTTTTATGAACATGAAGAAATAGGAAAATTACTATGTCATTTGTCACATATCTTCTTTGAAAGTGAAAATTAAAAAGGCAGTATTTAACTTTAACCAGAGCAGGCCAAATACATCCTGTTGTTACACAGTTTCATTTTCAAAGGGAATATCAAAATACCATAACAAATAAATTAATTATCTAATAAGTACAGAGGAAGACATTGGGACAGATACCCAATATACATGGGAAGATTCGGATCAGAGTTAGAGATTATTAAATGGCTGGAAAGGTGATGAAGGTTGTCCTTTCTCAATTCCATTCATAATTCTTAAGAAATTACCATGGTCAGCTTATCTGCAAGGAGTATATATGTTATTCTTTTCCAGCCTTTGGCAGTAGAAGTCACTGGAATTTATGAGAGATGATTGACAGCATATAGGTAGATGAATAGAAATCTTGTCTTTTCACATAAACCAATTCACCTTAAACATGACTTGACTGTATTTTGAATGGAAACTGTCAATCACAGCAAAGTCCATGTGTGCAATTTGTTTATATATTCTTGGAGAAAGCAGAAGTGGAATACTAGAGTTAGGGTAGGCAACAGTAAGAAGTGGATTGATAGGAAGAAACAAGGCTCATATTAGAATTTTTCCTCTGATAAACTGTCTCACTTTGGAGCTCATATTTCTTCAGTGAAAGAGCAGTTTATTATGACAATGAGCTGGTCTAGTTAAAATTGACTTATTTTGGGGTTGTATTCAAAATATAGACCTAAATATAGATAGTTTTATTACTATGAACAACTCAAAATCTTTGACTGGATTGGACATAAATACAGAAAGTCCAAACACTATAAGTACAGCACTAGCTATCAACCCAACCTCTGTGAATTTGAAACAGAAATCGGGTGGATAAACCTACCACCAACAGGGAACGTTTTTTATATAAAAAAGCCAAATTTTTCTACATAAGATAAACCAAAAGAAAAAAATTAAGATAACAAAATGAGGTTTTTTTTCTTTTCTTTCTTTTTTTTTTTTTTTTGAGACAGAGTTTCGCTCTTGTTACCCAGGCTGGAGTGCAATGGCACGATCTCGGCTCACCGCAACCTCCGCCTCCTGGGATCAGGCAATTCTCCTGCCTCAGCCTCCCGAGTAGCTGGGATTACAGGCACGCGCCACCATGCCCAGCTAATTTTTTATATTTTTAGTAGAGACGGGGTTTCAC
>CM052663.1:28547541-28678883 GCA_028533165.1 Leontopithecus rosalia | reverse complement strand
GCAATTCTCCTGCCTCAGCCTCCCGAGTAGCTGGGATTACAGGCACGCGCCACCATGCCCAGCTAATTTTTTATATTTTTAGTAGAGACGGGGTTTCACCGTGTTGACCAGGATGGTCTCGATCTCTTGACCTCGTGATCCACCCGCCTTGGCCTCCCAAAGTGCTGGGATTACAGGCGTGAGCCACCGCGCCCGGCCCACAAGATGAGGTTTTCAAACGAGGAAATATTTTACTAACTTAGAAAGGCTGAACCTGTTTAAATGATTCTACCATAAAATCATAGATAATTTAAGGATACAAATTATCCTTAACTATCTTTACTAGAAAGATTGTATATTTTGAAGGACTAGATTATAATAATAACAGCTAATGCTAATTAAGCTCTTTCTGCAAGCCAAGTATTGATTTAAGTAAATGAAATAACATTTTAAAAGTACTTAACATTCCTCAGAACAACTCTGTGAAATATTATTAACCTCATTTAATAGATGAGGAAATTTAAGCACAAAAAAATCATGTACCTTGCTTAATGACAAAAGACTAATTCCTGGGAGCAATTCTCTGTCAACTGCCCAGACACTTTGTAATCCATTCAGTTGAATATTTGAACTTACATATTGACTCCGCTCACATATCTTCTTCCATTAAGAAATGTTAAAAACGAATTTGCAATGACAATCCCCACGTTTGTTTTCCAAATTGTGAAATTAAAAGCCCACAAATAAAAATATATTTATATAAAGCTAGAATAATTTTGAGTCTTAGTAGAACAAATAAATAATTAATGTTTTGCTGACTGCTGTTTTCAGACTACTGAATTGTGGGGTAAACTGGTTGCAAATGGTGGAAAGAAAAGGTAGGCAGAAAAGATGATGAAGGATAGAATTAGTTAACTGTCCCTGAATTTTTTTTCTCATTCCAGCTTTCTCTACCCACTTGGTATATAGATCTCTCTGGTTCCCCAGGAGCTAGTTGGGAGAGAAAATAACCAAAACATGACAGGCTCTAGTTACTGCCTGATTGTTCTGCCAGTAAAATGACAGATCAGTTTAGGTTTATTTTTATTGCGAATCTGCCTAAAATTAGTTCATTCTCATACTGCTATAAAGAACTATGTGAGGCTGGGTAGTTTATGAAGAAAAGAGGTTTAACTGACTCACAGTTCTGTAGGGTATACAGAAGGTATGGCTGGAGAGGCCTCAGAATTTACAATCATGGTAGAAAGTAAAGGGGAAGCAAGCACACTTTCACTTGGCAGAATGGAAGAACACACTTTTAAACAACCAGATCTCGTGAGAAGTCTATCATGAGACAGCACTAGGGAACTGGTGCTAAACCATCTAGAAACCACCATCATGATTCATTCAATTCCCACAAGGCCCCACCTCCAACATTGGGAATTACAATTTAACATGAGATTTGAATGAGCACACAGCCAAAGCATTTTACCACACTTGACTGTTAACAGTGGATAGAGTTTACTGAGAAGTAGTAGGACCCACTACGTTTTGAAGAGAAATTAGTTATATTTGAGTTTTTGTCCATGTGTACAATTTCATTTGATTTGATTTACTTAGAGTGTTTTATATATATATATATATATATTTCATATATTTAAGCTTCTTCTGAGAAAGCAATCTCAAATCTACAGAAAATCACTATAAAAAATTCAATACCACCTAAATTTAGACCTTTAAAGAAAGAGATTATTTTATTTGTCTATCTTGTTAATCATAATGTTCATAGTGAAACAAGCAACAAAATATAAATTTAGTTTTATAAAGCTGCTGAATGAAGAAAGATAGAGAAAACTCACCTAAAATAGAGACTGTTATACACTGAAATATGCTCTTCTAAGAACTTGTTGGGTTACCTATTCTTAAAACTTTAGTAAGAGTGGAGAATTAATTGTATAGTCTCTTACAGATTCCAGCAAAGGAAATTAGAGAATTAAAGGAGAGTCCCCTCCTTTAATTCTTAAGTCTTAAGAGTTAAGAACTGCTTATTGAACTATATGTATAAAGGAATCATCAGATAAAACGTGACCGACTTATACAGTTCAGCACTGATGACACGTTAAAAATTATCTAAATATTATGCTGTATTACAGTTTTAAACACACGTTAACTCTGAAAATTCTATCACTGTAATTGCTCCTTTGATGGAAAAAGCTTCCAGCATGGAAAGGCAGAATTACATGCCATTCATGTTCTCACTATACAAATACAAACTTAGACAAAATGATTAATGAAAAAAATCGTGTCTGATGAGTGTTTCCCTTCTATGTAACTGTATTCAATATTTTACCTTAATGCCAAAGTAGTAAATATTAGAGAAGGGAAAAATATATTTTTGTTTTGTGATGGCCGTAAAACTTTGACTTGAAAGATATATGGCACCTATACTTTACCTATACTCACCAGTGTGCCTGTATACATGCACAGAGTAAATCAAAGTTAGGCAAAAATTATACCTCTCAAGTTAACTAAGGTAAGTGGAACAGGTAATTGCCCCACCGCATTGTCCCAAGTAGCAATGTAACGCGTTCTCAGGCATAAACTGGTTACCACGACTGTGTAGGGGGTTTATACTGGTCGTAGTGGGTATCCCAGACTTGCCCTTTTCAAGGCTGTGGAAATCCAGAACCAGGTACGAAACAGCAAAAAATTAGTAATAATAACAATAAGAAAAAAACTTTTAAAATATTATCTTTCCTTTAAACATCACCATCTTTTCGTGCTTAAGGTATTCCTTAGGACAAACGTATGAAAGTTCACTCAAACAAGTTGGTTTACTCCATTCTAGGAGTCTTTAGAAGCAGGTTGCATATTGATTTATGGGTATTTCCAGTGTAGAATTACTGAATAAGGAGAATGAAGAGAGAAAATAGGATTAAATTTCTTCAGTGGTAAACTTTATTCTGCTTTCTCTTTGTCCTCCCTATTTATCTAATTTATTTGTAATTAAATTTTAGTTTCTGTGGGTTCATGTGCAGTTTTGTTTCATGTATATATTACTGTGTAATTCTGGAACTTGGGCTTCTATTGAACCCATGACTCAGATTGTGAACATAGCACTCAACAGTTAGTTTTTCAACCCTTGCACTTCTTTTGGCCTCTCCCCGTTTGAAGTGGCCAGTGTCTATTGTTACCACCCATTGTTTAGCTCCCACTTATAAGTGAGAGCATGTAGTATTTGATTTTCTACTTCTGCATTAATTCACTTAGGATAATGACCTCCAGTTGCATCCATGTTGCTGCAAAGGACATAACTTAGTTCTTTTTTATGGCTGTAACATATTCCATGGTACATATGTACCACATTTTTTTGACACTCTCCTTATTTAGAGTGGAAGTGAAGAGCAGAGTGTGACAATCTACAATGAAGCCGAGTCTGAGACCAGAACTACAACTTGCTTTCTCCAAATTCCAACATTCTGATCTTTCCACAGCCAAAAAAAAAAAAAAAAAAAGAGAGAGAGAGAGAAAATGAGGATATTGGAATTCTTGTTTGGTTATACTAGTAAGAGGTCTTTCCTAATTGATAATATAATTCAGTCTGCTTTTCTAATGTGTTCAGTTAAATTCAAGTTTTTTTTTCAATCATGTGAAAGAAATGTCATACTCTCCTCTGCTTTGAGAAAAGTCTTTCAAGTTTCTTTGGTGTGTTCATATGCTACCAGAACCATTAGTAACCAAGGGGAACATTCTCTTTGGCAAAACTCCCTTAATCCCTTTGTTTGATTAACTTCAAGTTTTGTTTTGGTTCTTAAATTGCATGTGATCTAATTACCTTGTGCCTTCTGTCCCTGTAATTCCTGGTCACTGCCTAAGCTTTTAAACACTCCACTTGTCCCCTAGCCTGTTTTCCCTTCCCATGCCCATTGTTTCCTTGCTTTGTTTATTCCTGTTTTTGCTTCCCTCCCTCTCAAACCTTCCTAAGGAATATTCCAAAACTTTACATACTACTAAACACTCTGAACTCATCTTTAGGTAATTATTTACCCCAGGATCCAAAGTTAGGTAAGGCATTTTTCCACTTCCTAGTGGCCAGTTTCAAAGCATATACTGTCCAAGATGCCTGCCTGCCCAACACTATTACTCGGCATTCCCTAATGCTACCGTCTTCTATTGTCTTGTTAACTGCTTCACAGTTAAGGATTTTTGTTCCTTTTCCCAATGCCCAGTCACTATGCACTGTGACAACAGTTCTATGCAGGTTGTCCACCGAGTAGTTCGCATTCATGGCTCTTAAGTTTTGACTTCCCTGATAACGTCCGGCTGATGTGTGCTCCTTCTTGCCCACACATCCATTCTTAAAGTAAGATTATAAACTTACTTTAACCACCCATTTTCGTGGCTAGATCCTGTGTTTGTCATCTAGAAATGCCATCAGGTTAAATTATTCAACCTCTAAATTCCTAACTCATCAAAAACAGCTTAATCATTCTAACAATGTTATGCTCTTACTTAATGGGATCTTTAATTATCTCTATTTTCACCAACTCTACCTCCAATTTTGTCCACCCAACACATACCCTCATCAGCAATCTCTTGCTCTACCAAGCCTAGACGGTAGTATTCAGGCACACAGAAATTATAACCTGCCCATTTTTTTGACATAGGAAAAGGGTATTAAAATGTAATATAACTAATATAACGCAGGGATTATAACCTATCCATTTTTGATACATGAAAAGGGTATTAAAATGTAATATAACCAAGCCTACATCATCCTTCATCACCATAAAAGTTTTAAAATGCCTTCATGTAATTTACTTGTTCTTATTCCCAGAACCAACATATATTTCTGTTTGCCTCTGTCATAGCTGGTTGTGCGAACCACAGACCCATCAATCCCTCACTTCTACAACATTCCTTTTTCTGCAGTCTCCTTACAAAGTACAATACTAGATTAAATGCAGTCATCATTTTCACCTCATTCATATACCTATGATACTGAGTGAAATATTGAAAAAAATACCAGAGCTTTGAACACTGCTCCTCCTACAAATTCAGTTTCTAATTTCCTACCTGATGTGTTACTTCCATTTAACACATAACTCTATTAGTGTTCCACAAATAGCTCGTTTTTTTATATAAAAGGGAGACCCTAAGATATTGAATCAAAAATGCCTATCTCCCCTTGTGCATCTTTCTTCTGCCCTCCAGGATCAAAAGTTAGACAGTCCCACTTCCTGTTCAAGTGTAAGCCTTCTTGCTTCCCAACTCTGTCTTTAGAAACATCATTGTTACCTCACTGTTCTTGTTCCTCTCTTGTCTTTTTCTAATCTATTCCCTACATATAGCCCCATCAAAGTGATGCTCTTAAAACAAGGCTTATCCTGTCACTGCTTTGTTAAAGTTCCCTTCAACAATTTTGCATTGCCTTTAAGACTGAAGTGTAAATATTTTAACTTGACTTTTAAGACTCTGAAGTATGGCTTGATTCAAGTTGCTTTATCTCTTATCCTACAGACCCTTGCCCTTGGTTCGACTTCTCTTAGGAACTTCATATCCACTGAACCTTTGCCTAGAGCCTCTGTCATCGACCCAGTCCTTCACCCTGTGCCTCAGCTGCTCCATCCTCCAGCAAGCCATGCTACTTTCACGTACCTTAGGTTTTATATTTTTATTTTGTATTTTTATTTATTTCTTTTTTTGAGACGGAGTTTCGTTGTTGTTACCCAGACTGGAGTGCAATGGCACGATCTCGGCTCACTGCAACCTCCGCATTTTGGGTTCAAGCAATTCTCCTGCCTCAGCCTCCCTAGTAGCGGGGACTACAGGCGCGCACCACCATGCCCAGCTAATTTTTGTATTTTTAGTAGAGTCGGGGTTTCACTGTGTTGACCAGGATGGTCTCGATCTCTTGACCTCGTGATCACCTGCCTCGGCCTCCCAAAGTGCTGGGATTATAGGCGTGAGCCTCCGTGCCTGGCCCCACCTACCTTATGTTTTGTTTAATCTTTTTTGTTTCAAATTCAACTTTTTTTCTGTAAGAAAATATCCCTGAACCTCCAGAGTTCAGATTAGGTGACAGTTTTCTGTCTACTTAGTTGTGTTTCCCAGGAGACGCTAAGCACTTCTGGTCAGATGCAAAATCTATGTTTTTTACTGATTCTTTTGGAGGTCAAGCACTGGTGTCTCACATATAAATATTTTGTGAACTTAACGGCACTAAAATTGGTCTGTGTTCCAACTCATTATAGATCCAAGAGCATATGAAACTTAGCAATTGAAGTCTGGAAAGACTCACAAAGCACATGATCTATTTTACAAAGATAACCAGGCATAATAGATGTGTAAGCTAAGAATATTAAGGTCCTTTGGAAATCCCCTTCCCTTTCAAAAGCAAAAGCAACAACAAAGACCACTAGAAGAAGCATCAAAGTAAATATTGTTACAAAAATGCTTGATTTCTTAGAATTACCCAAGGATACTTCTAATAAAGTTCAGGTTAAGAAGACTGGAATTGCCAACATTGCTAATTATCAGAGAAATGCAAACTAAAGCTACAATGAGATACCACCTTACTCCTGCAAGAGTAGCTGTAATTAAAAAGCCAAAAATGATAAATGTTGGCTAGGATGTGGTGAAAAGGGAACACTTTTACTCTGCTGGAGGGAATGTAAACTAGTACAACCACTATGGAAAACAGTATGAAAATTCCTGAAGCGGGGCGCGGTGGCTCACGCCTATAATCCCAGCACTTTGGGAGGCCAAGGTGAGTGGATCACAAGGTCAAGAGATTGAGACCATCCTGGTCAACAAGGTGAAACCCCGTCTCTACTAAAAATACAAAAAATTAGCTGGGCATGGCAGTGTGTGCCTGTAGTCCCAGCTACTAGGGAGGCTGAGGCAGGAGAATTGCCTGAACCCAGAAGGCGGAGGTTGCATTGAGCTGAGATCGTGCCATTGCACTCCAGTCTGGGTAACAACAGCGAAACTCCGTCTCAAAAAAAAAAAAATTCCTGAAAGAAATAATAGTAGAACTAATTACCATTTGATCCAGCAATCCCACTACTGGATATCTACCCAAAGGGAAAGAAGTTATTATATGAAAAAGAGACATGCACACATGTTTATTGCAGAGCATAATTTGCAATATCAAAACTGTGGAACCAGCCTAAGTGCCCATCTATCAATGACTTGATAAAGAAAATGTGGCATATATACACCATAGAATACTAATCAGCCATAAGAAGGAAGGGAATAATATCTTTTGCAGCAACATGTATGGAACTGGAGACCATTATTCTAACTAAAGTATCTCAGGCATGGAAAATCAAATATTGTATGTTCTCACTTTTAAGTGGGAGCTAAGCTATGAGGATGCAAAGGCATAAGAATGATATAATGGACTTTGGGGACTCTGTGGGGAAAGGGTGGGAGAAGAATGAGGGATAAAAGACTATATATTAGTTACGGTATTCTCGGCTCAGGTGACAGGTATACCAAAATCCCAGAAATCACCACTAAATAACTTATCCATGTAACAAAAACCACCTGGACCCCAAAAGCTATTGAAATAAAAACATTTTTAAAAAGAAGAGAATATTTGCTTCCACAGCCTTACCACAGTCTGACATCAAGTTTCAGACAAAGTTGAGGGCTTACTAAAGAGATTGCTACTGATCACTTTAGATGATCAGAAGCATTAGAGTGAGAGGACCTGGAATAGCTGCAGGTCATGTGAGAACGCAGAGGTGTTAAATGGTGACATTTAGAAATATGGTATATCCTTACAAATCAGTCTCTTAATATTTTGTGCACTGAGGTGCAAGAAAGATGGTAATTATGTTTTAATATTTTGCGGGGATATGTAACCATGTTAATTAAACCAAGCATTGTGCCCACACTGGTTGGGAAGGATTTCTTTCATTTTTGTTCCATGCATTTACAAATAATAATTATTCTGTTTTCCTTTTAATTGTATATTTTATTTCTTAAGTGACTATATGCCAGGCCCAAAGTCAGAGGCAGAGAAGACAATGAGAGAGCCTTGCTCATGGACGGATTCTGTTAGGGAGTGTAAGCCAGCCATCTGGCAGAGTGGCTGATGACTGTGATGGCATAAAGTTATCACTGGAAAAGTTAGTACTATCTTGAGGATATTGGAGCAATACTTATTTAGTTTGATAGAATAATTAATGCTCACCTAAAACCTTTTCCATTTCAATAATTCAAGTTACTTGATGTTTCTCAACCCATAGTAGAACCAAAGGGGCAGGAGACCACAACTAAAGATTATAAATTAGGTCAAACATTTTGGTTTATGCAAATTATTCTACTAGAAAATACAATAAAAGGAACACATTTAGAAAGATTTCTGTTGAATTTATGTAGAAGAAAGGCCCTGAAACATTTTCAATGAATAGCAATTAGAAATTAATTGTACATATTCTAAAATATATTACTTCTCATGGCTATTCTATTTAGTTGGCTTTTTCTTATTTTCTTTTTTTTAATTTCATTTTAGGTTTTGGGGTACATGTGCAGAACATGCAAGATAGCTGCATAGGTACACACATGGCAGTGTGTTTTGCTGCCTTCTTCCCCTTCACTCACATTTGGCATTTCTCCCCAGGCTATCCCTATCCCGCTCGCCCCCACTGTCCCTTCCCTATTCCCCCCAGTAGACCCCAGTGTGTAGTGCTCCCTTCCCTGTGTTCATGTGTTCTCATTTTTCATCACCCACATATGAGCGAGAATATGCGGTATTTCATTTTCTGTTCTTGTGTCAGTTTGCTGAGAATGATGTTCTCCAGATTCATCCATGTCCCTACAAAGGACACGAACTCATCGTTTTTGATTGCTGCCTAATATTCCATGGTGTATATGTGCCACATTTTCCCAATCCAGTCCGTCATTGATGGGCATTTGGGTTGGTTCCAGGTCTTTGCTATTGTCAACAGTGCTGCAGTGAACATTTGTGTACATGTGTCCTTATACTGTAGTCTCTCATACACATACACTTCTAAGCTCAAAATTTTATTTTCAGTTTTTAATGAAGCCACAAATATTTTGAATTTTTTTTTTTTTGAGACAGAGTTTCACTATTCTTACCCAGCCTGGAGTGCAATGGCATGATCTCGGCTCACCGCAACCTCTGCCTCCTGGGTTCAGGCAATTCTCCTGCCTCAGCCTCCCGAGTAGCTGGGATTACAGGCATGCGCCACCGTGCCCAGCTAATTTTTTGTATTTTTAGTAGAGACAGGGTTTCACCATGTTGACCAGGATGGTCTCGATCTCTTGACCTCGTGATCCACCCGCCTCGGCCTCCCAAATATTTTAAATTTTTAACATTCCTGTAAGGTGTCTTTAATCTCTTAGTAACAGAACCCTGAAGGTAGGAGAGTAAATTTAGCAACTGTTTTTTGTATTTGTTAACATTATTTTACTCAAGGTTAACCTTCACAAATTTAAAAATCGTAATCCCTTTTCATTTTATATTTAATATTTTGATTTACTATATTATTGGTAAAATTGCCAAAGAGGAAAAAAAGAAAGAAAAAGTCATCTTAGCTGGTATGGGAACGGAGATCTGCGACATTTAATTCAGCAGTAAAATCCTAGATCAGGGTAATAATTACGTCTATGAAACTATGCCATGTGGTTGCCAGCCGCAAGAAAACAATAACACACCCTGCTTTTTAAAAATCCCAGAATAGAATGTCCCAGGTTTCTATATTTTCAATGCAGTATATGGAGAAAACCAGATGAATAAATACTGGACTTACTCCCACTAACTTCAGTTTCTCCCAAAATCATTAGCATAAAACAAGATAGTCAAATATCAGGTCATACAGCATATACTATTTTGGGGTATGAAAATTCACCCATTGTCTTTCTGAAATGGCTGTTCTCTCCATCATGACTCTTAAATCCACAAGTCTCCAAAATGTTGCTTACATGAGACAGTAGGAGTTTGAATTACTGGCTGAGTCAGCAGGTCACAGAGACCTCAGATAGAAAATTTTTGTTGTTGTTTATTTAGGGAGTGAAAGAGATTTTCTGAAACAAGAAAATTACAGCCTGTCATTTGCAGCAACGTCTCTTTGTTTCAGGCTTTCTGAAGAAATATGCGAGTGCCATAAACAGCCTAACACTAAAATTTGTTCAAGGCCACAACTCAGAGAAATAATAAAATGTAATTGACAGGCTTAGAGATGATGAAGGAACTATTGTTTGTTGAGGGGTTTTCACACCACAATATTCTATTACTGAAATAATTTATTTTTATTTCGGGTGCTGATACTGGCATCTGTATGTTTCTGGTATAAAATAACTTTAGGTTTTTAAATATACTTGATGTTTTAACTACAAACCAATGAAGGAAGCTTTTGGTGTTCCTAAACCACTCTGGATGTCTTATATTTCCCTCTGTTCAAAGAGTGCACCACAGTCATTCAATGACCTGGGCCAGAAATCTTGTGCTTTAATACTGTACAGCAGTGGTGAGAACACACAGCCAAGCTAAATGACTTCCCAGATCTGAGTAGCACTTAGAAGCACTTCCCAGGCTGATGGACGCCGACACACAATGCTCTCTAAGTCACCCCTAATTTAATAACCCAGCCCTCTTGAAGGGACTGGGTTGATGTGAGCCTACATCCAAGTCTGCCCCTACTGGATTTCATTCAGCTGGAAAAACGAATATTTAACAGCCACTGGCAATGGGCTTTGCTTATATGGGAAGACCTCCCAGCCACTGCTTTAACTCCAGTGACCTCTTCTCCAACACTTAAGGCTGCAAGGAACTTGGCAATGCAGGAGAGAAAAAAAAGGACAGTTTTTAGAATTTTGGTTGGCAGGGCTGCAAGCTACTGAGGCCATAGGAATTCTGCAGCAAGAAGCCAACTCCGAGTGCTGAGGCTTACTTCTTTTAGCATAGATGACCCACTTACTCACGCGTGTATCTTTTTAAAATAATATTTCTGATCCCAGTGCATACACCAGCTCACATACTTTTATCTTCCTAAATTAACAAGTTCCTTAAATGTTTTGCTTCAGTCATAAGAGTTGCCTCCCCTTTTAGATGCTTTCACATAGCTGAAAACTGCATGCTTACTTTTGGTTAGCTAATTGCCGGTCTATAGGCATCCAACATTTCTCATTTTACCCACAATGAAAAAGAAAACCTCCCCAAGAAGTTAGCACATACTTATAAGAATGACTGTTTTCTTACTTGTCAGCACTTTAGGAGATGGGGTGCAAACAAAACCTGACTTTTCAGGGAATCTAGTTCTTGTTTGGCTCCAGTTCTGCCCTACACGTAAGGGAATAGGGAGATGTGCCCAATGTCCTAGAACAAATCAGGCATATAGAAAGTCTGAGCTAGGAGACAAGGTTATCTGACATTTCCTGTCACAACTCTGGAATGTTCATTCTTTTTAACAATACCAGTGAAATGTATATGAACATCAGTTAAAGAGTGTCCTTACATATTCAGCTCTCTTAAAAAGTCTCTAGATATGATTGAATACCACTATTAAAAGTAGATTCTTACTTTTATTACTGCTTGTACCACAAAGTAGAATTCACAACACTTAAAAAATATACAAACTGTGGGTGATTGCTTGGAAGGTGATCCTCTATTTCTCAATCCTCATTTATTACAAAACAATTTGGTACTATTAGAAAGAATCAGGAATTATTTTCAACCCTGAGAGAGAATTTTTCTCAAAGAAGTTTGTTCTTTTGTTAGTTTACTACACAAATGGCCTCTAACCCTTCTTTGTAAGATTTAAAACAAATTTTCTTAAGATGTGGAAGGGATTAGTGACATGCTTCCCTGTTATTCTATATGATGGTTCTGTTTGTGTGCATTTAAGTTATATTTGTTAGGTAGGAGTGAAAGAGATTGAGTCTAATTTATTGCAGGTTTAGATTAGTTAGCAAGTTATGTTAGCAGTCTTGATATTACTATAGATGAAGAAGTTTTCAATTAGAATAATATACAATTTCTTTTGAGACAGCTTTATACAAGCAAAACACCTACTACTTAGAGCACTTAACTGAGTTCTGCACTTCTTTTATATGGTAGCTAATCAGTTACAAAGTGAATTAAATCCTCAAATATTGTCGAAATATTTTGCTGCTGAAAGCTATCTTATCTCTGGAACATATTAGTCCTAGATACTTTTGAAATTAGCCACCTTATTAAACTCCAACGGACATGGTAATTTCTATTCATGTAAGGGAAAAATAGAATTTTTTCAATATAATATAGCAATAAACACTGATAAAGAAAAAGGAAAATGAAAAAGTTGACTCAGAACATAATATCATCAAATTCTGTATCTAACTCCTATGTATATATGGATGATTTGATTTATTTTTACATCAAAAGCAATCTTTCTTAAGGCAATATTAGAGTAGTTTTTAATAGTAGTGGACTAAGCTATGATGATGATTTTTTTTAAATTTTAATATTTTTTACCTTACTTTCTGTTATTTGAAAATCTAGATGAAAGCAGATGAATATTAGCTAAATGCTCTGTAGTAGAAATGAGTGGGACTTTAAAGTGATAATGTCTTAATTGACAAGATTGCAGACCTAAATACATCAGTGATAAGTTTAAGAGAGAATAACATCTCAGGATTAATGCTTTACATTAACAACTCACTACTTCATACACTCAGTCGAAATCTATCATGTTGAAGATAGAAGTTTATATTCAGGGATACCTCTTACATTTTCTAGGATTTCTTGGCCTTATTAATTCAAATCTTACTTTCAATGCATGCATGCAGCCAAGATAATTACTAGAAGGCAAGATCAAAGCCAGCATATTATAGTCCTACTCCATTTTCTGCTGATGTGAGTGATCTGCCTCTCCTTTGATGTTGTGTGCTTCTACAGCGAAAGTACAGAGGATAAAAATACTACACCATGTAATCTGGCATTTATCCCATGAGAGCAGAATTCCAAATTGTGACACATGTCAAGAAGTTAAAAAAAAAACTTGAAAGAGACCTATGCTTTATAAAATGACGTACTCTGCATTTAAACACAGACATAATTTTTCATTACAAATTTAGACCGATATAAAATTCAAGGAATTTTTGTAACCTTAGTGGAAGAAAATAGTTACCATATTTACTAGCAATTGTATTAAATGTGTGCCTAAGCCTTTATCTCACCTAATGAGGGCAGTTGAGAAGAAGCAGAAGTATAACATACACATACATATATATTTGTGTGTATATCCATTCAAAAATTCCATCACTGAGTGTGTATTCTACACATACATACAGATGGTTTTAGTTTGCTCTGAATTATCTATCACCTTAGGTCATGAGTTTGAACAAGTCTCTGATCTCTGAACTGCTTGCTGTTGATTAGAGAAAAAGAGTTCCTGGTCTATACCATTGTATTTACTATATTTGCCCTTATGTTGTATCCGACAATGTTCTGCTGGATACTCATCTTACTGTGTCTTACGGTGTCCTGGTCTGTCCTAGTTTACCTTTTAGAAACATGTTAAGTGTGTGTGTTTGCTTACATATATATGAACACAGAGTCTGCAATATTATTTCTAAATTAGGTTTTTTACTAAATTAAATTGAATTCTTGCCTTTCTGAAGGAATGTATCATTCTTCAGTCACTCCTCAGTTACTAGTTGATTCTCATTCATTCCATTTTTGAATCAGAGCCCTCCAAGGTACCATGATCACACCTACATGCTTTGACAGTAAAATCGAGCATTGTTTGGACTTCATGGCCGTCACTTCTGAAGCACAGCACCCAATACTGAGAAAAATGATTTTGATACCACACAGCTTAACCTACACACTTCATTTCAAATAGAAGTCAAAACTATTTTTTATTTTGAAAATTAATGGCTTTTCTCTTTCTCATAAGCTGTGTTTTCAAGGACTTCCCAGCACCAGAATTATTATAAGGTGTGGTAATAAAACAAGACCTATGCATATTGATCTCAATGTATTTCTTACATCTTCTATCTCCATTGATAGGAGTGTGAGCTTCTAATGATAAGGTAAAGTATGATAAAATGAAGATCATTAAACATAGTTGAACATATAGATATGGATAGAAATACCTCTCCTGATCTTGGAGGAATTAAAGAATAGAATGGTGCTAGAAGACTAAATATGAGCAAATGTCAGCTGAATTTTGGAAACTGCAAATGTGTAATATGTAACCCCAATATGCATCTCTGACAAAATTCTAAACACTATTTTTAAACAAATTTTCTTGGGACACAATTGAAGTAAGGGATGAGAAAAAATGCTTTTCCTGTATGGGTTTAATTTGAACCAATTATGTCTGTGCTACAGTATGAAAATCCCAGTTTATTTAATCTGTTAGTTTTATCTTGGTCATTCTGACCCATCGTATGTCAAACTGAAGACATAACCATGTCTTACTTCCTGTTCACAGGATCTGCTCTTTCCTCTCAGCTTACTCTTCTTCAATTTCCTTTACTTGGTTGTCTTTATTGTTCTCACTTGTAAACAATGCAGTTCTCCAAGTATCAAGCAATTGATCTTCTTTCTTTTTCACACCCACTCTCTAGGTGTTATGAACTGAATGTTTGTGTCCCTCCAAAATGCAATTTTTGAATCCCCTACTGCTAATGGGATGATACTTGGTGATAGGGCATTTGTGAGATGTCGGGCCTTAAGAGTGGAATCCTTGTGGTGGGACTATTGCCCTTATAAGATACATAAAAGAGCTTATGTATATTCTCTGTCCCTCTCTGCCACGTGAGGACACAGAAAGAAGAAAGCTGTCTGTTAATCAGAAGGTGAGACCTCATTAGACACCAGATCTGCTGACATCTTCATCTTAGATTTTCAGCTCCTAGAACTGTGAGAAATTAATATTTGTTGTTTAAGTCACCCAGTCTATGATAATTTAGTATAGTGGTATAAGACACCAGGTAATGTCATTTATTCTCGCAGCGTTAAACACCATCCAGATGCTGAGCTTCTAAATTTCTACCCCCAGCCCTGAACCTTTCTACTGAATCTAGACTCATGTACTCAACTGCCTTCCCGATATCTCCCTTTGTTCTAATCTGACTGAATCATTACCATGGTTCAGGCAGGGTGTTTTGTACATGTCTTAGCTTATTTTTAATCCTCATAATAACTCCATCAGGTTGACTATATTACTATTATCAAGTTATATATACCAATATGAGACCTAGTTACTTGTCCAGGTTTACCCAGATAGTAATATGTATATCCCAAACTTATGATGTCCAAAACTGAACTCTAGATTTCCCTACCATAGCTAATCCATTGCCAGTTTCCCCTGCCAATGCATGGCACACTGTTTTTTTCAAATTGCTTCAAATTACTTGGATTAACTTAGCTTTCTTTTATTATTTTGCACATCAAATTCAAACCATCAGTAAACTTTGTTCAGAATCTGACTACATCTCAAGACCAGCATCATCATCTCTTGTCTAGACTGTTCCAATATCCTTTTATCTGGTCACCCTGAAGCCTATTTACTTCAAGGCAGACAGAGAAACCCTACTGTAATAAAAGAAAGAATCAGTTACCTTCATGCTTGGTGTCCTCTTAGGGCCTCTCATCTCACTCAAAATAAATGTTATCTCCCTAATATGGCCAAAAAGAGCTTCATTATCTGGTCCTCATCCATAGAACTTTCTCCTCCACGCTCTAAACTCACCCTTTTCTACCTTGTTTCTTCTGGGTTTTTCTCTAATATGTCGTTATCAAAATGGGTTTTCCTCACTACACTAACAACAAAGACCAATAATAGTTACCTCACCTCTGTCCCTCCATGACCTCATTTTTTTCATTAGATTGTACTAATTTTCAAATAATACACTCTATTTTTTTTTATTTATAGTTCTATTCCCTGCTACAATAGAAGCTACATAGGAATCCAGTTTTTGTTTTGTTTTGTTTTGTTTCTGGCAAATTATGAATGCCTAAACTGTGTTTTGAATTAGATATACAATAAATATTAGCCGAGTAAGTTAACAGATCAAACAGTTTTTACCATTCCCCTAAATCTACTGGTTATTATATCTGTGAAAGTGGACCAAGGTACAGCAAGGATGGATAATTTTCTAGAGGAATCCACTAGCTTGGTAAAACAAAGAATCATTTAAAATGTACTACCAAAGTAATTAAAATTGTTATAAAATGCAGTGCCTTTAACTGTTAACAAATGCAATTTAAATTGGTTGTTAACATGTATCTAAACCATTTGAGTTTGTAATTCACCGTTTGTTCTCAAGCATACTCTTGCCCTATTGTTCCATAGACATTTCACTTTTGACACCATTAAGAATATGTTTTCTCAATGTATTATACTAGAACTTTGAATTACATATCCATTGCTTAGTACATTTCCTGTGACTGTGTGGGATAAAGCATGCTCTATGTTTTTCATTTTTTATTATTACTGGAATGTATTTTTTCTCAAAGGAGGTCCACAGCTGCCTAGAATAAAGTCTGCATTTCTTAGTCTACCTTCTAAGTGGTTGGGGCTACATGGCTATGTTACAGTAAATGGAAGGGCTGTGTGTTTCTGCCACATGTGTCTTTAAGAGGAATGCATAGACCCTTTGTGAAGGAGACTCCTACATATAAGTTACTTTCTTTTGATATAATAATAAATTTGTAGCTGGGACATAGATACCCAGCCAGACTCTTGAATGTAGCCATGTAATGACATTCTTGCCAATAAAAGATGAGTCAAAATGATTTACGGGTATCATTTTCAGGTCTAACTTAACACAGTGGGCTTGTTATCTTCCCCCTTTCCTCTTCCTATGAGTTGCAAGATGGACATGTCTATGTCTCAGGTCAGGCCACATAGATGAAGACCACACCCTAGGAATGATGGCAAGAAAAGATGGAGTCTGTATTCCTTATTGACTACATAAATTCAGAGCAATCAACCTAATCAACCTGAAATGATGCATGGAAAGATAAAATTCTTTCTTCTTGAATCATTTGATATCCCTTTGTCGTAGCTTAGCCTTTTCCTCTAGGTTGTGCACCTTTCCTCATCCTTTGAATTTCCTTCTAGTTAGAATGTGAACATGAAATGTTAGTTTCAACAGCCATCCTAGACCATGAGGTAAAAGCTTTATGTTGACATAAAACCATCCCAATTCCTTTTAATTATGGAATGCATAATAGCCTTGAATTGCATGTCCCTAGACTTTGTTTATGTGGAAGAATGAACAAATGGCTTTATTTTAGCCATTTTTATTTTAAATTTCTCTCACTTGAGCTAAATCTGATTCCAACCTAAACTATGTTGTAGTCTCAGTAAATGAATTATTTGCATTCTGCCAACTATTAGAGAGCTAGCTCAGATGCAATTCTGCCATGACCATTCCCTCACGTCTGGATATCAGCACATTCTTTACTTATTATCTGAGAGAACACGGCTCTTCTTCAGGCAGTCCTTCTTCATGAGCTATGGTGTCACATGTACAAATGAGCAGGTTTTGTTATAAACCTAAGATGCAGGGGTTTTCATTACAAAGTTTCCATTTATCTTATTGGAAGAGTTGCTATGCCTTTCATGTGATATCCTGGGACAAGATTAATTTGTTACAATAAGATAAAGGAAACTCCACCGAAAACCACAGCAAACAACTCAGGTCAGTTTTAAAGTATATTTTTTACCCTTCTTCCTTTCTACACACATTATTAGGGTGGGTTCATCTAATGTCAGTGCCCAGAGACAATTCTTGCTGTTAGTTTTGACAGAGAATCTGATAGAATATGACCTTTGAAACTCTTTCAGAGTTTCAGATTACACAGTCACCCCCACACCTCACCTTGCCTTTAGTGTCATTATGTGGGACTCTCTAGTTATGAGACCTAAATTGTCTCCAAACTCATGTTCTGTAGTTCCAGGCCAATATTTAAATTTTCCATATATTTGGGAAATAACCTTAGAGTCAGTTTTATTTCTGAACAAATTCCTGTTATCATGACCAAGAAAGGAAGAGGCAACAATTAAATTGGTAACCTAACATCCATCTAGAACAATGATTCTCTTATTTTACTTAGCATTTAAAAGGAAAATTTGGGTCAAATTTAAACATTTTAGAAAACTTGTAATTGCATTTTGAAAATAATAGTAAGGGGCAATAGTGATAAATCAAAATAATTTAAATCTCCTGTAGATAATTATAACTATTATTTTGTGGTACAAAAAAATACTATTCTGAAGTATACATATGTTCTGAACATTGTAATAGCAATGGTTCCATATGGTTTTCAAAGTAGTTCTATGAGGTAGCTTGGGAGGGATTATCATATTACATCTTTTTTAAAAAAATTAAAAAGATGAGTAACTGAAGGCTTTTATAATTTAGCAACTGTATAGCTAATATGCTGCAAAGATAAATTTTCAGATTCCAGAGCTTGTCATCTTCCTACTTCACATATAGAATTTAAATTAAAAACTTAAAATCTCTATTTGGAAGACTGCATTCCTAACTTTGCATATGCTGAAAAATAGTATCAATTTATGTATAAATAGAATAAATAAGAAACATGACTTTGAATTCTGCATACTTGACTGAAACACTGTACAGTGGCAGGGACATGCTTCAAGATGGAGAGATGAAAGCATTGGATAAATCCTTTAATGAAGTTAGTTTTTTTTCTCCTGTGCCTTCTACTAATACAAAGTTTGCTTTTACCTTTATAGAAAGCATCATGTGCCAGAAGATAAATCTATATTAGGGATGATAGCACATAATTATCATCACTATAACCTGCATTATCATTATAAAAATATATCACCTATTATATGCTAAGTGAGATAAGCCAAACCATTTTATATGTTCTTTATAAAACTAAAAATTCGGTAGTTAGTCCATAATTGTAAGATGGAAGAGTCTTCTTTGTTTAGCACCAATAAAGCGATGGAAAACTTTTTACTCTGTCTGCATATGCCCTAATAATGTATTTTCAGAACAGTATTTCCATTTGAAAAGTTTGAGGCAGTAATCCTGGGCACCTCAGGATTTATGTGTGGCTGGTTACCTGAGTATTTTGAGCAAAAAGTCTACTCGATATTATCAGAAAATGGAGTTGTTATGGCTTAATAATTTTTTCCCTCAAAATTGCTTGATTGGATAGTAGTTTTGACACCTTCTGTACTCAGCCAATGTCTTTAATAAATATCCTCATGCCTAGTAAATAGTAATTTCTTAAAGGGAACTCATCAGACACAAAGGCTTACATCTGATTGTATAATTCAAGGGGAGCACATGGAAGTGGGAAAAGGAGGTCATTTAAGCGGCTCAGAAACGATGGTTAATGTATGAAAAATATGTAATTCTCCTCTTCCTTGAGTAAACTGCACTGAAACCTACACAAATGGTGCATAACGTTTTCATGACTTTGGCCTGAGGCTGCATATTTAAGTGGTCTCCACTGTATTCACATATAAACAGTGGCACCACACCGTATGTTAAGAATCACAATAATAGCAAAATAGCTATAACATTATTAGCATGATTTTATTTTTATTTTTATGGCTTCTTGACTAGTTTGACAACTACCTACTGGCTTTTAGGAAATGCCTAAAATGCCAGTTATACATATTTTAAGTAGTAGAAGATCGACAGTTTTAGTTTTACTCCTGGGATAATCTTCAGGAAGGCTTCTCAGACAAAAATTTGGGGGTCTCAAGTTACAGTGAACATTCCATATACAGGCTTCCTTGTTATCAATTAATTCAGCTTACTTCTTCATCAATTTTTTCTCCCTTCAGTCTTGATGGTTTTATGACCTAGACCCAGGCAATACCCTTAGGCAATCCATGTGATAATTGACACATTTTCTAACATGGTATAGTGATGCCCAAGTCACTGCTTTCAGGCTGTGGCTGGAGCTTATTGGAGTCTGCAGCAGGGGCTCCTTTTATCCTCATACATCAGAATCCACTGACAGCTCTTCCATACAGGGACCATGCAGATCTCTCCCCCAGGAAAATATATGCAAACACCTCTAGAACATTGAAATGGTTGCTAGGCATCACAATGGTGACATCTTTATGATAAACACAGTATGCAAAAGAAGGTCCCATAGAAGAATAACAAATTATTACATCCAGAGGGCAATTTTACAAGATTAACTGGTGTAATAAATTACCACAAGAGTCAGAATAGCACATTACCCTTTAAGGTATTTCACAGTGAAGACAAAATGAACTGGCCTATAAAAACTTAGAGAACGTAGGAGAGAATAACAAACTACTTTTTCACATTTCTGAAAGATAGTCATGATACTCACTTACAGTCTGGTGAGTTCAGCAAGTAATTATTGTAAAATAGTGTTATGCATGCCATTCATGCTAGCATGACTATGTTTATTATTCTTTTTCATACTGCTTTGAATTCTTAGTAACATTGCATTTGTATACTATTAATGAAAAGCCTGTAGCATTTTATTTCAAAGACAAATGCTATACATATAAGACTGCACAGTAAATTCCAAGACTTGAGTATATTTCATAATAATTAACAAATATATATATTGACAGCATAGTAAGAATTCTGGTGTCTCTACGAGAGGCAAGGAATTGTTTCACTTGATTCTGAGCAGATATTCAAAAAATCAAGGGGAATGTTTCTAAATTTCAATGTTTAAGTTACATTGCCTGTTTCTTTTAAATAATGATATTTTACTTTTTCTTGCCTATATTCACATTACAAAGTGAGAAAAAGATTTTTAAAAATCTGTAAGTTGAACATTGGAGACCTGAAAAAATATATAGAATAATTATTTTATTTTTATTTTATTGAAGAACAGTAGCTATCAGATATTCACACTTTTTCATTCATCAATAATAATTCTAACTTCCAGTATTGAGTCTCATACTTTCTAATAAATAAAGAAAACAAAAGGTACTGGGCCTGGAGGCTCATGCCTGTAATCCCAGCACTTTGGGAGGCTGAGGTAGGCAGATCACCTAATGTCAAGGGTTTGAAACCAGCCTGGCCAACATGGCAAAACCCCATCTCTACTAAAAATACAAAAATTAACCAGGCATAGGTGGTGCCCATTTGTAATCCCAGCTATTTGGGAGGCTGAGGCAGGAGAATTGCTGGACTCTGGGAAGTGGAGTTTGCAGTGAACCAAGATGGTGCCATTGCACTCCACCCTGTGTAACAGAGTAAGAATTTGTCTCAAAAGAAAAGGTGAAGAAAGAAAAGAAAAGAAGAAAAGGTGGGGAAAGGGGAGATAGAGAGTAAGAGACAGAGAAAGAGAGAGAAATGGTGAGAGAGATGGAGTGTTTTATTCAGGTTCATGAATCTTTAAGATCAAAGTGTGTTCTATTCATCTCCTTCCCAACATACCACCCTCATAAAGCTTTCTACTGTGACTGCCATACAAAGTGACTCAGCAAGCAAATGAATTTAGTATCGTGTTCCCATAATGTCACTCTTCAAGTGTCTTCTAGGATGTTCTTCACTTAATCAGGATCATATTCTTTTTATCTTGAGATCTCCTCAAGGTGAATTTGCTAATGTCTACAGTATAGTCCTTGAGGGTAGAACGAAGTAATTAAATCAGTGCTGAAAATTACTGGGTTAGGACTAAAGATAGGGTTGGGGAGTAACAAATAATGAAGTCACTGGTGTTCCTCAAGAGCAGTATAATCCTCATTGAAAGTCAGTGGAGAGGGAGGACCTCATCAGAGAGAAAATGGAATCTAAATAGACTTAAATGTCAATTGACTACTAATTGTGCTAATGACACAGGAGCTACAAAGAAATTATTTAGGCCATTAGTGAGGGTAAAAGAGTCTTCAGTAAGCCTTCCCTTCTAATAAAAAGCAGCCCCCATTTCCTTTCTTTTCTAACAAAGAGCAGTCCCTAAAATCAAGCTGCAGACATAGATTAGCAAGCTGGAAGCTTGCATGGGTGAATGCTGGCAGCTGTGCCAATAGTAAAAGGGGACCAGGAATGTTCAACGTGGAGGCTTCATCTTCCCTTTTTTTTTTTTGTCAACCACCTGTATAGTAATGAAGCAGGCAGCATGGCCCACAGCAGGGCCCATCTGCATAATAAAAGATTAGGATGAAGCCACCAACTTCTTTAAACCCTATGCAAAGGACACACCTGGTCTGAGCAATTCTTGTGTCCTATGTAACTCAGGCCCTGCCTCCTCAAGCTCATCTATAAAACGTCGTGCACTTCACCGTGGAACTGGAAGACCCACTGGGCAGCCCCTCTGCAGAATAAAGAGCTTTTCTCTTCTCTTTTCTCTTGCCAGTTAAACCTGTACCCTTAAACTCACACTTTGTTTATGTGCATGTCCTCTATTTCCTTGGCGAGAGGCAGTGAACTCGGTTATTACCCCCCACAAATGATACTGCTTCACTAACTAGACATCTGTCACAGTGAGTCATTACTTTTACTTTAAAAAATGTGAATTAATTATCATACAAGTAATGCTTTATTTATTCTTTCTATAGTGCTCTTCCTTTTTTTATTTAGATACACATTTCTGACCTATATAATTTTCCTTTTCTTTGAAAACCTTTTAATATTTCTGGGCACTTTTGCTGGCAATTAATTCCTTCAGATTTTGTTTTTCTGAGAAAGTCTTTATTTACCTTTTTTTTTAATAAAAAGAAAAATTTCTAACCCATTCAGTGGATTCACCTTGCGCACTGCCTAGACAGAGCCAATTTCTCAAGACATAGGGATTGCAACAGAGAAAGTGTAATTCACACAGAACTGGCTCTGTAGAAGATCTGAGTTTTACTCACGTCAGCCTCCCTGAAAACTGGGAATCAGAGTTTTTAAGGAAAATTTGGTCAGGAGTGGACAAGTGAGTTGAGAGTGCTGATTCGTTGACTCAGATATGATATCATAGGAAGTCAAAAGGTGGGAGCCACAGAACTGGTTGGCAGGTCCAGGTGGGGCAATCTGATTGTCAGAAATGCCAAACCTGAAAAGACATCTCAAAAGGCTCAATCTTAGGTTCACAGTAATGGTATTATCATCCAGAGTAATTGGGAAGTTGCAAATCTTATGACCTCCTGAATAATGACTGGTAATATTTAGAATTCCAGCCCCTCTCTATATAACTTGATGCATGGTGGCCTTTCATGCATTTTAGAAGAATAGTTTTGAGTTTTTGGAAAGTGATATAGTTTAAACTATAAACTAAATTACTTCCCAAGTCTAGTTCAGCATATGCCAAGGAATGAACAAGGACATATGCAAAATGGAGTTGGTTAGGTCTGATATCTTTCACTGTAATAATTTCCTTAGTTAAAATTTTGCACAGGTGGTTTCAATTTCCCTTGATTAAATACCATATTGATTCTTTAAACACTTTAAATATTTTACTTCATTCTCTCTCTCTTTTTTTTAGCATGGTTTCTGATGAAAAATCTATTATCATCCTTATCCTAATTTTCCTATAGGTAAAATATATTTAAAAAATTTTCCCCTCTAGTCTATTGCAGTATTTCCTCTTTGACTTTGGTTTTCTTTAATTTTGGTATAATTTGCCAAAGTTTGGATTTTAAAAATATTTGTCTGGCTTGTTGTACTCTGAGCTCCAAATCTATAATTTGGTATCTGTCTTTAATTTTGGAAAATTCTCAGCCATTACACTTCAAATATTTCTTCCATGTCTTTCTTTTTTTTTCTTTCTTTCTCTCTCTCTCTTCTGCTTTTTTGCTTTCTTTTTCTTCTGATATTATAATCACATGTAAGTTATCATTTTTGAAATTGTCCAACACATGTTAAAGATTTTTATTTTTAATTCTTTATTTACCTTTTTTATATCATTCATTGTTTTTATTACAGTATTTTTTTTATTTCTGGTCTTTCCTTTTGATTCTTTCTTCTCTCTTTGTAACCACTCAATGAAACCTTGCCTGCTGCCTAGACAGAGGCAATTTTTCAAGACAAGGGAATTACAATAGAGAAAGAGTAATTTATGCAGGGCCAGCAGTGCAGGACAGCAGAGTTTTCTTATTACTCAAATCAGTCTCCCCAAGCATTCAGGGATCAGTTTTTAAGGATACTTTGATGGATGGGGGAAGGCCAGTTGAGTTGAGAGTGTTGCCTGATCAGGTCACAGATAAAATCATGGGAAGTTGAAGCTGTCCTCTTATGCTGAGTCAGTTCTTGGCTGGGTCCACAAGATCAGATAAGCCAGTTTATTGATCTGGTGGGATCTGCTAATCCATCAAATGCAGAGTCTATAAATATTTTAAGCACTAATCTTAGAAGCAGGTTAGAAATTGTCAAAATATTGTAGCCTATAGCTGTGTGACTCCTAAACCATAATTTTTAATCTTGTGGTTAATTTATTCATCCTACAAAGGCAGTGTAGTTTCTAGGCAAGCGGAGGTTTATTTTGGAAAAGGAGCATTATGGTCTTTGTTTTAAATAACTATAAACTGGTTCTTCTCAAAGTTAGTTCAGCCTATACCCTGGAAGGACAAGGATAGCTTAAAGGTTAGAAGAAAGATGGGAATCAGTTAGGTTCTATCTCCTTCACTGTCTCAATCATAATTTTGCAGAGGAGATTTAATTTTTACATTATTATTTGTTCACTGATCTTGCCTACATTTTTCAAGAGAGATCTTATCAATCAAACCTATTTTAAATTTTCTGCCCAATAATTCTCACAACTGTGCTACATCTTTCTTGTTTTGATGCTTCCGTTGTCTCTTCTGACTTTGATTTTTTGTTTTTGTTTTTTACCTTTTAATACACCCCGTACCTTTTTTTTGTTAAATGTCAGATATGATATATCAGGCAATAGAAAGGGAAATAAATAGGCCTTTCTTAGGAGGATTAATATTAATGTAACTAGAAGTTGGGCTTGTTTAATATTTGCTGTAGCTGTGGATACCAGACATTTGAAATTCCTCTATTTTTCCTTGTTTTGGCCTCCCTTGTTGTCTTTGGGCTTCCCTAAAGACTGTTCAGCAGCTATAGTCTGTGCCTTGCTTCCTTTCACTGGAATCCACTGTGGTGTACTGAAGTACTGTTGGTATTGTGGTAAAGTAGGGGCAAAGGGAGTTCTATAATCTTATGATGGCATCCCGATGTTGTAGTGAGCCTGTGCCTCTGTGCTGTGACCTTCACACATGATTTTTCAGTAGGATAACTTATTTCCTCTTTAAGAGTGACAGGATGTCTAGAGAGAGTTATAGAAGTAATGTTTTTCTCCAACTAGGATAAGGCTCTGGTAAAATCATTTTCTATGGTAAGTAAAATTCGTTATGGAGCACTCTCTGGGAATATTCACAATGTTTACTCTTTTGCTTCCTCTGTCAGGGTCATGAGGGAATCTTTCGTGGTTCTTGACCATGAGAACTTGTTAATGTTCTAGGGAATAAAACCTAAAAATAGGGAGGGGTTCTTCTTTAGACTGTGGTTCCCATGAATTTCTCATTCTCATGCTAGTCTAACTCAACCTCCGACATTTCAAAATTACTGTTTGTTTATGGTTTCAGTGGATTCTGTTTCAGGTAAATAGGTTGGCTGTAACTCTGAATTCACCTGTTTCTTCAGAATTCTATCTTGGTATGTGCCCTGTGATCTCAGTTCTCATTGATTTTCAATTTGTTCAGATTTTTCTTATAAAAACGGTATGTGAAAATGTCCATGGTCTTTATGCATCATAAGAAAAAACCAGAAGTTACTTGACTTTTCCACAAATGCTTCTCTCACATTTAAACTTGTGCTAATCATATTTGTTAAAATTTTGGAAAGATTAAAAATACTCATAGGAAGACTTCTGATACTTTGTCTTATTAATTTGGTGACTGAGTTTAGTTTACTCTTGAGTGTCAGTTTCTTCATGTATAAAAATGATAATGATAGTTTATCTGATAGGAATTTTGTGAATATTCAGTGTGCTGATACATTTAATGTACTTAAAACAGTACTAGACACTTGTTAAACCCTATGTTACCTATACGGTATCTCAAGAAAAGCGTTTATTATGGGAAGTGTTATCCTGACATCAAACGAAGCCCTTTTAGCATTGATTTTAAAACTGAAGTAATCTAGGTTTTGAAGAATTTTAGCTAATAAAGGTATTTCCATTTTTTTTATAAAAACAAAAACAATAAATTTATGCATAATAGAATGCACTGGTAAGAATACAATTTTCTTTTGTTTATGTTTCTGCAGCTACTATTGTTCTTATTGTTTTTTGAATACTACTATTTTATTTAAAGGTATGTTGATTAGCTCTGACTCATTAGGAACCAACTAGCACATATTAATAGAAAGTGAAATGATACCATTATGTAATAAATATTCATCTGGTCGATAAAAAATTTCAAAGTTTATATATATAAGAGAAAAAATAATAGGAGTTCTCCATAGAGAAAAGTCAGAGAAACCACCAAGCTGTATTTTTATAAATTAGTAGAAATGTTTATAAAAGGAGGTTTTAGCTTTCTACAACGCTGTCCCTTAGCATCCATGCATCTTATGTGCTGAGTAATCCTTAAAGAATAGCCCATTTTTAGTGTTCTTTATAAGGTTCTGCACTTGGCTTGAGAGAAAGGAAATACTCTACTAGCACCTGAACCAAAAAAATGTCTTTTCTGCTCTTACTTTAGTAAGACATTCCATGCACTTTATAGTAATAAAATATAGCCATTACCCATGGATCAGTGAAAAAGATCACTGGTTTTTCAATTGTTTAGTAACTATACCTTTACATACTACCATAGTAATGCTAATATTTCATATTTATAGAATCCTCTGTCTGAGAAGCTCAAAATATTTTATGAATATTATACCAATTAATCCTACATGACGAGTATTACTATTCCCAGTATACAGATGAAGAGGCTACAGTGAGACCGCTGTGACAGCAAAAGTTTGTACTTTGTCTTGAAAGAGAGAAATGTCTATCATATCCAAGACCTTTCTAGTAAGAATGTCTTGAAGACTGATTTTTCGGAGAACTGTAGAAAAGGCATAGGTCAATGGTATTTTTTGAAGTTCTCAGAGCTAAGTCAGTGTCAGCTTGAAGAGCTGAAACAACGTCCGTGAATTTGTTTCCTACACATTCTTCTCATTCTTAATTAGCAAGTCTACTCATACCAATCAATGTTTTAGTTGTTTTACTTTATTAAATTAGGGCATTTATCCTAGAGATCTTCTTGCCCTAACTTCTAAAAATGGGCACATGTATTTTCCTTTACTTTTTGGATGGCAGTTGAGTGAATTGGTGGGATACAGCTCACGCTGTGACCTCTTTGTATTCTTCTGTATTTAGCCTTTCACCTGATCTTTGATCACCAGTTTACTTTAGTTCTATCAATTTTTTGGTTTTGAAAATTTTAGCCTTTAACTTTTTATCTGTGGTCTTTTTTTAATCTCTGCTTTTATGTATTTTAAATCTTCATAGATGAATACAGCTAAGGAGATAAGACTATTTCTCCCAGAAACCACTGAATTAATCAAAGAAAGTTAATAAAAGAAATGCCAATTGTAAAGCCAGCAGTGGCAAGGATACGCTCCTGATGCTTCACAAACAGCTGAAATAGATGAAGAGTTTAAATTCTGTGAAAAAACAAAATCAAAAAACAAAATATAAACACCAGAAAGCAATGCTTTTCTATAGAGCTACAACCCTAATAAAGGATTTTTTTTTTTTGAGGCAGAGTCTTGCTCTGTAGCCAGGCACCAGGCTGGAGTGCAGTGGCGTGACCTCAGCTTACTGCAACCTCTGCCTCCCGGGTCAAGCAATTCCCTCACCTCAGTCTCCCGAGTAGCTTGGACTACAGGCCTGCGCTACCACGCCCAGCTAATTTTTTTTTTTTTTTGTATTTTTAGTAGAGATGGGGTTTCACCATGTTGGCCAGGATAGTCTCAATCTCTTGACCTTGTGATCCGCTTGCCTCGGCCTCCCAAAGTGCTGGGATTACAGGCGTGAGCCACCGGGCCTGGCCCTAATGAAGGATTTGCTTAATATCAATGTCAACTGCTAATGGCTACAAGTAAATGCCAAACCAGGTCATGCTAGGTAAACTTTTGTTTAAAATTAGTAAATCTTAGTGTTTCCATACCATTTTCATTTGACTATTTTATTTTTTATTTGGCTAAGTTCTGTCAATTAAACGTTTTTCAGAAGTAATTAACACTGTCAACAGAATACATATTTCTTTTATTGCTGCTGAATGTTTTTAAACTTTTAAAAAATAATAAAGATAGTTCACAGATCCATAATGTTCTTTCCAGAAGATTATGCAATATTTTCCAATCTCTTTTTGTGGTTTGGGTATTAAGTTGCTTATTATCTTGAGTTCTACAAACAGCTCTATTTAAATTACATTTTAATAGTGCTCTCTTCGTATGTGATCTAGTTTTATCCTGTAGCTTATAGATTTAGTATCTTTCCCATATATTCATAGACATGGAGTTTTTATTCCCTTTCTACTTTTTCACTTCATGCTTTCATTTTGTACTTATGGATTTGCATAGATGTTAGTTTCAACATAGGAGATGAGTAAGCACAAAAATCTCAAATTCTAGGAAGGCCCTGGAGGTTACTTAAGAGACCTATGGCTGTGAGTCAGAGACAGAGCCAAAGGAATATTCTTGGTCAAGCTATTACCTGAATCCATAAGCCTCAAGATTAGAAGAATTCAAACCTTTAGCTGTAAGCAAGACAGAAGCAAAAACATGGCCCAAGAGATACTCTCTGGAACTCAGGTTTGGGAACTGATGTCAGTTTCAGGAATCAGCTAGAAATATTTCCTTAAAGAGACAGAGGAATTATTATCTCTTCTAATTCAGAGCTCTATATCCATATTGAATTCAAGTTTTTCTATTGCTAGTCTAGGATTTCTGTAGGAAAACGTGACACAGAATGTGATCTGTTTTGGTGAATGTCCCATGTATTTTGAGAAGATTGTATGGTCTGGTGTTCTGGAATGAAGTATAGCTGTCAGTCGTATACAATTGATTGATGGTGCTGTTGTTTTTAAGTCAGTTTTTCAGTTGCTAGCTGAAGTTTAGAAATGCTGCTAACACATCTGATTAATCTTCCTCTCAAGTAACCAATTGATTGCTAGTGATTATTGGAATATTGTACTTTGGTCTCTGGGATCTTTTTGCAAGCTTCTGACATATATTCAATAACACGTTTTGGTGTTGGTGATTTTCATATTTGAGCATGCTCCAGGCAATGACACCTGTCAGGGGAAATTGTCTAGACTTAGAAATACCTGAAGAGATTATTAGGTATCATTCCCAGTGCAGCACTAGGCGTTGCCTAGTAGACTCTCGACTCTCTGCAGATTATCTAATTCTATGAAGGTGTACACATGTGATTTGTCTTTATATTACCTCGGCTCTTCTAGAATGGTACTGAGGAAGAAGTTTAAAAGACAATAAAGGACATGAATTAATCCATATAGACAAAAATGTATTTTGTCTGATAGAGATAAATTTCTGCCTAGTTATAAAAATGAGTCCACCCATTATACTTTATTGTCTTATAGGATATTAACCAGTTTTACATCTATTAGTACACTTATTTTAGCATTCCAGATGGCTTAAATATATGTGTTTCTTCTTCAAATTCTTTTCTGAAGTATTTTTAACATCTTACTGCTTTATCTACTAATTGATGAATTGCGGAAATCTTAATCATGCCTTAATTTTATATTTGCATGTGAATAATGAATTTCCCTTTGTTGAAAATTATACTTTAAAATAATTATGTCGTGATAGCCATCTGTCCTTTAGTGATTATAAGACACTGATTGGAAGGTATTGTAAGAGTTCAAAAATTTTAAAATATAAAATAAACACATCTTCACACTGGTGAAATATGACAATCATTAAGTCATATTAATTCTTTCTCCAAATACACTTAACTACATCCTCTTTCTTTAGTTTCAACTACCTTTTTCTGAGTTTCCTTGCTTCTTATTAGAAAGCTTTCAATAACTTCCTAAATGATGTCTTGTTCATTAGCCTTCATTCATTCCAGTCCATTCTTTGCAGTGCTGCCTGAAAATGATTCTAAACCCAACTGTCAATGTGACACTGCTGTTTCAAACCCTTCAATGATTCTACTTGTTATAGTATGCTGAAATCTTCTCAATTTAAATCCTAATATCTTGCTTCCAACTTTATCTTTCCCTTAGCAAATCTCAGATTTTTTAATCTTAGTAGTTTTTCACTTGTGGTATTACTGTAATGTCTGGTTAGAGATTCTTCAAGTTTCTGCAAGCTTATGATTGCTTAATAATACTTAGCAAACTATATACCTTTATATATGTTTTTTGATTTATATTAAGGTAATTTACTTTTTCACAGAAGCTTCTGGGTGGCTTAAATATTTTTGAGAAATGTTACTCTTTGGACAAGGAATTTAAAATATTCCATATCGCTTGCTGAGTACATGCTGAGTCTTAATTAAATTCTACATTCATGTTCAAAGGCAGTAACCATATACACATATTCTGGAGAAGATTCCAAAATCAATTAAAGCAATAACTGGACCTACTTCCTCTCATTCCATTTTTGTACATCTAGGATATAAATTACAAGAATTAAAAGAAATTTTAATAAACGACCATAACAAAAAATTAATAATTATTAGCAATTGAAATTGAGATTTTCTTATAGTCCAAGCTTTTAGATAGATGTAGATATTGATATGTATACAGATATAAATATAAGCATGTGTGTGTTTAAAGGTTAGTGTATACACAAAACTTTCAGCTTTGACATTTGGTGTTTTAGACATAACAGAATGGAATTTTTCATATCAAAAGGAATCTGATTGAAGAAGGAATATTTCAAATAAAAAAATTTTGTATAGAAGAGTAATTTTTATTATAGACAGCTGAAAAACAAGTAACAGAGAAGCTGTATTTGAGGATAAAATAATTTGTTCTTTGTATTTTTTAAGTTGTATTTGAAAAAAAGTTACCATATTAGCAAATCTTATTGACATGTGTTTGGTTTTTAGTTTTCAAGTCAATAAATTATAAGGGTGGAAGAACAGATATTAGGAAAAGTGAGTTCCTATTTTTTATAGAAATGGCAAAAAGGGATTTATGTATGTATTATTAAAAGTAGATATTTTATATTAGAATTTTACCTTGCAGATTTGGCCTGTCTTGAGCAGTCTATATAGACAGGAGGTCCTATTTACACAAATTTACTCACCAAAACTTTTGTTCTAAGCCAGTTCAGGGACATGTCATACTCTTTCTAGCTCTCTTGTTTTTCTTATGTTGTATGTGTAAGAGGGTTGGCTATATTTATTCTGTCAATTGTATTAAACAACTATTTTTTTCTCTATTTTAAAAACTGATTTTATCTCTTGAGCTAATGTTTATACCCAGAGGATGACACAAACAACAGCAAACAAACAACAAACGAACAATCCAAAAATCACCCAACCCTAAGTATGAGCATTTAAAATAATTAAATTTCTTTTAGATTTAAAGCCATCTCTGTCATGTGTAATTATCTCAGCCAATTTTATTATGTAAACCAATATTGAATTTCTGCTCAGTCATTTATTGATTCCTACCTTCCCTCTTCTGCCCACCTGTTTGGCAGATATTTAAATTTTCAGTGAGTTTAGATATCATCCTGGCAAAGGAAGGAGATTTCTGGTTCTTAGGTGCTTCCCTATTTCCCATCCCACCCTCTGGTAACCACTATCTACTCTCTATCTTCATGAGATCTAATTTTTAGCTCCCACATATGAGTAAGAATATGTGATACTTGCCTTTATGTGCCTGGTTTATTTCATTTAACATAATGACCTACTGTTCCATCTGTGTAGCAGTACATAGTAGGATTTCAATCTTTTTGTGGCCTAATAACATTTGTGTGCATGTGTGTGTGTGTGAGTGTGTGTGTGTGTGTGTGTGTGTAAAAGACTTTTCTTTATTCATCCATCCATTCATGGAAACCTAGGTTGGTTTCATATTTTTGCAATTGTTAATAGTGCTATAATAGACATGGAAGTACAAATATCTCTTTGATACTTTGATTTCCCACACACAAAAGAGAAAGGAAATACACACACACACACACACACACACACACACACACACAAAGACACACACACACACAGAATAGCGCAATTGCTGAATTACATGGGGTTCTATTCTGTCTTTTGAGAAACCTCCATGCTATATTCACACTACATTCATTCCCACCAACAGTATATGATGTCTCGCCTATCCCCATATCCTCACCAGAATCTGTTGTTTTTTTGTCTTTTTGATGAAATCAATTTTAACTGGGATGAGATATCTCATTGTAGTTTTCATTTACATTTCTTTGGTAATTAGTGTAACTATTGGCTATTTGTATGTCTTCCTTTGAGAAATGTCTACTCGGATCATTTGTGCATTTTTTAATTGGATTATTTGTTTGTTTGTCTCTTATATATGAGTTTCTTATATATTCTGGTAATTATCCCTTGCCAGATGGATAAATTGAAGATTTTTTCCCCATTCTGTGGGTTGTTCATTGTTTTCTTTGCCGTGCAGAAGTTTTTAACTTAATGAAATCTTATAATTCTATTCTCACTTTTGCTGCCTATGCTTTTGAGGTTTCACCCAAAAATTCTTTGCCCAGACCAGTATTCTAAAGCATTTCACTAATGTTTTCTTTTAGTAGTTTCATAATTTCTGGTGTCAGATTTCAGTCTTTAATCTACTTTAATTTTATTTTTTGTATATAGTGAGAAATGAAGGTATAGTTTCATTCCTTTACAAAGGTTATCAAGTTTTTCCAGGTCCATTTACTAAAGAGATTGTAATTCCCCAATGTATGTTCTTGGTGCCTTTGTCAAAAATTAGTCATCTGTGAATGTGTGGATTTATTTCTGGATTCTCTATTCTCTTCAATTGGTCTGTGTGTTTGTTATTAAGACTAGTGTCATGCTTTTTGGTTACTATGGCTTTGTAGTGTATTTTGAAATCAGGTGATATAATGACTCCAACCTTGTTTTTTTTGCTCAAGATTGCTTTGACTATTCAGGGTGTTTTGTAGTTCCACACAATTTATTTTTTTTTTTTCGATTTCTTTGAAGAATGTATTAGTATTTTGATAAGGATTACATTAAATTTGCAAATCACATTGGGTGGTATGAACATTTTAAAAACATTAATTCTTTCAATCCACGTGCATGGGAAATTTTTTTTTCCCTGGTGCTGTATTCAATTTCTTTTATCAGTGTTTTGTATTTTTCCTCATAGATATCTTTTACTTCTTTGGTTAATTTTTTTACCAAGTATTTTTTTTCATAGCTATTATAAATTGGATTGCATTCTTGATTTTTTTCAGGTTGTTTGCTGTTTGCATATACAAATATTCCTAATTTTTATATATTAGTTTTGTACATTGCACCTTTACCGAATTAATATATTAGTTCTATTAATAATAGTATTTTGATGAAGTCATCAGGTGTTTTCTAAATATAAGACTATGTCAATTGTGAACAAGGATAATTTGACTTCTTCCTTTCCAAATTGTATGCACTTTCATTTTTTTTTCCTCTTGTGTAATGACTCTGGCCAGGATTTCTAGTATTATATTTTTAAAAAGTGTGGTCCAATTTGACATTCTGGTCTGATTTAGGTGTTAAAGGAAAAACCTTTAATTTTTCTTTATTCAGTCTGATGTAAGGGGTGGGTTTCTTATATTTGCACTTTTTGTTTTGAAGTGTTTCATCAATACCCAGTTTGTTGAGAGTTTTTATAATAAATAGATGTTGAATTTTATTGATGCTTTTTCAGCATGTATTGAGATGATCATGTGGGTTTTGTGCTTGATTCTGTCCATGTGATATATCACATTTATTGATTTGCATTATGTTGAACCATCCTTGTATCCCTGGGACAAATCCTACTTGGTCATGGTGAATGAGCTTTCTAGTAAGTTATTAAATTTGATTTGCTGGTATTTTGTGAGATGTTTTGCATCTATGTTCATCAGGGATATCCTTGTAGTTTTCTTTTATGTTGTTGCTATGTCCCTGTCTTGTTTGGGTATCAGGGTAATGCTGGACTCATAGAATGGGAGTCTTCAGATTTCTGATGAGCCAGTTTTAACATCGTTTTGATTCCTTAACTTATTAATTTGTTAACATTTGACACTTGTTCATTTTATATTGGGAAGTCAGTTTTTAAAAATAATTCTTTATCAATAGCATATTTTCAAAATTATCGGTATGAAATATTGTATCAATCCTGTTGACTTAAAAAATTACCTATTTGCCAGTTGTCTAGTTATTAATTCTATTAAAATGGAGAAATTTTTATTTTCCCACAAAAAACAATAGGAGAAAATCTGCCAGCATATAAGGATCTCCTTCCTTCCTTCCTTCCTTCGTTCCTTCCTTCCTTCCTTCCTTCGTTCCTTCCTTCATTCCTTCCTTCCTTCATCCCTTCATCCCTTCCACCTTCCTTTACTTTTTCTTCATTTTTGAACTATGTCCTCTTTATTTTAAAGAGACATTGAACTAGTATGTACTGCCTGACCATCAAAGGATGAATAGCACTTCATTTACTTTTATTCTATATGGTTTTCTTTTTGTATAAAATGAGTGATTTTAGTAAGAAGCATTCTTTAATCCATTCTTTTTATCATATTGCTAGTATGCCATCATCTCAAAATCTGCTTTAGGGTATTTTAACATTGTTTTTAATATTTTGATTAGAATATATTTGGCCTAATTAGAAATGTGAAATCAGAATGGATGATGACAATACTCAACCTTCTCTTCAAATGATCTTACAGTAATTTCAAGAAGTCAAAGAAACTATAATTTCTTAGCCTTGGGGTAAGAGTGATTATTTTGCCATACTGGAAACTGGCAGCTCTTCTGTCTTTTGTCCTTAAGAAGTTGAGTATTAATTTTAAATATACAAAACAGACATAAAAGGCTCTGCTTACATGTACAGAACAGAAAAACTATTAATTTCACAAAAGGTTGCTTTTGGTTAATATTTACATGTAACCTCTATTTCAGTAACTTGTGACACACCACGGAGAAATATCTAAAGTGCAGACAGTATGAAACTTTTTTGTTTAATGTTATACAAAAATGGCTTTAATGATATCTCAATCAATTATATAAAAAGATCATTTTGGAGATAGAATAAAAACACTCTACATGTTTTATTTATGGGTAATGATATGCCTGCAGCCACATGTCTTCATATTAACATTTGAATGAATCAACCTTCTTTGACAAAGTAATGTTTTGTTTAAAATTTTAAAAATATCATTCTTCTCAATATCTAAATGTCATCTTGATTTCATGGGTTACATATCTCTGATTATTTTCAAAATTCTGTTCTCAGAATGTATTGCACACTTTCCTAAATTCAATTGAATACTGGTGCTAGAAACTTCATAAAACAAAAAGATGCATAAACTCTTCTTTGGAATGCAAATACTTTGAGTTTCTTGTTGATAAAGATTAAGTGACTGACAATGAAAGTCAATACACTACATAATAAATTACTAAATTTTTCTGAAAGATGATAGAGGAGATAGTGTCCATAAAATGTACAGTTTGAAGAGAATAAATAAAGGAAATGAAGGTCTTTAGAAATATGTATCAGCTCTTGGCAAAATAAGTATTTCAATGATAATTTCAAAAGCATCACCACATAAGTAAACCAGCCATTAAATAAATGTGTGCTTCCTAATGACATCTTCATATTTTGAAATGCTTCACATTTTTCAGTCATCACTTTATGAAGAATTTTGTTTTTACTTTTCTTCTGTTATGAAGAACTCACTGTAGTGACTGTCATGTACATCTTTGTATTACCATTGTCTAATCCTATGCTTGACACATGATGAAAGTTCAATCATACTTTTTACTGTTAAGAAATACATGCTAGAGATAAAAGTTTTTAAAAGAAAACTTAGTGTATTAGGGCTTTTTTAAGTTTTGCTTCAAATTGTGTATTGCCACAATTTAGCAGTTGAAAAAAAACTATTCATTTATTACATCAGAAGTCTGAACAAGTTGAAATGAACTCTGCTTAGAGTCTTACCAGGTTCAAATCAAGGTGTTAGCTTGACTGGGCTTTTGTCTATAAATTACAGGGGTAAATCTACTTCTAAGCTTATTCAAGGTGTTGCTAGAATCCAGTTCATTGTGGCTGTTGGTCTCCAGTCTTATTTCCTTGCTAGCCATCAGGAGGGAGAACTCTGATTCTAGATGCCACCCAGATTTCTTCTGATACAGACCTACCTTCAAAGCAACAGGAGTTATTGAGTTCTTCTCACATTTTGAATTCTTCTGACTTCCTCTTCTATTCTTCTTCCTACAAACTGGATAAAACTCTTCAATTTTAAATGTCTCATATATTTGGACTAAGTGAAGATCCATAATCTCCCTTTTAGCATGTAATTATAGGAGTAAACCCAGAATATAAATGTCACCAGTTTCATCTTCAAATTCTGCCTACCACAGAGGAGTACATGAACTAATAGTTAAGAAGAAATTTACCAAATAATTGAGATAACTGAGATTAATTTAATCAGAGAAAGATAAAGGACACTTTTGTATTTATTTTTTTTAGTTTAGAAAGGATGCTTCCTCAAAGTCTAGCAATATTGTATAATTTAGAAATATTTGTAACTTTTAAGGCAAAATTAGAATTTATAAATAGATACAAAGGACAAAATGCAAAATCTTCTCATGAGATCTGAAGACACCATCTCTGCATGTAAGTCCATTCATTCCACCTGGATTGTCTTGCTAGGTTATTCCTTCAGTGGGTCAAGAATGTCAAACAATCCATTGAACATACGAAACATGAGGATGTAGACTGCTTCTTTCATAAAGAAAGAAAACTTACTGAATTCCAGATGGTTTTTTAAACATTAAAGTGGACATCTTCTTTATATGGCTCATATTCACATATTTCATATATATATATGTATATATATTTCATACATTTTTAAAATATATGTTAAGCCAACATAAAATTGTTCATTTGAAGTTCCATATTATTTAATATATTTTATTTATTTATTTATTTTTTTTATTGCATTTTAGGTTTGGGGGTACATGTGAAGAACATGCAAGATTGTTGCATAGGCACACACATGGCAGTGTGATTTGCTGCTTTCCTCCCCATCATCTATACCTGGCATTTCTCCCCATGCTATCTATCTCTCCCTGACTCTGCACCCCCCACTGTCCCGCCCCTATTTCTCCCCAGGAGACCCCAGTGTGTGATGCTCCCCATTCTGTGTCCATGTGTTCTCATTGTTCAACACCCACCTATGAGTGAGAACATGTGATGTTTGATTTTCTATTCTTGTGTCAGATTGCTGAGAATGATGGTTTCCAGGTTCATCTATGTCCCTACAAAGGACACGATCTCATTGTTTTTGATGGCTGCATAATATTCCATGGTGTATATGTGCCACATTTTCCCTGTCCAGTCTATCATCGATGGGCATTTGGGTTGATTCCAGGTCGTTGCTATTGTAAACAGTCCTGCAATGAACATTCGTGTGCATGTGTCCTTGTAGTAGAATGATTTATAGTCCTTTGGATATATACCCAGTAATGGGATTGCTGGGTCAAATGGAAATTCTATTTTTAGGTCAGTGAGGAATCGCCACACTTTTTTCCACAATGGTTGAACTAATTTACACTCCCACCAGCAGTGTAAAAATGTTCCTATTTCTCCACATCCTCTCCAGCATCTGTTGTCTCCAGATTTTTAATGATCACTATTCTACCTAGCATGAGATGGTATCTCAATGTAGTTTTGATTTGCATTTCTTTAATGACCAGTGATGATGAGAATTTTTTCATATGTTTGTTGGTCTCATGTATGTCTTCTTTTGTAAAGTGTCTGTTCATATCCTTCACCCACTTTTGAATGGGCTTGTTTGTTTTTTCTTGTAAATCTGTTTTAGTTCTTTGTGAATTCTGGATATCAGCCCTTTGTCAGATGGGTAGACTGCAAAATTTTTTCCCATTCTGTTGGTTGACTATTCACTCTAATGACAGTTTCTTTTGCTGTGCAGAAGCTCTGGTGTTTAATTAGGTCCCATTTGTCTATTTTGGCTTTTGTTGCCAATGCTTTGGGTATTTCGGTCATGAAGTCCCTTCCTATGCCTATGTCTTGAATGATTTTGCCTAGATTTTCTACTAAGGTTTTTATGATATTAGGTCTTACGTTTAAGTCTTTAATCCATCTAGAGTTAATTTTAGTGAAGGTGTCAGGAAGGGGTCCGGTTTCTGCTTTCTAAACATGGCTAGCCAGTTTTCCAAAAACCACTTATTAAACAGGGAATGTTTTCCCCATTGCTTGTTTTTTTCAGGTTTGTCAAAGATCATATGGTTGTAGATGTGTTTTGTTGCCTCCCAGGCCTCTGTTGTGTTCCATTGGTCTATATCTCTCTTTTGTACCAGTACCATGCTGTTTTGATTACTGTGGCCTTGTAGTATAGATTGAAGTCCAGTAGCATGATGCCTCCAGCTTTGTTCTTTTTGCTTGAATTGACTTGGCTATGAGGGCTCTCTTTTGGTTCCATATGAAGTTTACGGTGGTTTTATCCAGTTCTGTGAAGAAGGTCATTGGTAACTTGATGGTGATAGGGTTGAGTCTGTAAATTACTTTTGGGCCATTTTCACAATATTGATTCTTCCTAACAATAAGCATGGAATGTTTCTCCATCTGTTTATGTCCTCTCTTATTTAATTGAGCAGTGGTCTGTAGTTCTCCTTGAAGAGGTCCTTTACGTTCCTTGTTAGTTGTATTCCTAGGTATTTTATTCTCTTTGTAACAATTGTGAATGGCAATTCGTTCTTGATTTGGTTCTCTTTAAGTCTGTTATTTGTGTATAGGAATGTGTGTGATTTCCACACATTGATTTTGTATCCTAAGACTTTGCTGAAGTTGCTTATCAGTTTCAGGAGTTTTTGGGCTGAGATGATAGGGTCTTCTAGATATACTATCATGTTGTCTGCAAATAGAGACAATTTGACTTCCTCCTTTCCTAATTGAATACAATTCATTTCTTTTTCTTGCTTGATTGCTCTGGCTAGAATTTCCAGTACTATATTGAATAGGAGTGGTGAGAGAGGGCATCCTTGTCTAGTGCCAGATTTCAAAGGGAATGCTTCCAGTTTTTGCCCATTCAGTATGATATTGGCTGTTGGTTTGTCGTAAATAGCTTTTATTATTTTGAGATACATTCCATCAATACCGAGTTTATTGAGGGTTTTTTTGCATAAAGGGCTGTTGCATATTGTCAAAGGCCTTCTCTGCATCAATTGAGATAATCATGTGGTTTTTGTTTTTGGTTCTGTTCATGTAGTGAATTACGTTTATAGACTTGTATATGCTGAACTTGCCTTGCATCCCCAGGATGAATCCTACTTGATCATGGTGGATAAACTTTTTGATGTGCTGTTTCAATTGGTTTGCCAGTATTTTATTGAAGATTTTTGCATCTGTGTTCATCATGGATATTGGCCTGAAGTTTTCTTTTCTTGCTGTGTCTCTGCCAGGTTTCAGTATCAGGATAATGCTGGTCTCATAAAATGATTTGGGAAGGATTCCCTCTTTTTGGATTGTTTGGAATAGTTTCAGAAGGAATGGTACCAGCTCCTCTTTGTATGTCTGGTAGAATTTGGCTGTGAACCCATCTCGACCTGGGCTTTTCTGTGTGGTAGGCTTTTATTTGCTGCCTCAACTTCAGCCCTTATTATTGGTCTATGCAAGGTTTCAACTTCTTCCTGATTTAGGCTTGGGAGGATGCAAGTGTCCAGGAATTTATCCATTTCTTCCAGGTTTACTTGTTTATGTGCATAGAGTTGTTTATAATAATCTCTGATGATGGTTTGTATTTCTGTGGAATCTGTGGTGATATCCCCTTATCATTTTTTATTGCATCTATTTGATTATTCTCTCTTTTCTTTTTTATTAATCTGGCTAGTGGTCTGTTTTGTTGATCTTTCCATAAAACCATCAACTGGATTTATTGATTTTTGAAGGGTTTTTTTGTGTCTCTATCTCCTTCAGTTCTCCTCTGATCTTAGTCATTTCTTGTCTTCTGCTAGATTTTGAGGTTTTTTTGATCTTGCTCCTCTAGCTCTTTCAATTTTTATGATAGGGTGCCAGTTTTAGATCTCTCCTTGCTTCTCATGTGGGCATTTATTGCTATGTATTTTCCTCTAGTGACTGCTTTAAATGTGTCCCAGAGATTCTGGTATTTTCAGTGTAAGACTGGTTGCCTTGCCAGGAGTCAAACAGATACATTCATCACTCTCTGTGCCTGATAACTGCGTCATCACCCGAGCTCATTATCTGGCTTCCCCACAAAGCTTCCCTGCACCCACCTCTGCATACCATGCCCAAGGTCACACTCAGCACTAAATTATCCATCCAACATCCAGCCTGCTGATAAAAAAAAGCCCTGCAAAGAAATTTTTAAAAGAAGCTTCACCGTTCCCTGCCTGACAATGGCCTGCCCCTGTATGTTCCCGGCAGGCCCGCATACCCAAGGTCCCACCTACCAATGGCAGCTACTTCCTACTTTATCTCCATGTACTTCCTGCTCCTCTACAGCCAATAGAAATGCCTTCTCTTTGTTTACCCAGTAGTCAATCAAGGCCCACTAACCCAAAGTCCCATCCACCTACCAATGGCAGCTAGTTTCATGTACTTCCTACTCCTCATCAGCCAATAAAAATACCTTCTCTTTGTTTCCCAATATGGTTATTGGGAATTCAATTGCCTGAACACCCCATAAAACCCCACACCCTGAACAACTGGGTGCGACTTCTCTGGCCCCTCTAGGCCCACTGAGGTTGCCCAGGAGCTGAATAAATTGGCTTCTCATCTTTTTTCATACCTGCCTCAGTTTCTTCATTTTACCTCAGCAATAAACCTTACATTCAGTCTTCATTCTCATTGGTTTTGAAGAACTTCTGTATTTCTGCATTCATTTCATTGTTTATCCAGTCAACATTCAAGAGCCAGTTTTTCATTTTCCATGAAGTGTGCTCTTCTGAGTTAGTTTCTTAATTCTGAGTTCTAACTTGACTGCACTGTGGTCTGAGAGACTGTTTGTTATGATTTCCATTCTTTTACATTTGCTGAGGAGTGCTTTACTTCCAATTATGTGGTCAATTTTAGAGGAGGTGTCATGTGGTGCTGAGAAGAATATATATTTTGTGGATTTGGGGTGGAGAGTTCTGTAAATATCTATTAGGTTTGCTTGTTCCAGGTCTGAGTTCAAGTCCTGGATATCCTTGTTAGTTTTCTGTCTCATTGATCTGTCTAATATTGACAATGGGTTATTGAATTCTCCCACTATTATCGTGTGGGAGTCTAAGTCTCTTTGAAAGTCATCAAGAACTTGCCTTATTATCTGGGTGCTCCTGTATTGGGTGTGTATATATTTAGGATCATTAGCTCTTCTTGTTGCATTCATCCTTTTACCATTATGTAATGTCCTTCTTTGTCTCTTTTGATCTTTGTTGGTTTAAAGTCTATTTTATCAGAGACAAGAATTGCAACTCCTACTATTTGCTTTTTGCTCTCCATTTGCTTGGTAAATCTTCCTCCATCCCTTTATTTTGAACCTTTGTGTATACTTGCATGTGAGATGGGTTTCCTGGATACAGCACACCAATGGGTTTTGGCTTTTTATCCAGTTTGCCAATCTGTGTCTTTTGATTGGGGAAATTGGCCCATTACATTTAGGGTTAACATTATTAAGTGTGAATTTGATACTGCCATTTTGATGCTAGCTGGCTGTTTTGCCCATTAGTAGATGTGGTTTCTTCATTGTGTTGATGCTTTTTATCATTTGGTATGTTTTTGGAGTGACTGGTACTGGTTGTTCCTTTCTATGTGTAGTGCCTCTTTCAGGAGCTCTTGTAAAGCAGGCCTGGTGGTGATGAAATCTCTGAGTACTTGCTTGTTTGCAAAGGATTTTATTTTTCCGTCACTTATGAAGCTCAGTTTGGCTGGATATGAAATTCTGGGTTGAAAGTTCTTTTCTTTAAGGATGTCAAATATTAACCCCCCACTCTCTTCTGGCTTGTAGGGTTTCTGCTGAGAGATCTACTGTGAGTCTAATGGGCTTCCCTTTGTGGGTAAACTGACCTTTTTCTCTGGCTGTCCTTAGCATTTTCTCCTTCATTTCAACCCTGGTGAATCTGATGATTATGTGCCTTGGGGTTGCTCTTCTTGAGAAATATCTTTGTGGTTCTCTGTATTTCCTGGACTTGAATATTGGTCTGCCTTGCTACATTGGGGAAGTATTCCTGGATAATATCCTGAAGAGTATTTTCTAGCTTGGATTCATTATCTCAGTTACATTCAGGCACTCCTGTCAAATGTAGATTAGGTCTTGTCACATAGTCCCATATTTCTTGGAGACGTTGTTCATTCCTTTTTACCCTTTTTTCTCTAATCTTGCCTTCTCATTTTATTTCATTGAGTTGATCTTCGACCTCTGATATCCTTTCTTCTGCTTGGTCAATTCAGCTGTTGAAACTTGTGTATGCTTTGTGAAGTTCTCGTATTGTGTTTTCCAGCTCCATCAATTCACTTATATTCCTCTCTAAGTTGTTTATTCTCATTAGAATTTCATAAAATCTTTTTTCAAAATTCTTTGCATTGGGTTAGAACACATTCTTTTAGCTCACAGAAGTTTCTTATTACCCACCTTCTGAAGCCAGATTCTGTCAATTCATCACACTCATTCTCCATTCAGCCTTGTTCCCTTGCTGGTGAGGAGTTGTGATCCCTTGTAGGAAGAGAGGCATTCTGGTTTTGGGTGTTTTCATCTTTTTGTGCTGTTTTCTTCCCATCTTTGTGGATTTATCCACCTGTCATCTTTGTAGTTGTTAACTTTCAGATTGCGTCTCTGAGTGGACATCCAGTTTGTTGATGATGACGTTATTTTTCTCTGTTTCTTAGTTTTCCTTCTAACAGTCTGGCCCCTCTGCTGTAGGCTGCTGAGGTCCACTCCAGGCCCTGCTTGCCTGGGAGTCACCTGTAGCAGCTGCAGAACAGTTAGGGTTGCTGCCAGTTTCTTCTTCTGCTATCTTTGTCCCAGAGGGATACCCACCAGATATCAGTCTGAGCTCTCCTTTATGAGGTGACTCTTTGGATATACAGAGGTCAGGGAGCTGCTTAAGGAGACAGTCCATTCTTTACAGGAGCTCAAGTGATGAGTTGTGAGCTCTGTTGTTCATTCAGAGCTGCTGGGCAGTTATGTTTAAGTCTGAACTCATAAACTCCCCCTTTTTACCCCCCAGGTGCTCTTTCCTGGGGAGTTAGGGCTTTGAGTCTCTGTTGTGCTATTGCCTTTTTGTCAGGGCTGTCCTGCCCAGTGGGGAGGCAGTGTAGTCACTATCTGCCTGCAGAGGCTTTGCTGAGCTGCTGTATGAAATTCCCTGCAGTCCTGTTTATACGGGTATAGTTAGAACTGCCTTGGCAATGGTGGCCCACCTCTATAATGGTGGACTCTCTCTGTAATGGTGGGCTGCCTTGGCAGTGGCGGGCTGCCTCAGCAATGGCAAACTACCTCCATAGTGGTGGACTGCCTTGGTAATGGCGGACACCGCCCCCCTCCCCCTGAGAGCTGGACCATCCCAGGTTCAGCTGTGCTTGCTGTGAAACTCTCAATCCAGAGCATTTCCAATTCCTTTTTTTTTTGTTGGGGGTGGGACCAGCTGAGCCTGATCACCTGGCTCCCTGCCTCCGAGCCCCATTTTTTTTTTTAGTTGAGCAGTCAACTCTGTCTCCTAGGTGTTCCAGTCACCTGTTGAAAAGGCACTGGGATCTGTGTGATTTCCCATGTGGCTACCCAGTGCACTGGCTGAAACAGCTGTGCTGAGATTCATGGCACTTTTTTGCCTGTGAATCTCCTGGCCTGGCTCCCTGTTTCAGTCCCTTTTTAATCAGATGAATGGGCGACTCTGTCTCCCAGGAGCTCCAATTGCCAGCTAAAACAGTGCCCGGACCTGTGTATTTTATATGGAGAACCGACATGCGGGGGCATTGGCAAAAACAGCCATGCCAGCCAAAATAGCCATACTTGCCAAACCATCCTTGCTGGTGACCCACAGCACTCCTCCACCTGGGAATATCCTGGTCTGTGGGCAATAAAAACCTGTCTGGAAATGCGGCGTCCACTCATCCTCTGTGCTTTCCCTTGGAGCTGCAATCCTGAGCTGCTCCTAATTGGCCATATTGGATCCCTCCCCTAATATAATTTATTAATTGCATATGTATAAGGGATGTCAGTATAGATGGAAATCCCTTCATACAAAGAAATATAAATAAAAAACATGTATGAACATGCCTATACATCTACTATGCAACATGTTGATTTTCATTACCTGATCATCCTGGAAATGCTATACAGGTAAGGCTAAGCAAGTGCTTCTGTTGCAAACTCCAAGTGTCTATCATTTTGTGTATGAAATAACCATCTTGGTTCAGAAATATATTCTCTTTTGCTCTGTTTTTATCTTTATCTTTATCTTTATCTGGTTTTATCTTTATCTTTATCTCTGTTTTTATCTTTCTGGTTCAATGGTGGACTTACATTTTTATAGAAAAATTTTATAAATTTTTAAAACATTAACTTTCAAAAGATTTATTTCATTTGCATTTCTCTGATGATCAACAATGTTGAGTACCTTTTTACATACCTATTTGCAATTTGTATGTCTCCTTTTGAGAAATGTCTATTCAGATTCTTTGTCCATGTTTAAATAGAATTATTAGGTTTTATTCTGTAGAGAAATTTGAGCTTTTTCTATATTCTGATTATTAATCCTTTCTCAGATGCATATTTTGCAAATTTTTCTCCCATTCTATTAGTTGCCTCATCACTTTGTTGATTATTTCTTTTGAAAATTTTATTAGGATTGAAAATAACTGAAAACAGGAAATACTTTCATATAATATCTATTATGTGAATCTTCTTGCAGTAAAAGAGTAGACTTCAGTTTACAAAAACAGATCAACATAAAATTTAGCCTAAACTTTGGCTTAATCTTCTTGCACTAATAATGTGATATTTGAAACAATCTTAACTTTTATGAGCCTTACTTTTCTTCACTGTCAAATGAAGGCAACAATATTGCCTTATGGCGTCATTAAGGGGATTTAAGTAAACATAAAAAATGTTCCAGGTAGTGCATACCCCACAGCTGCTGGTAAATAACAGTTTCTTTACCTTCTATAGTGCTCATGAAAAATATAAGAACAGGTAACAGAAGGCTATCTTACCTCCAAAACTGAAAGGAATAAGAAAATATTCTTCTTGAACACAAAGAAGGGGGGCAATGATATTACCTATATATTATAAACAGTATATTTAATCCATGTCAAAGAGCACAAATAAATTATAGTATGGGGTGAAGGTAGGCCAGAATCATCACATCAGTGTTGAGCTGGAAGAAATTAATCTCAAATCTTCTAAGATTTTTTTTAAATTCCAGCTTCACTCACATCAATATAAATAAAATGGTCTTCATTGATTATCAAAAATTTTCATTGTCTATATGTTTCACTTGTATTTTGACTCATTTTATAATCTACTCTAAAGGTTTTATTTCTTAAAAGCATGAAATTATAAAAACAGAGACACTGGCTTTTAAATATGTTTCATAAAGTTGATATACCACATGATGATTATTTTTTCTTTTGATGCCAGTTTATGTTTAGATCGATTGAAGCCCAAAACAATATTGCCATATGTTTGAATGATCTCAGTAAGCTTTGCAGTGACAGCCTAATGGAGCAGGAGGCACTAGGCAAAAGTTCAAAGATCTTGGTTCAATGTCTTGTTCCAGCTATTTATTTTACATATCCTGGGAAAGCAACATTTTTATTGTTCAATTATCTCTTTTCCAAATGTAGATAATAATGATTTCTGGGCTATTTCACATAGTATTTGTGAGCCACAAATGAAATAATCATCTAACAGCCTCTTGCAATGTTTAGAGCTCTATACAGTTATTGGTAATTATTGTTTGGTTACATATATTCTGTTAACTGAAGTTCATGGTTGCAAATGAAGCTAGTGTCTAACCAGCCAATAGTCTTACCAAATATGCATACACAGAATGAATTTTTTACCAATCTGTTTGTTTGAAAAGCCTAAATGTATAATGAGAGCCCCAACATATAGTAGTATCACAACCCTAAAAAAAATCAGAGTATTTCATTCTTTTTCCTAAGTTTCTTAACTAAGTTATTGAAAACATACATTCACTCATTCCAAATTTTATGCAATTAAAATATTTATAGTTTACCCAAAATAAAACTTTCTATATTGTGTCCCTATATTTAAAGCAAGATACTTTTATAATAGTTGTTATTATATAAATAACTAGTCAATGTTCACTATGTTGGTGAAACCATCTTAACTCAATATATCCAATTAGGTAGAAATAAATATTCACTACTTTCCAAGATGCTATGAACATGAAGAGAGTAACATCTGTGATGTCAGTGTAAATAAACTCTTGTGATAAAAAGCATTTTCTGTATACTGGAAGGATAAAGTCAAAGAAGCTATACTTAATTACAAAATAATTAAGTCATTGTCTAACTTTTTTTTTGCAAGCAAAAGGGAATACAGAAATATAAACCATTTAAAATCAAAATTTTGCACGAACATAACTTATGTTTGAGCATTTATTGCTGTCAACGAGTTCAATCTTCATGAAGGCCAAAATAAGATAAGATATATTATAATAATTTGTTTTGTAGTTTGTGATACTGGTTTATAAGTATAGAAAAATCTTTAAAAGGTTATAAAAACAAAATCTTAGTTATACAATTGTCAAATTATCTTGATTAAAAGAGCAAGATATTATGTGGAATTAAGATTATAATTAGAACTTTTTGGTGAGCTCTTTCTTAACATTTTTGCAATCTTCATGTATACTATAATTACATGTAAAATTACATGTTACACTTATATGTTAATACTTATTCAGAGATTTACTTACTTGTAGTATTTATTCATGTATATTGAGTTTTTACCTACGTGTCATATCTTTATCACATTAACACTCAAAATTGTATATGAGCATCAGATTTTAATTTCTTTTTAAAGGCAATACAAAACAAATTCTCATGGGTTTGTATTAATAATTTATTTGTATGAATTGCTAGTAGAACTATGAGTATATTAATAAGGTCATCTTCATTGTTAAATTATCCCTTATAGGTTATAATGGTTAAAAGGCTTGGATTTGCCCCAAGAATGTCAGTACTGGACAATTTGATAATATTCGCACTATTTTGTTTAATAAATATCTGAATATATGCACTGCTGCTATGGGTAGAACTGAAACCAAGTTCATGAGATGTTTGGTGAATAAACATAAAGGATTAGTCGATTTTCTAATTATGGATTTGTCTATAAGAAAAAATTCTTACTATAGGATTAAATATCAGTCTTTTAGCCTCTGATTTGATTTTTTAATCATAAAGAAAAAAATGATTCCAGTTGAGGATGCTACTTCATGAGTACCCAAATAAGGAAATGAGGATATGAAAGTACAGAAAGAAATATGCCCCAGAAATTTCAAGTGAGTTGTTTTATTATTTTTCTGAATTTTCAGCCAGCACTGCTAAGATAGGCTTAGTGCCTTTCTGCTCCCATAAATATGCCCTATTAGTGATAACACCATAAAGTTCTCTACATCAGGTGCTTCTTACTAAATCCAGTAAAATGAAACTATTTGCTTTTTATAATATTATATCACTTAAAGCAGCTGTTTTCCATTTTATACATTTTTAAAATTTGAAGTCACTGTAGCCATCTTTAGTATTGTTTGATTTATCCCAGAGATAGAACAATTCTTATCTCTCTTCCTATGTGACATAGCTGGTCTGAGTTGGGAAGTTCAAAACAAGAAGAAACTGGTTGGGAACCTGAAGGCCAAAAATATCTGAGGTTTATGGAAATCCATAGAAATAGGCAATGATATTGGTCTTCTAAAAACTTCTAAACCTGGAATGTGGTTGATAGAAGCTACACAAAGACAAACTGTTACCACTTCTATATTCACATACAGTATAACTGTCCCCTGTGTTTATATTTGCTTTTATATTTGAAAAACAATAAGTGACAAAGAAACTATCTCAATAAAAAAAAGACAACCTACAGAATAGGAGAAAATATTTGCAAACTATGCATCTGACAAAGGTCAAATATCCAGCATCTTTGAGAAACATAAACAAGTTTATAAGAAAAAAACAGCTCCATTAAAAAGTGGACAAGAGACATGACACTTTACAAAAGAAGACATATATGCAACCAACAAGTAGAAAAGAAAATGCTCAACATTGCTAATCATTAGAGAAATGTAAATCAAAACCACAATGGGGTACCATCTTGCTCTAGTCAAAATTGCTTTTATCAAAAAGGCAAACCATAACCAATGTTGGCAAGATTGGAGGTAAAAGAGAATGCTTATATACTGCTGGCAGAAATGCAAATTAGTTCAACTATTGTGGAAAGCAGTGTGGCAATACCTCAAAGAACTAATAACAGAACTACCATTCAACCCAGCAATCCCATTGTTGGTTATATATCCAAAGGAATATAAATCATTCTGCCATAAAGACACATGCACATGTATGCTCATTGCAGCACTATTCACAATAGCAAAGACATGGATAGAACTGAAATGCCTGTCAGCAATAGACTAGATTTAAAAGTATATATGGTGCATATATACTGGGGAATACTATGCAGCCATTAAAAAGAATAAGATCATGTCCTTTGCAGCAACATGGATGGAACTGAAGGTCATTATCCTTAGCAAACTAACACAGGAACAGAAAACCAATTACCACATCTTCTCACTTATAAGTGGAAGCTAAATGATAAAAATGTATAAACACGAAGAAAAAAACAACAGATACCGGGGGCTACTTCAGCGGGGGACAGTGGTGGGAGGAGAAAAAGAATCAGAAATAATACTTATTAGATACTATGCTTATTACTGGGTGATAAAATAATCTGTATATAAAAACCCCCTTAACACGAGTTTATCCATATAACAAACTTTGTACATGTAACTCTGGAACCTTAAGTAAAAGTTAAAAGAAATAAACTATTAAAATGTTAGCTGGGTGCAGTGTCACATGCCTATAATCCCAGCACTTTGGGATGCTGAGGTGGTAGATCACCTGAGGTCAGGAGTTCAAGACCAGCCCGGCCACTTGGTGAAACCCAGTCTCTACTAAAAATATAAAAATTAACCAGGAGTGGTGGCAAACACCTGTAATCCCAGCTACTTGGGAGGCTGAGGCAGGAGAATTACTTGAATCTGGGAGGTAGGGGTTGCAGTGAGCTGAGATTGTGTCACTGCATTCCAGCCTGGGCAACAGAGAGAGACTCTGTCTTACAAAAAAAAACTATTAAAAAATAACAATATATACTTAGCATGGTAGCTTTGTAGAATTGAATTTATGATTGAAGTCATGAATAATAAAACTTGAATTGTAAAATATTTTAATGATTCTTTCAATGATTATTTTATGAATTAGATTCTGTAGAGATCAAAATTTCTGGTACCTATTTACTGTATGCCGTAAGAAGAAAATGTGGTATACTTTAATCAAAACAAATTACTAGGGTTTGATAAAGCTTAATCAAATATTTAAAACACTTTGGATTTTTTATTGAGAGTTATTTTCTTTAATAAACAAAATGTTATCTCAAAAAGTTACCTCAAATCTTGCATATTAAATCCAGAAGACATAGAAATAATTACATCCTCAAGAACTGTTGAATCTTCCCAGACAAAATTATAGCCTCCAATAAAGCAGAATTAAGAATAAAATGTTTTGACTGTAAATGCTGTTTTTAACAAACTTTGTAAACTGACTACATCCTCTTTCTCTTTTCCACCAGTTTTCTTCTTTCAACTTCCTATACCTGACATAAAGAATTGTTAAGCATTCAAAAAAATTGGAACAGTTTTGAAAACAATTTCAAGAGGGATGATAGTCAAAATGTTGTGGACTTTAATGAAGAAAGGTGTCTTTATTTCTTTTATCAATATCAAAATTAATATTGATAGGACTATAGAGGGATTAGATGATAAGATAATAATTGTAACTAATATTGATATTCAACCATCCTAAAACACAATGCACAAGGGTCTATGGACTTTAGTAGATTTAAATAATTATATTTAATATTTGTTTACATTTGTTTACTTGCAACTACTTTGGAAGGAAGTGCGAAACTTTTTTCTGTAAGAAAGTCTTGTAAGATAAAATTTTAATATTTTTAATTTCTTAAATAAAAGTTTTCCTTCTTAATTTAAGTAAGCTAGATCCACATATTTTGTAGAGACATAGTAAGACAAAAATGTATTGGAGTAGAACAAAGGTAAGAATGAAAATTTTCATTCTTACTTTCTCATCTCCACCTTTGCATTTCAATACATGCAAGAAATGATGAGTCTAAACCAGGATTGCAGCTGTGCAAGCATGGAAAGAAAAGATGAATTGAAGAAATTCCAGGAAAGAGTATGCATGACTTGTTGTTTATCTGAATGTAGAGGGTGAAGGTAATTAGGGAAACTAAACTTACTTCTAGGAGTATGACTTTGACAGTGGCATGTTGGTTGAGGTTGTGGAGAATAAAAAATGTATTAAAGAGAAGGGTACTGAGGAGAGATCATTATTTTAGCTGGAGTGTGCTGACTTTTTAGGTTACGACTCTTTGGATATCTAAAAGACAAGGAAACACACACTCTACAAGCTGCTAATGCATTAAGATGTCTTCTCAAGAATAATTTTGCAAGTTTCAGAAACCATGGACATTTTCCTTAAGGGGTACAGCTACATTGACACCACTGGAGTAATGTTGAAGTGAAAAAGAATATGTGACTTAAATCCACCATGTTAGTTAAATCATGCTCTGCCATTTCCTAGCAGTGTGACTTTAGCAAATCAAATCTCTCTGAACTTCCTCACAGGATTATTGTGAGGACTAAATAATGAGCATATCAAAACAGAGTTTCTAATACGTAACAAATGCTTCATCATATTAGTCTTCCTTTCTTATTGACGCTGTTCTCTGTTATCTTTCCAAGTCTCCTTCATCTCTTATTTTTTCTCTGTCTTTACTACCACCACTTGGGTAAATTCATCATCTATCCCTTAAACCATTCTCAACAGTGTCTTGGGCTCCTGCAACCCATTTACTCAATGTGGTCAACCAATAACAGTATTTAACAAGCTCTGTGGTGAATCAGATGCTGCTTTTAGACATGAGCATATAACAGTGATGCTTTAAATTGCCATTCCATTCTGATATAATATTGTTTTAAAATTCAAAATGGATTATTGTTATATAACAGATTAAATGGCTCCTATGTCTTTGCAGTTCTTACAGGTTAGGGTATAAATTCCCTAACCAGGCATGCAAAGACTTTTGCAATCAGCCTCCATTCTTCCTATCTGACCTCATCTGCAGCTCATCCTTAAAACTTTCAGATATACTCTTCAAACTTCTATGTATGTTACTGTTTAGTTTCATGCTTTACCTAATAAGACTTATCTTCCTCAAACATCATTTCTTCTGCTGGTAATTCTTGATTTTTTTTTGTTTCTTATATTTAAAATATCTGACATTTTATCCTCATACTGGAAAATATGTACTTGGTCTTTAAATTGTACTGGTTCTTACTGGAAATCACCAATTATTCACATGTTTTGCCTCTCCATAGAAAGTGTTATACTAAGGAGTGCTTTTCCAGTTGGAAATGGAAACAGTAGGAGAATGAGTATTTATTCTTCTCCTAAAGCTTGCTCAGTTGTAGGTATCTATGGAATATGAAGGTAAAGATGTCTAGTCAGCAATTAGAAATGGTTGCTTGGATCTCAAAAGAGAAGGGACTTGAAACAATCTGTTCGGAATTAATTTGTAAGTCTACTACTCCAAGTAAGGATTATATTTGAGATGATGCAGAGATAGCATTTACATGTCAAATAGAAAGGCATTTACAATAGAAGAATAGTAATTAACAAACCTCCAGAGTGAAAGGGGCTATTGAATAAAAAGAAAGAAACACATTTAAGAGAATCAATAGAGCAGCATTGCAAAAGCTCAGGAGAGATTTCAAAAGGAGACATGATCAGTAGTATTAAAGCCTTGGTAAATGAGGAAGATTTTCAAGGATCAGGAAGACCTGGGCATAATAACAGTAGGAACTACTGTAGGAGTAGAAAGTAACACTGTACGAAAAGAAAGAAAAGAATACATGGGGCTGACATTGAGAGGAAACCAAAATGATGTGGAGGTGGGGGCAGAACCCAGACATGCAACCTTCTCTTTGGAAAAAAGTAGGAAGATCAGAAAGATTTAAGACCAGGTGAAGAGATGAAAGTCGTTGAGAGGGAACTTAAGAAAGCACATGCTAATATTTATTTTTGATGTGGCAGGAAATAGGTCATCTGCTAAGTAGAAAGGGCACCAGGGTGAGAGGAAAGCTTGGAAAAAGCCTTAGAACATCTGTGATCGAGGATGGAAGCGACAGTCTACTGGATCTGTATTTGGGAATGATGATGGTCAGGTACCTCCCAGTACTTAGATGTTTCTCCAGGAAATTTATAAGATGATCCATACAAAGTGTTATGTTCACAAGCCACTGCACAAATTTGTATGGGATTTTCTTTTCTTTCCTTTTTTGAAAAAACAAAACAAAACAAAACTATCTTCATGTTTTCATAAAGAACAAAACAAAAGCATTAATTTCTCAATTGCCACAGCCTTTTGCCCCTAAAAATCTCTGTGTTCGGCAGAATTATGTAATGCTTTAGTCAAACATCTGTTCTTTATTTATCTTTGTTTATTTAAGTTTCCATTTTATTATTTTATAAACAGTAGCACAGATAACGAAATTATGGGTGGTTATTTTTGTTGGAGAAGAGTTTTAAACAGCGCTCAGCAAGAATAAAACATTTCAGCTGTCAGAAAGAGTTTCAAATTCTCCCTTTTGAGAAAAGACTGGTTAATTTTCATTTACTCAAGGGGTAGAAAACATGTTTTCTCTCATTTTTATTTATAAATGATGGCAGTGGAAGGCTACCAAAAGTGCTTGAAACATTTGATAGTGCAGATTTGATAGTAGCTGAGCAAAGAGAACTGATTTTATGCTGAAATCTAGAAGATCAATTAGCTATAATGTATCCATGCTTATATCTGGTGATGTTTGAAGGCTGATATGGATGTACTGGGGTTTCCAGATAAAAGTAATTACACTAACATTTAGGATTTTCTACATATGTATTTGTGGTGCACCGTTTTCCATACTCCTAAAGTATCCACAAGAAATGCTGTTCCTTTATATTTCTTGGTCCTAGGCTGCATCCTATTCCTTTCAAAGAGTTGAAATAAATTATCAAATTGATGAATTTTGGGAGAGGAGTTTCCATACAGGGCTCAGCTTTTTGGTCCTACTTTGTTTCTAGGGACCTGTCCATGACACAAGTTTTTATAAATAAGGCTATCACATAATATGGCCTGAAGTTGTTCTCTTCCTGGGACCAAGTAAATAAACACATCTGCCTAATTCTGAAGTTTAGGATTTTAAAAGACCATTGTTGACATACACTGAAGTGATATCCTGAAAATTAGCATTTTTATGGTATTTCATGCTCATCTCATAGTTTGTTTGTCTCTCTCAGTGGATGCAAAGCTTATATGAGGACAGAAGTTTGTTGCTAAAGATTAAGATCAATTAATATCCTTCACCAATAAATGGCTTGATGTTAAAGCAGACAATTAATGTTTATATATACTTACAATCATCTCTATGCTGTGATTTCACAGTATTTTGGTGGTATCTATACTATGTAATATAACTTATTGTTAAAATGGATAAAATTTTTATTGCTTATTCATTTGTATGCCCAGTTCCCAGTTCAGTTAGTAGCTTATAATAGATGCTAAATAAATATTAAAGGAAAAATAAGTTAGTGGAATTCAAAAAAGATTTTAAAATTGTTAATTCTGTTCCCATTCCTATAACTTTAATTTAAAAATAACCAAATATGAAACTTGATGTATGATTGAAAATTATACTAAACATTTGAGAGTTCTTCTATGTCATATATCATACTTTAAAAGATAAAACATCCCATATTTTTCAATTAACTTGTTATTTTACAAGTATTAGGTGTAACTCTTAATTTAAAAATAGTAATTTTCATTAGATATGCTGATCAAGAAGTAGCAGGAATAGAAAGAGGGGAAATACATGGAAATCAGAGGTGGCATGATGTGTCAATCACAGTAAAACTGTTGTTATTTGTTGTTATTGTTGATAAATAAATGCCATTACTAGATATAATGACATCTTTCACAGTTCAGGATTTATTCAGATTTGGACCTAGAAGTTAACCATAAATCATAGATAAAATGCCATTAGAAATAAAAATAAAAAAAACGGAAATGATTTCAAAGACAAATAGATACAAATCAGCATTTCCCTGAGTTTGAAACCATGTAGTTTAAAACCTGCAAAGAACTAACTGGGTTTCTGATAAAAGCTGCATACACATAGGCACACAATATTCTGAGTGATCAGAATCTCCATTTTCACAAAGTACTTAGAGTGGAATGTAGTTAATCTAAGGAAAGTTAATTTGAAAAATATTAATGAGACTGGAAAGAATTTTTCACTCCATATATGAAGCCAATAGTTCATACAAGTCCCTCTGAGAGCATATAAGGCCATCTCACTCTTACAAGAGAGGCTTTTGCTTTAACTTTTTTTTGGCATTGTTTGGGTAGACTTAACTTATGTACATGACAATTGTAAATCATGTACATTTACAATCTCTTTAATACATTAATTTTTTTTTTTTTAGATCTCAGTCTGCACTCCAGGCTAGTATGTAGTGGTGAAAACATGGCTCACTGCAGCCTCAACCTCCCTCAAAGGATCCTCCTGCCTCAGACTATAGGGCTAAGCCGCCATACCCAGTTATATTTATTATTATTGTTCTTCTTGAGAAGGCTCTTGCCATATTACCCAGGCTGGTTTTGAACTCCTGGGCTCAAGTGATCCTCCCATCTCAGCCTCTTAAAGTACTGGGACAATCTTTTCATATAACAACAAACCAAAATGTTTCAATTGTGCTGGTAAGTTCTACAAAACAGATTTATCCATCTTGAGAAAATGTGTGGTATGATCAAGCATCATTGTAGAGAAAAAATTACTATCCTTATTAACAACTGGCATAATGTTTATTTTCACCCGAATACTTCAAAGAGGTATTAAAACTCATATTTTAAATTTGAGTGAGACTGGACTTTCCAATATTAATTTATACAATTAATAAATGGGTTAATACTTAATCAAATACAAAGTTACATGGTCAAACAACACAGACAAAGTGCCATAGGCATTAAGAGCTGTGGCAGAAGTGTTTATTTTCTTTCCAGACTGATGGTAAATCCATATTTTTATTTTCCATGATATTTTATGGGCCCACCTTCCTGATACCAATGATCTCAGAAGGGCTAGAAGTTTCTTGATAAAAGGAAATCTTTGTAAACCTGTTTGAGTGTCTGTATTTGAAAAGAGTTAGTTACGTTTTGAAAAAGTGTAATTATCCTTTCCTAAGCAGTGATATATTCAATCATTTATATGTAGTAAGACAGACATTTCCATAGTGCTTTTTGTTTTCCATAATAAAAGCTTTAACTCTTCCTTCTTTTTTTTGGTAGAAATTTAATTTGTGTTAGAAATGAGCTATATTATTCAAGATATTTTAGAACTATGTCAAAGCTTAAGAAATTCCAAACGATTTGTTTTAAAAGTTATACTTATATAAAACATAGGAAAAATCTGGCACAAGTATATCTTTTAATGATACAGTTTCACAAAAAAGTCACATTATTTTCTTTATAAAGTTGTCCAAGGAATTTATGTTTAATCATAAGAAAATATTTATCAATGCATAATCTTGGTGAAAAACACAACATTGTTTTTGCAGTTGGCATACCGACATAAGTTAAATAATAAATATATCTAACTTGTTTTGAAGTGCTTTCCTTATGTTAGAGGCATTCCAACTAGAGTCACTCCATCTTGAGTGAGGGCTAGAAAAAATGAGGCTGGGACTTGCTGGGTGGTAGCATTCTCAGGAAGCTCGGTATTCCTAGCCACTAGATGTTTATGGTTCATGGAACAGATTGATAATGTTTACTAAACAGACCCAGACTCAGGAATGTCCTGATATCCTGATATCTTGAGAACAGAAGCATTCTTAATTTTGTTTTAAAGACAATTATATTGGTTTTTGCAAAACATAATAATTACAAAAGTTAATCCTTCATCACAAACCCTTGTAGCAGAGCACATCTCCACATGATTTGTTGTTGTTGCTGTTATCCTACATATAAATAAGCATTGTACCTAAGGTGAGCACATTCCTCCTCTTACTTTCAGGAATGCTCCATTTTGTCTATGGACTAGCTATTTTGCCACTTTTTCTTTCTTTTTTTTTTTTTGGATGCAGTCTCGCTCTGTTTCCCAGTCTGGAGTGAGTGCAATGGCGTTATCTTAGCTCACTGCAACCTCTGACTCCCAGCTTCAAGCAATTCTCCTGCCTCAGCCTCTCGAGTAGCTGGGATTACAGGTATACACGCCTGGCTCATTTTTGTATTTTTAGTAGATACCGGGTTTCACCATGTTAGCCAGGCTGGTCTCGAACTCCTGACCTCAGGTGATCTAGCCACCTCAGGTGGCTTTGAGAAAAGTGCTGGGATTACAGGCATGAGTCACAATGCCTGGCCACCACTTTACTTTCTTAGTAAACTGGCTTTCACTTTGCACTGTGGACTAATCCTGAATTCTTTCTCTTTCAAGATCCAAGAACCTTCTCTTGGGTCTGGATTGGGACCCCTTTGTGGTAACACTGACAGAAATTTATTCTCCCCAATTACAGAAGTTTGTAGTAATTCAGAATATAATTTGTTAAGGTCTAATTATTTGTATTTCCTACCAATGATTTTGTTCTCATTATCAAAATAATTTAAATATTAATCCTAATATATTTAATCTTTAAATATAATTTGGACAATTTTTGTAGAAGTATAAATTGATGCTTTTCCTTTCTTATGTAATTGTTAGTTTACAAGGACTTTGGCTTTCTAGATTTGTTAAGAAAGCTTAAGAACATAATTCTTGAAAAGTCAAAAAGTATCCATGTATTTTTAAAATTGATTCAAAAATTAGAAAATATGTTTCTAATCTATCAATCAGTTGGTAGTTCCAACTTATTTAAATATGTCTGCTAAATTATCAATATTAGTTGTACTTACACTAGGTTTAGGTGAAATATATTTATAACTCCAGAGACTACAATAAAACTTTATTTTGTGTAATCTTAAAATTTTTCACTCAAATATCAAATTCTTAAGTATGAGTTTACAAACAATGGTTTGCCAATTTTATCAAAGATATACATGTCATGACTCTTACATAATTTATACCATGCAACATTTAAGCATACACTTTACATAAATTTTGTGTACTTTATTACTGTAAACCATCACAATCTGAATTAAAACCTTCTCATATATCTTTAATCTTTGATTATTTCATGGTCTTTATAACCTCCGCATGACCCAGCTTGACTGAAGCATAGACAGTTTCTTCCTGACTATAGAACCCTGGCTTTTCTAGAGTATTTGCTTAGAAAACCTGTAGTTCTAAATTCTTTCTCTTCCCCTTTGGGGTGTAAATCTTCTAGGACCCAGCAATGTCTTTCTCAAGGATTTGGGAGCTGTCCTTTGAAATGTAATTATCGGGAAAGAGAGTAACCTATCTCCCAGTCTCTGCAGGAGGGTAGAAATCTAACTTCTAGAAGGGATGATTAGTAAACACATATGGTCTAATCACATCAACCAATCTTGCCTCTCAAGTCCTCCAGGTTATTTTTAATTAGCTCATTCCAGCACTTAAAAATAATTCCCCCTTTTTGTTTCAGCAGAGTTGAGTTCAACTTCTGTCTTCTGTTGCTATAGTCTTGAATAAAGACTGTTGGCTGATTTCATTGTTCCAGGGATTTTTTTTTTAAATTTCCATTCTTATCTAAGCTTTGTGGCCTGAAATGGAATGATGTGGGGCTTGAAATATGTTGGGAATTGTTAACATGTTAGCATCCTCACTTCCTAGGAAGTCAGAAAATAACGTTATAATTTGGTCAAAAATTCACTCTATGGATGTTGTTGGAAATGCAATTAGTTTATAACTACAGGAGAGTTTTAGTTTTTAATTAGGAGTGAACCCAAGGAGCACAAATATAAAGAGCTTAGACTTGAAGGACTGTTACTCCATACAGTTCCTAGAAAGTATAAATCCTGAATCCAAAGACAGAATAAAGTTTACTGTCTTTTATGTCTCAGGAAATAATGGGGCAGGAAATGTTTTATGAATAATGCTTTAACTTTGTGGCCTTATAGGAAGTGTTAAGTGTGTCAATATGGGCATTTTAAAATTAAAAAAGTCTATAACATCATTTTACTGAAACTAGTTTTTTCCTTTTATTTTATTTGACTTTATAGATTTCAAATTTAGATAAGCAATCAATATATTATGAAATCAGGGGATAGAGAAAATAATCTACATAAAACAAAAAGTTTCTACATGCCCTTATATTCTTGATCTGGTATTTCAACTTTTAGAATAAAATTTTAGCCTATGGATATATTTACCTATGAGAACAAAAATATATTCCACAGTTGTCCATTGCAAAATTATTTGCATTATAAACCTAAAACATTTCATAGAGGGGCATTTACTTAAAATATATTACACTCGTATAATAGAATACTAAGCAGGCACCAGAAATAATCATGAGATATATTGCATGATAGATTGTTGTGCTGATACATTACCAAGTAAAAGAGGCATTATGTGTGTGCCTGTGTGTGTTTTTGTGTATGTGTATGTGTGTGTATACAGATGCTACTCCACATGCAAAGTGCCTCTTGATAACCCCATTGTGAGCTAAAATTTGTATGTCAAAAATTCATTGGTAAAGCTAACCTACTGGACATTATAGCTTAGTCTAACCTATCTTAAATGTTCTCAGAAGATTTACATTAGCCTATAGTTGGGCAAAGTCATCAGAACAATGTACAGAATCGTTTTTTACTCTCATGATCACATGATTGACTGGGAGCTGCAGCTTGATGCTGCCCAGCATTGAGAGAGTATTATGCTGCATAGCTCTAGTCTGGGAAAAGATCAAAATTCAAAGTCCACATATGGTTTCCACTGAATGTGCATTGCTTTCACACCACTATAAAGTCGAAAAACCATTGGGTTGAACCATATTAAGTCAAGAACCATTTGAGTATATATTTTCAAGTGTGTATATGTGCATATGATGAGGTCATATTCATAAAGAAACATATCTGGGAAATACACAAGGAAGAGTTAGTGGTATGACTTCCAGAAACTGGTTCTCAAATTAAAAAAAAATAAGAGTAAGAGTTAAATATTTCTTATTGAACATTCTACTACATTGTTTAATTTTTAAAAGTCAAGTTTATATATGCTAATCATGATTACTAAATTTAATTATTTATATAAAAGTAAGTGCTATTGTTTATAAACTATTAAATCTGCGATTGTAGCATCTAGTGGCATAATGAGGAATATGTTTCCCATATAATTTTTGATCAATGAAAGGCATCACCTTCAATTGTTAGAGGTTTAATAAAACAGAGATCTTTTGATGTGCATGGCAAATGTATCCCTGGCAGGATTAACATCTTGTATAATATTAACTGAAGCCCTAAGATTTCATCTTTTATCAGTGGGCACTAGATCACATCTGGGTAATCAATACATGTTAAGTGATTTTATAATAAAACTGACAACTGTATCTTGAATTTCAGAAGGCAAACAGACATTTTATAGTTCTATTTACATAGAGACAGCAGAATGTAATCAGTTGTATAAAAACAAAAATACACAACTTGGATTATTGAATTTAAACAGTCAATACAGTTTAAAGCAATTAGCATGACACATTTGGGGGCAATGGGAAGTGTTGTGTCTTGGAAAGGGCAGTGTGGACTTGTTAAAGAATCCGTGACATGAAGAGAGTTCACCTAAGTTATATGCACTGAGCGTGAAATGGGAAACGCAGCACTCAGAGCCACCCGTTAAGATCCTCTTATCTCCCCACAGAAGGAAACTGAACTTTATGTGTTGCTGGTGCTGGTGAGGCAGCCTACTATGTTTATCACAAATAAGCGCTGGGAGTCTAGTTAAAAGGATTTTATACTCTTTTGGCCTCAGAGGAAAAAGAGCTGCAGGAATATCCCCCCACCATCACCAAACAAAATCTATTAAGCATCCATATTCACATGGATTCTGTCAGAACTTGGCTAATAGATATCAACTCTAAACTCAGCCAGTAGAAGGGTAATGAACATTTTCTACCCTGTATTCCTATCTTTCTTAGACTACGCTGATCTTTCAGGGTATGCAATATTGTCTGTTCCTCTATTTCAGAAATGATAGCAGCTACCAGCAACATAAGCACAAATCCATTATTTATAAAAAGTTATCAGCATTTCAAAGTCACCAGACAATTTACCTTCCTGAGCAACTTAGCCTGATTGGCTCATTTGAAATTGTATTTAGTGAAAACCACAGAAAAATTAAAATTTTCCTTTTATTTTTCCTTATCCTTTAGAAATCTCATATTTATCTATTCTTTAAGCTTGTTAGCTTCTTTTCCCAATTCCTACTGGCCAGAGGCAAATTCTTCAGGAGGAGCGAATCAAAGTTTAAATGTCTAGGTAAGTGCTTCTCCTCAAGATGTTATAAATGGGTTGATATTACAATTAAAATTAGGCCAGGTTGACATCTGCAGACAGAAACCGTATTTATATTAAGTTCTCTTGACAGTTGATGACATCATATGAGCCATTTTCAATGATCTGAATAATAACCTGGTAAACCTGCTCCTGAATCATAAGTATCATTCCAAAAATAACTCTGACTTATTCAGGAAATTCTGGAATATAGGGTATGAACTACTGTTGTGTCTTATAAAAACAAAGGAAAAAGTGACACAGAAGAAAGTGTCTTCTTACTATACCTCAATATTTTCTGGAATTGAAGCCCAGCTGTAAGACTTCTCATGTAGAACACTGAATATTCTGAAGGACTGGTTTTGATTTTAAATAACTGTATCTGAAAACGCATTTTTGAAAACTAAGGCTGTACTTCCTTTAAGCAAAGAACAGAAAGTAGATAATCAAAGTTACTATAATAAGGAGGCCCTATTAGATGGGAAAATTAATTCAAGTCAAATGAATCCTGTTTCTTTAATGTATGCAGATTTTTATAGATTAAAAATGAATCAAAACTTTAGAGAAATCAGAGTTTGATGAACTTGACACATTAAGATAGGTTGTTGATTTTAAAAAAAGTCTTGCAATTTGTTAAAAATAAAGTGCCAGAAATATTAGAGGCACTGCTCCTAATGATTTCATAGCAATGTTTCGGCCTCAGAAATTACAAAAATGTTGATAAGCTCCAGACATTCTTCTGAATTATATAATTTATATCTCAGGCTGTGCATAATATGGGTAAAATGTTCCTTGCATCACATAAATAGACAGAACTGAGATTAAGAACAGGAGAGAAAAATAAAAAAAGAATTTAGCAGAATCCTCAGTATATTTCTATTAACAAAAGACTAATAGATGTCACTGAAACTGCAGTGCTCTTTGGAAAGAATGAGAAAATATGCTACTCACATCTTTCATTATTCTATTTTTTTCAGCTTCATTTGTAATTTCTCTTAAAAATATCCAAATCCTTAATTATTATGTTTCATGCAGATAAAGATTTAGGGAAATCATTGACCATCTCTGTAGATATCCACATATTCAGCTCTAATATCAGCACTGGCAGTAACCTAAATCTAAAGCTAAACCTAAATATCACTACTGGGACAAAGAATTGCATGGGCCCTAAGGGAAAAAGCCTTCTGGTATGGCCCTTTACCTCCTGTTAGGATCCAAGATGAGGACAACTTACTCATTTATTGTGACTGTGAGGCAAAGACAAAACACCAGTTCTCCAGAGACACCAAGTGGAAGCTTGAACAGAGCTAGATGCTTGGTAATATTTTTGTGCCACAGAATTAATCCTGGAACAACTGACCCCCAGAATTTCATTGACATAAATAAAAAATCTCTTACGGTTTACATTGATGTCTAGGTTTTCTGTTACATTTAATCCAAAGCATCCTTAACTAATATAAATAGCTTCTCACAAAATTAGAAAAATTCTTAACATTACGTAAAGATCTCCCCCAATAGGGTCCTGGCTACTGCACTTCTTGCTATACTTCTTTGCACACAGAGAAACAATGCCTTTTGTTTCTGTCTCATTTTCCTGGAATTGTTACCTCAGTGTCTGTCATCTCTACTTGTTCCTAGCTTTTGCCAACTTCATTACATCATTGTTTTCTTACTCTTCTTGCCCCTCTGGTCTCAGTTTAAATGCCCCCTCTCAGAGATGATTTATCTGATCATGCTAGACAAGGAAATTGACCTCACCAGAAGTATTTTTCTATAACTTGAACTACAGTTTTTGTGTTTACTTCATAGCACTATTTAATCATGTTTTAAATGTGTTTGGGATTCCTTTAGCTATATCACCCTACAGCACAAATCACATGAAGGTAGGAGCAGGTGTGTTTTAATTACCTATGATACTTGGCTCCAAGCCAAGGGATCTCTAGTACATGATACGTACTTGATAAATACTTGTTCATTGGATGGATACACAGGGCTACTGATGGGTGTTCCAAAGTAACCCACTTATAGATAAGACCCGTTTATATAGTTTTGCCCCTTGGAAAACTAAGCATCAGCATAATGAAGTCTGAGTTTGATGCTTAAATGAAAAAAAAATATTATTTCATAGTGTTATCTTCCTGAAAACAGTACTGTTGTCAAATCATTGAGGTCCTATGATGTTGGCATGGTGTATTCTGATTTTCTTTGAGCAATTTTTTTGTATATTTATTACTTCCACTAGCAAGGAAGTTTGATTCACTATGCTTATTTCACTTTTTATTTGATTGTATACCAAACTAAGTCCTGAGCATAATTTATTTGAGGAACATTGTTATGAGCTTCTCCTTTACTAACTTATATCTCTTTTATGAAACAGTATGACATCTTTCCATTAGCTCTTACTTTAAAAATACGATTGCTATGCTGTATTAAGTGAGAACAAATCTTACACAGGATTTAAAAAAGTGTTGTGTATGGGAAAATCATTCAAATAATACCAGGAAAAAGGAACAACTTGTAATGAAGGAGCAGAAATAATGACACCAGTTAGATTTCATTATTAGATGTGTCTGTTAGAAATTAGATTTAACTGTAGGTAAAGAAGACCCCAATATAACAACATAATCAAATTGGAGTTCTATTTTTTTTATATAACAGAGAAGTTTTTATGTTATATTGCTACAGTGGCTCATAGATATCAGGGACAAGATCTATGATCATCCTATACTTATGATAACCTTACAATCACAAGATGAACACTGAATTCTGGTCTTCACTTCTGCGTTCCAATTAAAAGTGAGGGTATAAGAGTCACTTGAATAGAAAAATTATCAAGTGTCTTCCACTTACATTTTATTGGCCAGAACTGAATCATACGATTAAGCCTAGCTGCAAGGCTGGTTAAAAATACATATTTTTAAAATTATTATTATGGATACCCCAGGGAATGAGGGTTATGTTAGTGAAGAAAGGAAGAATGGCTGCTTGATGGATACATCATAATATTGCCATAGTGACATTTGTGTCTGAGAAGGAAATACATATTTAGGCTTATTGTATGTGCTTGATGACCATATTCCTAGTGCCACACTTGAACTTCCTCACAGGATAGAGTATACATTTTACAACGAAGACCACACATCTCGCTCCCCACATGGAATCACTATGCAAAAGAATAGGGAGATACTTAAAAGGCTTTCACTTCTGTTTATGATCAAAGAATATTCTCTTTATGAATTTAATTTGATAATAACTCATTGTGGAAACAAAACCAGGTTCAAAATTTGCCACTTATAGGAAATGCATTGCAGGACAAGGAGAGTACTCTGAGAGCCAACACACTAGAGTTCCTTATTCTAGACAGGTTACAGACTCTCCTTCAAACAGAAGGAAAGGAGTCCTCTTCCCCAAACTGCCGTGGAATTAAAAGGGAAGAGCATCATCTTGAACTATATAGGTGAAGGAGGAAAGCTCTTATGACACCTGGCAGGAGAGGGCAAGAAGATCCTTTGCCATAAATTTGCAGACATTAGAAAGCTATTTTGTGGGACTGCTGGTAACAATATTTGGAAAGGATGAAGATGATCAGGAATTGCTAATAATTGATGAGGTTTTTTTTCTTTTTCTTTTTCTGACTCAGACATTTTACAGTATTTTGTTCCAAGAGGAAATTTTCTTCATCGAGTTCCACCTAAGACCATCCAGCTATTCAGTATTCAGGTTTTAGTAGTAAAAAATGGAGGCTTGGTGCGGAGATATTGGAGGAAACAAGAATCTCAGAAGCAAAGGATTACTAGGAGATTATATAATTAATTGGAGTAAAGATTAACACAGGAGAGCAACTGCAGTGAAACAACTAATTTTGAAATAATGTCTGTGTAATTATTTACATTAGAAACTATAAAATACATATTAGACAAGAACACTTAGACCAATAGAAAGCTACTTTTAAGACCATTTTTAAACAGGTATGCTAATGAATTATTGTATATTAATTATTGCTTAATTACCAACCTAAATATATTTGGCAGAATTTAATAACATCATTATAAAATATCCAGACAATGTTATAACAGATCAAATGGGGAAAAATAGATGACAAAAATGAAAGAGACAGAGCTTAACCTATTGGGTATAATTCTTATCTGGTTCTTACATAGTAGAGAGAAAATAACAGTAAACTTTCAAAATACATTCAATGAAATTGGATGCTCTTGATACAGAAATATTTCTTGATAATTTGAGACAAATTTTAGCCATTATCCATATTTTATAATTCCAAACAAGGTTTTAATCAAAATTGCTTTATGGAAAAATACTGCATACTTTTTTTCCAGATAAGAAACCTTCATCAGCCTTTTGAGAAGAAATTCCAAGTGATCATTCACATATCTAATGATGGTTTTAAAAACTATTTAAAAATTCATATGGAATCAAAAAAGAGCCCAAATAGCCAAGGCAATCCAAGTGAAAAGAAAAAAGCTGGAGCCATCATGCTCTCTGACTTCAAGCAATACCACAGGGCTACACTAACCAAAACTACATGGTACCAGTACAGAAACAGACACACAGACCAACGAAAAAGAATAGAGCGTTCAGGAATAAGGCTGCACACCTACAATCACCTGAGTTTCAACAAAGATGACAACATTAAGAAATGGAGTAAGGACGCCCTATTCAATAAAGGGTGCTGCCTTCACTGGCTAGCCATATGCAGAATATTGAACCTAGACCCCTTCCTTACACCATATGCAAAAGTCAACTCAAGATGAATTAAAGACTTAAGTGTAAAATCCCAAACTATAAAATCCCTGGAAGACCACCTAGGCACTATCATTCTGGTTGTTGATACACGCAAGAATTGAAGGTGGAATAACATTTTCAAAAACAGCCAGAAGGCCGCGAGTGTGTGGAGTAAAGGCAGAAGGGAAAAGCTTTTAGGAATATCACCATTTTACAGCAATTATGCACCTGAGAGGAGATGCCTTCCTACCAACTGAAAAGCATCAAGATATCTGGTTTTCTCAGCACTGAGCCAGGAAGGAGAAAAATAAAGGAGGCTAATGAGGAGTAGAGACAGTAATAAACCGAAATTTGTTGAAGAGCAAATCTGTAAAGTTCAAAAGTGATCATTATTTGCTAGGCATGTTTTTGGCACACTTTCTGAAAGCCACTGGAATACTGACAGTATTTTGTCATCTTTTAAAAAGAATTATTCTTAATACTAGATGCAAATTAGTCACTGGAAAACTTATAAAAAATATGTTTAGGTTCCAATTTGAATTGGGTTCTGATCAAATCAGAATTTATGTTAGGTGTGGCCAAAACATGAGAATGATTTAAAAGTTCCCTAGGTGACTCTAATGCAGCTGTTTGAGAATTTTCTCAATTGAAGTAAATGTCAACTTTTTAAAACTTGCCTCTAAGATGAGCACCCAGAGGAAAGAAAGTAGACTCAAAACTAAAATAGGTAACAGCAACAGTGCCAACACATCATGAAACCATTCCATTAAAAATTTGAGAAAAATCTCCTACTAGAAACACACACAAAAAAGACAGTTCTGAAAAAAAATAATTTAATAAAGGAATTAAAATTTAACTTTTTGATATAAATAAAATTGTGGAAACTTGGAAGCTATGAAACAAGAGATTAAGATTAGATGAATACAATAGAAAATTTTCTGAAAGTTTGAGAAAAAAATTTTAAAAAATCAACAAAGTCAAAAAGTATGATTAATTTAGACCTGGATGAAGTTGAATTGACACTATAAATTTGTGTTTGTTTATTTTACAACCAAATTTATTTTGGTAGAAATCTGCCACTTATTTCTTTATTTTGTCCACTGTATTTTTAGAAAAGTATTGGTTTTTGGGGTCTAATTGGGAAACATAAAATTCAGCCTGTTAAAATATACAATTCAAGAATTTTAGTATATTTACAAGGTTGGGAAGTTATCATTACTATTTAATTCCAAAACCTTTTTATTACCCCAAAGGCAATCCTATACCCATTGCAGTCCCTCTCCAATGCCTCTCCCTTCAACCTCTGACAAACACTAATACACTATCTGCCTTTATGAATTTACCTAAGAACATTCCATATATTTAATTTTACAACAGGTGGCTTTCACTGTTTGATTTATTTCATTTAGCATATGTTTTTAAGGTTCATTCATGTTGTACCATGTATCAATATTTACTTTCTTTTATGGCTGAATAATATTTCATTGTGTGGACACATTACTTTGTGTTTGTCCATTAATCATTTTGTGGGCATTTGAGCTGCTTCCACTTTTTGGCTAGCGTGAATGATGTTTCTATGAACATTCATGTACAAGTTTGTGTGTGGACATAAGTTTTCATTTGTCTTATATAGATAGCTAGTAATAGAATTGGTGGGTAACTCTATGTTCAAATGACTGTGAGACTCTTTTCCAAAGTGGCTGCACAATTTTACATTACCTTCAGCAACTTATGAGGGTTCTAATAGCTCCACATCCTCACCAACTCTTACTATTGTCCAGCTTATGGATTATATCAAATTAGCCAGTATGAAATCTTATCTAATTATAATTTTGATTTGCATTTCCCTAATGAGTAATGATGCTAAGCATTTTAGTTGCCATCCATTTTAGGATCAGCTTGTCAATCTCTGTAGAAAAGGCAACTGGGATTTTAATAAGGGTTCTGTTGAATTTGTATCAGTTTGGGGAGTATTGCCATCTTAATAAGATTATCTAGATCTATGAATGGCTTTTCATTATTTAGATCTGCTTACTTTATATCAATGATATTTGTCATTTTTAGTGTACAAGTCTTATACTTCTATTGGTATATTTATTCATAAGAATTTTATTTTTGGTGCCATTGCAAATAGATTTGTTTTCTCAATTGGATTTTTAAATTATTCATTGCTAGTATATGGAAAAACAACTATGTTTTTTATATTGATCTTGTGTTCTGTAAACTTGTTAAACTTGTTTATTAACTCTACTAGTGGTTTCTTTTTTTTTGTGTGTGGAATACTCAGGATTTGATATAAAAACAAGATCATGTCATTTATATACAGAGATAATTCTACTTCTTAATTTCCAATCTGGATGTCTCATAATTACTTTTTATACCGAATTACTCTGGCTAGAACTCCCAGTACATCGTCAATGGAAATGATGATAGTGGATACTCTTGCCTTGTTTATAATCTTTTTTAAGGTTAAATTATTTTGGATAATGTTTTTAAGTTTTTCCTCATCAATTATGGTGGTAGATGTGGGGGTTTTGTAAATGTTCTTTATCTGGTTGAGGACATTTTTTCTATTACTAGTTTGCTAAATGTTTTCATAATGAGAGGGTGTTGGATCTTGTTAAATGCCTTTTATGCATCCTTAAGATAATCTTACCATGTGTTTTTCGTCCTTTGTTTCTGTTAACATGGTATATGAATTTATTTTTATATGCTTAATCACTTTGCATTCTTGGAATAAGTCCAAATTTGTCAGGTACATAATCATTTTTATATTTTGCTAGATTCAATTTGGCAGCATTTTAATAAGAGTTTTTTACAAATGTATTTTTAAAAAATATTGGTCTCCAGTTTTCTTTTCTTGTGGTGCCTTTGTCTGGTTTTGGTACCAGAATAGGATTGTCCTCATCAAATGAGCTGAGAAATGTTCCCTTCTTTTCATCTTTTGGAAGAAGTTGTGAAGTCTATATGTTAATTCATCTTTAAGCATGTGATAGAATTCACCAGTGAAGCCACTTGGTCCTGGACTTTTTGTTGTTGGATTGTTTTAAAATTACTCGCTTAGACTCCTTATTTGTTAGAAGTCTATTCAGATTTGTAATTTTTTTCTTGAGCCAGTTTCAGTAGTTACATAGGTCTAGGAATTTGTCATTTGATCTAGATTATCTAATTTTTGGCATAGAGTTTTTCATAGTATTGTTATAATTGATTTATTTCTACAAGGTTGGTAGTAATGTTTTCAATTTCATTCCTCATTTTTCTAATTCAAATCATTTTTCTTTTTTCTTGAGCAATCTCTTCATCCTTTTTCTACTGCTATAACAGAATACTGCAGAATGGATAATTTATAAAGAATAAAAATTTCTTTGGCTCATATTTCTGGAGGCTGAGAAGTTCAAGAGCATGACACTGGCATCTGGCAATAGCTTTTGTGCTGCTTTATCCCATAGTGGAAAGGAAAATAAGTGGGCAAGCTAGAAATGGAAATGGGGGCTAAATTTTATCTTTATATTAATCTAATAAACTTATTAAGGAGATTAATCTTTGGACCCAACTAACACACTCCTATAATAAAAGTATTAATTCATTCACAAGGACAAAAATTAGAGTCTCGTGGTGTAGTTATCTCTTAAACATTCCAACTCTTAATGCCATAACAATGGCAATTACATTTCAGTGTAAGTTTTGGAGGGAGCATTCAAACTGTAATAGCCAGTCCTGTAGAAACTTCAATCAGTAATGTCATGAAGTTTATAAGTTCTTCCTCGATACCGAGAAAAGTAAAAGACCCACATCATGATTAAGGTTAGTGATACAGAAGAAAAGGAAATGTGGTGTTAATTTGGGTGTTAACTTCACTGAATTAAGAATACATAGAGAACTGTTAAAGCACTATTTCTTGTTGCGTACATGAGGGAAATTCCAGAGATTGGAATTTGAGTCAGTGGACTAAGTGGGGAAGTTTTACCCTCTTTGTGGATAGGCCCCATTTCACCAGTTGTGGGCTCAGAGAAAACAAAAATAAGGGAGAGAAAGGTGATTTTCACTCTTACTGTTTTTCTTGAAGCTGCACAATCTTCTCCTCCTACTCTTGGAGATCAGAATTCGAGGCTCTTCAATTGTGAACTCCAGGACCTACACCCGTGCCCACAACACCTCCCACAGGTTCTTAGGCCTTCAGCTCCAGACTGAGAATTGCACCATCAACTTCTCTGGTTCTGAGCCTTTTGTACACGGACTGAGCCATGTTACTAGCATCCTTGGGTTTCCAGCTTTCAGACGGCATGTCATGGGACTTCTCAACCATCATAATCACATGAGCCAATTCCCTTAATAAATTCCTTCTTATATTTCTGTATCTTTCATATCTATATTTAATTCCCCTAATAAATCCCTTCATACATGTCTTTATCTACCTGTGTCTATATTATCTATCTCCTATTGGTTTTGTTTATCCAAAGAACTCTGGCTAATCCAGGAAAATATAGAAAAGGTATACTTGTTTATATTTTTATACAAAAATAAAACTTAATTAGAAAAGCACTGATCTGAGATATAGAAAATAAAGTTTCTCTGATATAAAAATAACAAATCACAAATTAAAAGCTGTTACATATACCTGGCAGAACCAATGACAATAATCCTTAAATATATAAATAAATATTTATTTTATTTCTTCAATGTGACAAATACCTTATATGTCATAAATCAAGCTGCATTTCACTTAATCTTTACATAATCTAATGAAGTATTAATTAATTTTTCCTGATTTGACTGATTAGAAAATAAAAGTACAAAGAGATTAAAAACCTTTGCCATGGTCAGAAGGCCAGCATGAATTAGTAACAGGATCTTAGTTCACGGATATCATTCTCTGTTGCTGTTACTTTAGCAAATACCTCGTTCCACTTCAGATTCTTCCCTAATATCTGCTGTTTTCATATGCATAGCATTTATTCATTTGGTTGTTGATAAAACAAGCTTTTATATTTATTTTCTGGAAATATATATATGAAGGAAATCATTCAGCAAGCTGACAGCTTATATTAGAATCTCTGACATTAGTTCCTTATAACATATAATCACAAACTTACATGATTTGAATTTAATAAGGAGCAATTACTTTTTTTGTAGCTTATGATAAGACTAGAAGCTCAACTAAATTTATATATTGTTATGTTGTTGTTCAATGTGTATGATGAGAACATTGTACATCTACTAAGGATATGGATTGCTTTCTATCTTTTGGTTTATGCATTTTACCTCATAATTAAGCACATAGATATGTAAGTGTAGACCTGAACTATTACTTGGGATGAATGAAACAAATATTGCATATGAGGAGACCACATCTTTCTCAAAAAGCAATATCTTTTTCACCCTTGCCTAGTCTCCTTTCAAATATGTGCTGAGATTTTAATGAGATTAGATGCATAGTATCTCTGGAAAAGGCTACATAGCAAAGTAGAGTCAAATAAGCAAAATGCTGTACAATTCACTAGAGAAATGCTTTTTAATGGGAGTATATAATGTTCATCTGATATCATGTGGTGATATGGATATGCTATGGGCTTTCAGCAGAGTTTGGAGAAAGCAGTAAAATTTTGGACCCTAAGTGCTCTTTCCCGAAAGGGCAACCTCCTTACTTTTTAATTGTGGAGCTGAGTTTAATTGTGGAACTTGATTGTGTTAAGAGTGTCAACTTTGGGTCCAAAATATGTGTGTGTAATTTATGGTTTAGTTCTTAGCAGCTGGATGACTTAACCTCGGTGTGCCTTGATTTTCTCACTTACAAAAGCTGCTGTGGTACTTAAATAAGTACAAAAATGTAAAGCAATTAGAATAGTGACCAGCACAGAGCAGGTTCTCAGTAATGTGAATATTATTGCTATGATTATCGCAAAGCTAGATTTCCTTAAAGTCACCTGCCAACTAATCTCTGACAAGGTATTAGCTGTTGCAGTTAAGGTGTTTATACTAAACGGGTATTAAAATTTAATTAGGTGAATCTTGAAGGTTAGAAAACCTTCAAGTCACAAAGGATAGGACATAGAATTTCGGAATTCTAGACAATTTGTATCAGGCTTCAGAAGAGAAGAGGACTGGTGGTTATTGTATCAGTATGAGGGGGCTGGCACCCCTTGAATTACTGTGCATGAGAAACGTTTTCTCCATCTGTCTGTAATTGGGGCCCATAACAAGAAATCAAAAGAAAAAACAAAACGTAAACTCATAGGAGGAAAAGGGTAGAGATTAAGGAAACAGCAGAAGAAGAATGTCATAACAGTATGGCTATGTTTTGCATCCTCGGGCTGGTTAATGAAATGAAGTTCTGACATTCTTTAAATAGTTTCAAAATGGTCCAAGTGTTCACATGGCTTCCATCCAATTCTATTTGAAATTACGGGAACAGGAATGACTCAAGTTCACTGCTAAATCTTTCTACAGAGGAGACATTTGATGAAATTATTCAAAAGAGAGATGTGTGAATGTCAATAAAGAACCTCAGTGACCTTTGAGTATCTTGAAGCATTTTTGTATTTGTAAGGAAGCTACATTAACACTTGGGCTTAACCAACCAATCAAACAGTAAAAACAATTTGAGAATATGGTAGAACTTGTATTCCTCCGTATTATCTAGAATTGCAAACTGTGTCTGAACTGAATGCTCGCAAGTAGGACAAATGAAAAAGAATTTAGAAAATCAGAAGGAAAGAAACAAGAAGGAAGAAATAAAGAAGGAAAAAAGGAAGGAAGGAAGAAATGAAGGAAGGTAGGAAGGAAGGGAGGGAAGGAGGAAGGGAGGGAAAAATTGTGGAAATACAAAACTCCTTGAAATAAAATTTGAGCACCTGCAGAGTGGATATGTTACTTCTCCTTCAAACTCTGTTCTGATAGCATTCACTTAACCGGATGAAATGACTAAGGTTGGGAGGATCAGGGAGGTGAAATCTTGACTGCTCTTCTTTGGACCTTGGGAGGCAAAGGTCATGTTCAATTCCTCTGAGTTATTTCCTGCCATTCTTCTCCTGACATATGAACCATTTTGTTCAAGACACTTTGGTAGGCTCCCTCTAAGGGGATTCTGTGTAACCTCCACCAATTTCTTCACTGCTTCCCACTGATAAAACCTCTTCTTGAAATCCTGAAAGATGCAAGCTGGGGTGCATACCTTCAACTGTGGAGAGTGCTAGGCCATTTTAAATGATTTTAGGCAGCTGAATTAAGTTTGCTAGTTCTTGAAGGACTACCTGTTAGATCACTCCTAATTGGCTTACTATGTGGGGAAAGTCCTCTTGTGGTTTCTTGGTAGCAGATCATTTTGGGGTGAGTTTCTGGTGAAATGAATGCATTCTTTATAATGAATGAGGTCATTTTTATGCTTATTAGTCCTTAAAGAGAGCTGTTTCTGATTGAACAAACTTGGATGTGAGAGAAGAGAGAGAATGAGAGAGAGAGGATGATGACTGATAGAAAGGAAAAGAAAAGCCACTTTTGTGTGTATGTGCCTGTGTGTTTTACCAAAAGTTTTAGTGGCTGTTCAAAGAGAGCAAGGTGTCTGTGCCTTTAATCATTTTCATTTTAAAAACAGAGGCTTATATTTTCACATCTTCAGCTGTCCCAGAGGGCGGCTAGACCAACTTTAACAACATTAATTTCTCTTTATGACAGGACTAGTGCTGCCCCAGGTCTTCAGAACTGCCTAAAATGTCTGGAAAAGTAGATAATGAAGAGGATATTAGAATTGTAAACAAGAACAATTTTGTAATAAAAACCATATATTTTCTCCATTGGACTTTGGGCTTAATACTGTGGCAGCAAAAGTGTCACGAGTTATAATTTGTTGATGGCTACTGAGCATTAGTTACAGTCAGAGAGTGTGCATAAAGGCCAAGTCCTCCTGGCATCCCATTAAAGAAGATCTGGGATGGGTAATTGCAGTTGAGTTATTTGAATGCATCTCTTTCATTTGATTTTTGTATTGTGCACTGTGATAAAAAGAACTGTGTATTGTAACTTCCTAGGCTGCTCACAGAAACTGTTTCCCTTGTGCAGAGGTATTTTGCACAAGTTTAAAGGATTTACTAACAGGGAACATAAAGGGATTACCCTAATGAAAATAAAAGGGGAGCCATGCCCAGTCCTCCACTGCTTTCAAAATATTTAGGAAGACTCCAGTTTGGGGCATTGAAAATGAAGCATTCTCCTTTTTGCTCCACGTTTCTCTGGCTGCCAGTGAATCCCTCTTTTTCACTGTTTATTCAACCTTCTTGCTGACAGGGTTTATGAGTCTGACACAATGGACTAAGAAACTGTAGATTTTCCCCCAAGAAACAAGCGCCCTTCTTTTTGTGTCTGCAAGGAATGTGGGGGCCAAGTGTAAAATGTGAACTTTATGGTCTGTTAATATCATAAACAGGACTATGTTCTCGTCTTAAGGTACACGGCAGTTGAGAAAGTTCATCCCGCACTTAGCATTTTGTCTTTTCCTCATCCTTTGTGTCTTCTTTCACACGGAAGAAATATGAACCTGTGATCCTAAAAACACATCAATTTCCATTAATATGGTTTCTCTTTGCACTTCATATTTGCTTTTATTATAACCAGTGGTCTATGTTCCATAGTCTATTCCCTGCATTTAGTTTTGTGAGAAAAACAACACTGCATGAAGCCTCTCGGTTTCTATTGAGATCTTTACCCATTGAATGTTATAATGATAATATTTATATTTTTAATTAATGAAAATTATATCTTAGATGTGAATGATTATCTTTACAAGATTGGCAATTGTGTAAGGCATACGTTTCTAAAAAAGACAATCATTACTACAATAAAGACTAGAGGAAAATTCCAAATACTTTAATTTTGAAGTGAAAAGAAAAGGCATATCGTGTTTTATGAACTCTCTCCAAATATTATGATTTAAAAAATAAGGGCAGAAACCTTTTATCTGCATCTATTAGCATCTAATTCCCTTTTCACAGCTAGGATGTGAAGGTAATCAGCTTCATCCCTCATCCCATTAGTGTGATGAGAGTTAGGTGTGGTGTCTTTCAGACGAGCTGGAGTAGCAGGATCCAATTCTGAGACAGAACTCACCGGGGCTTGATGCAAACTGAAAGGCAAAAATGAGCACTCTTCTATTATTTAGGCGCCTGTCCAGAGGTTGGAGAAAAAAATATTTCCTTGTGTAGATTTAGCCTAAGCGAGCAGAGATAACCCCCTTGCCTTCTGTGTCTAATAAGATGTGAATGGGGGCAGAAATAATGAGTATTACATTGTATTTTTCATGTAAAAGCCTGAGAAACAAAACGTCCTGAACACTGGCAGTGATTCCAGTCATTTTCAAATGAAAAGGGCTATTTGTTTCCAAATTACAGCAGCCACTGGAATGCATACGTTTATGCCTCAGAAATCCTCATTTTGTGAAGTAAAATTACCTTTCAGTAATTTAGTCACTGCAGGCTTTGTCCTGCTGACTGGTCAGAAGCTATCAGATAGCTTGCAGCTGCAGGCTGAAGCCCGACCATTTTTTTTTTTTCTAGGACAGGCAGTTAGTTAGTAGAGCCATCAGTGCGGCATCTGTCATCCTGCTAGGCCCAAATTGTTTTCTATGATGGATGTCACAGTCTGTATGATCAAAATAGAAGCCCTGCTGCTTTTAATTGCAAAATCGGAGTACTTGCACATTTGTTATTATGCCGAGGTTATTACCTCACACAAAATGAATTAACAGGTGAAAATAATTGATGAGAGGAGTCTAGGGATTTTTAGCCTCTTCAAAGAGACTTTGTAATTATGGCATAATGAATGTTCTGAGATATATCTGTGGGGGGCAGCATGAGACCACCAAAGATCTCTTCAGATTGATGATACATTCTACTGAATTCTACTGTAATACTGCTTAAATTTACTTAGCAATTAGTTTAATAGTCCTACATGATTCATGATAACATACTGAGAATTTTTAAATAACTTTGTTCCATCAATCTATAAATTAAGCTACTTACCTCAGCTTTCTTCCCAAGGTGGTGGGAAATGTTAACGAATCGGACTTTCTGAAACAAAGATGACATAGGATAGAGGTTTGGGTTTCAGAAACGCCTCGCTAAATGTGGCAGGCATCTCAAATAATTCCTCTTCCCATTTTAGCTCCTCTCAATAGATTGTGAAAAGAGCCTCACCAAATTTTGTCCAGATATAGTTTAAGAGTTTCCCAGCACATGAAGACTCTGCATTTGTCCTGTGAAGTATATTGTTTAAACATTTTGCAAGCTGAAGTAATTGCTCTTGGCTTTCTGACCACTATTCCATTCAGACTTGGTCACAATTCAAATGCATTCAGCCCCTGAGTGCTTCCAGAGTCATGGAGTCCGGCCATCTTTTCCGTTTTCATGACATCCTGAAGCTGCAAGGGGGTCTCTGTCACCATGAACTAATTTCCAGCATGGCTTCAGAGCACAGAAGGCACTTCTCCTCTATGAACCCAGTGCTGTCAACATGTTGGGTTAAGATTTTCATGTGTTGCCTGACCCGGTACAGAACTATAGCTTTAAGATAGTCAACCTAAAGTTGCAAAGATGGGAAAATATTATTAAGTTCTATAAAAGACCATTAAAAAAATTTCTTTTAATAAAACATAATGGAACATATTATGAGCATATATCTTTTCAATAATTGGATATTATTTATGTCCTATGTACAGCTAAATCTCAAGGTAACTTCAATTAACTAGAGCTAAAAATTAAATAAATTGTGAGCACTGTTATAAGAAATATACATAAAGGAAATCTTGAGACTTGAGATCAAAAAACCGTTTAATTAAAAGTAGAGAAAACTAAAAAGGAAACAGAATTGTAAGTTTTGGGGAAATATACATTTAAATAAAAGACTCACTTGTTTAAAAACATCTATATTCATTTTTTTAGGTGACAGGAAACTTTATCACTGATTCTAACTAGATTGATAAATCCATATTTCTAGAAGACATGCATTATTTACTATTGTTTTGTTCCTTTTGTTGTCTTTCTTATGCATACACACGTGCATACACATACACATACACACACTTCCCTGCCCAAGAGGTTGTAACATCTTTGCACAGAATTTCATTAAGTAGCTTTTACTTATTATTTGTTATTTTTTTTCTGAGTTTAAATAAAATGCATGTTAGAGGTATGCAATTGATATTGAAGTGACTCTTTTTACATTTTATTTGTATAATATTATACATACACACACACACACCCATATACTGCATTCTTTTCAGATTTACCCTCAGAATTTTGGTATTTAGGAGTATATAATATTAAAGGATCTCAATAACATAAAGAGAAATACATGACAATAAATTATAATAAATGCAAGGCAAGCAGTGATTTGTCCCACACGTGAAGCGGACTGTGGCAACACATATCTGGCCATATGTCACTTTCTGAAGCATTTTTCATAAACCTTCACATGACTGCAGTTATCTTCAATATAAGCCCCAAGATGAATTCCCCAAAGACATTAACAATAGATAAATGCTTCTCAAACAAAATAGTCTATTTGAAAAAAATCTATTACATAGGCAGGAGGGTATCATACAATAGGACTTCAATTGTGTCATAAACCATGATGCTACTAAGTTATATTACTTTACTATTTGATCTTAGTTTTAATGGAGACCAAAATAACCTAAAATTCAGAGGTTAATGCTGTAAAATTTTGATACCTGTTTCATTTAGATTATATTAGATTATTATTGTGAAATGCCATGAAAAATACTCAAGGGATTCCAACTTGAACAACAACAAAGAAACTGACGTTGAAAATTGAATTTCTAAAAAACTTACGTTAATGAAGGTCAGATACATTTTTTTTTTGAAATTTGATTGTAAAGACAATCCAAAGTCCTGTTCATACCACGATCCAAGAGCAATAGATTACACAATTTAAATTTCATGGTAAGCTATGCAAACACAAACAGACATGTCTTACAGAGAAATGAAGAATACAGTGACTGGGTTTGCTTTTTGATAGCTTTATGACAAACGACACGTGTAGAGTGCAGTATAACTGACTCTAAAGCAAATTCAGCTGCTTTTTTCTTGCATCTTCTTTTTCCTGTATATAATATATACAGAAGTACAGATGTTTAAACTGTGTCTAGTGACTACAAACAAAGAACATTCAATGCCATGTGTATGTTTACCAAAGAAATTGTGTTTCAGATGGGAAAATCTGATGTCCTTTTTAACAACTATAGAATTGAAGTAGTCAGGGTAGGAAAAAGGGTATTTGTTTTTTTTATCCATGGGTGATTGCAAAATAATTCTTGTGTGACATTGGGAATGGTGTACTCAAGGAATCTGAATCACTGACTTGTCAGACATATCTATTTCTGGGAAAAGAAGAGTTTTTGTTGATAATCTAAAGCTGATACAAATTATTTTCTTGATGATGCCAGAATTTTGGTAGTAAGTATTAGTCTGCTGCTAGCATGCTATGAATTTTATGTTATTAAATGAAATTGGATGTTGAACCTTGCTTTGTGTAGACAGCACTGGTTTCTGAGTAGTACCCCATTCAAACACCTCACCCTGATATATTGCATTAATAGATCATCAGAAGCAGTTGTCATTCCAATGATGTATTAGTACAATACATGAGAATGAGACTCACTGATGATGTATTTAGTACTCACAAGATGGCAGTGTCTAAAGAAGAAATGGGCCAAGTAAGGAAGCTATTATAATTACAGGATGAAGTCAGTTAGTATACAGTACTTGGCAAGATTTTTCAGGGTATCAAGTTGGTGTATTGGTGCTGAAGCTACCTTTAGGACACTCTTCCTGGTGCAGAGTGAAAAATATTATTATCCCTGTACAAAATAATTTCTGCTGGTGAACTATTAGTACAAGATAATACACATACATGTTTTGTTACCATACATTTTAGTGATGTCAACATTTATATCAGCAGAAAACATTGTGTACTGTTAGTACTAGCTTCTGGGGAAAATAAAAATCTCTCTTTAGTAGGATTTTCTGGGATGGTACGCAAATATATTATCACAACAGTAGTTTTTCAACTGATGGTTTCTGCCAAAGGGGAAGCTTTTGCTTGTAAGTTTCTACATGCCACCAAGCCATCATTGGCATAGCTTCTGGCATTAGCTAGAGAAGCAGATATTTTAAGTAAAACATTAAACTTAGTTCTCACTGTCATACATTTTCTGCTAATAGAGCTTGCAACACCTACTATAAATGTAGATGAATTAGAAACTCCTAGTGACCTCTATCTACCTCCTGCTGGGCTTTTTCTAAAAGGGTAAAAGACAGACTTTTAAATGTTTATAACATAGGGCTAAAAAGGCTTTTTATGCAATGGAATAGCAGTTACTGTTCACCTTCTTATAGCAGCTGATTGCATCATAAATAAAATAGCAGGACCAGTCATCCCAGCTGTGGAATGGATGCATCCAGAGAACAGCCACACAGCATAGGGCATTGGTGAGACAAAGGGAGTTTTCTTCCCAGAGCCTGGGCCTGTAAAAATTAAGGAGTCTGCCCGTGTGCAGTTTGGGAAGGAGGAAGTGGCAGAGAAAGAATAAGAAGTAGAGGTGATACCTTATACATGGCATTTCCTTCCTGGAAATTTACTAAACAATCGTTATTTGAAGGAAGTTTCTTGAACCCCTAGCAAGGAAGAAAAGGCAATAATGAAGAGGAAGGGTTAACCACAGAGACAGGAAGATGCTGAAGGGAATCTCATTCTAATTTTCCTAGCTAGGCTGGTAGTGGCTCTCTTACACTGCATTAAACAGTCAAATTTAGAGCAAGGGACTAAATTTGGAGAGGAAAGGGGCATATTCTTTTGATTAAGTGGAATTTCTTCATAATTTCATATTGTATTTCATAATTATCATTTCTTAAATTTGGAATATAAAAATAATTTTATGATTTATGAAAACAAGTAAATATTCTTTCAGTAGACCTTAACCATCTCTGTTTTAACTAAAGGCTTAGAACATATAATGAAAAAAGTGTATTACCAGATTTACATTTACAATAAAAATGATTTCGAGATGTTTTCTATCACTGATTCATTTAAGAATAATTATTCATTGTATTGCCTATTTAAGCGTACATTGTTCAAAATGTTTACTGACTTTCCAAACTATTAAAGTCTCATACTCGGTTATATTTTGGGCTTGTTAGTGACACTGCTGAACTACTGAATAATTATTTTATACTATGTAAGTTTTCTTAACATCTAGAAAATAAGGCAGGTAAATTTTTAAAATATATTTTGAGGTTCATAAAACACCAAAAGCAATAATTTATTAAAGTAAACCCAGGATTATTGCACTATATCTAGCCATCAATTATTTTCATATGATATAAAAATGATTTTTCACATTAAAAAAGGCAGTTTTGTTATGTATTTAAATAAACATAGGCAGTCTTAATTTTGCCTCAAACATGTTTGCATAAAACAGATTTAATTATTTGTCTAGAGAGTTTAAACAGTCTTTACATTGAAAATGCACATAATTAATCCATAAATATTTGTTGTGGAGTTCCAAATTATTAAGGAATGTGAATTAAGATGTTTGCCAAAGTTAAGCAACAGTGCTAACAATACCTAAAATGAAAACCCTAAGGATTTCCTTTGCCTATGGGAGTAAAAATGTAATTCAGATCCTGCCCCAAGCCTCCTTTCTTTCTTCCCTCCTTTTCTCCCTCCCTGTTTCTTTTTCTCTCTTCTTTCCTTTTATCTGTCATGTCAACTTCTTCTTCTTCTTCTTTTATTTTTGGTAAATGTAACAAAAGCCACAAAAAGGAAGAAAAGGTAAATCATACAGTGGTATGCCACTGGAAAACCTTAATGCTCTGAGAAGTGCTTTTAATTGCAGCCAAGGCAGTAGGGGAAAAGAGTAAGAATAGATTAAGAGTGAGGATGCCATAAAAATGGCTAAGCTGATAGTTATATTAAAATGTTTGGGGTTTTGAAGGTTTTATTCTAATAGCACAAACACATTAATTTTAATTATATTTCCAATATTTTAAATAGTAATATAAAAAATAATTATAAGAAATTTATATTCTTAATTATGGTACAATTTTTCAAAGAATTATTGTAACAGAAAAATAAATTCTGACCTTTTGAACTTGGAATTCTATTCAATGGCATCTAAGGTAGCATTAAATCTAAACATTTGCCCAAAATATGTCACATTGTCGGAGAAGCAACAGGAAAAAGAAAATCAGAATTCTCATAAACATTGCAGGAGGTAAACACTAATCACTTTGTGGTTTAAAAAGAAACTCTATAAACAGATTAAATATACTATACCACATATCTCTCCCATTTTTTTCTAGGTAAAAACTGTTTATTCACATAACCATCTGCATTATTGGAATGAAAGGTTATCTTGTTATTTGAAGGCAAAGTCTGAGAGGTAAGTTCCCTTGCAATCCTAAGAGACAAATATGAAAACCTGGTTTAGCATAACAAAAAGGTGGCACTTTCACTTGCTAACAGAAAATTCTTCATCAATTATGTTCATCAATTAGCCTTTTAGAAAAAGATTTTTTTAAATTTCTACTAGGGCTTAGACTGACTGATAGTGGCATTTTTTTGCTTAACTGGTTTTGACAACTAATTGTCTCCATGGGCTTTTACTTATACATTTGTCTCACTGGTTTAACAGCTGGTACTCTGGTTTACCATGTAATATGTGGTTGTTGATCATCAAACCTGTCTTAATTCTAATTTCCTCCCTGTACCTTGTCTTCCTTTGTTTCTGAACTCTTTTCTGTTCCCTCCAGTGTCTATCTATTCTGTTTCTCTCTGTCAACAATTTCTATAGGAAATAATCTAGACTTCCCTGTTCTCTCAGCTACATAAACGTTGCTTTTCATTAGATGGAAATTCTCCTCGTCACTTTTCTCCATCTTTTCAGTCTATCTGATCATCTCATCCTGGAAATGACTATTTCTTTTTCTTTTTACATGAGGAGTTATTTTTCCCATGCTAGCCTTCACTTTCACAGATATAAAAACCTAATTGTGCACTGTGGTTCAAATGGAATTCGAAATTATCAAGTGCAAAATTAGCATTAAAAAATCATAAGACAACAAACAATAGGGCCTTTATGTGATTTCTGTAATTGCACAAAACTAGTTACTCTGGCAATAATTGTTTGTGCTTCATTAACATGCAAAATGGTTTTATAGACTAACCCACACACAAAGAAACCATTTTTGATGGGAACTCTGCTTTGTTTAATGTTAGACACCATTGTATTTGCTTTCCTAATATAACAGTTCTAATTAGTACCTAGCACTCATCCTGCGTTTTTCAGCTTGAACACTCTGATGGTGACAATCAAGTCACAATTCCATGGCACTCTTTGTCAGTACCTGTCAAAATATAGCTAAGCCTTTAAGAGTTGTGATCTAAATACTGAAAAAAAAGTTAATAGTCCAGAAACAATATGTCCTAGGTAATTTTAGAAAATGAAATTGCACATTAGGTCTTGCTTAAAAACATAATACCATTAATGCTACCTCATTAAATGTGGCCCTGACAAAACTAGAATTATCTTAAGAATTTTGTAGCATTGTTTTTATCATTTGACCTTTGTCTGTTTGCCTGATTCATTTGATTTTACTTTCTTGGTGAGGCAGTACAGGTGGCATAAAAGCAAAATTTTAAATCAGTTAATAAGTGCATGCTCACTTATCAGAGGTGATTAGCCATTCATCTTAAAAGCATGAACATCATTCTTTTTAACTGCACTGAAGTAGTGACTCCATTATGCTAGACTTTATAAGCCTAACCATTGTGAAGAGTTCTAATAATAACAGGAGAAAACATGCCGGTCCTTATTTTAGACTGTCTTGAGTTAGAAGAGAATTTAGATTTCAAACACATGGGAGGAGATTTCCTGGTTATTACTGAATCCCATGTTTTTCCTGAAAGTCCACAGGAGTGTGGAGGACTAAGTTTATTATGCCATGCTGATATTTGTGGGTCCTGAATATCAAAATATATCAAACGTAAGTTGTGTTATTTTGGGCAAATGACACACAGGATATACGGGTAGAGAACTTGGGCTCAGGAGTTTGAGACTAGCTTGGGCAATAGGGTGAAACTTTGTCTCTACATAAAACAAAAAAATAGCTGAGTGTGGTGGCACTCATCTATAGTCCCAGCTACTTGGGAGGCTGATAAGGGAGGATCCTTTGAGCCCCAGAGGCAGAGTTTGAAGTGAACTGACATCACACCGCTGCACTCCAGCCTAGGCCACAGAGTGAGACCCTGTCTCAAATAATAATAATAATAATAATAATAATAATAATAATAATACTCTAAACATTTAAAAGTCTCATCCAATAGTGTCATAAAGTTGTCACCATCAGATATGATTTCAAGACTGCCCTTCATCCTTTTCTTCTGTGTATTTTCTAGTTTTGCCACCTCTCTTAAAAGGTGACACCCAAAACATCTGTCTCTCTTTAATCCTCTTTTTACCCTATTGTCTATCTTGCCATCTTGCTGTCTTACTATTATTTATTCATTGAGTTTTAAATGCATCCATGTTCAGAGTGCAAAATGCTGAATTTAGAGTGATGCGTTAAGTCACAGTCTTGACCCAAAAGAGTTTATAAGTCACTAATGGAAAAAGACACATAAACAATCCTATTGCTTAGTTTGAATCTATTGGATGAATGAAAAAAATAAACAGCCTTGGTTTAATAGGAATGGAAAGAGGTTCATGAAAATTTTCCTAAGGAAAAGCTAATTTTTGTTTTTAGGACTAAATAATGTAAGGACTGAACCAAACTAAAATTATTAGTATATGCAAGACTATGTATTGGGGTTTTGATACTGTACCACAAAAAAGCTGATTTTGGCCCACTAACTAGTGTATATATTCGATAATCACTCACTATCAGGTAAAGGTCTCTTGTTACCTGTACTTACATATTTTCAGTGACTAATTTTCTGTCATAAGAGGATAGACTTAGATCCACTGCAATCCACAGACATCTCAGGAAATTCACATTAAATCTGAGCATGCATCTTATGTTTTTTTTTTTAAATCTCATTAAATGTAATTATACAATCTCTCATTTACTAAGGGAGTTTCATCTGAAACTTTTTCCAGGAGAATTCTATTGGGAATTTTGACCTTCTTTCACCTGTGCTCCTTCCTCACTATAACTCACCTCACATGGGATCCTCAAGGTTTTGCAGAAATCCTAAAGGAAAAAAAAAACACAACGCTTTACAGTATTATCAGATTATATTCTAAAACAGATGAAAACATGTAGCTGCTTTATTTGGAGTATAATATTACTAAATCACTAATAATATTTTCTTCTCTAATTTGGTATCTGAATTCCACCACATGGTGACATACTCAGAGTAGTTTTTTAATGATAAGGAAGAGGAATCATGGCCAACTTAGGTCTTCTGAATAGCCCACTGACAAATATAATTCCATCCAAATACTCATCCATTCTTCATTCCAGCAATATTCAGACCTCATCATCCACTAAATCCAAGCAACGTGTGTGTGTATGTGGTTTTGCAACTGGGCAAATAATCAAAGCAGAGGAATGAATACAACCATCTGTATGGAAATTGGTAAACTGTAAATTGGTCCCCTAACTGGGATTAGAGAGAATGCATGTTTTCCCCAGCTCTGCTTATTTCCCAGAATTTCATATACATCAATAACAATGGCTTTCCTTCCTTCAGCTAAAGATGGAGAGAGAGATGCTTTAAAGTTGTCAGTGTTAGGGAGGGTTTGTCCTGCATAGTTATAAGCCTATTATTTAAAAGAAAAAAATGAAGGCTTGTTTCCTACAGTGAATTTAATACTTTTCTTGCCTTGTATTGTGGTGATAGTGCTGAAAAGTAGAGTAAAAAAGGAGAGGAAAAAAATGCATTTTTTAAAACTCAAAACTAAATTATAATACTTTTTGTACAATGACTCAGCTGAGATATTTACTTACCAATGTAAATTTCAAAAGCACCATTAGAGCCAAAGAACATTTGATAATATTTCCTTTAATTTTATAGTTAATGTCCATTATTATGTGAGGTTTAGAAGGGTCTTCTAGAAGCCTAATACAATAGGATATCATAAAAATACCAAAAGTAGGGTATCCCTGATATGCCATTGTTAAAAATGTACAAAGTATAAAATGATAAACCACAAGAAACAAATAGTGATGATACATTTTGTATAATCAAGTCCTAAAGTGTATTACTTACATAAACCTGAAATAATGAGTTTGTAGAAGTTCAGAAAAGCTCTATAATCTTTAATAAACTGTGTACAATTTGGGGAGGGCCAAAAATAGAATATATGAGTTCATGTAAATTATTAGGATATTCTTGTCTATGAAAAAAATCTTATCAACATAAATATAATTTTAGTTATTTCTGATTTTAAAATGTATACTTTATCAACTTAAAAGAATGCAATGGAAGGAAAAAGAATGTTGGCTTGAAAAGAAATGTTTTTAATTTTATGGTGTGTTTTTGTTGTTGCTGTTGTTCCTCCCATAGCATAGTTATATAAACAAGCTGATTTGAGAGAGTAATATATTCATATCATATTGTTGGGCAGGATATTAACATTGACTGTAGTTGAATGATGGCTTCTCAAAAAGAAATATGTCCAAGTCCTAACCCCCAATATCAATGAATCTAGCTTATTTGAAAAAGGATTTTTGTAGATGTAATTGAATGAAATATCTCAAGATGAGCCACATGAAGCTGAAGGCAGAGATTGGAGCAATGCATCTCCAAGCCAAGGAATAGAAAGATGGTTCACAGCCTCCAGAATATGGGAGGAAGGCATAGAACATATGCTCTTTCAGAACCTCCAGAAAAAGCCAACCCTTCTGACTTCTTGATTTTCATTTTTAGCCTACAGAACTATGAAAGAATATTTTTGTAAGCCAACGTGAAAGTAACTTGTGAAAGCCCTAGAAATATACCAATTTTTTATAATACTGGAATTCAGGTATCATACTCAGCTTTCCAAATGAAAACTAGAAACAGTCATTTTACATCAACATAAACTTCATAGAAAGCAACACACTAAACTCTTGAGTAAAAACAAAGTAAACAAATGAAATCACTCCACCCTTACAATATGGTGTTTGGCATAGGAAAAGGGGTAGCAAATTAGACCTCAGGAAACCCTCTCCGAGGCACCTCATTTCTGATTATCCTGGGATTTAAAAAAATTATTATCATACTTTAAGTTCTAGGGTACATGTGTGGAATATTCAAGTTTGTTACATAGGTATACATGTGGCATGGTGGTTTGCTTCACCCATCAACCCATCATCTAAATTAAGTATTTCTGCTAATGCTATGCTTTTCCTAGCCCCCTCAAAAAACCTACAGGCCCCAGTGTATGATGTGTCCATGTGTTCTTATTGTTCAGCTCCCACTATGAGTGAGAACATGTGGTGTTTAGTTTTCTGTTCTTGCGTTAGTTTGCTGAGAATGATGGTTTCCAGCTTCATTCATGTCACCACAGAGGACATGAACTCAACCGTTTTTATGGCTGCATAGTATTCCATGGTGTATATGTGCCACATTTTCTTTATCCAGTCTATCACTGATGGACATTTGGGTTGGTTCTAAGTTTGCCATTGTGAACAGTGCCACAATAAACATATGTATGCAGGTGTCTTTATAGTAGAATGATTTATAATCCTTTGAGTATATACTCAGTAACAAGATTTCTGGGTCAAATGGTATTTCTATTTCTAGATCCTTAAGGAATCACTACACAGTAACAGACTTTTTTTTAAGAGAAATTGTCGCTTTACAAGAACATTCAGCAGAGGTACAAAAAGTTTCCATATGCCCCTTCCCCTGTTCCACTATCAACACATTGTACCAGAGTGGTATATTTCTGATTTTTTTATTCTTTCCATTGTTTTGCCTTTTTCCAGAATGTCATACAGTTGGAAACATACAGTATGTCATCTTTTCAAATTGTCTTCTTTCATTTATTAATATGCATTTTAAGATTCCTCCATGCCTTTAATGGTTTGATAGCTTATTTCTTTTAAAGCTAAATAATATTCAATTGTCTAGGTGTATTTACCTACTGAGGAACATCATGGTTCCTTCCAAATTCTGTCAATTATGTATATAGCTATTATAAACATCTATGTATAGGCCTTTGTGTGGATATAAGTTTTAAATACATTTGGGTAAATATCAAGGAGCATAACTGTTGGACACTATAATAAGAGTAGGTTTATTTATTTATTTTTAAACTGCCAAACCATCTTTAAGTAGTTGCATTTCACATTCCTAACAGCAGTAAATGAAAGTCCCTGTTGCTCCACATCCTCACCAGTATTTGGTGGTGTCTCTGCCTAGGATTTTGGCCATTCTAATATGTGTGTCATGGTATTTTGTTATTGTTTAAATTTGCATTTCCCTAATGACATATGATGTTGAAAATCATCTCTTATGTTTACTTGCCCTCTTTATATATTTTTGATAATGTTTCTCTTCATGTATTTGGCCCGTTTTTTTAAAATTAGGTTGTTCATTTTCTGTTATGTTCTAGAAGTATTATAATTTAATGTTTTTATATAAATGTAAGTCTATTAGCCATTTTTGTTTAATTTTTTGTGAAAGGTGTACGGTCTGTGTTTAGATTTATTTTCTTCCCTGGTGGATGTCTAGATGTTCCAGTATCATTTTTTTTAAAAGACTACCTTTGCTCCAGTGTATTGTCTTTGCTCCTTTGTCAAAGATCAGTTGTATTATTTTGGTATTAAGGTAATGTTGGATCTCTTCCTGATCTCCCTACTAAGCTCCACTGAATCATTTCTCTTGCTTTTCATTATTCCACACTGTCTTGATGACTGTAATTTTTTAGTAAGTCTTAAAGTTGTGTACTACCAGTCCTTCAACATTGTTATTTTCTTCAATACTATGTTGATTATTTTGAGCCCTTTATCTTCCCATGTAAATTTAAAAATTGGTCAATATCTACAAAATAACTTTCTGATGTTTTGATTAGAATTGTTTTGAATCTGTAGATAAAGTTGGGAAAATTTGACATTGACAATATTGAGTCCTTCTATCCATGAATATGGAACATATCTCTAATGATTTAATTCTTTTTTATTTCTTTCATCAGAGTTTTGGAGTTTTTGTCATACAGTTCTTGTATATTTTATTTTTAGATTTATATCTAGGGCTTTTCTTCCTGGGAGGTGCTCAAATAAATAATAATGTGTTTTTAATTTTAAATTTCATTTGTTTACTGCAGGTATATAAGGAAGCAACTTTTGTACATTAATCTTATATTCTACAATGTTACTATAATCACTATTAATTCTATGAGTTGTTTTTATTGGTTCTTTTAATTTTCCACATAGATAATCTTGTCATCTACAAAGTCAGTTTTATTTCTTTCTTTCTACCCTATATACATTGTATTTCATTTTCTTTTTTTATTACATTAGTTAAAACTTCTAGAATGAAGCTAAAAAGCAGTAGTGAGATAAGGCATGTTTGCTTTTTTCTCTGACTTTAGCAGAATAGTTTTATAGTTTCTTACCATTGTGATAATATTAGCTGCAGTTTCATTGAAGATAAAGTTTAGCAAATTGAGAAAGTTCCCCTTTGTTTCTAGTTTTCTAAGAGTTTGTTATTTTTTGTCAACAATAAGTATTAGATACTGTCAAGTGCAGTTTCTATATATACTGTTATAATCCTGTGATTTTTCTTTTACAACCTGTTGATGTGATGGGTTACATTAATTGACTTTTCAAATATTGAACCAGTCTTGCATACATGAGATAAATCTACATAGTTATGGTATATAATCTTTTTTTAAATTATTGAATTCTATTTGCTAATATTTTGCTGAGGAATTTTTTATCTATGTTCATGAAACATATTTGTCTGTAGGTTTTTATTTTTTTCTCATTATATTCCTATTTGATTTTGGTGCTAAGGTAATCTTGGTTTCATATTATGAGTTAGGAAGTATTCCTTCTACATCTATATTCTGGGACAGAATATAGAAAATTTTTAAAATTTATCCCTTGGTTGTTTATCATATATTCATCAGTGAAACAGATTAAGAATAAGAGTAATAAGTCTGAAAATAACATAGAAATCTAAAATATTATCTTTAGTATTATAATTTTGCAATAGCAGGAATAAAGATTTATCTTCAGATAACTAACAATGCCACATATAAAAAACTGTGGTTTAGTTTTAGAAAATAAATGTTGATTACCAAGTATAATTAAGTTAATAATGTATGATATGTTATATACACTGTGAGCAATGTAAAGGAAATTCATTTCAATTTAGAGAAATATTCAAAGACAGTTTGGATCTAAGCCCATATTTTAAACTCCTCTTAGCTACCATTTAAAAAAAATTAAGTTCCTAGAGATATACTTATCTTTGTTAAATAAATAAGTTTTAATAACTGAAAATCATCAGCAGTTTGGAGTCCACTGTAAGCAATAAAAACACTTCTAAAACTAGTTATCATTCAAGCTTCCCAAGATTTCCCTTGGCCTTAGTTTTGAGGCCTAGAGCCAGGTGTGATCTCTCAGTACTTTCTTGAGTCATTCCAAGTTAGTTCTCAAAAATAGGTTTATTAATTATCTATTCATTCACTTATCAAAAGCAACAGGTCAAGAATACCAAAGTTGTCAAAAAAAAGTTGACAAACTTTTTTTTCTTGAATAACTATACCTAGTTCTGTGTTGAAAGAAATGCCCATGGGTCAACTGCTTTGTGAATAGCAAATGTCAATGAGAAGAGTGACCATTTGTTTTTCTAAGCAAACTTTTAGAATATGTGGGTATATTAAAAAATTAGCAACATAAAGATTCTAACTTCTCAAAATGACTAGCCTATCTCTATTTCTTTCTTCTCCAGTGCCGCTGTAAGACCTATAAGACTACTTGTACTTGACCCTAGAGTACCTTCATTAAACTTATTCACCATATACCATTAATAAATTAATTTTATATGTGTGTGTGTGTGTTACACTCCAGATACTGTATAAGCGGGTTGCAAATCAGTACTTGTGTGCATAGTGCTTTCATTTTGATAGAAGACTACAATACATAGATAAATAAACATATATGATTTCCAATAGGGATTGTTTTATGGGAAAATAAAGTTTGGCAAGGTCAGTTTACCTTTGGTCATGAGAGTGTTTTTCTCCAGCCAATATAAAAAAATTTAAGGGAGATTTATCTGATAATGTGGAATTGGAGTAGAGACCAAGGCAAAGTAAGGTTTTGAACAATTAGTTTTTCTAGGAGAAGAAATTTTTAGGCAAAAACGAGATAAACCTTGGGCCAAAAGTTACATGGATTAGAAGGTCAGAAATCAGGAGATAAGAGACTAGATAAGAGAGAACAGATAAGGTCATAGATGCAGAAGGAGAGTAGACAGGGCCTGTAGAACCTTGTGGACTGCTATAAAGTATTTGAATTGTGCTTTTAAGAAGTTTTAAAAACAATTAACAGACCAGTAGCAAGGTGTGAAATGATATAATTTACAATTTGAGAGGGTAGCTCTGACTGCTGGCTTTAGAATAAATTCCCAGGAAATAGAAGGAAAAAGATCAGTTAGAAGTGATTTCAATAATAAGTGTTAACTGAAATTAGCCTGACAGTGTGGCAGGACCCAGGGGGTGAGAATGGGAAGATTCAAAATGCATCTGGACATTGGAGCTGACAGGATCTATTGGTGTCTGTGGATGGATTAGAGGTGGAGTAGAAAAAAATGAGATCAGTGAATGATGATGCCAAAATTTTTGACCTGACATATAAATAATTGAAGTTTTTACTTACTGTGATGGAGATTACTGTCAGACAAGTAGGACTGGATGTAAAACCAAAATTTAGCTTTGGGGATGTTACATTTGAAATGTTGAGTAGGCAGCTTGATATCTATGTGTGAAACTCAATAAAAAGGTACAGACTGGACATATAGATTTGAAAATCATAATGTTCAGATGACATCTAAAATCATCGGCCTTGATAGGATTGCCCAATAAGTAAGAGAAAAATGGTTTATGACCAGGATGAAAACCAGGTTTTGTGGGGCTTGAAGCTTCACAATTTTGCTGATTATTTTTGATAAAAGTAATAGGCAATTAAAATAATCAAGTACAAAGTTTTGAATGGGTACTATCCACATCGAAAACTCCAAAGCTTGAATTTTGTTAATATCATGGCAAATCTGCTTGTGGTTGGAGAGTTGGGGGATAAGTAGCAGAGTAGACTAAGCAGTTGCCAACTTCTAAAATGAAACTAAAAGGTGGTATTCCAGAAGCAAAGCAGTGAAAGTGTTTCAAGGAGGCAAGGGTAATCCACTGGCTTAAATAATGATGACTCAACAGATAAGATGAAGACAAATTATATACCATCAGATTACGTAACATTGTGGAACTTGACAAAGAGTAGTGTTGGTTGGTGTAGTAGGAGCAAAACCCATGTTTCCCTGTACCTTTGGAGTAGATAGACTCTGAAAAGTTACTTTGTTAGTGCTTGGTTGACAGCAATGCATAAAGTGTTGAGAAATAATGCCATTGCTTTTGAAAAAGACTAGACCAATTGAACTCCTACCAATAGTACCTGTGAATTTCTGTTTTTTCCCCTTCTCATATTATCACTTAAATATTTAAGGATATTTAAGAGGAAAAAAGGAAACTTGTTATTTTCTTATTTGTATTTCTCTAATTATTAGTATAAGCAGGCATGTTTTCCCATGCAGGGGCCTCCTTTATTTCCCTTCTATAGACTGAGCAATGTCCCCATCATTCCATACCAACATTTTCTTGTTTATCTTGGATGTTTTTCCTGTACATGAATTTTAGAATAAGCTTGTAAAGTAAACAAACAAACAACAAAAATAACATTGCCAATTTGATAGGCATTTCCCCAAATTTAGATTTTAATTTATGGGAAAACTAACACCTTTATACTGTATCTTCTCTTTTGTTTGAATTCACTTTACTTTACAGTAAAGTTTATAATTTACCACACACACATACATACACACACACACACACACACACACACACTCTCTCTCTCTCTCTCTCTCTCTCTCTCTCTCTCTCTCTCTCTCTCCCCATTGGGTAGATTTAGACACATAACTGGAGAGTAATTAGGGAGCAGTGAGTTTTCTGTAAATTAAGGAGATACACGCAGCAATTCAAAGGGATAGGTACATCAAGGGATAAATTTAAAAATGGCTCATATATATGTGATTTGATCTACTGGATAACTAACATTTAGATTATCCATAAACAGCATACGTTAAATGCAGAAACATGAGGTTAAAGACAAGGACAGACCATTTCTTTACAGCTAAAGTATAGCTGTAAACACAATATGCCCTTTCCCCCAGATTTCTCCTATTTCCTGAAATATATAAAACTACATAGCGTAATGACAGAACAGATCTTTAGTATAAGCCAAACATCTTGTGAGAGAGGTTTTCAGCTAAATACTTTTATGTTTTTGTGTTTTTATCTTTCTTTCCTTCTTTCTTTCTCTCTCCCTTTTTTCTCTCTCTCTTTCTCTGTCCTTCCTTCTTTCCCTCCCTCTGTCCCTCCCTCCTTCCTTCCTTTCTTCCTTCCCTCCTTCCTTTCTTCCTTCCTTCCCTCCTTCCTTCCTTTCTTCCTTCCTTCCCTCCTTCCCTCCTTCCTAATTTTTTGTAGAGATGGGATTTTACTATGTTCCCGAGGCTGATTTCACACTCCTGGCCCCAAACAATCCTCTCGCCTCCGATTCCCAAAATACTGAGATTACAGGAATAAGCCACCATGATCAGCCATGCTTTTGTGTTTAATACAAGAAATACATTGTACTTGTAAACATTCAACTTTATTGAAGTATAATTCCATTTAATATAAGTATATATTAATACTTCAATTAGTATATAGAAATGTGTACATCCTTGTAAGCATCATTCTGATCAAAGCCTCATTCTGATCACATATTCATCACTTAAAAAAATCTCTGGTATCCCTGTTCAATCAACATTGAACAATACTCACTCCGGTTAACCATTCTTGGATTTCTATCACCAAAAGATTAGGTTTAAATGTTACAGGACTCTATATAATTGAAATCCTATGGGATGTACTCATGTGTGTGACTTCCTTGCCACTGTGTTGATTTGGGTATTAGAGTTTTCGTTATTAGTATTGCTGAACAGTATATTGTTGTATATGTATGCTACAATTTGCTTATTCATTTATCTACTGATGGACATTTGGATTGAATCAAATTTTTGCAATTTTTGTGGAGTTCTTATGAACACCATATAAATCTTCTTGTGAGTATATATTTTTATTCCTTTGGGTAAGTACCTGGAAGAAGGATCTGTATGTCATACAATAAATACATGGTTAATAAATACGTATGAACCAACTGCTCAATAGTTTTTCAAAATAGTCATAGTATTTTACCTTCCCATCAGGGTTTTATGAGAATGACAGTGGTTACACATCTTCGGAATTGTTAAAGAGGTACCGCACAACAATTAGCTAGAAATATTCCCAGTCTCTAAATTTTCTAACCTGGTCTTTGTGACATTATACATATGAAGTTGATTTTTTGAAAGGAATGGAGTCCAATGTAAAGGATATTTACCTAGTATTTTCTTGTGATAATCAACTTTGTCAATGAAAACTACCATACTAGAGGGCCTGATTATGAAGTAATGTACAATGGACTATTGTAAGTGCTCTGTAAGATCTTGAAAAAGCAAATATTGGCTGACTATGGAACTTAACAATGGCTGCTTCCATGAATCATCTCAAATAAAAATGCTGTGATTACAAATACTGTCATGACACCATTAATCAAGGATTAAGAAATTATTAATTACATTCAATAGTTAATCCAGGTACAACCATGAGGAGACACTTTATTGTCAAAGTATTTATTTGCCAATAGACTGTTTTCTCATTTTGCTAACTAAAATTATTTTCTTACAGAGGAATGCTTGTTTTTTTAACCATAAAAATACAATTTTTTCCATCGACACTCATTTGTGCTTGGAGTGTATTTGCATAAATGGCTTCATTTATGAATTTCTTTTTTTTTTTCAAAGAAAGTGAAGCAGATGCGGTTGAATACCATGTTACATATCACTCTGGCCCACCTTTGAGTTTATCTGCAGCTACAACTGAACGTTCCTATTAAAGCCAGTTGCTTTCAAACTGAGGCCTGTTTGCTTCAATTGTAAGGATTCTCTTGTTTATCTCTGCAACCAAGGGTAATCTTCAATTAAGAAAGGATGTGGGCTGATGAATAAACACCCAACTGGGACTATTCTGAAGCATGTTCTACTTGATTACTCAGAGTATCCCAGCAGGACTGAGCCACACTTGCTTCCTGTGATGATCTGCTCCTTGACATTGACTTCCATTGTGTGGCTTTCCTCTTTTCCCTGTTTCACTTTTCTTGTTCCTTCACTTGTGCTTCCTGGCATCATCTCTGAAAAATATGACTTGTCTCAGTATCTCTTTCTTTCTTTCTTTCTTTCTTTCTTTCTTTCTTTCTTTCTTTCTTTTTCTTTCTTTCTTTCTTTCTTTCTTTCTTTCTTTCTTTCTTTCTTTCTTTCTTTCTTTCTTTCTCTTTCTTTCTTTCTTTCTTTCTTTCTTTCTTTCTTTCTTTCTTTCTTTCTCTCTCTCTCTCTCTCTTTCTTTCTTTCTTTCTTTCTTTCTTTTTTTTTTTTTTTTGACAGAGTTTCACTCCATCACCAGGCTCCAGGCTGGAGTGCAGTAGCGCAACCTCGGCTCACTACAACCTCCACCTCCTGGGTTCAAGCAATTCTCCTGCCTCAGCCTCCCGAGTAGCTGGGACTACAGGAGCGCACCACCACGCCCAGCTAATTTTTTTGTATTTTTAGTAGAGACGGGGTTTCACCATGTTGGCCAGGATGGTCTCGATATCTTGACCTCATGATCCGCCCGCCTCGGCCTCCCAAAGTGCCTGGATTACAGACATGAGCCACCGCTCCCAGCCCTCAGTATTTACTTCTGTGAGAAGCCACACCAAGAACAAAAACTTATGTGATAATAAAGGTCCTATTCATTCACTCATTCAACAAAGATTTATTACATTCTTATATTCTCCCAGGTATGGCGAATGAGTGAGACATGTTGCTTCGTCCTCGGATAGCTAACAATTTACTGGTGAAGACTGACATTGAGCAAAAAATTATAAGTATGTGCAGACGAGTGCTATAAAGACTAGAATGTCAACTCTGTGAGGGCAGGGCTTTCACCTGTATAGTTCTACTCCCCTTTCCCCCAGGCATTACTATATTTCCAATGCCAGAAAAAATTCCTAACATAGTAGTTGCAAAAAAATTAATGAGTGCTAAGGTTTAAACTGGAAACCTTTAGCAATTACAAAGGAATCACTACAAGTAAAGGAGAGTGGGAAAGCTATACAAAATGTAAGTTTAATTTTCTTACTTACTGGGTAGCTACAGGCAGAAAAACACTAGCAAAGAAAAAGAGTTAGTAGACCTATTAGATCATTGAACCAATGGTTCCTTGGATGGACATCATTACCTTCTAAATTTAGGGATGCTGGGCTACAGACTCTCACAATATACCGCATATAATATGCCCCTGCATTATTTGCCAGGGCTGCTGTTACAAAGTACCACAATCTGAGTGGCTCAAACAACGTAATTTTTTGACTCACAGTTATAGGGGATAAAAGTCCAAGATCAAGGTGCTGGAAGAGCCAAGTTCTATCTTAGGGCACTAGGGAAAGATATATCTCATGCCTCTTTCCTGACTTCTGGTGTCTAGCTGACCATATTTGGCATTCCTTGGCTTGTAGATGGATCACTCAGGTCTTTACCTTCATGTTCAGATGAAGTTTTCCCTGCATGTATGTCTATCTCCAAATGTCCTCTTTTTATAAGAACACTGATCATATTAAGTTTGAGACTCATCCTCCTCCAAATAACCTCATCCTAACTACTTACATTTGCAACAATTCTATTTTCACACAGGGCCACATGTTACAGTACTGTGCGTTAGAACTTCAACCTATGAATTTTTATGTTAACAATTCAAGATACAACACCCACCTTTCTTCAGCCTTGGAGCTGAATGGAGAGAAGTCTCTAGAATATAGTATACAGCAGGTGGGACTCACCAATATAGATGCTATTACTTTAGCTTTTCACAATGACAGGTATGGCCTGAAGGTATCCCTTTCATATTGTTGCATGTAATAACCATAGATGATAGTTACCTTTGCATAGTCAGATTCACTAGTAGCTTATTGTTTAGTGTAAGACAATGCACATACTAAAGATAATCACACTAATTTCTTTCTAAATAATCCACCACTCAAAAATCCAGATGTTTGAATAATAATAAATTTATTAGGCAAGGTTATTTGCTCAATCTTAGTATTTTTTCTGTCATTATAAATCTAATTTTTGTTGAAGTCCACACTTTATAAATCAAATTATTCCTTTCTATGTCCCCTGCAATGTCTAAATAAAATAAGTTTTTCATTTTAATATATTTTGATCTATATTTTATTACTTCCATAGAATTTTAGAAATATCATTTATTGACTTGTTTTTTTTTTTCAATAAAACCTAAGTGGATGTTAGGAAAGAAGTAGAAGAGTCAATCAGGTACAAACTAGAAATACTATAGTCATTTTTTCCAGATATTTAAATAATTAAAAAATAATAAATGCATATTAAAACAGTAGAGGTAAAATACTATAACGTAAAGGCATAAATAGCTGAAGTGATTTTGTTAATAATTACCAAATATCTTAGCATATTTAATAATGCCAATCAAAACCAAAATAAGCTCTGTAACATAAATGTGATTCTTTAATGTCAAATGTAAGTGTGGAAACTGAATTATAAATTTAATCACAGATAAGAAGCTAAGTATGTTTATTGTAATATTCTTTTTCAAACAATCCCTTTTCTTAGCTGATAGGCCTACCTCACAACAGAAGTAATATAATTAACAAAGATTTTTGGCAGCTGATTAGCAGATATTTATGCAGTTTGTTTTTGCCTCTTGAGTTTCTTACTATTGCTAAGTTATGCTTATTAAAAGAAGAAAATAGCTTGTCACAAGGATGCCCAACAAAACGACAATCCATCATACAGAATTTACTTCAGAAATTACCATGTCCCAGAGCACGATTTCTCTGTGACCTAGAATTAATTGAAGAATTGATGCAAGAATCATCATAAATACAAAAAAGTGACAGAAACTGATCTCTTTGAGGTCAACAGAGTTTTGATGAAGAACGCTGTGATGTCGTCCAAAGGGCAATATCCAGACTAAAGGTCTCCCAGTTTTGTTCTCTGTTTGATCTTTTGATCTCTACTCAATGTTTCAATGTCATTACCCAAGAGTAAGAAAGAAAGGTCATTTTTTCCTTTAAATTTTAAGCTCTTTAACTTCAGTATGTTTTTATTTACCCTTTTTTTGTGGTTTCAATTTGTCTCACCTGGTCCTTGGTAGTCCAAAATCCTTAGACTGGCAATAATGTACAAAAGACTTTGCTCTAGAAGAACGAAGTCCGACAGTGTGTCATAGTCATTAAAACATTCATGGACTTTGTAGCCAGGTGAAACTTGCCTCTGTTCCCAATTCTATTTCTATTTCACTAGGTGATTAAATCAATTACTTAACTTTCTTCAGTTTTGATCAAAGTATCATGAAATAACAATGCTCTTTCCTTTTTTAACATTTTTTTTTCTGTGCAATAGAATGTCATCAATGTCAGATGCGTGCTTTGGGCTTACAAGGGAAAAGCTCATGATTCTAGAAATTGGAAGAAGAAAAGCATTAATATTTTTCCTCATATTAGCCTATACATAGGTGATTTTAATAGCAGCCACAGTACTCTAGTTTCATGTCTCATTTGCAAATGAATGTTGCTAAATGAGCATACTATATGAACTGAAATTTTGGAAGTTATGTTAACAATCTATCTGTAATGTATGACTTTAATTATTGTGGTGTAGTCAGAAAAGACCATGGACCTCATTTGTTGTCTAATTTCCAGTTATGTCACTGAAGAACTGGAATAGATTGATGGGAAAAGGCAGAAATGAGGAAACACTAATGTTAAATGAAGGAGTATATGGTTAGGAAACAATAAGTGATTCTCTGCTGAATAATGGGGGATGTAAAGTAGCTCTAATTCACCCTTCTCTAAACTACAAAGGCCAAATGCTGTTCATCCCAAACACGGAGCATGTCCGACACGTCCCTGTAACTCTGTGATCTTACTATATAATAATTGTTTGTAGGTTTATTCCCAGTAGAAGTTATGCATGTGCAGGCAGGTTTATCTCAATAAAATACCTATTTTTTGTGACAATAAAATATTAACTCATGTCTCCTATAGTTTTAAAAAGTCAGGATCTCATATATATATGTTGAGTATGCTTGCATCAATTATATATCTTACCTTTTTCATGGATGAATTTTATGTTTAGACATCTTGATAAATGACAAAATTTTTGAATATATATATTCTGTTTCAAGATGTTTAATGTATAGACCTAGTAGAGTGCCTGATAAAGTGGTGTCAAATGATGACAAAACTAGGGGGATAGATACCAAAGTAGGACTGGGGACAATTTGTAAAATAAGATGAAATCAATTTTTATACAGAATATTTTGGGGTACACAGAAAATGATCAACAAATGTGATTAGGGTCTTCTACCTCACAATCTAATTTGAAAAAAGTGTCTAAATTCTTCTAGTAGCCACAGATATCTACCTAAATATTACTTAATATAAAAATCAAAAATATAATGTAGTGCCTTGCACTAAAGCATTCAAGAAACATCTTTCAGTTGATCTGACATGGATATATGACAAGAAATAATTAATGAATGAATTTATCCATAGTTTCAATATGTCCCCAAAATGCATGTATTGGAAACTTAATCCACAATACTACGAGTGTTGGGAGGTTGGACTTTAAGAGATGATGTTATCCCTACAGTGGGTTAGTTATTGCAGAAGGGGGTTCCTGATGAGTGCAGCCACTATTTGCCTTGCAGCATGCTCTCTTGGCCTTCTGCCTTTCACCATGGCATAATGCAGCAAGAAGGACTTTGCCAAAGTGTTAACCTGCTGACCTTGGACTTGCCAGCCTCCAGAGCTATGAAACAAATACGTATTTGTTTATCATAAATTACCAAGTCTTACTTTGTTATAGAAACACAAAATGAATTAAGTCAATTCAGTGTTCAATAGGCAGAAACAAATAGCTTTTATGATTCCTTTAGTTATGAGTTCAGATTATAATGCCTGAAGTCACATAACTGCTAAAAGTTGTTTTTAAAACTCAATCCTGTTTATTTAAAATGCTCTAATTTATTTTAGATTATATTTTTAACATTCCTGATTTGGAATAAGAAAAATATTTTCTGTGCAATGGTCTTTTCATGAATTTTTGTAGAAACTCCTACTTGAACTTTCTCTTAATACTCTCTTATGTTTCTGTCTATGGAACTATTCTTATGAAGACCTACTTCTTCAAGAGAAACAATTGCATTTAACAAAGGACAAGGACTAATACTGTTACTATGTATATCATTGTGCACTGACAACTAGAAAATCATAGTAGATAGATTTATAAACAGTATTGCTGTTTTGCCCTGTAGGAAACCTGCAATTTGGTCAAGATCCTCATGTAATTCCTGTCCTTATATTCAGATCTCAGTTATATTTTCTCCTTGGCATCTTTAAAAGGTATTCTATACAAAATAATTCTATTAATAATGAATCAGTCTGCCTTTATGCCTTACTATAACCCCCAAATTGCTTTAGATAGGTAAAGAGATAGGTAGCACTCTAGATAAATAATAGAAATAATAGCATTGTGTCACATGATTTGTTAATCCACTGCAGATTATATCTTATAACTTATGAGAAGAAAGCTTTAAATGAATTTCCAAGGTCATAACTCTATGGTGTTGAAAACTATACACACAATTCACAGTGTTCTTACTTTATTTTTGTAATAAAATATTCCATTTTGTGACAATAAAATATTAACTTATATCTTCTATATTTTAAAAAAGTTAGCTCTGATTATTGTATATGTATATTGAGGAGCATGCTTGCATCAATAATATATATTACTTTTTTCACAGCTGAATTTTATGTTCAGACATCTTGATAAATGATTAAACTTTTGAATATATGTATTTTTCTGTTTCAAGAAGTTCAAAAACACTATCAATAAAATGAAACCTAATAGAAATACTGTGATTTAACAATATATAACTTTTTGTCCTTTAAATATAAACATATATAGCATGTATAAAATCATCTATGGTAGTTCCACAAAGTGAGAGCTACCGTTGTGAAAACATCCATCCCAATTAGTACACAAAATACGCTATAAAAAGTCTAAAATTAATTTTTTCACTGAAAGTTGTATGTATAATATTTGTTTATATTGTATGTCTATATATAATTTCTTAGCATATCAAATAATGCATATATATATATGTCTCCTTTGTGTGATAGGCATCAATTCTGTAGGTGACTATAGGAGAAAAGTATATATTATTTCTTGATATTTCTTAATATTTGTAATGTGGTCATAACCTCAAAGTTAAGACTCCTATCTGTTTCAGAATGGACATTTAACATTATTCTGTCTCACCAACTGGCAAAATAGGGCAAAGAATGAGACTATGTCCAGGTCTCATTATTTATTTAAACTGAAATATATTAATATATGGCCACAAAATGATTTTTTTAAATGTTCAAATGGTGTTTAAAAATTAATCACTCTTAATTTATCTCTTTGGTCCCAAATTTGATGAGTATTTCAGTGCTAAATGTCTGCTATTATTCTATGTTCAAGTCTAGAATAAAAATGTGTAGCAACTGTTTGTTTGCCCTCTCAATGATCAAAGTAAAATCATCAGGAGAAGGAGGAATGTAGGATCTCTGAGATGGCTAAGAGAGTAGAAATTAATTCTAAATTGAAGTGAATATGTGCTTCTACTGATGACAGAACTTACAGCTAACATCCTCAAAAAATGGCACTGTGTGTGCAGAACAGGTTATCACTAATTGGAGCTCCACCCACCTCATTCCAGTTCAGTCCCTATTGCCAGTTAATCTGAAACTTCTAAGAATAAGTCCTAAAATAGTGATCCAGAAGTTGCATATAACGGGGTGTAGCAAGTCAGCAGAAATTTGTTTGTACTGAGAGTATCTTAGGGTTGGCAATATGAGGAAAATTACTGGTTAATCCCTATATGGGTCCTCGGAACTTTCCTGATTAACCAAATTTGCTGGTGTAAGATGCATACTTCGGTTTTTTAACTGTGTCAGCAGCTGGCAGCATGCTACAAAGGACCTATGCAGTAATCACCCACTCACTCTGTGAAAGCCAAAAGGAAAACCTCTTCAGATGAAGCCCTGAAGGGTTTCATGCCTCAGAACTGCTAAGATTTTGCAGTTGGAATGATTTTAGAGAAATTTGCAAGGAAAACTTCATCATGAATCTCTCATACACCGTGTCCCCTGAGAAGCTTATCACTGTTTGTCAACTGCAACAGAAAGCATAATGCTTTCTTATTAATAGGCTTTTTTTTCCAAAGGGATTGTTGTAAAATACCATGATTAATTGAAGATTTCTTTTTACTTCTGATTTGCCTGATTGACACAAGTAACCCTTATTAATTTCCCCAGATGCTGAAAGCAGGGGTAGCAAAGAAACACAAGACAATGCATTATTTATTCTGATATTCAGTGGTCATTTTCATCCTCGTCACAAATATTAATTTAATGAGGCCACATTACCATGCTTTTCAGCAACTCTGACATGGTGGTGGGGTGGGGGGTGTTGATTAAACTGATTAAACTGTGTAGATGTAGCACATTTTCTCAAGTTAATGTTTGGAAGCTTAAAATTCCTGTCATTCATCATGCCATATATAATGTATCTCCCCTTATCAGTTGCATTTAGAAAATGATAGAACAAAATAATTATGCCAAAAGTTAGAAAAGCTCACCAAATGCATAATATCTTCAACTCCTTGATATTTAAAGCAATTTGACCATGGCAGGTTTAAACGTTTATGGATTTGGTAAGTTTTGCTTTACTCATTTGTTTAGAGAGCATACTACTTTTATCAACATTTCTTACAGATTGTAGAATAGTAAGTCTCAAATCCAAGAATACCGTATGTCACCTTATCATTATATTTTGTTAAGTATTATAGGTTCTACTAAATTATGTTATTAATGTTTAATAAAATATGATTATGTCTTCATCTATAACATATATTCTAGAACTCTTCCACCTCTATGAATTCTCATTTTCAGTTAATATATAAAGATATGCACATCAGAAATATTTTTAAAATAAATCTAACTATACATATTTCATTAAAGATGGTCAGGTTAAGGTGAATTATTGGGGACTGAAATTTATGTGACTACTGATTTTTTCTTCCCTCAAGTACAAGCTCAAAACATTCACTTCAAACTGCTGAAATCATTAGTGATAAATACTATTCTCAGAAAATCTGGTATTGTGCTGATTTTAAGGACCTTATGTTTTCAAGAAGCTGGAAATACATCATCTAATATTTTTAATTATATCTATCCTCCCTGTGACTCTCAGAATTCTCTCTAAAATACAAACCTTATCATAAAATTCTGCTTTTATAAGGAATTAATTAAATTATTTTCACCTATTAAAAAAATTCTTCCCAAGATGTGATATTCTAAAAATCTCTTGACATTGTGTATACAGTTGCCATTTACTGCTCTAGTAGATCCCTTCTGGTTTGCTTTTTCTGAATCAGTCTGAAAAGGCCAGTTTTTATATAACCTCCTCTGTAACTCCTTATTGGACATCCTATGACCTCATCTGTCTTACTTCAGGGCCCAAAAGAACCCTGAATGCCACGCAATACTATATGACACCACTGCAATGCAATTACTTGCTGGCAAGTTAACACTGACCCTGAGTTCCTCCAGAACAGGGAGAACTTTGCATCTACACTGTCCAGCATAGTGTATGGTACAGAGGTATGTATGAATACCTGAACTGATGATTGCATTATCAAACTTTTTTATCATTAAAATTGGGTGAAATATGTCACAGGATCATCTATAACAAACAGAATAAAGAGGAGTATCATCAATAGGAAAGCTAGCAGCTGGCTGCCTCTTCATCTAGAAAACTCAGTCTGCCCTGTCACAGGAAAAATGGCTGCAATCTGCCTTGTGTATTCCAGGTAGGAGACAATCTAGACTGCCAGTGAGGATGGAGAAGTCAGGAGGGATATTGGGCCAGGGGTCTGGAACTATGAGCTACTCTGGAAAATCCTCAGAGGCCCAACAGCTTAAAGGCAGAGAAGTGCATGGCCTTTGCTCCAAAGCAGCATACTGAGCTCTCTCTTCAAGAACTAAATTAAATCTAGCACTATCCTCAGCTTTACATGCCTGCCTGCCTCACCAGATTTCATGCACCAAAAAGACTAGAGAAATGTTTCTTTTTTGTCACTATTTTTATCCTTCCAAGCAGAATCCTTAAATATAATAAAGGTGTATGTGCTGATTGAAAAATTGTTAAGTGCAACACATGTTGAATGAACTCTGGGTGCCAAGCACTATTAAGATGCTTTCTAATCTTGATCCTCACAACCACTATTTGACATGGTTGGGTACTGCTTTCTCCTCCTTTTTATATGAAAAGACTGAATATACATGCGTTATTTATGTAAGTTAAATCAGGTGATATTTTTATTTCATATGTACGTATTTAACTATATTGGAAGGCTCCTAGCCATGCTACTCCACGTATTAGCAGGGTTTCAGCTTCCCACCTATGTGCCCCAGTTATTCACTAGCGCCTTCAAGGAAAACCTACTACCTTCAAAACAATCTATGTGCCATGATCTACTACAGTGATTGCTTCTCTTCATTCTTTTTCACTCGTCCATGTACTCCATTGCTGCTATTGCTCATCAGAAGATGTGTTGTCTCTGGATATTTATCAAATGTTCAATTCTTGGATTAACAGAAAGATGCTGGGTCCTGAGCCTCAAGAGGAAGGGAGAGATGTGCAGCTTCCTGTGATACTGGGAACCATGTCTTTCCACCTCCTTTACTTTCACTGGCTAGCTGTATTTTCTGACCCTGCTGGTGTGGAAACTGAACGATGGATGACAGGGATCAGACACAGAAAGCCTTATGAAGCATTTATTCACTCAATAAATACATACCATCCTTAACCCCTATTCAGTTCTAGGCATTGTCCTAAACATTTGTAACATGCACCTGAGCAAAAGAGACAAGGATTTCTACTTGAAGCATGCACATTCTATTGTTAGTGTCTTCATTTAGAGTATGTGGGCTTTTAGGAGCTGGCCTCTGCCTTCTCCTCTAGCCTTATTCTCTGACTTCAGCTCATCTATCTCTATGCCTTTGTCCCTCTCATCCCTCCATTCTTCTCACATCTGTCTAGTTCCTTCTCTTTTCAAATTCATCTCAATCTGTTTTTTATTATCTCGGCCCCAGTTTGTACTTCTGGAACTTTTATATTTCCCTATCTGTCTAGCTCAAGACTTAAGAAAGAGGTTTGGGTAACTATAAATGGCACTGTAAGCCTGATGGTTTATTTTCATGACATTACATTAGACAAAAATGCAGTTTTCTGTAAGTTTAAGAAATATACTTAATAATAAACAGAGTTTTTGTGTAATACTCATCCTTATTTATAAGTAAATTGCTGTCCACTTTTTCTTTCTACCACATTAACTTCATATGAAGCTCTAAATGATTATAATTTATTTTCATTTTTCCCTTCATTAGGAACAATTCTAATGAAGTCTAAGAAGCCTCCTATCTCATCTTACATTTACTCTATAATATCTAGCAACATAAAAATCTACCTAGAAAACTATACTCTGTAAATATATCTAATAATATCCTATACATGACCACATATTTGTGTGTAACTGACTCTTGGTGTGTTTGTTTGAGACAGGTTTTCACTGTATTGCTTAGGTTGGAGTGCAAAGTCACCAACTTGACTCACTGCAACTCTGAACTCCTATACTAAAAGGATTCTCTGCCTTCAGCTTCCTGAGTACCTGGGACTACAGGCATATGGACCACACCCGGTTAATTAAAAAAAAATTTTTTTTAGAGGTGGAGTCTTGCTATATTGCCAAGGCTGAACTCAAATTCATGGCCTCAAGCAATCCTCCCTCCCGAGTTTACCAAAGTGCTGGGATTACAGGTATATGAGTCACTGTGCCTGGCTTTGGACATTTTAGTAATGTCATGTAAATGTCCTTGATTTATCTGCATTCTTTAGGTTTAGTGTTAGTATAAATATTTGCTGAGGAATCAATTAAAGAGTTATCTATTGATAGTTCCCATTTGGAAAAATAATGAGAACAAACATTATATAGAGAGTATTTACGATGTTCCAGAAACTGCTTAAAGTGATTTACATTTATTATTTTTAATCCATGCTCAATCATTCTATAAAGTAGGAACTATTGCTATTCGCATTATATGAGGGATACAGTAAAAAGCAGAAAGTTTAAGGGAGTTGCCCAAAATTACCACACAAGCAAATGACCTAGTGAGGAGTTGAACGTAGGCACTATTGCTAGAAAGACATGGGTATGTGTGTTGAATTGAATGGAAATTTAACTTATGTTTATTTAAAATCATGTAAGTACCATTTCTTTAATACTAAAATCACTAAATGTTTCAGTGTGCTCAATGCTAAAAGGAAATTTTATATCTTCAGCTATTCAGAATAAGAGCAGATAAAAATTTTTATAACAGGTACAAGAGTGTATTTGTACTTGCTTTTTAAGTCTTTAAATGGATTGAATCATCATTAAGTTATATAGGGTTATAGAGGCTTATTTAATATTAGTATTTCCCTATTATTTATAATATACATTGCTCCTTCTTAATCTTGGAAATGAAAGAATATATGGATTTCTATTTCAAAGCAAGCAGTGCATTGAATAACTTTGAAGTAATACTTAAAAAGTCTTTATTTTTGAAAAAATGTTGGGGTTTTAAGCTTAGGAGAAGCTGAGATCCACATACGCCTAAAAATGTACTAAGGCAAATGCACCAGTGAACTGTTACTGAATTTCAATAATTATATAACCATACTTTTTTGGCTTTATAATAGATCTTTATTAACAATACTCTTGTTATTTGTCAGTGCCTGAACTACTTTTATTTAGATTGTTTTTATTATTATTATACTTTAAGTTCTGGGATACATGTAAGAATGTGCAGGTTTGTTACATAGGTATACCTGTGCCATGGTGGTTTGTTGCACCCATCAACTTATCATCTATATTAGGTATTTCTCTTAATGCCATCCCTCCCCAAGCCCCCCACTCCCTGACAGGCCCTGGTGTGTGATGTTATCCTACCTGTGTCCATGTGTTCTCATTGTTCAACTCCCACTCATGAGTGAGAACATGTAGTGTTTGGTTTTCTGTTCTTGTGTTAGTTTGCTGAGAATGATGACTTTCAGCTTTATCCATGTCCCTGCAAAGAATGTGATCTCATCATTTTTGGAGACCAGTGAAATAGAATGGAGGCCTCAGAAATAATGCCACACATCTACAACCATCTGATCATTGACAAACCTGACAAAAACAAGCAGTGGGGAATGGATTCCCTATTTAATAAATGGTTGGGAAAACTGACTAGCCATATGCAGAAAACTGAAGCTGGACCCATTCCTCACACCTTATATAAAAACCAACTCAAGATTGATTAAAAACTGGCTCATGCCTATAATCCCAGCACTTAGGGAGGCTGAAGCAGGTGGAACACGAGGTCACAAGTTTGAGACCAGCCTGACCAAAGTGAATAAACCTCGCTTATACTATAAATACAAAATTAGTTCAGTGTGGTGGTACATGCCAGTAATCCCAGCTACTCAGGAGGCTGAGGCAGGAGAATCACTTGAACTCAGGAGGCGGAGGTTGCAGTGAGCCAAGATCACACCATTGCACTCCAGCTTGGGCAATAAGAGTGAAACTTCATCTCATAAATAAATAAATAAATAAATAATAAATAAATAAATAAAAAGATGGATTAAAGACTTAAATGTAAGACCTAAAACCTTTAAAACCCTAGAAGAAAATTATTTAGGCAATACTATAAGCATACATTTTAAAAGAAAAGTTATATCAATATCAGAGCTGGATGAAGATTTAAAAGTATACTGGAAGTAAATCATTTGATGCTCTTAAAATGGATATTCTTTACGTGCTTCCTCTACACATGCCTGGAGGCTGAACACAGCTTAGTGTTGGGTAGAGGTTGAATCCTCATCAAATGTAGTTTAGCTAATATCTGTTGGTTCTTAAATGTCTCCATGGGTGCTTTACCTCCCACCTAAGTGGCAAATCAAAACTGCCCTCTAATTATTATATGTCTATATCATTGGCTCAATAGATCGATTGATCCAGGGAGGGGGGAAGAGGGAGAACGGGGGGGGAGAGAGAGAGAGAAAGAGAAAGAGAGAGATGTTTATCTCTATTTATCTATCACCTTAAAATTTCAGTGACTTTTTTCCTACAGATCCTAACCTGGCTGACTTACTGCTTATTCATGGTATGCCTGTGCATTGCTTAAAACCCCATACACAGCTACCCACTGCTACACAAGTGTAGTTATACTCTCTGTCAACACTGTCTCCAAAGCTCTGGATGATCAGACTTTGGCTACCTCACAAGACTCTTCTCAGACCCCTGTCTCTCTGGTCACTAGACTCCAAAACCTTAAGGTTCTTTCCCTTTTCTCAGATACTGCCAGTCTTCCTCATCTCCTGGCCCTAGAACATGTTCTTTTATCTTGCGAAAACTCTTTTCACCACCGTTTAATCTATCAGGTCCCTTCCTATTCACAGGGAGCAATTCAAATATTACTTCCTCAGAGAATTCTCTTCTCTCCATCACACAATAGTGGCTATCAGATTATCAGTCTATTTTTAAAATTATTACTCTGAAATTTTTGTTTATTCATTTTCTTGTTGATTTTTTAACACTCTTAAGTAGAATCTAAGCGTCATGTGAGAAAGAGCTATATCTTGTTCACCACTGTCTCTTCAGTACCTAGCACAATGTCTAGCACATAGTAGCTGTTCAGTAAATAGTTGCTAAATGAATGAATATTGTTCATGAATTTGCTCCCATTTTGAGAAATACTGTGGCTTCAAGAGAAGAGAAGGTCTATACTATGTGACTTATAACTCCTAATAGGCTACTTATTATGGTCATTTATTCTCGCAAATTCTCAATTCCTTTATCTGTAAAACAGGGAAAATAATGTCATATTTTATTTATATTTATTTCATTTTGTTATTCAATAAAGGATTTGGAGTGGCTTTGAAAATTCATAGTATCATTCATTATGTTATAAATGCACAAGCAAAAAAGAAAGATAAAACAAAATTAAGAAAGAAGTAATGTGAAAATAAAATTGGAAGATACCAAATTAAATAGCTATTTAAATAAACAGAATTTTCTGTCTAATTTCATTTTAATTTTGACCTTTAAAATAACTCATAGTCTATGGCCATACCACCCTGAACGCGCCGGATCTCATTTGATTTCGGAAGCTAAGCAGGGTCAAGCCTGGTTAGTACTTGGATGGGAGACCGCTTGGGAATACCAGGTGCTGTAGAGTTTTTTAAAAAAATAATAAAAATAATAAATAAAATAACTCATGGATACAATAAAAGAAATTAAAACTACTTACTACTACTACTTTACAATAACTCATAAATATAATAAAAGAAATAAAAAGTACTTATCCCATGATACTTAGGATTTTTTTGTGAGGAAGGTAAGAAATATTGAATGAAATAATTTATGTGAAGCAGGTTTACAAACAGTAATCATACATTTACTATTATTAGTGTTTATGTACAGTTTTGTTAACCAACCTTTCTCATGTTTTCTTTTCTCACTTTATATTTCTTATTGCATACTTTTTTGTTCATATCTCTTTTTCATGTACAGCTATATGGTCTCTCTAAGGAGACTGTGAGCCTCTCTAGAAAAAGTTCCTTTTTGCCTCCTTGTACACCTATTTTTATTTATTTTTTGTTCTTCCTAGGACAATCTTCATGCTGACCATGAGTAGATAACACCTGAGAACTGGCTATCAGCACATTTAGAACGGAAGTTGACTAAAAGTTACAGAAGGGCCTTTGCAAATTTTAAGATATCAAAGGCAGAATTTCTGGCAAAGAGAGGAGAATCCTCCATTTTTCAGAGCTGTTTTCTTTCTGTGGTTTAATGGCATAAACTAACTTCTCTCTTCAGTTTCTTGAGTTATTTTGATAGCGCAGTGATGAGCCCTAGCCCCACACTTGTCCATAGGAGTATTGTCCTGACACAAAAGGGTATTTTCTGCACTGTCTTCCCCTCTACCTTTGAATGTTTCATGACTCAGAGGAGGCTATCTTTAACAAAATGAGAATAAAAAATTGAAACATACATTTACAATATGTCTTACATATAAATGCTGCATATTTTGTCTAACTTATCTAATTTGTGTGAAAGGAAGGAAAAGCATGCATGAAGTTTCTCAACATAACACATGGTTTTATCAAATATACACATCATGGAGCATATGTGAGTATGTGGAGAGCAATGTCAAAGTACTTAGTTTTGAGGTAATGCTTTATTAGTTTATAAATTCATAAATCCTCCATCTTCCTCAGTAAGAGGAGTAATGTTCATCCCAAACCAAAAATCAAAAAGGAAATTATGTGAACGTAATCAAGAAAGCCAGTTCTGTTACTTAAAATGTGACTAGAATGTTACATTATCCACCATACAAAATCATGTGTTTTTATTTTTTTTTTGCCATTGGCAAACAAGTTTCATTTACAAATTTATATAGCTCTATAGAATTTCCTTCAACATTTCCCAGAAGAAAAATTCTTCTCTATGGATATATTGTGGAGCAGTTAATTAAATATTTATTGAAATGCTTAATATAGTATGCCTGGAAAAAATGAAATTAAAAACATGAACACATTAACATAGTATAACAAAAAGAACCTTAAAAACACTAGCATACATTATTTTATAGAAATATTAAAATAGTAAAAAACAGCTTATTTAGAAAAATTATGGAAATATCTGTTTAAAACTAACAACATTAAAATCAACCACTAACCTATATAACATTTATAACTGTATTTAACATAATGTGCTTTGTAATCCCCTAAAACTTTCTGTTCTTTTACTGGTTTACTTTTGGAAGAACCTGTTAGTAAAAAATACAGTTTAAATTAAACTTTGTATTGAAGACGAATGTGCCAACTATGTTGTTACGGTTTTTATTACAAATAGCATACAGTTTTGATGAACTTTGAAAGGACACAGTAAAGGTTATTATTAGGAAAGTCTGGCCACTATGTACAAGGCTGATTTAGGCTGAACTGCTTTTTTTTTTTTTTAAATCCCATCAAATTCTTTCTTTGAAATAATAAGAATTACTTTGTGGTGTGTGGAGTTATAATTCTTCTGTGAGTACTCAGAGTAAACATCTCATGGCAAATTCATAAAATAATGATTTTTTGGTCCTTTTCCTTTGGCTTCACACACTTATTATATAGCGGTGTTAGGGTTTCTCTTACTAATCTGTCTGTGAAGTTTAACACTGCTTACATAGAGTAGATTTCGGAAATAACGGAATGAGTAACATCTAAGGACTAAAACACGATAGACAAATTTACTTGTAACTACAATAAGGCAAAATATATATCTATCCCCAATAGTAATCCTTTCTATAAAGTAGAAACATTTAACCTTCAAGTGACCATAAAATTTAGTGTCTAGCTGGAATACTTTTGAAAGTGAAAGAGGTTAGGACAAAAGGTTTGAATCAGAATCATCTCAGGCCAACTGGAACACATGTTCACTCTATTCTATAAAGATCTTTGGACTGGTTCGCTTTCGTCTCTTTTTTTCTCTCTGGTAGTATCAACCCTTTTATGTTTAAACTTTGTTTTTATGGCTTATCTGCCTATCCAGCTGTCAATATCACCCTATTATTTGCATTATACTTACAGAATTCAAAGGTAGATATGTTAATAAATTTATTTTTATGGATATGTTCAAATAAAGTTCATTTATAGTAAGCAATTATACTGAATAGAGAGCACAGTGATCTTCCACAAGGTAATTATCATGCTAAGATTATTGCTTGCACAAAAAGGGTCATAAGAGGCTTTATGGCAGTGACCTATAAGATCTGAACCTTCTGGTCTTTTTATCTCTGGGGCACATAATGTATTTTTTTTTACATTAAGTACTGAAATTACAGTCCATTAAAAATTAAGCATTTAGAATAATTACTCTCATTTCTAAAGAGTCTAAATACCTAGATATATTTCAAGGCTATTTGATTGCACATTGTATTAAATACTCACCATATGCAGAAAGTGTGCATGTTGAGTGAGTATGGTACTGGAACTATAACTAAAACTAATGAAAAAATATACATAACAAAAGTGATCACATTATCTACCAACTTCAACAGTATATATTTCTTTTTGAATTGAATCTCTCAAGCTTCATGCAATTTTATCTTTTGATAATCCTGCTCAGTTTATAGATAACATGTGCAATGCTAGTGATATTAATATTTTATTTAATTTTTTTGAGTAACCAGTTTAGTTAAAATTTGTATATATGTATGTGAATATGTGTGTGTGTGTGTGTGTGTGTGTGTGTGTAAATACACATACCTACAGTATTTTGTATAGCAGTTTCAGGTTTGCAGAAAAACTGAGCAGAAAGTACAGTTCTTCTATGCTTCCTTCCCTATTTCTCTTACCATTAACATCTTGCATTAGTAAGGTACATTTCTTAGAATTCATGATCTAATATTGACTTAATGTTAGTAACCAAGGTCTATAGTCTACATGAGAATTCACTTTTTGTGCTGTATGTTCTATGGGTTTGACAAGTATCATGACATATATTTACCATTAAACTATCAACATAGTAGTCTCAGTGTCCTCTATGGCTTTGCCCACATTTCTCACAGTAAGACCATCAATAATATTTATCATTAGTTAATTCAGTAGTCCTTCCCTAGCTTGATTTTTTTAGCAACATTTGACAATGGATTCTTCACACACTCTGAGGCCACATGTTTTCCCTGTTTTTTTTTTTTTCTTACTTTTTTACTCTTTATTTCTTAGCTTTTGTGGGCTTCTCTTCTCTATAATCTCTTGATTGTTCCACGATTCATCCTTTGTTCCTATTTGTTTCTGTATCTATACTGACCATCTTGGTGATCTCAGCCAGTCTCATTGTTTTAATAGCATGTATGTGGATTTTTTTTTTTTTTTTTGAGATGGAGTTTCGCTCTTGTTACCCAGGCTGGAGTGCAATGGCGCGATCTCGGCTCACCGCAACCTCCGCCTCCTGGGTTCACGAAATTCTCCTGTCTCAGCCTCCTGAGTAGCTGGGATTATAGGCACGCGCCACCATGCCCAACTAATTTTTTGTATCTTTAGTAGAGACGGGGTTTCACCATTTCGACCAGGATGGTTTCGATCTCTTGACCTTGTGATCCACCCACCTTGGCCTCCCAAAGTGCTGGGATTACAGGTGTGAGCCACCACGCCCGGCCATGTATGTGGATTAACATTCATTAATTCACTAACTTATGACTCTTGTCCAGATGTCTCTCTCATAATCTAGATGTATATATTCACCTGCTCATTTGCTCTTACCTTAGATGTCCAAAGACATATTAAATTAAAACAACAAATAATTTTTAAACTTTACTGTGATTCCTCACAAGTTTACCAGTTCAGTTGACGGCAAATCGATTCTGCCAATTACTCTGTTCAAAAAACTTGGCATCATTCTTGACCCCTTCATTTTCTTCATATCCTACTTCTAATTCATTGGGAAATCCTATTAGTTCTAATTTTAAGGTATAATAAGAATCCAATCAGTTTCTACTTTCTTCACTCCAATCACTCTGGTCTGAGTCATTATGTCTTGAATTATTGCAATAACCCCTAAAACACCTTCCTCCCACCCCTTTGCCATGTTTGTTTCCCAACTGTCTATTATTATAGGAGTAACAAGAGTAATTATTTTCAAACATGAGTCAGATAATGCCACTCTTTCTTAAAAACTCTGCTTCTGCTCTCCATTGCACTCCAAGTAAAAGCTAGAGTCTTTAAAATGGCTGTCAGTTGCCCTTAATTATCCAGTATCATCACTTCTTCTTCTCCTAAATGCTTCCCCCTTGCTCTTCTCTAGTCACATTTGCTCCTTGCATTGCCACACCAGGCATACGTAACACCGGCACAACCTTTGTATTTGTTGCAATCTCTTCCTGAAATACTTTCACCTCACTTAAGTCTTCGTTCAAATTTTGTTTTTCATTCATATTTTTCCTTTCCTTGGTTTACTTTTGTTTTACTATTTAATAGCATTCATCCATTGATAGCATATTATCATAGAATTTATTTGTTTTAATTTTTAACATTTGTGAGTACATGAGATATTTTGACACTTTTCAATGCATAATAATCACATCATGGAAAATGGGATATCCATTCCTTCAAGAATTTGTCTTTTGTGTTACAAATAATCCAGTTATACTCTTAGTTATTTCAAAATGTATAATTAAGTTATTTTGATTATAGTCACACTATGCTACTACCAAATATGAAGTATTATATCATTATATGACTTACTCATATTTATTGCTTGTTGTTTAGCAGGTAAAATTCTTAGATATGAAACTTTGTTTTGATTTTTTCACTAATATATTCAAGCACATTGAACTGTTTCTAGTACATACTGAATACTTTATAAATATCTGTTAAGTGCATCCTCTGTTGCATCTTTGTTGTTCCTATTTTTTTTCGCCAGCCTTTGACATTGTTAATTCTGGAAAAGCACCAGAACATGTACTCTGTAGAGTCCAAGCATGCCATTAGTAAAGGACAAAACCAATCATTATTGTATTATCATGTGATGTGTCATCATGCATATTTCACCATAAAAAAAATTAAGGCTGATGTTATGAAATGGGAACTCTCAATGTAAGACAGCTATTCAGAGAAAAGAGTAAAGGAGTGAAAATAAACTGGATTTCTTCTACATTTTTAAAGTACATTGGAATTATAGTTTTGTAGCCTTGATTACAAAATAACAGCTCTCATAATATCCTCCATCTGTTCCTCCTTCTCTCTTTTTTTCTCTATTTCTTTCTCTTTCTAGGTTGTTTTTTTTTAATTTCTGGAGGATTTATGAATGTAAACAATCTGCCAGTGAACACTACATTAGCAGTTGTAATTAAAAAGAGTATTTATTGGGAAAGAAAGTACTTATCATTTTCCTAAAAATACATGTAAGACCTTGTTTTTATTTTTAATTATAATACAGAATTTCAACACTGTTATATATTTGGAAAAACATGAAAGATTTTTTCCTTTAAAACACATTTTATATACTGAAAAATAAGTAATTTTCAGGTAAAAAGTTAATTATAATATAGATTAAAATCGAACTCTAAGTACTAAAATGCTTGATTTTCAGTCATCTAAGAGATATAGGAAGAAGGCTTTATCTCTGCAGGGATAAATGGGGAGCCAGTTGTTTCACATCTTTTTTAAAAAAATTAAACCCAATAGATATCTGCCTTCTTATGATATGTATAGACCTTGGATGGACATATCACTGTCTAGATCACTGAAACACTCCACAACACACAGAGCATTTTGAAAATCACTAAATCTAGAGTTTCTGATTAATGTTAATAAAGTTAAAAGCAAGCACTTGTGTTTGTGTGTATTGGATAAGAAAATGATCAGTATTTTGCAATTCCAAACTTTAATTCAATCCCAACATTAATTATAAATTTGTGTTAATAGACAGTATACAAATATGTAACTAATAGATGATTTAAGAATTACAATATTACAATAAAAGTGGGGAACAAATAAGTATATTCCTTACTATAAAATATTTTTAGACAGAAATTTTAGTAATTTTATTACTGACCCTTAGAGGTATTAATCGGCTAAATCTTATATTGTTGGTCTTAGCATTGAAAATTTCTACTGACACTGCTATGTCTAGAATATCATCCATTTTCGAATAATTTTTCTTCTCTCTTCTTCCTTTCAGCAAATGTGTGTTTACCTGTGAAACAGAAGTCTGCACAATAATGAGTTAGATAGACAAGCTTAACAGACTATGCATATGATAGACAATCTGGCCACTGTGACTGTAAATAAATTAAGCTCACCCTCAAGTTAAATGGTTTGAGAAGGCTTTCTAAAAGCAGTAGCACCAAACCTGAATCTTGAATGACAAGTTAGATAAAGCAGGGGTGGGCCCTCCTTAGTAGACTTATGTACACTTTTGCAAACTTATGAGAATCATGACACACTCAAGCAGTTCATTTTGTTAATTTTGTACTGTCGAAAAAAAAGGAATGCATAGATAGAACTACCCCCCCCAAATGTCTGTGATTGAAATATAAACTTTAATTAAAAGTTCTTCCTCAACCTAAAAAAAAAAAAAAGATAATGTGGAGCTGACTGAAGAAGAGTGGTCAATAGATGAATTTGAACAGAGAAGAAAAGGCCAGATTAAGAAAGTGGGTTTTGTGTGTTTCTTTTGTTTTGTTTTTGTGTATACTCGAATAGAGGCAGTTAAATTAAATATTCATTGGGACTTGAAATGAGAAGACCCTGGACAGTTCACAGAAAAGGCTCAGTGATTCAAATGTCAATTAATGTCTTTGCTATCTATCGCTACATAAAATATTACTCCAAAATTTAGCAGCTTATGAAAATGAATATGTATGATCTCATACAATTTCTGAGTATCAGGAATCCAAGAGCAGCTAAGTTAGGTAATTCTGGCTCAGTGCCTCTCATGAACTCTCAGTCAAATTTCTCAGCCAGAGTTGCAGTCCTCTGACAGTTTGATGAAGGCAGGAGGATCCACTTCCAAGAATAATCACATGCATGGCTTCGGACTGTCGAACTCTGAAGTTGGCTTGTTTTAACAGAGCACTTCAGTTCTTTACCACATGGTTTCTCTCTGCAAAGTTTCTCGTGATATGTCAGCTGCTTAGAGCAAATGATTCAAGGGAGAGGGAGAATAACAAAGATGGAAATCATGTCTTTTTAACCTAATCTGGGAAATGGCATACCATAATTTCTTCTGTATTTTCCTTGGTCACACAGTCCAACCCTGTATAATATGAAACACAACTACACAACATTATGAATACCAGATGTAGGGGGCTGGGGTTGGGGACCATCTTGGAAACAGGCTACCATAACTCAGAGGGAGAAAATTAAAGCCCACTGTAACATTTTGAAAGGTGCTATAGACTGAATTGCATCCCCCCACCAAAATTCATATTTTGCCATCCTAATCCCTAAAATGACGGTATTTAGAGACAGGGCCAGTGAGGAAATAATAAAGGTTACATAAAATCATAAGGCTAGGAACCTAATCCAGTTAGAATGGTGGGCCTTATAGAAGAGGGGACACACCAGGGCTCACTCTCTCCAACATGTGAGGCCACAGTGAGAAGGCAGCCATATGCAGACCAGGAAGAGAGCCCTCATCAGACACTGACCATGCTGCTGCCTGTTTTTTGACTTCTAGTCCCCGTAACTGTGAGAAATAAATATCCATCTTTTAAGCCACCTTGTCTGTGATATTTGGTTATAGCAGCCTGAACAGATATGAGGAAACCAAGAGAGGAGTATAACAAAAGCCACATAAAAAATACAGTTTGAAAAGGAACAGGTAAACTGATAGTGTCAATTGAGCATTATTTATTATTGTTTTGGAATTTACTAAGAGTGGGTGAATAATTTATTTGGAAAAAGTATGAACTTTTTAGATGACGTTTAGTTTCTGTTTGCTGGAAGTTACATGTTTTCTCATATGGTGTACCCAATGTTTGATTCCTTAATGAAGATTTGAAATTATTTTAAATTTATTTCCCCAGCTATTTGGCTTTATTTTTTCATTGTGACTCTATGATCTGCTAAATTTATATTCGCTTGTGCATATATACATATATTCTTTTTTTCTCTGAAACTCTACAGTTATTAAAATTGCTAATTCCTGTCTCATTTATTCTGGGAGAAAAAGGTCTAAACCATATATCAGTTTAATGAAATATTCTCTTCAGGTGCTAAATTCAATGAATATATTAGTCAGATATTAATTATAAACAACAGGATACTTTTCAATAATGAGATATTGTTAAGGCCATAGACCATTCCAACCACATTTGATTGTTTTTAAACTGATTTTTTTAAAGTAGCTAATTTTAAACATTATAAAGTTTCAAATAGCCTGCTTGAATATTTTAAAGGCTTTGATTTTAATTAGATATTGGACTGCTTCAGCTTACTGAAAACAGGTGAGAAAGCTTCAAACCATGACACTCTCCTAAACAGCAGGTGTCAGCTCTAACTGCCTCTGAAAATATTTAATATATTCAGTTAATCGAATTCCTTAGAGAATGTTACAGTCCTGCTTATTTGTCTTATGCAGGCTTTGTATTAGATTTTCTTTCTTATTTACTGTGCTTCTTTACATGTTATGAAAAATTATGTCTGAGATTTTCTGGTTTCCCAGCAAAATCAATTTTAGCTTTTCTCAGTCTTGCAATTAAAATAAACTAAATATTACTAGCTTAATTCCTTGACTTTTAGAATCCGAGGTCTTCCCTTTCAGTATTCTGAGGTGACCTTGACAATTTTGGAATATTTACTTATATCAATTTTGCATTATAGTCTGCCAAATATCTTAAGGCTCCATAGATGAGTGTACATTATACCATGAGTGTGATTTTTTTTCCATTGAGTTTATGATGTAGCTTAAGTCAAATTGAAGAAAAGTTAAAAACTACAAAATTTGTTAGTATACACCTGAATAGTGAAGCAAGTGACCAACTCTTGTGTGTTTCAAAGCCAATGAAGTAGATATATTATAAGGTAATTTATTTAAGAAGTGTATTGTACTTGTTATGCAAAAGGTGTATTGTACTTATTATTATTATAACACAATCTCAAATTTTTATACAAAGGTATCTTGTTGTTCAACAGTCATAATATGCAAACCAGCTCCAGTACTTCGACAGAAGTTGACCATGCCTTTGAGGGCAACATTTGAGATAGTGATGTTTACTTCCCTGTGTGGTGCTTGCCTCTATTGCTGAGGTTGCAGAAATGTAATAAGAGCTATTATCTGTTATTGCCTTATAAAAATAAATAATCTTTAAATTAGAAATAAGTGAGGAATACTGAGGAAATTAACATGTCATTATAATATTAAAAATGTCAGATGAATACCTAAGTATGCCAAAGACAGAGTATTGTTTTATTTTAAAAGTTGTCTTCATGTCTTTATTGGTACACTAATGTATCTGTGTGTGTGTGTGTGTGTGTGTGTGTGTGTGTGTGTGTATTGTCCTAGAATAAATTACATTTTTGTCTTAACATAATATAATTAAAAGTAATGACTTGAAGTCATATCAGTGGGCACTGTTAGTGTATTTAAGAAAGTTGAAACTGTGGGCAGATAGGAAGATTTCAGGCAGCCTGAGTTAACTTCTGAATAAGTAGAAGCAATGATCCTTATGGTAAGGAGTTTTAAAATTCTGTCTGTCCTAATTTTCTCCACAAAGGGGTATATACAATGATCTCCAACAAAAAAAATTAAAACTCCAGTGATAATTTTGAGAAAACGTGTTTTCCTTTGCTCCACTCCCACTAGGTGTCAGAAAAATTATTCTAAGTGGTGAGGATAAGACTAGGAAGGTAGGTTACCTTTTCAAAACACCTGCACTGTCTGCCATCGATGTTCGGTTTCACCAAAATAATTTATTCGAGTCTTTGAGGCTTTTGAAATTCATGCTCAAAGTAGAAACTCTTCCTTTGCTACCCTTAGACTACTAGTAGCTTTTACAAGTAACTGCTACTTTCAGAGGCAGCCCTCGGTAAAGCAAAATTTTCAATAAGGGAATGCGTACTGTTTTTCTCCATAATGCTTCCCAAAGACAAAACTCTTACTCAATATCAATAAAATTATGTTAGTGTGGCATGTCAGCTTGAATAAATTTTGGTGATATATCTTTTTCTGTCTCTCTCTCAACTCCCAGAGTGATATAAATGCCCTCCAAATCCTAAATATGATCTTCTGAATTAAGTTGATTGATATTTGTTTGAATTGTCAGGTATTTACAAAAATCAATTCAGTCAAATTCTGATTGATTTTCGCAGATATGAGAGTGATATCTTTTTTTGAATGCAAATATGTGTTTTTAATTATTGTTACCTGGATGTCATATCTTAAGGTGGAACCAGAGGATTTAATAACACTGCACATACAAAATGTTATTTTATTTCTAAAAATTGAAAAAATATATTTGATTAAATAATTCACTTATTTTCACAGTAGCACAAACCTAAATGGTTATTAAAAATTCTTAAATTTTTAAAAAAAGTCTTTGATGTTTTCATTATATTTTTACTTTGATAAAATATTTTAATTATTCTACAGAAATTCTATTATTTTTAAATACAGTGGTCAGTAAATATTTATTACACAAAAATATCAGAAGCATATGGAAGAGCAGATTGAATACTTTCATATACATTTTTTATGTATTTCCCTATGTATCCATTTCTACTTCCAACACATTAGACTATCACCTCTTCCAAGGACTATTTAATAGTTTAATTGGCCTTTCCATATTTCTTACCTTTTAAAGGCTCTGACTTTCTTTGGCAGTTCCTCTATACTATTTAGAAATCTCCATTGTTTGCCTAAAATCCATAGAATAAAATCTAATTCTTCTTTTTATGTCAATAAATTTTCCAAAAGCTTGTCGCAATTCATTTTTTAGATTAAAGTGTTATATTTTTACAGACTTTTCTTCAGTTAATCACAAGTATCTGTGTGGGGGGCGGGGTGGGGGCAGGGGTGTTTTAATCATCTCTGGAAAATATTTTTGCATTTTCCAACCCCACACATAGTTTGTATGATTTCAAATGACTGAAGTCTGTTCTCCTTTCTCTTCACCTAATTAAATTCTGCTCATCACTTGTGTGAGTAACACTTGTATGTAACTCCTGCTAGTTGCTGCAATGGGTAAACACTGAATCTCGGTTGCTTACGACAAGCAAGATTCATCTCTCCTTCAGGTGAAGTCCATTGGGTCAGGTAGTTCAGGTAGCTCTCTTCCACTCTGTAGCCATACAATCTGAATAAATATGTGACTTATGAAGCCACAAAGGCAGGAGAAGGGAATTATGGGAGCAATCTGTAGACACTTACTGACTTGGCCTCAGAAATACACAGATCACTTCCTTGCAGAGTCCTCTGGCATGGTTCAATGAAAAGTAGGTGAAGAAATGGCATCTTTGGGGCATATAGTCTTAATCAATTCTGTAAACACAGATACAATCATGTCTACTATGAAAGCTTAACCTGCCAGGCCAATGTAAAACAATCTTTTCTCCTTTGAAATTATATGCCATTTCCTATAAAATTGCCCTGCTGATATTAATAAATTACCTCGCAGCATCATTTCTACCATCTTTTTTGTCAACATAATTTTGCCAAAAAATTTTTTTAATTTAATTGTAAGCTTGTTGAGGATAGGATCTATATCTACAGTAAATTATCTCCTGAGAGTGCTTAGCAAGATACTCTCTATATAGTGAAAGCACAGGCTATAGCTCTTACTCAATTTAACATTCCAAACCATTTCAGTTAATAGAAAGACATCTAGGAAAACAAGACTTCAGATACACCGCAGGCATCTCATGTATAATATCAATTATTAAAACTGATTAATGTTCTGCTGATAATGTTTCTTCAAAAAAAAAAAGAAAAAAGAAAACCTTGGCTGAAGGACAAATTCAAGTAAATGAGATAAAAAAGGGGAGGGGACAGGTCACATAATATATCACCATTCTTCTGAATCCCTCTGTATAATCAAGAAACCTTTGATTATAAGTTTCCTTCTTAGGTTACTAATCCTGCTGTGATTGATGCTAATAACAATAATTTACAATGATAACTTATAATTTTCAGAAAAAATTAATAATTTAACCACTTTGATTATTAAAACAAAGATAAACAAGGGAAAGATGTTATTGTAAAGCACATTGTTTCAATGAGAAAATGGAGGTTTTAAGTAATCATAGAACATGAAATTATACAAGTCTAGCATTGGCAAAGACCTTAAATATGTTCTAATGCAATAGTTTCATTTACAGTTGAGAAAACTGCAGCCCAAATAGGTTAATTGACTTGTGTGAGGTCCTGTAGAGAATGAATGGATATAGCAGCATTAAAGCTACTCAAGTCCAGTGATATTTAGACTGTGCTATTCTGCCTTTTATTTAATTAAGTTCAACACAAATATGCATTGTTTAAGAAAGCTATTTAAAATAGCATCTACCTGAAATGGAGTAGATGTCAAAAGGACTTTATAAGTCATGAGTTTTTAATATCTTTTATTTCTTCTTCATTGAAAGAGAGAAATCTTTGGTAAAAAGAGATTGAGATCTCTCTTAGGCAAGAGTGTTCAGTGTAAGTCTTCAAACATAAATGTATTTGATTTTAATTGGGCATGGTGCATGTATGTGAAGTTACTTATGGACTTAAATTTTACTCAATGCATTGACAAAACCAGGAAATAGAAAAACTAGAGAACATAACATATTAAAGATCTTTTTGAATGTAGAATTGATGCAGCCACATTCATTTGGTTTCCAAAATGTTTGGTAACATTCATTTTAAAACTAGTAAGTATGCTTTGACTATGACTTACTTTTATCATTAGTTTAAAGCTAGAATACTGTGATAGTATTTAATATTACCACTCTCTATGTCCTAGATTCTGTAAAGAACAAATAAAATGTGCAGTCTGTTTTCAGGACAGTTTCATTTGCATTTCATTACACTTTTAACCCTCAATTTTTATTCTTTTAGAGGCTATTATAGGAGCTGGTAATCATACCTTATATATTATAAACAACTCTTAGGTTATCAAAAAGATCATCTGGTCTATTCCTCTGAGTCTAAGCATGACAATCTTAGATCATTCAAAACTATAATTCCCTCTCTAATTTTTTAAGATACCAGGTGTGAAGATTAAATCAATCAATTTTTTAAAGTATATTTCTTTGGAAGCTGGTAGGTAAAATAAATTGAGCTATATCTTGTGATGAATAAAATAATCAACATTTGGTCTTAAGCTCACAATCAAAGGAAAAACTAAAAGCACAATACAGGATGCAAAATAACATTTTAATAAGGCATTACAGAAGTCATAAAGTGATATTCGATTTATTCTCAAATGATTGGTTCAGATAATACATGCTGTTAGAGTTCAGAGAAGAGAGAAATATATCTTAACATTCAATAGAAATTCCCTCTTGATATAACTGAAGGTAGTTTTATTTGGTTTAGTCTTTTGTGGATCACTAGACCTGGAAAGTTTCAGGTATCTTTTTTTTTTTGCCTTCATTTTTTTAATGTTAGATATTACCTACAACTTCTAAACCTTCCTTTAAACTTTTCCTCAAGGTTTCAGTCATCATCTGCTAAATAATCTATATTTCTTCACAATTACACTTTATGTAAATTTCTTTTGATGTATCAGACTTTAAAATAATGAAAAGATTACTTCTCATGTTTAAACAGCATAGTAGAATCCACGGTGTCACCTTCTTTATGACTTCCAAATCAATTTTAGCCTTATTTGAACTAAGGTAGGCCTTCCTCATCTCAAATATATGCAATACTTTTTTGAAATAATGTATGCTCTGACCCCATAACTATAGTTTTTTTTTAAAGCAACTTGATTTAATTCAGCTCAAATATATTAATATTGCCATTGCAAATAATTCACTTGGCAGGGACAAAAAAGTTCACATGTCAATGTGATTAGAAAAGAGGGTGAGGCACCAGAGTAAGTGAAAGAGGCATTTTGGAATTAATCAAGATAAGAGTACCAGCACCTCATATTTTACCTAAACAACAGCACAGGGTCTATGCAATTTGTATTTTTTCTTGGCTTTGTTACCATTTCACCCTGACTTATAATTGATAGATCATTCATTTAATTAACTGATTCTATTCTAGACTATAAAATGTTAGGGAGAATTCTCTTTTTGGTTCACTTTCTCTTGCAGCTTAGATTTCTGAATATATATATTGCTGAAGCAGGAATAGAAACAAACATATTTGGACAGTGCCAGAGAAAAGACCATTTTGTCTGTAAATGCTTTTCAATATAAAGCACATAAATCTGAAAGAAATGATTTGAGAGAATTTTCTTTCCTCAGGATGAAATGCCTATGTGTAAATTATGCCATTGTGTTACCCTGACTGGTGGTTATAAATTGTCTATTCTCTTTCTACTCCTTCAAGTCACAGTTAAAATATAAAATTATCACTATGTAGTAATACAATCAAATCTTCCCTAGTTGTTTTTCCAAGATAAACATATTGTTGGCGGATTTTTGTCATAGCATAAAAACATGAGGGTGAAAGAGTGAAAAATACCTCTTTCTACCAAAACTTTTCTTCATGTTTATTGCACCTCTCAAAGCGGGAGAAGCTTAGGTATGGAACAGAGAACAAGAGGAATAAAGTCACATAGAGCTGTGAATCATGTGTTTCATACTCACAGGTACTGACGTACTTTCTCCCCAGAGAAAATAGTACCTATCTTGCAGGCACTGTGAAGAATATAAACCAAGACTTTATAGAAGAGATAACATAAATAAGCCAATATGACAGCCATCTTTAGACAAGATTTTATTCCAACTAAATCATCTTGAATTTTTAAATAACACAGAATAGGCAAGAGTGTAGACAAATTGAAAGAAATTTAAATCTAGACTTCAGTTGATAATATTTAACACTCTGAAGCCCATGCTCTATCACAGGAATACATACCAGCAATCATGTGTTTTTTCCCTAGCTTTTCAAGTCATTTCATTGAAAATTTTTGTAGAAATCAAAGGGGATATAAAAAATCCTCTCCCAGAGACAGGAACTCAAGGGTAGTTGCTGCTAGGAAACAACAGTAAGAGCTGTTGAAGGGAAATCAGAACCTGGCTCTTCCGCCCCACCTATATTGATATTAACTCTAATCATATCTTCTGTGTATTTCCAACCTGTTATGGAGCAGCCTATAATAACAGGTCATCCATTCATTCAACCAACAGTTAAATAACATTCGTTGAATACCAATCACTGTGCCAAATAATCAGCTTTCAAAGAAAACTGCAATCCATTGCAAATGTCAACCTTCTCTTTGTACTTGCATAAAAAGAGACTGCAGCTCAGATTCATGTGATCTATAAGTTTTGTCTAGGTTACTATCACATGAAGAAGCAGTTAAATTGAGAAGTCATATATTTATCACAAAAGTATATAATTACTTAGATAAATACTACATTGAAAATGTTAAAAAAACTTCCACTTTACTATTAAGTGTTCTCATGAAGATTCCTTGGAGTCAGGAGAAAACGTAGACATACCCATGACTTTTGAGAGATTAACAATTGAAGTGGTAGTTGGACCAGAGTCTTTTGACATATTATATTTGTCATCAGTCACATCAACATCACTAAGCAAAATATTTGAGCATTGATGGTATGGATTATGTGTGTCTTACACATGCACAAATGCTATAGAAATATATTTCAGATATATTAATATAAGCATGTGTGTGTGTGTATTCAGACATTGATTTACACATATAATTATTAAGAAAAATATGGGGATATAAGAACAAAATATCTGCTTTTCGAAGTATAAACCTTTTATAATGAATTCCCATATTGCAAAATTTCACATGTAAAGGATATATTTCAAAAGCTTATTGTCAGAAACATAAGCCTTACTGCCATTTCTCTTGGATCAGTGAGCTTATGAGTCTTTTCCTTATGTTTCATTTTAAGAAGGTTTCAATTCTTAGAGAGAATAGATGACAGGTGGAGTATGGAAGATTTTTGGTACCATGACCATATTCTCCAAGGAAGAACTAAAGAAAGTTGAGCAAGAATTTTTATTGTCTAGAAATAAACTTCAATGAGCCTTTCAATTTCTTATTCTTATATAAAATTGTCTTCAGTTACCTAAATAATTCTCAATGATTCCAAGAACATATTTAATAAGGTAGGAAAAATAAAGGCAATTTGTAGTCACATTATTTCCTATTCATTTTATTGGGGGGGTTATTTCCTTTGTTACTTTTATTTGACTCCCTCAATAGTATGACTCTATTATAGTGAATGACATAGTTGGACATAGACAAAATTAATTATTTTCTAACTAGATTATATTCTAAGAAAATATTTGAAATTGGAGACAGGCTTAGTTAGAATCATCATAATACATACTCTCACACACACACTGACACTCACATATACAAACATACTAACCTAGTTGTCCATATGCTTTTCTGAGTGATTGTTCCCGACCAAATACACTGAATGACTGCTGATTAAATTCTGTGATCTTTTCTCCACATTTAATTCATCTTGTCAGGTATGGAAGACCAATGGCTTCATTTCAAAGGAAAAAAAATTCAAACAAAAACAGGGCTTTGTTCCTTGACCTGTAGTTCTGAGAAAAAAATAGCACAACACCCAAACACACCCAAGTGGCAAACATTTATAGCTAATTTCTATGTTATGACAGAGAGTGAGGGATGTTTAAGCTATAAAATGAGGCTGAGTTTTGGAGTGAAGGCAGTTTTTCTCTTTTGCCTTGGACAACTGCTGGAAAAACGGCCTTCGATGTCTTTGTCAGATTCCCACACAGCCTGTGAAGTTTCTCTTAGTCCAGGCAGGTTATCTCACAAATCTGTGCAAAGCTCCAGTGAATAATTTATATCAGACATGAGGCGACAAGTTAAACACGCCCATTTTGTCTAAAATGCTGTGAAGGTATCAAGATGGAGCCAAGCTACAGGGCGAGGGGAGCCTGGCTGATGGGAATCCGAGTGTCTAGAAGAGAGGATGCTGCTGTAAAGAAAATGAAATGTAATGAGATACTCTTTCATGCATAATTCATAGGTGAAAACATGACTGCATAAAAAGCCATGGATTTTAACAAGGCAAGCCTGCAATCATGCACATTATCTTCCCAGAGGAACTTTATATAATATTGGTCAAAAGGAGAAGATTCTGAATACCAGTACAAAATAAAGCTGACAGGTTTTCAAATGCAGCAGAATTTACATTAATGTACAGTGCCTGTAAAAGAAACAATTTCTATTTACACCTGAAAATACTGCATAGCCAAAAATTTACTTTAAAACATTTGCTATCTCCTCTTTAAATAGAAAAAAAGAGAGGAGAATAGAAGTTTCATATTGATAAACATTAATAAAATGTAAAAGCTGTATTTACTGAATGTTGTGGGGTTAAGTTAAACTGGACTTGGCAGACATTTTCACTCTTCTGGCAACAAAAGTTTAGATAGAAATGTAGGCAAGGAGGCTTTAAAAATGATAAAATGTTAGCTATTGTCGATGCAAAATTTAATTTGGTTGTGTTGTAAGAGCAAATATTGTAATTCGGCTTTCAACACCAGTTTAGTGACTAACACATGCCTGATTTCAAATGGTGTTTAATATGTGGAGCTCTTAGTTGAGGGATTAAAGAATGTTGATTAAAGCTTGGCATGTCTTAAGTTTATCACCATCAAACTCTAAAGAAGCCTTAGCTTCTTAGAAAAAAAATGGCAGGGTAGGGGTGGGGTGATGGTGTTTTCTTTAACTGTCCATGCTACGGAAATACATAAGACAGGAATGCAAGAAAAAGGGTCAAAGACATCTGCAAAACATACATGCCGGAGAGCTAAGCTTGGCTTTTTGGCTTGGCTTACCCTGTGCACTATCAGTATATGAAAGCAAAGCCAAGTACTAAATAGTTACATTGCATCCAGCTATAGTGTTGTGGCTCTGATATTCTGCTGAAGAAAGCAGTGAGTGTTGAAAATGGAAGACATAACTGCATTAAAGTGACCACCTACCACAGGATTTTTTTAAGGTCCATAGTTGAAGAAGCAAAGAGAATTGTTATAAAGAACAGCAGGTGAAAGAGGACTAGATGCCAATTAATCTAATCCATTTAAACAAAACTGTGTTACGAGTCTCTGTTTGCTCTAACTCAGATATGCTTTGTATTTTGAAAAAAAAGTTAAAAGTAGACTTAGGAAGGTAATGATTTAATTTCCGAATATGGAATCCACTTGCAAACAAGTGGTGGAACAAAGCAAATCAGGCTGAGAGCTGGTCATAAAGAGAGTTCTCAGATATTGTAAGACTTCCTTCTAGGTTTCAGTGATAAGTTCAGAACTCGAGTTTGACCATTTGCATTATGTTTAACTATTCATGCTAATTCTACTAGGATATATTCTGGTATTGTTTTGCTTTTAAAATATGTTTACAACCCACTGTCCCCATCCAGTCTCTGTGGTATGAGGTTCTTTCTCAGGGACACCCAGAGCTAATGAGCTGGTTAACCCTAACATATTTTAATACGCCACTACTTGCTTGCTTGCTCTAAAATATGGCTGAAAAAGACAGTTTGGGGTGACAGTATCTATTCCCTTCTGTGCTAGAAGGTGAGAAGTGGTGATCTCCGTCTGTTCACTCTCCCTGACAGATGTGCTCCTCCACCTCTTCGTGCCAGCTCAGCACACTGCTGAGAACTTTGCTACACTGAAGGATCCATTTCCAAGCACAGAAAGGGTTTGTTTGCTTGTACACCTGTGCTCTAAAGGAAGTTTTCCTATTGCTTATGCCAGTTGGATGAGTTGCTGAATTCTTTAGCATATATAAAGATGCAAAGTGCCTGAAATGGGAATCAAATGATAACATTATTAGAATTCCCTCTTGGGGTCAGATGAGACAGATGGTTGCATAAGGAGGATATGCCTGAGTTCTGCTTCTGTAGTCTGAATTTGTTTTTTATTTGTTTCCCTTTCTGTGAAAGCAATGCACATATTAAATATCATACAGAACACAAAGCACATTTGAAAGAGAGGAGCAGAGTGGAACATGAATTTTTAAACTTCTGTCGACTGAGATTCATGCACAAGCATTGGGAAGCATCATCTTAGGCCTCTGGAATCTATACTCGGCAACTTTCCTCAGCCGGAAAAATCCAATAAAAACAAGTCATGTGAATAGAAAGATGCCATTTATGGATCAAGTGGATTTTATTTTCCCAATCAAGTGAAATTAGTCATATCATTACCTATTTAAATTATTTAAAAATCCTCTTATGACACTTAGAACACAGCACCTTTGTAGGATTTGGCATTTCTCACCCATCTCTCTGACTCCAATTTGGCCACTCTGCCTTCTAGTGCAGTAGAAAGATAATATGACCTTTAAGTAAGAAGTGTTTGTTGGTTTGGTTTTAAGATAAAAATTACACTTTATCCAAAGAAAGAGAAGTAAAATATGTGGAGAGACTTAGGAAAATTAGAGGATTCTTTGTAATAATGTCTTTATTATAAGTGACACATGAGATTTCATGCTTATAAATCTGATAGGTCAGAACACCATGATTTTCCCCAAAGCTGCTGACCATAAGAAACCTACAAAGAGATGTCCATTTGTGAGTCACAGGGCTTCATCCACCTCTCTTCTATTCATAATGTAATAATTGGGATGAAAAAAGTGAAAGGTTATTTTTATCTAATTTGTAGATGACTTGAAGCTAGGGAAGAGAATGAATGGTTGCATGCAGAATGAGTACTAAAAAACAGAAGGACAAGTGGAAGCATGTGCTTAATCCTTAAAGTTCTTAATACATCTGTGGTTCCTTTTCTTTGAAGAGCTTCAAAACAGAAATGACTTATTCATGAATTTAATAAATACAGGTTTGAAATGTAGCTGGGGAAGAGTTTGAAATGAGTGTATGAGTACAGGGTGAGAGAATCTTTTGTGACTCATTCATAGAAGTATTTGAAAGTGTGAAAAGGTGATCACTCTCTGTTCCCTTCTACCTAAGGAACAAGGCTTAATACTCCCCATCCCTTTCTACCATGATTCTTTTCAGATTCATATTTCCAATAATTTCCTTATTCCATCCTTTGATTTAATTCCAGCCTTGAAGCCAGAAGTATCTGAAATATAAACTGTACTCTTTCTACTTTTAATATTACTTTTTTCTCTTAGCAAGACATAACTACTTGCTAGAAAGGAATTAGATGTATTGCTCTAAAAATGGAAAAGCTGAACTCCTTTGCTATAAATAGAGTCCTATAATAAAATAATATAGAAATATGTGTTTTTAACACTATTCAACTTAAAAGATAAGTTTTCATTAATAAACTTATTGTGAACTGTGCAAATCAGCTTCACTAAGTCTGAAACTTCTATTTTTTTTGGTAACTGTGCCTTCAACCATTATCAATTTATGAGATTTTTGCATTAAGATAAACCAGAGAATAGACATTTGGTTTATTTTAATATTTCAGATGACTAGTTCTTGGAAACCAACTGATATTTATTTAGCTGCTTCCTCAGATCAAGGACTTTATACTTTCTTACTCATGTAACGAGATGCTTAAACATGCTGAATTGTAATCTATGAGGAAGAAAACAGGGCCATTGTTGATTGTTCAAGGAAGAGTAAAAATTCAGATTTCAAATACACTGAATTAATGGAAATGAGAGACTGCATTCATTTACCATGGCTGTATGATCCTGCACTCAGTGGAAGCCCTCATTTGCAAAAACTGCAGAATTATTTACTGGACATAAAGTAAGAATTTGAAAAGAAATTCAGAGCTTTTTATGAATATAAATCTCAATCCTCTTTTCCCTTTCCTTTCTAAATTACGTTAATGTAATACGATAAAAAATCAGGATATATTTCAGAATTCACTTGATAAGATTGTTGTGGAGTTAAAAGGGTGTTTCCCATAATATATGGGTTTGCACAACATTTCACATACCGTACTAAGCTTTAGAAGAGGTACAAAGTTTGTATGTCTCCAAATTGAATATGTCATCAAGAGTGAACAAACAGTGTGGCTTATCTGTGTAATAAAATACTACTTTCTTTTTTTTAGTGCATTTTAGATTTTGGGGTACATGTGCAGAACATGCAAGATAGTTGCATAGGTACACATATGGCAGTGTGATTTGCGGCCTTCCTCCCATTCACCCACATCTGGCACTTCTCCCTATGCTATCCCTCCCCAACTCCCCCCTCACTGTCCCTCCCCTATTGCTCCCAATAGACCCCAGTGTGTAGTGCTCCCCTCCATGTGCCCATGTGTTCTCATTATTCATCACCCGCCTATGAGTGAGAACATGCAATATTTCATCTTCTGTTCTTGTGCCAGTTTGCTGAGAATGATGTTCTCTAGATTCATCCATGTCCCTACAAAGGACATGAACTCATCATTTTTGATTGCTGCATAATATTCCATGGTGTATATGTGCCACATTTTCCCAGTCCAGTCTATCATCGATGGGCATTTGGGTTGGTTTCAGGTCTTTTCTATTGCAAACAGTGCTGCAATGAGCATTCGTGTGCATGTGTCCTTATAGTAGAATGATTTATAGTCCTTTGGATATATACCCAGTAATGGGATTGCTGGGTCAAATGGAATTTCTATTTCTAGGTCCTTGAGAGATTGCCACACTTTCTTCCACAATACTTGAACTAATTTATACTCCCACCAGCAGTGTAAAAATGTTCCTATTTCTCCACATCCTCTCCAGCATCTGCTGTCTCCAGATTTTTTAATGATCGCCATTCTAACTGGCGTGAGATGGTATCTCAATGTAGTTTTGATTTGCATTTCTCTAATGACCAGTGATGATGAGCATTTTTTCATATGTTTGTTGGCTTCATGTATGTCTTCTTCTGTAAAGTGTCTGTTCATATCCTTTGCCCATTTTTGAATGGGGTTGTTTGTTTTTTTCTTGTAAATCTGTTTGAGTTCTTTGTAAATTCTGGATATCAGCCCTTTGTCAGATGGTTAAACTGCGAAAGTTTTTCCCATTCTGTTGTTTGCCGATTCACTCTAATGACTGTTTCTTTTGCCATGCAGAAGCTGTGGAGTTTTATTAGTTCTCATTTGTTTATTTTGGCTTTTGTTGCCAATGCTTTTGGTGTTTTGATCATGAAGTCCTTGCCTACTCCTATGTCCTGAATGGTTTTGCCTAGATTTTCTTCTAGGGTTTTTCTGGTGCCTGGTCTTATGTTTAAGTCTTTAATCCGTCTGGAGTTAATTTTAGTGTAAGATGTCAGGAAGGGGTCCAGTTTCTGCTTTCTGCACATGGCTAGCCAGTTTTCCCAACACCATTTATTAAACAGGGAATCTTTTCCCCATTGCTTGTTTTTGTCAGGTTTATCAAAGATTGTATGGTTGTAGTTATGTTGTGTTGCTTCCGATGCCTCTGTTCTGTTCCATTGGTCTATATCTCTGTTTTGGTACCAGTACCATGCTGTTTTGATTACTGTAGCCTTGTAGTATAGTTTGAAGTCCCGTAGTGTGATGCCTCCCGCTGTGTTCTTTT
>CM052663.1:28521607-28547041 GCA_028533165.1 Leontopithecus rosalia | reverse complement strand
AGTGGTTTGTAGTTCTCCTTGAAGAGTTCCTTTACATTTCTTGTTAGTTGTATTCCTAGTTATTTTATTCTATTTGTAGCAACTGTAAATGGCAGTTTGTTCTTGATTTGGCTGTCTCTAAGTCTGTTATTGGTGTATAGGAATGCTTGTGATTTTTGCACATTGATTTTGTATCCTGAGACATTGCTGAAGTTGCTTACCAGTTTCAGTAGTTTTTGGGCTGAGACGATAGGGTCTTCTAGATATACTATCATGTCTTCTGCAAATAGAGACAATTTGGCTTCCTCCATTCCTATTTGAATACCCTTTATTTCTTTTTCTTGCCTGATTGCTCTGGCTAGAACTTCCAGTACTATATTGAGTAGGAGTGGTGAGAGAGGGCATCCTTGTCTAGTGCCAGATTTCAAAGGGAATGCTTTCAGTTTTTGCCCATTCAGTATGATATTGGTTATTGGTTTATCATAAATAGTTTTTATTATTTTGAGATACGTTCCATCAATACCAAGTTTATTGAGGGTTTTTAGCATAAAGGGCTGTTGAATTTTGTCAAAGGCCTTCTCTGTGTCAATTGAGATAACCATGTAGTTTTTGTTTTTTGTTCTGTTTATGTGGTGAATTATGTTTATAGACTTGTGTATGTTGAACCAGCCTTGCATCCCTGGGATGAATCCTACTTGATCATGGTGGATAAGCATTTTGATGTGCTCTTGCAATCGGCTTGCCAGTATTTCAGTGAAGATTTTTGCATCTATGTTCATTATGAATATTGGCTTGAAGTTTTCTTTTCTTGTTGAGTCTCTGCCAGGTTTTGGTATTGGGATGATGTTGGTCTCATAAAATGATTTGGGAAGGATTCCCTCTTTTTGGATTATTCGGAATAGTTTCAGAAGGAATAGTACCAGCTCTTCTTTGTGTGTCTGGTAGACTTCGGCAATGAACCCATCTGGACCTGGGCTTTTCTTTGTGTGTGGTAGGCTCTTAATTGCTGCCTTGACTTCAGACCTTGTTATGGTCTACTCATAATTTAGAATTCTTCTTGGTTTACGCTTGGGAGGACACAAGTGTCCAGGATTTTATCCATTTCTTCCAGGTTTACTAGTTTATGTGCATAGAGTTGTTTTTAATATTCTCTGATATTGGTTTGAATTTCTGTGGAATCTGTGGTGATTTCCCCTTTATAATTTTTTATTGCATCTATTTGGTTATTCTCTCTTTTCTTTTTTGTTAATCTGGCTAGTGGTTTATTTTGTTGATCTTTTCAAAAAACCAACTCTTGGATTTATTGATTTTTTGAAGGGTTTTTCGTGTCTGTATCTCTTTCAGTTCTGCTCTCATCTTAGTTATTTCTTGTCTTCTGCTAGGTTTTGAGTTTTTTTAATCTTGCTCCTCTAGCTCTTTCAATTTTGATGATAGGGTGTCTGTTTTGGATCTCTCCACTCTTCTCATGTGGGCACTTATTGCTATATATTTTCCTCTAGATACTGCTTTAAATGTGTCCCAGAGATTTTGGTATGTTGTGTCTTTATTCTCATTGGTTTCGAAGAACTTCTTTATTTCTGCCTTCATTTCATTGTTTATTCAGTCAACATTCAAGAGCCATTTGTTCAGTTTCCATGAAGTTGTGCAGTTCTGAGTTAGTTTCTGAATTCTGAGTTCTAACTTGATTGAACTGTGGTCTGAGAGACTGTTTGTTATGATTTCCATTCTTTTGCATTTGCTGAAGAGTGATTTATTTTGAATTATGTGGTCAGTTTTCAAGGAGATGTGGTGTGGTGCTGAGAAGAATGTATACTCTGTGGATTTGGGGTGGAGAGTTCTGTAAATGTCAATTAAGTTTCCTTGTTCCAGGTCTGAGTTCAAGTCCTGCATATCCTTGTTAATTTTCTGTCTGGTTGATCTGTCTAATATTGACAGTGGAGTGTTAAAGTCTCCCACTATTATTGTGTGGGAGTCTAAGTCTCTTTGTAAGTCATTAAGAACTTGCCTTATATATCTGGGTGCTCCTGTATTGGGTCCATATATATTTAGGATCGTTAGCTCTTCTTGTTGTTTTGATCCTTTTACCATTATGTGATGTCCTTCTTTGTCTCTTTTGCTCTTTGTTGCTTTATAATCTATTTTATCAGAGATGAGAGTTGCAACTCCTGCTTTTTTTTTGCTCTCCATTTGCTTGGTAAATCTTCCTCCATCCCTTTATTTTGAGCCTTTGTGTAATCTTGCATGTGAGATGGGTTTTCTGGATTCAGCACAGTGATGGATTTTGGCTTTCTATCCAATTTGCCAGTCTGTGTCTTTTGATTGGTGCATTTAGCTCATTTACATTTAGGGTTAATATTGTTGTGTGTGAATTTGATACTGCCATTTTGATGCTAGCTGACTGTTTTGCTCGTTAGTTGATGCAGATTCTTCATTTTGTTGATGCTCTTTAGCATTTGGTGTGTTTTTGTAGTGGCTGGTACTGGTTGTTCCTTTCTATGTGTAGTGCCTCTTTCAGGAGCTCTTGTAAAGCAGGCCTGGTGGTGACAAAATCTCTGAGTACTTGCTTGTTTGTGAAAGATTTTGTTTTTCCTTCACTTATGAAGCTCCGTTTGGCTGGATATGAAATTCTGGGTTGAAAGTTCTTTCCTTTGAGGATGTTGAATATTGGCTCCCACTGTTCTGGCTTGAAGGTTTCTGCAAGAAATCTGCTGTGAGTCTGATGGGCTTCCCTTTGTGGGTAACCTGACCTTTCTCTCTGGCTGCCCATAGTAATAAAATACTACTTTCAATGAAAAATGCAACACACTACTTATAAAAGCAACATGGATTAGTCTCCACAAGAAGCTAAGTGAAAGAGGCCAGAAATGAAAGCATATGTACTATATGACTTTATATTAATTTCTAGAGCATGGCAATATTCATCCATAGATTCGGAAAACAGATCTATGTTTCTCTTAGGCTGGGAATGAGCGATGAACAGTTCATGAGAAAATGTTTTTAGGTAATGTAAGTGTTCTCATCTTGACTATGTTGGTGGTTACAGAGGTATGTAAATGTGTCAAAACACATGCCACTGTGTACTCTAAATTGGTACAGTTTATTCTCTGAAAATTATGCTTCAATTGACTTTAAAAAACAAAAGCAAACAAAAGAGCCTATATACGTGGATTTCTGCTCTAATGGTATACCATAAAAAATATTTGAACACTGTTTCTTTAAAAGACCAAAAATGAATTATGTGGACTTGTTGAAAGTCTCTGCTTCCCAACTACAGAAGTATCTACAGTCCACAGCTCAACAAGAGCTGAAAACAGAGGTTGTGTTGAAGAAAAGTGAAGTGACATTTATTGAGCTCTGCATAAGGTGCTTTCCATACATGTATATATAGAGATTTTTGTTTGAGAAATTCTCTTAGAGAAGAGATCTGTTGTTAAAAACTTCCAGATAAGCCATGTGATGTGGGCATCTCATGTGCAAGATGAATATGGCAAGATGAGACAGAAGGAACTTGTTGATAGGAAGCCAGTTGGAAGACTGAATTAGACAGAGTGATTGGAGTATGTCTACAGCTAAGTAGACTTCACATCACTAAGCCTACAGCAGAGCCTTCACCTGTCTGTGGCAGAATTGGTGCCTTAGTACAGAGTGACCCAAAATAGAAGAGGTGCTAGGAAAGGTACAGGAGTCAGATTAGAAGTGTCCACTCAGTGTAAACCAGCAGACATCCTAGTAGGCCCAGGGGTTTGTCTATAAAACAATTATTTCTACATAAATCTGTAGAGTCCATTTCACTTTTTGGGTTACAGCTTCATTCAATATTTTTAAATAACATGTTGGTAACAAATGAGAAAAAGAAGGTTTTAAGAGGTCAGAGTTGAGAAAGAAGAAAGAAGGAAGCACAGAGGCTGTTTTTTAGCCTGTGGCAATCAATGTATTCAAAATGTGACTTTATATTTTTACTTTAGAGTGTAAGTCCCATAACATCAAGTATTTGTATAAATATATATTCCAAGGCCAAAGTTTGTTTGTGTAAGACTTTGCTTTATAAAAAAAACCCATTATGTAATGTAATGTTTTTTTTAGAAAAAAAAAAAACACCCATTATGTATTTGACCACTCATAGTGGTCAAAAAGATAGCACTAAATTAGGTAGAAATGTTAAGAATTACTGTGAAAAGTTTATTTCGTAGCTATTAGATTCATTATGATAAAATATTTTTTAATTACATCTTTTTTTGTTACTATAATTCTCTTAAATTCTTAAATTATTTCTTTCTTCATTTAGGGGGCCAAAAGTGACCACAAAGAAAATAAGTTATTCTTATAAATAAGAAATTATTTCTATTGCCTTATAAAATGAGTATTATTTTCCTAGCAAACACAGAGTTACCATGCTGAAAATGAAGCTATGTGCATGCAAAGAAAAGGGTAATTCTGACTTTTTTCTTTCCTCAACTCAAAATATTAAAGAGCTGTATCACTTCTTTTTTTCTTGAGGGAACAAAAGCTTTAATTGGGCTATAGTAATTTTTAGAAATTTTTGGTTTTCTTTTGGTTTTGTTTCTTTGTTTTTATCTATGAATTAGAGTATGCAGTTTGCTGAATAACTTTTAGAACAAGGTTTCCAATCCTTAGGTTGCAATACATTGGTGGATTATTAAATCAGTTTAGTGCCTTGGGATTAGCATTTATAAAAAAATGAATGAACAAAACCCATAAGTATTGTTTCTTGAAGCCTATTTTTCAGATATATGTATAAATGTCTGTGTATGCATGAATGTGTGTGTGTGTGTGTGTATGTGTGTAAGTTTGAATATTGTAATGTAAGATAAAAAGTTTTCCTTTCTATGGGCTGGGAACAGCAAAAAGTTTTAAAAATCATTTATGAGAACCAAGTAGTTTCTCAATAAATACTTGTTGACTAGATGGCTGATTTAATTTGAGAAATAATGACCAAACTTTGCTCATCGTTTTAGAAAAACTTTCTAAATGTGCAAATCGGAATGGCTGCAAAAAGATTTTTTTTTGGTGATGATTTCTTTTCGGCATAGCTTTGTCCTCATTAGGCCTTATGTATTTATTTTTGATTTACTCTGATTAGGAGTGTTCAGATTCTAAGTATTGAATGGCTTAGAAAATCACTAGAGGGGAAGGAAAGAGCTTATTATGAACCCTGGCCAGCAGTGACATTTAAAAATGGAATCAACAAGAACTATCATGAATGCAATTAAAATACTGGGAGCTTGTGACTAAAGGGGATGCTTTAGTATATCACCATGTGTCATCTGCTGTTTTAAGGGTCAATAGGAGCACTTGGTGCACTAAAATCTATTAAACCTACTACTGTGAGATTTTTTTTTCAGTAAGCAAATTAATAGGAGTGGACGATTACCATCTTTATTACAGGTTGGGAAGCTAGTATATCTGCTTAAGTGCACTTATTTAAATGGAAAATAGGTATATGTAAAGTACGCTGAAAAAAATTGACAAAGCCTTTGAACTAAAAAGAAGCTGACCCTATGTTAAAGGATAAATACTTCAAAAATATTATGAAAATTGTTGTGATTCTAATTATTTTGGGAAAATTTGCCTCTATGAGTCATTAATTTTCATCTTTAAAAATTCAGAAAGACATGATGTTTAATAAGCTAGATGAGTTTTTAGTAGAATACACTATATTGGCTATTTGCCTTTCCTCTCATAGATATTATTGTGATTGTAGAACCATTATTTAATATTTGCTGGAGTTATTTGACAAAAAGACTCCATAATATATATCGCTCATTCACTTTAATACCAAGGCACAATTAATACCTTTCAAGTAGAAATTGAGTTTATTTATGTACATCCTCCTCCAGATTCTCGTCAAGTACTATAGTTGTTTGTTATGTCATAACAGATGTATGAAACACTAAAGAAAGTGTCAAAACAGATTGTTTATTATTTGATCAAAAGGATAATTCAGAGAAGCAAATGTCCAATGTTTAAACTCTGAGACCTAAAAATAAGTGTTTCAGAAAAACTCTCATCTTTTGTTGATTGTCAGACATACCACAGAATCTCACTCTCACCACTACATCCACTATTAAAAAATAAAGAATTTCTTAAAAAGAGTGATTTGACAAAGATGGAAGGTATGCCAAAATAGGCACTTTAGCAACAATAGATTGATTATGCCGTAAAGCATCATATTGAAAGGTAATAGTCATTATCAAAATCATAGCACCAAAAAATAATGTTAATTGATTATATTGAATACTGAGTTGGAGCCAGATTCTTACAATTCCAGGAACTAGTTACAACAGTTACACCTCTTCCCAATTTACAGAAATAGAAATTTTCTTAATTAAACCATATAAACCCACATACTACAAGTACACTGATATCAGTGAAACAGCCTTATTTCAAATATACGACTGGTCAATCAAACAAATTTCTTAAGACATAATATGCCTATTCTATTACTGGCACAAAATATCAGTTTGGTGAGAAAAAGATTGATTGGTTGCTGATTGATCAACCAGAGTAAATAGACAACCCTATTTACTTTTACATTTAAATCTATTATTAAGAATTGTCTAGCTGCTAATAGTTTGAAAACATTGGAAATTAATTAAAAAATATTCTTGATAGATATATCAGGAACTGTCTTACTCTGTCAAAACACGATAAACCTTTAAAAAGTGACTATTAAGAAATGACATGATATGGTTTGGCTGTGACCCCACCCAAATCTCATTTGACTTCCCACATGTTGTGGGAGGGTTCTGGTGGGAGGTGATTGAATCCATGGGAGCAGGTCTTTTCTGTGCTGTTCTCATGGTAGTAAATAAGTCTCACAAGATCTGATGGTTTTTTAAAAAGGGTAGTTTCCCTACACAATCTCTTTCTTTGTCTGCTCCCGTCTATGTAAGACTTGACTTGTTCCTCCTTGCATTCCACCATGATTCTGAGGCTTCCCCAGCCATGTGGACCTGTATGTCCACTAACCTTCTTTCTTTTGTAAATTGCCTAGTCTTGGGTATGTCTTTATCAGAGCCATGAAAGCAGATTAATACAGTAAATTGATACCAGTAGAGTGGGGAGCTACTGAAAATATAGAAGTGACTTTGGAACTGTGTAACAGGCAGAAGGTGGAACAGTTTAGATGGCTGAGAAGAGGACAGGAAAATGTGGGAAAGTTTGGAACTCCCTAGAGACTTGTTGAATGGATTTGACCAAAATGCTGTTAATGATATGGACAATGAAATCCAGGCTAAGGTGGTCTCAGATGGAGATGAAAAACCTGTTGGGAATTGGAGCAAAAGTGACTCTTGTTACATTTTAGCAAAGATACTGGTGGCATTTTGCACCTGCCCTAGAGATGTGTGGAACTTAGAACTTGAGAGAGATAATTTAGGGTACCCGGCAGAAGACATTTCTAAGCAACAAAGGATTCAAGATGTGACTTGGGTGCTGTTAAAGACAATCAGTTTTAAAAGGGAAACAGAGCATAAAAGTTGGAAAAATTTGCAGCCTAACAATGTGATGGAAAAGAAAATCCCATTTTCTGAGGAGAAATCCTTGCTGACTACAGAAATTTGCATATGTAACAAAGAGCTGAATGTGAATCCCCAAGATAATGGGGAAAATGTCCCCAGGGGTTGTTAAAGGTCCTCACAGCATCCCCTCATCACAGGCCTGGAGGCCTAAAAGGAAAGTGGTTTCGTGGGCCAGGTCCAGGGTCCCCATGCTGAGTGCAGCCTAGGACTTGGTTCCCTGTGTCCCAGCTGCTCCAACTGAAGCTGAAAGGGGCCAAACACAGAGCTCGAGCCACGGCTTCAGAAAATGCAAGCCTCAAGTCTTGGCAGCTTCTACATGGTACTGAGGCTTCCAGTGCACAGGAGTCAAGAATTGGGATTTGGAAACCACTGCCTGGATGTCAGAGGATTTATGGAAATACCTGGATGCCCACCAGAAGTTCCATGTAGGGTTGGGACCCTCATGGAAAACCTCTGCTAGGGCAGTGCTGAGGTGAATTGTGGGGTCAGAGCCCACAACTGATACCTTACTGGGGCAGTGCCTAGCAGAGCTGTGAGAAGAGGACCACCATCCTCCACACCCAAGAATAGTATATCCACTGCCAACTTGCACCTAGAAAAGCCATGGACACTCAACATCAGCCCATGAAAGCAGCCAGAAGGGAGGCTGTACCCTACAAAGCCACGTGGGTGGAGATGCTGAAGATCATGGGAACCTACCTCTTGCATCAGTGTAACCTGGAGGAAAGACATGAAATCACAGGGGAGTATTTTGGAGCTTTAAGATTTGACTGCCCTTTTGAATTTCAGACTTGAATGTTGTCTGTAGCTCCTTTGTTTTGGCCAATGTCTCCCATTTGGCATAGCTGTATTTACCCAATGCCTGTACCCTCATTTTATCTAGAAAAACTTGCTTTTGATTTTACAGGCTCATACACAGAAGAAATTTGCCTTGTCTCATATGAGACCTCAGACTGTGGACTTGAGTTAATGTTGAAATGAGTTAGGACTTCGGGGAATTGTTTGAAATATGAAAACATGAGATTTGTGAGGAACCAGGGCCAAAATGATGCGGTTTGGCTTGTCCTCACCTAAATATCATCTTTAATTCCTGCATGTTGTGGGAAGGAGCCAGTGAGAGGTGACTGAGTCATGGGTGCAGGTCTTTCCCTTGATGTTCTCATGACAGTGAGTGGGTCTCACAAGATCTGATGGCTTTGTAAGGGGAAGTTTCTCTGCACAATCTGTGTCTCTTTGTCTGTTGTTATCCAGGTAAGATGTGACTTGCTACTCCTTGCCTTCCACCATGATTGTGAGGCTTCCCCAGCCATGTGAAACTCTAATTCCATTAACCCTCTTTCTTTCAAATGTTGCCCAGTCTCAGGTATGTCCTTACCTGTGACATGAAAACAGATGAATATAGTACAGTTTGCTTAAAAATTTTAAGGGTATGGTTCTTTTTAACTCCATTATGTCTCTTAATTTCCTTCACATAGCAGAGAATGAGGACTTCAAAGGGACTCTTGTGAGGATGTCTGTGGTAAAGTGGAATTTCCAAAAGAGATTCAACAGCTAATATTGGCAGCCTATTCTGTTAAGACTAAATGCTATAAATCTGAAGCAGATTGGTCACTGTCATATTACCATTATTTTGCTCTCCCTTCTCACAGTGAACTTAATGGTGAATGTAAATAAGGGAAGATTTCCATTTTATAATCAAATAAAGAGATTAATAGATAAATTTGATTATATAGAACTTGAGGTAGAACTAGTAAAGCCAAGGATCCCATGATTGTCTTAGTAGTAACATCCAAATATATATATGTCTTTCAGTGAAAGCAACAAGAACAAATATAAGTTTTAACACTCACCAGGTTTGTATTGCTTTATGAAACTCTTAGATATTTACTAGAATATGGTACTTCCCTGGTTGGAATCTTTGGTGAAATCAGAGTGAACTGTAAAACTTCACTGATTAGTGGTAGGAAGCAGCCTCTTAATGTAGTAGAAAAAAAAATTATACAATCCAAGTTACAGCATGGATTCAAGACCACTGTGAGGGAACAGTTTGCAGATGAAGTTACAATACACAAGAGGGTAGAAAAAATTCCTGAAAAATTAGTTTGGATCACCAGTCAAGTGCTATGCCTAGACACAGATTACTTTGAGACTTTTCAGTTGTGTTCAACTAACCTATTTAATTTGCATTGGGTTTTCTATTACTTGGAACTAGAATAGTTTAGCTAATAGTTATCTATGCATATTAATAATTGGAATGACTTTATAGACTCCATAGAACTAGAAATAGTTTAGCTAATAGTTATCTATGCATATTAATAATTAGAGTGACTTTATAGACTCTCAATGTTGATATGAAGTTTATAACTCCATCTTATTATTGGCACTTAATGTACTATTTCTATAAATGTTCATTGATAAGACTTGAATGAGCTCTTGAAAGAGACCAAGGTTTACTGTAAGAAACTGTTCAAATTTTTTTTTTCTATGGGAATATTGTGGCTCCTGTATCTGAGTCAAGGGAGGCAATTGTAACACGCTGATTTAATGTAATCAGTCACCCCCCATCAAAAAAAAGAAAACACTAATTTTATAGCAAATAGCAACATTTTCTAGCTAGTCCATAAAACCTTCCAAACACCTGGACTGTCTTTCTATGTACTTCAAAATAATTCTTTTGGAATTAAACTATGTGACAGATCGAATAGCCTTTGAGAGCTATCTAAATACCAATTATAAAATCTGCTAATAGAAAAAAATTCTCTATATTTTAAATCATTTACCAACAATTTATCTAAAAATATTTTGTACCTAAAATCAAAATTATTTGGAATAGATTTTTTAAAAGTTTTGGGAAAGGATGAATAATGGATAGACTTTGTTTAATTCTACTTTCGTAACTTGATATTTAGGGTATAAGAAGACACTGTAAAATGTAAAATAAAACAATGTACATAGATATGTTTGTACACACACGTATGCACTAAAATCTCTGAAGAGAAAGTAGTTAGTGTTCACCAGATATTTCAGTGGGTCTAGGATCTTAGAAAGGTTTAAGACCAAGGATATAGAATTAAAATTTTACAGGTTAATTTTTCTTTCATAGATACCACAGTATCTTATGTTAATCTGTAGATGGGAGTGAATATTTGGGCACTCACAAAATTAAACTTTGTACATAAAAAGTGGTTAAAAGAAAAAACTCTGGAGTCGGCCTGCCAAGGTTTGAATCCTATGAATGCCTCTTACTGATCAGGTGACCACAAACAAATGCTCATCTCTCAGTACCTCCCTTCACTTATTTGTGAAATATGAGCTTTATAGCTCCTACCTCTTAGGTTTGCAGTGAGAGATAATGATAAAACTTTTGTAAAACATTATGGATATTTCTTGGTCCATAATAAATGTTAATTAAAAAAACTATTATTATAATACCTGGCTTTCCAGAGAAAAGATGTGAACATTATATGCACATATTGTTTGTTTATTTTGTCATCTACCTAGATTATATATCTGTATAAGATACAAACCATAAATGAAATTCACGTCAATCCTTAAGTATAAAATAGCACAAGGGCCGGGTGCGGTGGCTCACGCCTGTAATCCCAGCACTTTGGGAGGCTGAGGCGGGTGGATCACGAGGTCAAGATATCGAGACCATCCTGGTCAACATAGTGAAACCCCATCTCCACTAAAAATACAAAAATTAGTTGGGCATGGTGGCACGTGCCTATAATCCCAGCTACGCAGGAGGCTGAAGCAGGAGAATTGCCTGAACCCAGGAGGTCGAGGTTGCGGTGAGCCAAGATCACGCCATTGCACTCCAGCCTGGGTAACAAGAGCGAAACTCCATCTCAAAAAATAAATAAATAAAAATCAAAATAAAAAAATATAATAGCACATAGTTTATAAGTACACATATATCCATACACATGTATATGTAGAGAACGTGTAAAGCACATACACCAATTCTAAAACTTTGGTTGCTTTAAGGAAAAAAGGTTTAAGAATATTATAGGCAAGGAGAATTGTCTATTTCTTCTTCTAAAGATCATTAGGAAACCGTGAGGGAATAAAGCGAGATGTTTTGTGAATAATCACACTACATTAAATCCTATATATTTGAACTATTTCTAATAAAATATCAAATGTGGACAGAATACATGTATCCTAAAAATTATAATGAATCTAGACAACATTAGTAGTATTGTATTAGAAAAGTTACTGGTTCAGACCTACAAGTTATGAAGTTATTCCAGAGGACATTTCCATGAAGTTTAATTCCTATTGCTTCTAATAGATACTAAATATATTGTTCAAAGGTATTTTAATATCTTTAATCTACAGTGTATAACAACTATATTGGAAAATAACAAAATTATATAAACTTTCTCAGTAAAATAAAATATTTAAACAAAAGTGCAAATATGTGTTAGCGGTTACATTTTTCTTAATAATTTCATTATTAATGCATATAAAGATGAATTATCTTACACAAATGGAATTATCTAGTTTAGATCAGTTTTAATAATCTCTGTGACAGTTAATTGTTTACAGGTGCTACTTTCTGAATGGGTTTTAATAATAGAGTAGATATGGAGTATATATTCATATACATGCACATATATATCTCTGTATATGTATTTGTATATACATGTATGTTTATACACTTATACACAATACAGACACTCACATAGTGCTGTTATGTAATGTCTATGATGGGTAAGATATTTAGACTATCCTTTCATACCTACTATGTGCCAAGCCAAGAGCTGGGATAGAACCTGAGAAGATTAATACATTCCTTTGAAAATGATTTACAATCAAATAATAACAGATATTGTTAATTACAAATTAAGTATTAATACATCTGTGTAAAAAGCCTGTAGGAGGTGAGATAAAGGTGTGAAATCTCATGGACCATGATTTATGTGAATACTTTTCTCAAAGCAAGGCTACTTTATTCCTTCATTCCCCCTTGGATACTATTCAAACCACCATCTGTGCTATTTACAAACACACCAAAGGAAATAGATATTTGTCTAAAGGAAAAGTGTTGCCTCTATTAATGAGATAAAAAATAAAGAAGTTTGTGAGATTAAACTTTCTGTTAGAAAGGCAAAATTTGATAGAATAAGAAAGCTTTTGAAATAAAAACACCTTTTATTTTTTAGCTGACACTTTGAGTCTTATTCGCTGTCACTAAAATAGAATGAAATTGGTTAGACATGTTTCCCTTCTCTTTTCCTTCACATTTGCTAGCCACACCCCGTTTAACACACAAGAGAATATGTGACTGAAAATGAAAGACAGCCCACATACTGCAATGGGAACATTGTGGTAATACATACGAAATGGTGAGTAAAAATCTAATCTAGTGACATATATTGTCGAGAAAAGTTCTTGTTTACAGATAAGACAGTAAATATAAATATATTTGCTCTAAGACTCAGACTGTGTAGTATACAACAGTTCATGAAAATAATCTACATATAAAGGAATAAATTATTGATATAAAACAAATGTTTAATCCAAAAATATAAGTGAAACAAATGAGTATATGTTAGTTTACCCGTACTTCTGCTGTTGTATTTACATGGTAATGTGTTTTGAATTGATTAATGAAGATTGAAGTGGATATGTAGGATTCTTACAATAATTTTAGGTGAAGGAAACATAAGGAATATTTTTATTCATCCATTCGGTTATTTATTCACTTAGCATGTCAGAAAAATTTTGAGCATCTAAGATGAGTATCTTCGTAGCCAGAGATGTTTGTTACTGGATAGGCAGGTAAGAACTAACTAGTAATTGTTCCTGACCATGTGGAACCAAAAGTTTCACATAATGCTATAAAATAAGTGTGCTCTAATAGGTGACTTTTGATTTAGATTTCAGACAAATCACATAGGAAGTCTGCTTGAGAAACAAATATTTAAAGCTAAGATTAGCAAAATGAATAAGAGTACAGAGACCAATATATTCACTGCAAATCAACCTTAGGAGCTCCACTAGGATTGTCAAGCAACGGTAAATTCCCTATTTCCCTGAAAGGTCTTGCTTGTGGTTGTGGCTCACTCTTCCCACTCCCAAAGAATATCTACAGCTTGGTTACCCTAAAAACTCAAGGTAAGAGTGATGGGGAATTGTCTGTCCAGTGAAACCTTGGTCTCTTGGATCATATAGAGCATCAGGGATTTAGCTGAGCAGCGTCACAGAGTATTTTGCATGTGCAAACTCCTCTTTTCATTTGATCCAAATGGGCCTTTATGCCAGAATGTGAAGAAAGTGTCACTCTGCTTGTCTGCTTGTCTTGCATTCTCAAGATAAATTATTTGCCAAAATGTTGTACAAGCACGCACATGTGTGCACACACAGACATACACAGTGTATACAAAGCAACCAATGTGTATAATATAAAAAAAATTCCCTCCTATTTTAGACCTCTTGTAAAAGAGCCCATATATATCTCCTGTGTATGGTTGTTATAAAATAGGAAAATGTTATTAGCTGGGCACGATGGCGCATGCCTGTAATCCCAGCTACTCAGGAGGCTGAGGCAGGAGAATTGCCTGAACCCAGGAGGCGGAGGTTGAGGTGAGCCGAGATCGTGCCATTGCATTCCAGCCTGGGTAACAGGAGCGAAACTCCGTCTCAAAAAAAAAAAAAGTGCTAAAAAATCTTGTAAGTAACATCAGAAATTTACAATAATATTTTGATAAAATATGTTGAAAAAAATGTACAAATCTCTAAGGTATCCAGGATTATAAAAGCTGATGCAATGCCTGCTATATCATTCAGTAGGAAGCTTTCAGACATTGAGTATGACGTGCATTTTTAAACATCACGGGCCTTTGTCCAATCAAGTGTGACACCTTTTATGAGTAATCCAGTTAGGAATTGACCAAGTTAAGAATTTTCTTAATTATATTATCAGTGTCAGCAATCAGAAAATTACATTGTGTTCTACACCCCAGAAGTTTCCAAACTGTAGAAAAAGAGAGACAATGTGCAACATATTAAAATGTACTTCCCCGATACAAAAAATATATACAACTAAAGGCAGTGATAAGTGTTGAAAGGTGACATCAACATGATATAAATCCAGAGATGGAGCATTTGTATTAACATTATTTAAACTACCTCTAAGAGCTTTGATGCAATTAAAGACCTCTTAGAATATGTACATATAAAAATTTGTAGAATAGAATTGTATGCCTCAGAATCCTTTTAATTATACATTCTATTCAGAGATATTTATTAATAAAATGTTGGTTCCATGCATTTCTCTATAATGCTCTCAATTTAATGTCTTATATTTTAAGTGTTAAAATCTTTAGATTTCTATAAATTCCGAAAATATAGGACATTATCCTCAATACAACCAATTATCACAAAATATTACCTGGCATATTTTCCTGAGACATTTAATTCCTCAGGGAAAAATAAATGTCACAAAAATCTCGCCAGTCTCATAATAGTGGCAATCCAGAAGTGCTAACTCTTAGCTCCAAATGATTTCTCTCTTCTACTGACATAAAGGCTTTCTAATGACTATATTTAATAATGTACCTACTATATATTAATAAAAATTTTGATCTGAATGCAAATATTAAAAATCGGATCTACAACAAATAAAAATGGATCTAGTAGTGTTTCTGTGGTATTAACTGTTGACATGTAATTAAACTAACTCTAGCCTAAGCATTATTATTATTATTGTTTTAGTTTCTCTAGACTTTACCTGACAGGGTGTCTGCCAATGTGCTATTAAAATAAATTCTATTTTCCGTTCTATTGTTTCTGTTAATACTTACAATTGTCATCTTTTTCTAAATACTTTAATTTAATGGTAACCATGGAGAGCTTCTAACCTTTATGTCTCTGAGTATAGATGTTAATGAAAATGGGTTCAGCAGATTTGATTCTGCTTTTTGTTGTTTGGAGCTTACTGAAAGCTATGAATATTTAGTACAACTGACCATTTCAAAGGGAATCCAGCAGAGACTGAATTACAGACAATCTTCTACTTCTTATTATGCAGGTGGTAGTTATCACAGCTTTGGTTTTGATGAGCTGGTATTTTCACAACAATAGAGGGCTCACTTGCAAGTTATTTACATTAATTTCTTATGAAACAGAAATAACAACCATCTAAATGACTTGACTTCTCTGATAATGACAACAGAGAAAGGTGAGAAAATTAACTAAGTATACTTTCTAATTATAAAATATAGTTCATTTATTCCTCTGACTTAAAAAACTTTAGAATAAAAATTTATATTCTAAATAAGAACTATTTGTTGGGGGGGCAAGAAAGAAATAGTTTAGTCATAGAGAAAATCGAGATAAAATATATAAATCTTTAAAACATGAATGAAAGCAGAAATGCAGAAACATCCTCTTCATTAGTTGTTTTCATTTCCCTTAAATTTCCCAAGGGTTGTATTATCTATACATACAGATTTGCATTCTATATATAAGTTATCTGGTCTTTGTCGTAGAAGGCATGGCATTCTGTCCTCCAAATCACTAACTGCAGAAGTTCAATCAAGGGTAATGTTTCAGAAAATCAAGAAGAGAGGAGTAGTAGAAGACTTTCCTAAGATACTTTTGTATAGTTTATAATACAAATATCAGAGGATATGCAAACAGTATATATCACTCAATTTTACCAGTTTATATAAAAAGACTTAACTTCAACCAATAAAAAAGATGTAGTCTTCAGACCTTAGAACCTATACTTTGAGAACAATTAAAGTTAGTATTAATTTCAGAGAAATGGGGCCTCTAAAACACACCAAGACCTCAAGTACAGGGCTTTAATGCATAGTCAAAATAGTGAGTAAATTATAAAAAGCAAAATATCATGCATTTTTCTTATTCTATGAATTATCGCAGTGTAATGGTTGCTAACATCACTTCAAACACCAAACAGTTGAAATTCAAATTATGCTTTTAGCACTTAATAAACGTGTAAAATAGGCAAGCTACTTAATTTCTCTGAGGCTCAGTTTGAAATGCAAGATTAAAGCAGTCGTGCTCCATAGAGTCATATTATATAAGGTTGAGTGTATAAAAGGGCCTAGTATGTGACATTCTCCGGCGATCTATGTCTAAAACGTCCACAAATTCTGGGACTGTTGATTGTAAGCAATCCCTAGCTAAGAAAATACTGAAAAACACATAAGAACCAAGATTGTCTTCTTAATATACATTGGTGTATTTACCTGAATATCTAGTGATATCAATAGGCTTTGTGTCCCCACCTGTGTCTCATCTTGAATTATAATCCCCATAATCCCCACATGTCAAGGGAGAGACCAGTTAGAGGTAACTGGACAGTGGGAGAGTTTTCTCCATGCTGTTCCCGTGATAGTGAATGAATCTTGGGAGATCTGATGGTTTGATAAGCGTTTGGTAGTTCCTTCTGCAGTCATTCTCCTTTCTGGTGCCTTGCGAAGAAGGTGTCTTGCTTCCTTCTGTAAGGTTCATTGTAAGGTTCCTGAGGCCTCTCAACCCATGCTGAACTGTGAGTCAATTACACCTTTTTCCTTTATAAATTACTCAGTCTTGGGCAGTTCTTTATAGCAGTATGAAAACTCGCTAATACCTCTAGTTATCATGTTGGAGATTAAACTTTGTAACCTTCTTTTCCTTCTGATGTGAACATTTCACAACCACCTTATCCTTATGACCAAGGTAGAAATAAATCACAGGTCATCTGTAATTTAACTTTTTCTTTTCCCTAGATTAAATTATTTTGGAAGCAGGTCCAATCTGAGAAGCAAGTACTGAAACTGTATCTAAACGATATCATATCTGAATCATTTCTTTCTTCAGTCAAAAACTTGTCTCTATAATTCACCTCCAATAAATAAGCCATGAGACCAAAAATGAGCCCTATTTACTCTCAAAGACAAAAGCTTCTGCCTAGCAAAAGAAATAATCAACAGAGTGAACAGACAGCCTGCAGAATGGAAGAAAACATTTATAAACTATGCGTCTGACAGGGAACTAATAACCAGAATATGCATGGGATTCAAATAACTCAATAACAACAGCAACAACAAGAAATAATTTCATGAAAAAGCAGGCAAGAGACTTGAATAGGTATTTTTCAAAAAAGACATGCAAATGGCCAAGGGATATGTGAAAAAGACTCAGCATCACTAATTATGAGAGAAATGCAAAGTAAAACTACAATGTGTTATCATTTACCAGACATAGCCAATGAAGTTTATCTGAGGCATGATTGTTGCTAATTGAAAACTTTTCCCAATACCCCACCATGACAACTTGAGATATAGTCGGCATTGGCAATTTTTGGAAGTCTCTACTGAACAAAAAAAAGAATGAAAGAAAAAAAAGGAATATTTATACACTGTTGGTGGGATTGTAATTAGTACAACCTCTTTGGAAAATAGCATATCAATTTTTCAACAAACTATAAGTAGATACACCCTTTGATTCAGCAATCCCACTGCTAAGTATCTACCCAAAGAAAAAAAAATTAACATATCAAAAAGATACCTGCACACATGTGTTTATTACAGCACTATTTGCAATAGCGAAGATAGGGAATCAACCTTAGTATCAGCAAATGATTGGATAAAGAAAATGTGGCATCTATACACCACTGAATACTACTCAGCCATAAAAGATGATATTATGTCTTTTATAGATACATGGATAAAACTAGAGGTTATTACCTTAAGTGAAGTAAGTGAGACACAAAAAAACAAATATGGCATGTTCTTTCTCATAAGTGAGAGCTAAAAAATGTGTTCATGTGGATGTAGAGAGTATAATGATAGACAATAAAAACTTGTAAAGAGGTTGGAGGAGAATGGATGATGAGAAATTACTTATTGGGTACAATGTCCATTATTCAGAAGATGGGTACTCTAAAACCTCTTACTTGACAACTGTACTATGTTGATATAATAAAATTGCATTTATACCCCATACATTTATAAAAATATTTTCAAAAGACAATTGAAAAATCTTAAGGCAAAACAAAAGGTCAGGGTATAATTTTCATTTATGCAGTCCTCAATTTTCTCAAAATCTAGAATTTTTATTTCACTTTTATTGTTGTTTCAGGTATACATGCGCAGGTTTGTTATATGGGTAATTTCATGTTATGACGGTTTTGTGTGCAGATTATTTCTTCACCTTGATAATCAGCATAGTACCTGATAGAGAGTTTCTCAATCTTTATCCTCTCCCTTCTTCCATCCTCAAGTAGGCTTCTGTATCTGTTGTTCCCTTCTTGGTAGCTGCATGTATTCACTATTCAGTTTTCACTCTTAGAATATTTGATTTTCTGTTCTTGTATCAGTTTGCTTAGGATAATGGCCTCTAACTCCATCCATGTTGCTGCAAATGATATGATCTCATTCTTTTTTCATGGCTGCATAGTATTCCATGGTGTATATCTTCCACATTTTTCTTAATCCAGTCTAATGTTGTTGGGCATTTAGGTTGATTCCATGTTTTTGTTATTGTGAACAGCACTGTGATAAACATCCATGTGCATGTTTCTTTATAGTAGAACAATTTATATTCCTTTGTGTATATAGCCAATCATGGGATTGCTGGTTTGAATTGTACCTCTGTTTGGAGTGTTCTGAGAAATCTTCAAACTGTTTTCTACATGGCTGAACTAACTTGCATTCCCACCAGTAGTGTATATGCTTTTGCTTTCTCCCAACAACCTGGCACCATCTGTTATTTTTTGACTTTTTAGTAATAGCTATTCTGACTGGTGTAAAATGGTATTTCATTGTGTTTTTGATGTGCATTTCTCTAATGATTAGTGATGTTGAACATTTTCTAATATACTTGTTGTCCATGTGTATGTCATGTTTTGAAAAGTTTCATTCATGTCCTTCATCCACTTTTTAATGGAGTTTAGTTTTTTGCTTGTAAATTTAAGGTCCTTATAGGTATTGTATATGAAACCTGACAGATGAGGTTTGCAAATATATTCTCCTATTCTGTATATTGTCTGTTTATTCTGTTGATAGTTTTTGTTTTGTATTTGTTTTTTTTTCTTTTCTTTTGCTTTTTTTTTTTTGCCATGCAAAAGCTTTTTAATTTAATTAGGTCCCATTTGTCAATTTTTATTTTTATTGCAATTGCTTTTGTCATCTCTGTCATGAAATTTTTGCCAGGTCCTATGTCCAGAATGGTATTTCCTATGTTATTTTCTATGATTTTTTTAGTATTAGGCTTAAATTTAAGTCTTTAACCCATCTTGGGATGATTTTTGTATATGGTCTAAGGAAGGGTTCCAGTTTCAATGTTCTGTTTATAACCAGCCACTTATTCTGACACCATTTATTCAATAGGGGGTCCTTTCCTCAATGCTTATTTTTCATTGACTTTTTCAAAGATTAGATAATTGTATGTGTGTGGCTTTTTTTCTGAACTCTCAGTTCTGTTCCATTGGTCTATTTGTCTGTTTTTGTACAGTACCATGTTGTTTTGGTTACTGTAACCTTTTGGTATAGTTTGAAGTCAGCTAATATAATGCCTCCAGTGTTATTCATTATGCTTAGGGTTGCTTTGGCAATTCTGGCACTTTTAGCATTCCACATAAATTTTAAAATAGTTTTTATATATAAATCTGTGAAGAATGTCATTAGTCATTTGGTAGGAATAGCATTCAATCTGTAAACTACTTTGAGCAGTATGGGCATTTTAACAATATTTATTTTTTCCTATCCATGAGCATGGAATATTTCTCCATTTGTTTGTGCCATTTCTTACTGCTTTGAGCAGTGTTTTGTTATTCTCCTTGTAGAGACTTTTCACTCCTTGGTTAGCATATTCCTAGCATTTTATTTTTTTGCAGCTACTGTGAATGGAATTGTACTTTTTATTTGGTCTCAGCTTAGATGTTCTCTATGTATATGAATGCTAGTGATTTTTGTACATTGATTTTGTATCCAGAAACTTTTCTGAAGTTGTTTGTCATATAAAGGAACATTTGGACAGAGACAATGGGGTTTTCTTGATATAGAATCATGTTATCTGGAAACAGGGATAGTCTGAGGTTCTCTTTTCTGATTTGATGCCTTTATTTTATTCTCTCGTCTGACTGCTCTGGCTAGGCCTTGAAGAGCTATGTTTAATAGGAGGGATGATAAGGGGATCCTTGTCTCACTTCTCAGATGGAATGCTTCCAGCATTCAGTATGATATTGCCAGTGGCTTTTTCAAAGATGGCTCTTATTATTTTGAAATATGTTTTTCAATGCCTGGTGTGTTAAGGGATTTAACATAAAGGATGTTGAATTCAATGAAAAGCCTTTTTCGTATCTATTGAGATGATTGTGTGATTTTGGTTTTAAGTTATTCTTATGTGATGAATCATATTTATTAATTTACTTTTCTAAGTTTTATTTATTTATTTGAGATGGAATTTTTCTCTTGTTGCCCAGGCTGGAGTGTAATGGTGTGATCTTGGCTTACTGCAACCTCCTTCTCCTGGGTTCAGGTGATTCACCTGCCTCAGCTTCCCTTCCCAAGTAGCTGGGACTAGTGACATGCACCACCATGTCTGGGTAATTTTGTATTTTTAGTAGAGATGGGGTTTTGCCATGTTGGCCAGGATAGTGTTGAACTCCTCACCTCAGGTGATCCACCTGTCTCAGACTCCCAAAATGCTGGGATTATAGCCGTGAACCACCACACCTGGCCCGATTTCAATATTTTGAAGTAACTTTGCAACCCAGAGATAAAGTCTAGTTATTATGATGGATTAGCTTTTTAATGTGTGGCTATATTTGGTTTGCTAGTATTTTACTGAGTATTTTTGCATCTATATTCATCAAGGTATTGGCCTGAAGGACCTGAAGATTTCTTTTCTTCTTATTTAGTTTTATCTCTGCCAGGTTTTGGGATCAGGATGATGCTGGCCTCATAAAATGAGTTAGGAAGAATTCACTCCTTCTCGATTTTTTGGAATGGTTTCAGTAGAAATGGGTGTTAGCTCTTCTTTATACAGTTGGTACAATGGGGCTGTGAATCTATTTGGTCCTTGGCTTTTTATAGTTGATAGGTCTTTATTACTAATTTAAATTCAGAACTCATTATTAATCTGTTAAGGGATTTGATTTCTTTCTCATTCAATCTTGGAGGGTGTATGTTTTGAGGAATGCATCAATTTCTTCTGGGTTTTCTAGCTTGTGTGCATAAAGGTGTTTGTAGTAGTCTCTGAATTTTTTTTTCTCAATATATTTTTAAATATATATATTTCTGTGGGGTCAGTGGTAAGGTCCTCTTTGTCTTCTTAGATTATTTTCACTTGAACCTTCTCTCTTTTAATTTTGTTTATTAGTCTAGCTAGTCATCTATCAATTATATTAATTCTTTGAAATAACCAACTTCTGGAGTCATTGAGCTTTTGAATGGATTTTTGCCTCTCAATTTCCTTCAGTTCAGCTCTGATTTTTGTTATTTCTTATCTTCTGCAAGCTTTGGGGATTTGTTTGCCCTTGTTTCTCTGGTTCTTTATGATGTTAACTTGTTAATGTGAAATATTTTTAACTTTTTGATGTGAGCGTAAGAATTTCTTAATTTCTGCCTTAATTTCATTATTTACCCACAAGTCACTCAGGAGCAAGTTGTATGGTTTTAAGCTATTTTCTCAACATTGCTTTTGTTTTTGTTGTGCTGTGGTCCAGGTGTGTAGTTGGTATAATATCTTTTCTTTTCTAATCTGCAGAGAATTGTTTTCTGCCTGATTGTGTGGTTGATTTTAGAGTATGTGCCATGTCCAGATGAGATGAGAAGAATGTATAGTCTATTGTTTTTGGGTGGAAAGTGCTGTGGATATCTAATAGGTCCATTTATTCAAGTGTCAAGTTTTGATTCTTAATATCTTTGTTAGTTTTCTGCCTCGATAATCTGTCTGATACTTTCAGAGAGGTGTTGTTTCCCATGGTTATTGTGTGCTTATCTAAGTCTCTTCACAGGTCTCTAAAAACTTGCTTTATAAATCTGGGTGCTTCTCTGTTGAGTGAACATATATTTAGCTTACTCAGGCATTCTTGTTGAATTGAACCCTTTACCATTTTTGTCTTTATCATTTTTTACCTTTGTTGGGATAAGATCTGTTTCTTTCTAAGATTAAAATAGCAACGTCTGACTTTAAAATCCAAAATTTTATATTGAAACTGGCAAAATTTTTTCCGCCATTACTTATTTCAGATAAAAACCATATACAACTTAAGCTAATTTAATAAATATGTTTCATTTTCCCGTCTCTTAGTTGAGTGTGAGACTTCAGACTTTCTACTCTCAGGAATATAGAATCAGTAAGTTCTCTTATTATAGGAAATAAATGAGGGAGATTGTTTTCCTCACTGATGCTATTGATTATAAAGAGAGTCCATTTAAGATGAAACTCAAATAATGGTTAATGGCAATCAGAAAAAACTGGACCCCTGATGATGCCTAAGCCCAAGTCAGTGTTCCATATTTTAAGTTAACTGAGCTTTGTATCCTCTCTTTCTCTTTAGAAGACATATCAAGTTTGGGTTTTTGCTAATTGTGACCAAAGTATGCTGACTTATACAAAAGACAAAAAGTAGGAGGTTGCTTGCTTGGAAATGAAGTATAAAAATCCTTTTATTTATCAAGTGGCCAAGTATGTTATGAAGTGCATAATATAAATTAATTATTTTAATTTAAGTATAATTGTTCAGACTGCTATAGTTGTGTCAAACTGAAATTCTGTCAATCTGAACTCATGTGAACTAGAGACAAGTGTTCTCCCCTCATAAATCCAATATACAATAATAGAACAAATATGATATAGCCACTATAGATTGTCCTGTTAGATGCTAGGATAAATGAGTCACACAGAAGCTACTGGTCCACATTAGTTCTAAAATACAAGAGGAAATATATTAGCAGTTCTTTCAGTAAGACCTGGGAATATGTCTCCATGGCTTGTTGCTCTGCTTCAGAAGGTTCATGTTATACCCTCTGATTTATACATTCTTTGTCAAGAGATATATCTCTTGAAATGAATAGATCTCAGAATAATTATAAACAAGGTTTCATCTTATAGAAATTTTGATTTCCAAAATATTCTTTCCATTTTCTAGTCTCTCTTCCCCATTCAGTTCAAGTTGATGGTGTTTCTGTGCATATACTTTTCTTAAAGTGTCTGTGGTCATCTATGAAACTTATTGGGGTTTTACCCCATTAATCAAACACCACACTCCCAATTATATTCAAATGAACATTCCCTCTCATGGGCTTCTGCTAAGGCTGCTGAATGACAAACCTTTAAACTTTTTAGAAACCATATCCCTGACTTTTTTGGTCAGGCATGGTCTTAGATTCTTCTGAGACCTTAACAAATATTTTACAGCCACACTCTTAGCTGTATGTTTATTATACATTCCAAGGAGCACCTTAGATTTGCTTATTGTTTTTTTTGTGTGTGTGTGGGTTTGTTTTTGGTCTAAAAATTATTCCTTAATTTTAGTGTATTGACAATCTAGGAAACTTGGAAAGTTTCAAAGTCAGCAAATTCCAGCTCCTTTATATATGATAGTTTACCTTTATCTTACCAGTCACATCTCATATTTTATTTGAAGATGTAAGTAGTATTCAGGCAACATCCTTAAAACTCTGGCTGAAAAATTTTCTATGTCAATCAGTTTATTAGGCACATTATCTACTTTCCTTACTACCAGAGGCAGCACTACTGCTAAGTTTCTGCCACTGCATAAAAAGGATTATATTTCTTACAATTTCCAATAACATTTTATTTACTTCCCCATTAAGTCTTCACTGGAAGAGTCTATGATGGCCTTCAGCAGAAGTTAATAGTCTCTTCAATGTGCTTTAGGCTTTTACTCTCACTCTCCTAAAATCTCTTGGGATTCCTACCTTGCCTCTTTCCCAAAGTCTCCAAAGTTTTAGGTGTTTTTGGACAGTAAGTACTCTAATGTCAGGCATCAAATTCTGGATTTGTTATCCATTTCAAAACAACAAAATACTCAAAAACATAGTGCCTTAAACAACAAGAAATATTTATTATCTCTCACATATGTATGTTAGAAATTTGACAGTAGATAATTGGGGTGGTTCTGTCTCAGGCCTTTCATGATACTTCAAGATGTTGGCTGGAATTGCAGTCATCTGAAGTCTTGCTGGGGCTACAGCATTTGCCTTCAAGATGGCTCTCTCAGATGACTGACAAGTTGGTATTTGTGTTGGCTGGAGAACTCAGTGTTTTCCTCACTGGATCACTCCACAGGACTTTTTGACGTCTGAAATCTGACTACCTCCAGCGAGAAAAGTGTCAGCTGCAATATTCTGTATGGCATAGCCTCAAAAGTAAGACAACATCATTTCAACAAAGTCCTTTTAGGTACAGATATCAGCCCCTTTTTCTCTGGAAGGCACTATCCAAAAGGACAGATACTTGGAGGTATAGATCATTGAGGGCCATTGTTGTATCTTGTTCTCAAAGAATAAGTGCTAGAAGAAAAGGCATTTAACATGCATTTGAGCTGTTATGAGCACTGAAAATGTTCTGCTACCTTAATACGAAAGGGAGAGAAAGAATCAAATACCCGTTGTTCACTTGCAGCATTATAATTGATTCATAATGGTGATAAATATTTGATTTATTATTATTATTCATACCAAATTTTCTGGCATTTCAGCTTTTTTCATTAAACCTAATTATCCAATGCGTTTATAATTTATTTCATTCTTGTTTAAGCTCTCCTATTTTATTTTTCTTCAATTTTTAATCACAAATGTTTACATCAGGGGATGTCAGCTACACTGAATTCAAGAGAAAAAAGCCAAAGTGTCTGTCTATAAATTCATTATGTTATCTTTGAAGTCTTATTTAACTCCAAAATTATATGCTATTTTGA
>CM052663.1:28495646-28513755 GCA_028533165.1 Leontopithecus rosalia | reverse complement strand
ATACATAAGACCCATAAAGAGATTTAGACTCAACGAGACAGAAAATTAATAAGGATATCCAGGACTTGAATTCAGATCCGGAACAAGTAAACTTAATAAATATGTATAGCGCTCTCCACTTTCAATACACAAAATATACATTCTCCACTTTCAATACACAAAATATTGATCGGCCATTATTAATACCCATTTTTAGAATAAAGCAATATTCCTGTTCTCTCTCCCTCTTTTTTTCCTCTTTCTTCCTCTCTTTCTTTCCTTTTTTTCTTTAAAAAAAAGTATATATATATTTTTTAAAAAAAGAAGAAGAAAAAACTGATGTATGCTAACATTATATGTTGCAGAAATATGATGAGGCTGAAGGAAGGCAGTATTAGTGTAAGTGAATATGATGTTTCACACTGATTGGGAAGTTATTTCATGGTCAGCTTACTTCTCCTGAAACTCCTCATTCTCTCCCGCCTCTTTTCATATCCTCTGTTTTCCACTAACCTATCAGCTTTTCTCTAATTGTCATACAAGTAGGCTAATCTGTGTTCTCTTTATTGGTTGGTGCTCCAGGCCTCATATATTTATGTAGTAATATTTGTTATGACACTTTTTGTGAGACATAATTATCATACATGGCTATCCTCAGGTAACAAGCCCTTAATAAACTCACCATGTAATGATTTTTTCTACCAATAAACTAGTCATTTTACTAAAATTCAGATAAAAGACTTTTATGTATATGCAGTTTTATATGCTCCTGTATTTTAATGTATATAAATTATGCATTTTTAAGCAAACTTTCTTTCTAAAATCACAGACTCAAATAGTATTTTAGAATGTATGCTTTAGAATACATATAGCAAATATGTTTTAATATAAAAGACCCTAATATTATAGTTAACAATAATTAGTAAAGGAAGCATAAATAAAGCTATGTATTATCTTGAATTTCTAGTTGGACAGATTGAATCTAACACTTATCTCTCTGACACCCTAAAAAATATTCAGTTTTTTAACTTTGATTTTAAATGGACAGCAACTGTTCCCCTAGGGAAATATTCTTAGCAGAAAATCCGGGAGTCCTGTAGTCAATAATAAAGAAAAAAATGTGAGAAATGGGAAAAAGATCTTCTGAATAAATACATAGGTCACAAAAAAAGATATACTTAGAAGCATTTTTATGGTATCTGTACATCCTCTTTTCAAGACTGGATTTATCAGAGAAATGTCCAGCAATGTGCGACTTGGTGTGATACAATGGCATTCAAAAGCATACAAATTTTTTGAGTGAGGTTGTAAATGATATAAAATATCTCCTTTAAAATCTGAGTTTATACAGTTATATCAACTACATAGTTGTAGCACACATTAAAGTAACTATAAACAATAATGTTTTCAACTAATAATATCTGGAATTGTTTTTTTTTATCTTGTAATAGGTAAGTTCAGATCACCCCATAACCAGAGTGTAATGAAATTGTCAACATTTTCTTCATTTCTTCTTTTCCTGACAAATGGTGTGAACATATCACCTTTTTCTCTTAATGGAAAACCTAACTGGAATACATCAAAATGCTATTAGGTTTTTCATTTTCTTCTACAATGCAATGCTGGGGAATGCGTGCAGCCTTCATCTGGACACCACTGTGGAATATTCCTGTCCCTGATAAAATGACTGCACAGGAAAATCAAGCAGAATTGTTCTCTGTCTTGTATTGCTGCTCCTTTGTTATAGTCTCTCCAAGAATGTGTGCAGGGGGATTATCTGTGCTGTAGGAATACACATGGGTTATGTTAACCAAATGTGTTTAAAATTTTACTCAAGTAATTTCAATGTGCAAACAAGTTTAATGAAAAAGTCTTCATGTCCAACACTACTTATGCATATGCTGGGTTTTGGAATAAAAGGAAGTGCAGCAACACAGACAGCTTGCCATGAGTTTCAAAAGACGCTTATTGCAATATTATGTAGGAAGAGGGAAAAATAAAATCAAGTGCCCTTATCTCATGGGAAATATCTGTAGACTATTCATTGTTTAATTTATTTGGTCTTGAACTAAACCAATAATAGGATATAAAATAAATCCAAGTGAGTATACATGAGGCATAGGCATAGAAGTCAGTATAGAAAAAGAATATTCCTTCCATCCATAAAATGTTACCTATGGATTATAACTATTAAAATAGAAATAGCATTTATTCTGTAATGGCAATTTAAGAAGAAGAAAACATTAAGTGGCATTTTTGTTGATCTTATAAGCAATTTGATTACCATGCTATAAAATAAAAACAAGAATATTTAAAATGAAGTATATATATATTTTCTCTACATCAATTTCTAGAGAAGTAGTTATATGTCAGAAACACAGGTTTTTTTTTTTATTAAGACACACAAATTACACTGTCAATGTTTAGAGAAGAGGTTCAGTGTGACATAAGTATTCTGATAATTTAAGAAACCATATAATTACAGCAAAAAAAGAAATAGTTTAAAGCTATTTTGAACAGCCTTTGGATTCGGCAAAATAAAAATTTCTCCTTGCTTGCTTACATCAGTCAGCTTTAAATACTTTAAATTGTTAAAGAATTAAGAGACAATGGAATATTTTCTGCCAGGTGTGTTATTCCTAACAATCCTTTAGTGATTCTTCTAGCAATGCCTGAACAGTGGTATCTTGATTCGCTCTGAATGACAGGTCCAGGGAAGCATTTCTCCTAATGCTTGGGAAGAGCAATAAATATTTTCTTGGAGCTCTTTTTGTGATTTATATTAAAAATCTTAACTAGAATTGTGGGAAAGACTTCGTAGTGAAACACTTTTGTTTTATGTCACCTCAACAAAAACATATCGGCTGTGGAGTGAAACTCATTTCAGGTACAAAAATGATGCTACAATATTCAGTAACTGAACTTCCTAGAACAAATGGCTATTAAGAACTAGAATACAGTCCATTCCGTCCCCAAATAATTTACCACCAAACGTGGGATGGACACTGTAAGACCAGGACAAACATATTTATTCCTACACCTTCCTCTTTTACGTGTCTGAATAATTTAAAGGCCAAAACCAAATGTTATGCATCACATTTTCCTAAGGGAAGAAATTTATCTCTAAATTGAAAATCAGAATTTAATATTTTCCTAATAAACATATATTGCGTCCATTAGAGGAATTTGGAGGCTATTCAGTTACTGTCTTCAAATTTGTTTGGTTTAGGGTATAATAGTGACTATAGAGAAATTTTACTTTTTATTCAGGCTCATCAGTGTAGTGTAGCTATGATCTCAGATAGAATATTTTCAAACAAAGAAAACATAAAATGCACATAGAAAATCAAATGTTGAGGTCATTAGCTATCACCAGTTGGTTTTGCTGTAATAACATCCAAGTTAAATACAGGGCAATTTACATAGCATATTATGCCCTGTGCTGCAAGTTGGCTTTTGGAGGTTGCAAAACCTTAATTTACTCTATTAGAAGAGAGCATTTTCTAAGCATCAAAGGCATGCTGTTTCAGGGCCCACTGCACTCTGTACTCACAGGTTCTGTAAAAACAAGGTGCAGTGACATATTGAACTGGAAATCTTGAAATTTTTACCGTAAAAATTTTTTTTAGAATAAAATCTCACCATTTTTTATTTAAAGCAATTCTAAGAAAGGTAAATTAGAAACTGACAACTACGAGTTTCATCCTTTCATGCATTTTGCAGCTATGACACATTTCTCTGGCTTTCATTATTTGTGTGGCATTTATTTGTTTCATTTTTAATTATAGATGTGAAGTAGCTGCCTCACTGATTCATTTACTTCAACATTAGCTGCTCATGGTAGATGCTCAATCCACTAGATATCTGTCACAATTTTGGATTGGATACCCATTATCGAGATTGATAGCAGTTATCAAACCTCAAAATACGTGTGTGTTCTCTTTTAAATATTAGCTGTCAGAGTGTGATAAGTTGTGTTGGGTTGTATAGAGCAGGGTCGAACATATGACACAGTGAGGCTTAGTTTTAAAGACGAGCACACTTTATAGCTGAAATCCATGACAAAAGAGAAAGGCAGGCAGAATGTCAACATGTGCAGAAGACAAATACCAGGGTTCAGTAACCATTCCAGATAAAGGAAAACAATTTGACCTTCCTACTTTTGTCTTACAAAATGATTTGTTTAACTTTTAGCTTTAAAAGTATAACAGGGAGAAAGTGCATGAAATAGCTCTTGTGCAATGGGGAATACGGTCTTTATTGTAAGTTCTTGGGGATGTGGTTCCGCCAAAGAATTATGAAATTATTGAAATATGTATTCTGTGTAATGTCATATTTTATGAAAGTATGAAAAATCTTTCCAGTTTAGAGAGTTAATTGAAATCAATATGGACCACTTTGGGAACTCATTTTATAGAAGACCTTAGTTTGAATATCTTGTTTTGTGGATATGTGATATCTTAATATTAAACACTATCAGCTTAGAGGCAGTACATATTGGCATACCAAACTACAGCATATTTATTTTGTCTTGACAACTTTATTTTTTTCTATCTGAAAATGATCCCTACATATTTTGCTTACATATTTTTCTGCAGAAATTGCACATTAATTCTAACTAATTGGCTACTATATTGTCTTTATGATATCCTGGCAGAAGAGATGGCTCTAATAAGGAAACTCTGGCACAGTGTTTCCTCTTTAATGGGTACTTTACAAAGTATGTAATTGTCGCTTTGTCCACTGTTTCTAATAAATACTCTCTTCTTCTGACAAAAGGCTACTGATACTTTTGTTACCATTACTTTTTATATCTTTAAATCTTACTAATAAAAAGCTCACTTTTAGCCAAGTAAATGCGGTCTTTTAATTAAGTGAAAAACTTGAAAAGGAAGCCTATTGCAGAGACTCAGTTGCTTTCTGCAACCTGTATGAAAAGGGCAGGGTGTTAAAACAAACCTCCCACTTTTATTTTCAAAGGAGAGAAAAATCACTGCTAAAGATAATTTCTCCATTAGTATTGTTAATAGTGTTCAGCTTTCTTAATGTGCTTTAGAAGCAGACAGACTTGTCATGAGCATCACATTTGCAAGCACTGTCACAGTTTCTGAAGGCTCTGGAGAAAGGATGGAAGTGTGTTAACAGTAACTGTGAATGGCCTTTGGGGAACAATAGGCTTACCTTAGACTGTGCCTAGCTTTTCAAAAAACAAGTTGCTATATTATACTCCATACTCACGTTAGTGCTCGTATAATGCTTGACCTAGCCTCATTTTTTGAAGTACCATTTCCATTTCTAAACTCCTTTCTCATCCCCTTTGGATCATCTAATCTGAGTGTTATAGCAGCTACCCTCAGAACAGTGATTCCAGCATGCATGTCCGGACAATGGTTTCTTGTACAAGGGCTTAGCTATTCAGATTGGTAGATATATGTTTTCCATTTTCTCCAAAATATTTGACTGTTTAGTTCTGCTAAGCCTCCTAGCACTTAGGTATCATAAATAATTATCTAAGAAAACCGATGGTATTAAACTAACAGATTTAAATGATCCCAAGGTTTTTGGAACAATTGTGCCATGAAACTCTTGAAGCATGTTGAAAGCACTCCATAAGAACAATGTGAAGCTCATACCAAACCTTGGCTAATCTGAACTTAATTTAATTTTTTTTTCCATTGTTTTGTTTTATAATTAATCTGCTCTATATTACTGGTGTCATTAAATAAAGCACCTTGTCATGACGGTTTCTTTATGCAGGCTGGCCAAGGCAATGGGCGGGGTTTACATGGCTGTCTTTTGTTCCAGTGGAGCAGTGACTGCAGAACAATCAGTTTGAATAAGTAATCAGCTAGAATATTGTCTCAAGATTTGTATTTTCCTTAGGTCAAATGAGTCCCTAACTGACATACTTTTATAGAATTAGGTAAAGCCTAACTGAGTTTGGCATCTAATCTGTTTTAGCCAGTAGTTCATTTTATCCATTGTCTATATCCACTGGGAGTCCAAGCTGCCCATCATATAAACAATGCATGATCTATTTCTTTGTAGAAATGGTACAAATTTTGTTTCAAAGATGAAATACCAAATAAAATATATATTCACATGAGATAATTATACCATGTGAAATGTTAACATAAAATAAATATACTGTAGAAAAATATCTAAGAGAAAAGTACTCAAAAGCAAGATACACACACAAACACACAGATACAATACTGCATGTATCAGATATATTAACAATTGCAAAAAAAACTCCATTGTAATTTTAGGGTGTGTCGGCAAGTACTTTTTAAAATCTCTCTTTTTTTCTGCAGAAATATACAATGATCATGAGCAATATGTTCTGCCCTTTAAGATTTTTAAACCCATAGGATAACAAGGTCATTTTATAATGGAGTTTTACTGAGTGGGTGTCTATTTAGATACTTTGGTAGAGCTCTCACAGCAATGTATTCAAGCCAATCAACTGTGGATTCTTAATTCAAAAATGGGATTAAGACATTGCAGTCATAAAGTATTATAGAAGATATTACAGGATATATAAATATAAACTGTCAATTCAATGTCTTAGTTAAAATGTGCTACATATAAAAACCACAATATAAACTTCTAAAGACAATGTGTATAGATTGCTATTACTTTTTATATTTGAAAGCATAAGGTAAATTCTCAAAAGGTTTTACAATTATTTTAAACTGGAAAGAAAAGGTACTCAAATTATTAGGACTTGTATTTACAATACTATGTATCCACCATGCATATATATACACAAACGTGCATGTACTAGGGGTATGTATATATGTACACTGATATATGCATTCACATACAAATCATTGTAATAACTTTTTCTTCTCTTATTAATGGGAAGACTTTTTAAATAAAAATAGTAAGCAATGACAACAATGTCATTTCTAGTTATTATAAAAAGGAGCATAAAATAAATATAATGGCATTGGGAGCTTTAGAAAGTACCATATCTTTTTAGCCTCCAAGAAATCCAGAGATGTAATAAGGTTTCATCTGCTGTTATTTTTCTCCCACTGAGCAGACCTCTCCAACTCTCAGCTCTGATGCTCAGGGAAAGTAAAGCACAGCAGTCGAATTTCACCCACTCACACTCTACCTGACTTGTGGATAAAGATAACAGTTGTGGTCCCTGTTGCTTTCAGTTCTTTCCTTGAGATGACTTAATTCATCACAAACAGGTTAAGCAATAAAAAATAAGGTTGAAGCTTGTGCTTTAGTATGAACATAAACTGTGTCTTATATATATTCAAATTCATGTCTAGTTGGAAGAAATATTCATGACTAATATAAACTAAGCCCAGAATTAAGCAAAATGCAACAGACATATATTGAAGTGAGCATTTTATTATGTGACATGTCAGTCAGATTAAAGAAAAGGGTGCATGACACCGACAGGATATTGCATGTATATCAAGCAATCTATTTATATGTGACAGGGAGAGTCTGATTTCTGGAAAGAATGACAACCCAATGAAATAACTGCTCGCCTTCAAAATTACTATAGTATAAATGTACATCTTTTAAGATGGAATTTTAAATTGCAATTAACAAAATGTAGATAAATATGCTTAGGAATGAATAGTGACACACAGAAAAAAAGGGATGGAGAAATCTGTATAAATGCAAAGGTTTTCAAACCACGATTGCCAGCATCCAGAAGCGTATGCTGGTGGATGATTGCATGCCTCTTAACAATCTAACAGCAAAAAATTTTTAAACAAGTTAATATTACTTGTTACCCCAACGGAAGGTATGGGTGTGGTCAGGAGTTAGATTGCCAATTGGGAAAAACTAGAATGTAAAATACAAACTCTGCTATACACAATAGCTATTAGGGAAATGATTCTAGTTATGAAAAGCAGTGCTATGATCTTTATATTGGCACTTTTTCAAATAAAACTGTAGATTTTGCTCTATAAGAAGTATGCTTCTGTGCCTCTAATTCCATTTCTCCCTTCCCTCATTTACTAAAGGATAAGGAATGAAAGAAGACCAATCATAGCACTAAAACTTCATAATCACTATGTGTCTTTGATGGAAGTGCCCTGTGCTAGAAGGACAGGCATGGAGTTGGGGCAAAGGAGAGAGAGAGAGAGAGAGAGAGAGAGAGAGAGAGAGAGAGAGAGAGAGAGAAGGAGAGAGAGAGAGAGAGAGAGAGAGAGAGACTAAAGTCAAAGCCACTATCTTTATTATTAGCAAAGATAAAGTGCAGTGAAACAGAAATTCTTTGAGTTCACAATCATTACACTTGGATGCTCTTACCAGGTACTGGGATTAGAAGCAAGAAGAATCAGTAGTCAATTGACTTTATTTACTTTTCTTAAATTATAATTCGTATGACTTTTACATGTTTCTAGGATTAACTGAGCAAACCACAGAGAGACCACCTGACAAGCAGTCTATAAAGTATGTTAAATGAGAAAAGGGAGGTTGGATGTGATGCTTGTCAAGATGGGTTCTCATAGCAGCAGCAGCAGAAGGAAGAGCTATGGCTGAAGCGCCTCTTTCATTTCCAGAGGTTTAGGCAATATCCAAGTGGTGCATGTGGGGGAGCTACAGGACTGATGCAATCAGAACTGCCTTGTTCATCAATAAAGGCAAACTGTATTTTCTCATAACCTTTCTTTCTTTGTTCAAGAGACTTCCATTTTAAACTGTAATCTGTGACTTTTGAAACGGACATTAAGGAATCTTGCCGACAAATACTTCAGGCTGATTTTCTTTTTCTCTCCTTCTTGCTGTTTAAAAAGAAAATCATCAGGACAGCACTATGAGCAGGTGAAACATATCAGTTGCTCAGTAGACAATTAAGCTCCCACTACCACAAGATTTCTGATGGGGTGAAGTTTTTAGGAAATGTTATACAGAGTTCCACACTAACATTACAGGTCACCAGACACTGGCCACACAAATCCTGAGATAATGCCATTTCCACAATACATAGACTAAAAACTTGTTTTGAATATTTTCTACTTTCTATTTTAATTTACATTTTATTTGATTACCTGTAACCCCTGAATGCCTTGCTAATGCCATCTTAATCTTGAATGGACATTTAACAGTGTAAAAACAATAACAGAAAAATTATGACCTGGAAATGATAAAACTCTAATAAAGAAAGCATGGCTAAAGAAATTATTTTTATACCTAAACAATCATTGTACCATAGTCTTGACAATTCCAAGACAGAAAATTTTAACGATGTTTGATTGGTGATATGCAACTTAGTCTCTCTGTCTCCCTCACTCTCTCTCTCCACCCTCTACTCTCTCTCTTTTTTTCTCCCCAACCCCTTCCTTGAGAGTGACATTTTTTGGTTGCATTATCAGTGATATTCAGCACATTGGCTAAATATTAGAGAAAAGTCTCATTTCCCAGGAGAGATAGCAAACTTTTGACCCCTTTTGAGACACTTTCATAATTAAAAATTTAACTTTTGTGGACATCTCTTATTTGAGAGCTTCAAATAATCCTAACATCTGTGGAAATTACTGAAAACCTTGATCTTTAAATTATTTATTGGAAAAAGGGATGAACGGAAGAAGGAATAAACAACAGTATGCTTTAGGGCTTAGTAATGAATTGGGTCTTAATATTTTCTTTTTGGTTTGCTTACAATTTTCAATGCCATGTGCCATGGACAAAGTTTAACCACATCTAGCATGTGTACCTTCCAAATGGAAAGTAGTAGGTGGTTAGTCATCTGGCAAAGCAATTTTAGTATACTGCACCTACTATTAATCTCAGGGTAAACCTTCTCTGAGTAAGTAATGGAAAGTGGTTGCTCTTTCTTTGTTTCCTTTCTATCACTTTAAAAGGCACAGAATACTTGGAGATGAAAGATTATTCTGATTGCCATTTTTACAATGTGTAAGTATGTATGTATGTGTGATATATATGCCTCACAAGGTACCCTATAAATGTATATAACTATTATTTGTCATTTTAAAAATGAAAGCTAAATATATATACAAAAATGTTGATTACAAAAATGTATCAGGGTAGTTTATGTTTTAATAACTTGATAGTTTGGGAAAGCAAGCAGATGCTTATGAGCACTGTGAGATCACATTTTTAATATGCTTTGTTTTTGTTTATGGTGATGATGTTTTTACCAATTTCCTTATATGTACTATTGAAGTGGGAAAATTAAAGTTTTCCCTGAGCTGTGGTCTTTTCTCTTCTGGATATATTGAAGTCTGTCTTCTACAGGAGTTGTTACTGTTACAATTCTGCTTCTATGCCTTTCCAGATGTAAAGAGGCTTTGCTCAGATACTACCTTCTATCTAATTAGAAATGAATGCATTGAATGGAGTGGGAAATGGTAAATGGTTGAATGTCTTGCCTTAGAGGCAACACCAAAAATTCTTACTTAACCAAAATACATTCTGTTAGTTAAATAATGTGAGTAAATAGAGTCATGAGAAAATACTGATATAGAATAATATGAAGAGTAGAAAGGCATTTTATTGACATGGTAATTTAGGCACAGTCAACTGATACATGACTAACAAGAAATATGAAAACTCAGTGAGATGACTTTCTCACATGCTCTAATAATGTCTATTTAAAATTTATTTTCTTCACTGACTATACTATTTACCTCATGAGTTGTACTGCTATGAATTATACTTTGTTTGCAATTATTTTGGAAACATGCAGATAATGAATGACTAAACTAAAACTTACAGAGAATACTGAGAAAATTTTCATGTTCACCATTAAATAATTAAAGCATAACTCAATTTTGTTTTATAGACAGTATTTTATAAACTAATAAATGAATGATTGAGTAAATAACTAAATAAATAGATGAACAAGAAATTGGAAAAAATAAAAGTAAATATTTGACTTGACCTCATAATAAATGTTGAATGATATTAAAAATTATAACAGGCATAATTCATTTTATTGTGTTTTGCTTTATTGTGCTTTACAGATATTGAGGTTTTTTTTTTTTGTTTTTTTTTGAGATGGAGTTTTGCTCTTGTTGCCCAGGCTGGAGTGCAAAGGCGCTATCTCGGCTCACTGCAACCTCCGCCTCCTGGGTTCAGGCAATTCTCCTGCCTCAGCCTCCTGAGTAGCTGGGATTACAGGCACACACCACCATGCCCAGCTAATTTTTTGTATTTTTAATAGAGACGGGGTTTCACCGTGTTGACCAGGATGGTCTCGATCTCTTGACCTAGTGATCCACCCGCCTCGGCCTCCCAAAGTGCTGGGAATACAGGCTTGAGCCACTGCGCCCGGCCCAGATATTAAGTTTTTTACAAATTGAAGGTTTGTGGCAATACTCTTTCTAGCAAGTCTATTGGCACTATTTTTCCAACAGCATGTGCTCAGTTTGTGTCTCTGTGTCACATTTTTGGTAATTATTGCAGTATTTCACATTTTTGTTATTATTATGTCTTTTATGGTGATTTGTGATTAGTGATTTAATATCACTGATGTGGAAGGGAAGTGCTGGGAAGGAAGAGAGTGGTCTTTTTAAATAATATGGAAAAGGGGAAGAAAAGTGCTGGGTAGAAGGTGTGGCCCCTGGCTAGGGCTCCACCCCCACAGACCTAGGTGAGGAGAGGGATTTCCTGCCCAAATGTTGCCTTTCCCAAGACCACCCTGGCCTACCACACCCCTATCCTGTGCCTTTAAAAACGCCAAAGACTCTAGAACGCAGACACAGGCTGCCTGATGACGAGAGGAGCACATCACACAACATCTCTTACTGACTGGTTCAAACCCGTTGTTGAGAACAACTTCTAAGGAAAAAACTTAACATCACTCATCGTTAACAATATACCTCATCACCCAAGAACTCTGATGGAGATGCACAAACAAATAAATACTGTTAGCAGACCAGCTAACACAACTTTCATTCTAAAGCCCAAGGAGTAATTTTGAATTTTTAGTCCTACTATTTAAGAAATACATTTTGTAAGTCTACAGTTCCCATAGACAGTGATTCCTCTGATGGATCTGGGGAAGTCAAATGGAAACCTTCTGGAAAGCTTTCACCATGCTACATGCCAGTAAGAATATTTTTGATTCCTGAGAGGAAGTCAAAATAGCATAAACAGGAGCTCAGAAGTTGATTTCAACCTCACAGATGACTTTGAGGGGTTCAAGTCTTCAATGGAGAAAATAACTACACATGTGGTAGAAATGGAAAGAGACCTAGAATTAGAAGTGGTACCTGGAGATTGGACCACATTGCTAAAATCTCATGATAAAACTTTATTAGATGACAAGTTGCTTCTTATACATGAGCAAAAGTAGTAATTTCTTGAGATAGAATCTCTTCCCGGTGAAGATGCTGAAAACCTTTTGAATGACCACAAAGGATTTAGAATATTCTGTAAACTTAGTTGATAAGTGGTGTTAGAGTGAGGACTTCAACTCTGAAAGAAGTTCTGATCTTGGCAAAATATTCCATGCTATGGAATAATCTTTTCTGAAAGAAAGAATCAATTAATTTGGCAAACTTCACTGTTATCTTACTTCAAGGAACTTCCACAGTTACCCCAGCTTTCAGCGACACCACTACGTTCAATCATCAAGCATCAATATCAAAGCAAGACCCTCCACCACCAAAAAAATTATGACTCACTGTGGGCTCTGATGATTTTTAACATTTTTTACCTATAAAGGATTTTTAAACTTAGGTGTATATATTTTTAAGCAGTGTGTGCATTTTTAAACATAATTCTATTTAACACTTAATAGGCTACAATATAAATATAATTTTATATGCACTGAGAAAGCAACAAATTTGTGTGATTTGCTTTATTTTGACATTTGCTCTATTGAGGTGATCTGGAACTGAACCTGCAATATCTTTGAGGTATGCCTGTATTATTATTAGAAACAAAAATTTTATAATCTGGCCATATAAATAGTTTCACTGAAAGAATATTTAGCTGTCTACTTTGTCTCCCAACGTATGTTAGATTGAATATGAACAAGAGTGTTCCCCAAAAGTTTTCATCAATTTCATTTATTGATGCTCTCCCACAGGCACCCCATGCTTTAGTGCGGTAATGGTGTCTTATTAACTAACATCCCTGCTTTTGAACATACATTTCTGTGTCTGATTCCTTCTCCAAAGCTGAATGCTCCTTCTTGCTTTTTAACACTCAATTTATGCATTATTTCTTTGTTGACATTTTTCTCACCCCCCTAAGCCCATGAGAACTGGTTCACAATTCTGTTAGATAACACCTCAAATACCACAAGACTCGGTGCGTACATTTCTGTCATCATACTTTTAGGTGATAGTGCAATTTTGTATTCCATTCTGCATCTCTTCCATCAGTCTTTGTTTTACTCATTTCTTTAATGAAACATTTAGCACAGTACCTGATAAAAATGTGCACTCATTACATATTTGATGAATAAATCTATAAATGTAGGCAGGGACATGTGGATAACCTATAAAATAGCCCTGACCATATGGTTATAAACTTACTTATTTGGGATGCCAGATAGTAATTATGTTAAAAACCAAGCATTAAAAAGAAAGAAGAATAGGCACTAATAACTATTTTTGATAAGGGAAGACACATAACAACAAAAGTGTAGAACTTACCGTGAAGATTTGACTTTGAGGCATTTAGTAAATTCATATCAGCAATGAATTTTTAAAATTCAAAACCTTTTGAGCTAGTATCCTAAATAAGTTGCATATGTTATTTCCTAACAGCGCCTCTTTCTAAAAACTCTTGCATATTTAATAAATCTTATTGTTTTATTTTGTTTTTCGAAAATATGACCCCTAAAATTTATAACTGTTTAAATTAATTAAAATGTTGTCTATTATCTAGAGTGTAATAAATGTGTAAATGTTTCTGAACACTTAGAAGCATGGCTTACTAAAGTTTGATGTATATGTAATACACCTTAAAAATTACAGGATTCATATCCTTTTCTTGAATTTTTTTTCCAGGAGGTCTATTATAATGTAAGTGTATGATGTTAACATTTTCCCAGAAAATTTGAACTTTTGCTAATTTCTTCTGCTATTTCCCATTATAATTGTGATGCAGTGGCATATAGCACATATAAGTTCATTAATATAGTCTAAATAAATTATATGGTTTAAATATTCAATGTTTTCATTGCTAAAACATAAATTCCTTTGCTTCACTAATCCTTTTAACTTGACATTTTATTATCCTATTGTTTTCTATCTGTTTGCATTTGTTTCATTATCACTTCCCACTGCAGTTTCAGCCCTTGAAAGTATTTTAGGTGCTATTTACAGCAGTATATGTTTGGAGTTTGACTGAGTATCACTATTGTTATAAGTTATGCACTTACCTGCATTTCTGTCACCTTCTATGCTTTGGTTCTATTTCCATTTTAAGTGCTTCCATGATGTTTTCTTTCTTTTCTGGATTCTATATGTTTAATGTTTGCCTTCTGTAATGTATTAGAATGTAAAGATCTAATTAATAGCTTTACCAGTTTGCAATTACTTTTAAATATACTCAAAAACATACTTAGATTCCAAAATATCTAAAAATCAATAACAAAACAAAGCAAAAGGAAACAGCCTGGTTCCATCCCAATGTGTCATGTTATGAACTTTTATGGACTCTTCTCCCATAATCATATTTTGAGAACAATTTCTGCTCTTTGGACTCTCCACATTAAACTTATATCTGGTCAAATGCCCACTTGCCATATGGGCAGTTTGACTCTCTTTCCTCCACATTGTTCTGTCTTATTTTGTCCAAACAACCTGAGGCACAAATTCCAGCCAGAAGTACTGTCTGTGGCTGGAAAATTAGACTCTGGTTTATATCATTCTTCAGCTGTCATTCTTTTACTGCTCCTTCTGTCATGAAGTATTGCTGATGAGCATTAAGATGGTTCTCTATAATAATTGTAATGGTCTCTACAATCAAGACCACTGCTGCTTCTGCTTGTCTATGAGGTAGCAAATGTCTGTCTGCAATGAAGTAAGCACTTTTTGTAAGCTGTCATCTACAGTGACTCTGCTTTCACTACAGTTGTCCCAGGGCACCATGTAAATAGAACAGGGTGAGTTACTTCATACTGAAAACGAACCTTTTCTTTCTCCTATTCAAGCACTTTATTGCATATTTGATTATTGTTTCTCACACTTTGTTCTAATTTATTTTTATATATTGTTTAGTATTTGTAGTTGAGTCTCTGTTCTTTCCTTATCTATTTGATCATATTTTTAAAAAAATCTGCGTCTTTTTGTGAAACCAAATAGTAACTGTCTAGATTTTACTTCTGTTATCTATAGTAAGTAAAATTCAGAGAAATGGACTTCCTCAGAGTCTCCTGAATAAAAATGTATTTGATATATGCTATAGAATTTTTGCCTAGATTTGTCCTTTTTTCTCCTGTCTATTCATGCAAAAATAAGGGGGTTACTCAAAACTGTTGTAATGATTCTCCATTGCTCTTAGTGGCTTTTAGCTATTGGCAGTTTTTCTCTCAAAATTACAGTATATGGACAGGTAAATATGCGTGGTCCTTAGCCAGTATTACCTACAACTTCTTCTCATTGAAGTTGGCATATTATTTTTCTCAAGTAGTCTTGTATGGGTTAGAATATTTGGTAAAATATGTACCCTGTCTTTTTTCAGATTATGTGGTTTAAGATTTTTTTTGTTCAAATACAATACTTTAAAGATTGTTTTTGCACTTTTTATCCATTACACATTTTTTGTATAAATTACGCATTCTTCAATAATGTTGCATTTTGATAGATACATACTCTAAAGCAATATACAAAGATACTATCTGATTGACCCAAAGAAAGGAAGAGAAAGGCCTTATTCAAGCTGGTTCTATAGTTAATTTTATGCATCTTTATGAATGTAGACAATTTTATACTCACTAAAATAGTCTATAATCTGGATTAGCCAATATTAGTGGAAGCAATCTAAAACTACCTTATATATTAACTGTAATTCTTCAATTTTTTTAGGTACATTTGGTTGTGTTTTTCAAACACTTTTTTTTATACATTAAGTTCTGGGATACATGTGCAGAATGTGCAGGTTTGTTACATAGATATACACATGCCATTGTGGTTTGCTGTACCCATCAACCCATCATCCACATTATGTATTTATCCTAATGCTATTCCTGCCCTAGCCCCCCAACTCCCCAAAGGCCCCAGTGTGTGATATTCCCCTCCCTGTGTCCATGTGTTCTCATTGTTTAACTCCCACTTATGAGTGAGAACATTCAATGTTTGGTTTTCTGTTCCTGTGTTAGTTTGCTGAAATTGATAGTTTCCAGCTTCATCCATGTCCTTGTACAGGACATGACCTCATTCTTTTATATGTCTGTATAGTATACCATGGTGTATATGGATCTTAGAGGAAGTTATCCCCACATTTGCTGTATCTTCAATGTACAATCGGATTGACAGGGTTTTTTTTTTTTTTGCTTTTTTTCATATGTTTTTAAGATTTTTTCATCAGAAATTGGGATAGCACTTATATGAAATTGTGAAGTAAATTCAACATGAACTTAGAAGTTGCCTAAAAACATTTTAAACATTATTACCAAAAAATTTCAAACAAAAATAGAATAATTTAATAAATACTACACTACTAATAAACAGATTCTAGTATCATTAAGATTTGCAACTCTTGCTTCATCAGTTCTCTCTCTTTCTTTTCTGAGATACATTAAAGAAATCCTAGATTTCATGTTATTTTACTTTTACAGACTTAGTATATATCTTTAAAAATACAATAAAAATATTTCTTATATCATAACAATGCTGCAATTTCCACTTTGCATAATTCAAAATAAATAATTGGTATAAACTAATATCCAATCCATATTAAAATTTGTGATGTCTGTATTTATAGTTGATTAGTTCAAATCATGTACCTATTATAATTTTAAAAATAATAATAATTTTAAAAATTTTTATAAAAATCAAATCATAATTCAAACGAAGTTCATCTATAACATTGATGTTTTGATTCTCTCAAAGTAAAACAAGTCCTGTTCCCCAAATGTTCTCTCTGTATAATTCTTTTTTGATTAATTTGTTGCAACAACTGTGTTCCATTCCTTGAAAAAACTACCCACGTTTTGTTTTAACTGTTGGTTTCATCACGGGGTCCTTTAGCTACTTTCCCTACCCCTTGTATTTCTCATAAAGTTAACTCTCAAGTCTTAACTAGGTTTAGGTTTTCTTCTTCTTCTTCTTATTATTATTATTATCATCATCATTATTTGGCTGGGCCCAAAAATGCTTTGTATGTGCTACTATATATTTTGCATTTTTGTTTCTCGGGAGACACATAATATCTGATATTTCTGTCGAGTGATGCTAAGACTAATCAGTTGGTGAACGGAGTAACAATCTGATGCCACTCTTGAAAACTCTTTGCTTTTCTCATTCTTAACCTACTGTTTCTAAACTTCAAACCCACTTCTCTCTACTCAGCTTTGTGACGCTGGGGCTGAAATTTTGCAAACCACACTTGACTTTTGTCATTTGGCTTTCTGTCAGGTTCTTTTAACAAGGGGTCTAGAGCAAGACAGGAAGAGGAAAAATGTCTTGACTATTTCTTGTTTGCTTGCAGTTTCTGTTTATATCTTCCCAGCAATGGTTCCTTGCTATGGAAACAGAAGTTGATTCCAGAGCAACTAGCCTCACTATCCAGCTTTTATTTGTCTTTATCTTTTCTTTTTTGAGATTCTCAGGTTTAACTTTATTGTGACTCCTCTAAGACAGCAGTACCAGGTAGGCAGCATCCTCTCTCCAGAAATTTGAGTTTAAATTTCATGAAAGCCCTTCTCCAAACTTCTGAGGAATTTGTAACTATTTGGCAGTGCCTCCTCTGTAGAGTCTAGGTGCCACCTCCAAGCTCCCGGATTCTAAAATCCTCAACCCTTTCTTTTCATTGCCCTTTTATCTGATGCTTGCAGTTACTACCTCTGTGCTACTTCAATGCTTCTTCTTCACCTTCCTCCCATACTTGTTTAACCAATTTATCTTACCGTTTTATTGGTTTCACTAACTGGAAACTTTCTGTTTACTAACTAGAATCTGCCTGATAGTCCTAGAAATATTATGATTATATTACATATAAGATATAT
>CM052663.1:28436284-28495146 GCA_028533165.1 Leontopithecus rosalia | reverse complement strand
ATATAAGATATATATCTTAGCTCTTTGAGTTTTATATGTATATAACTCTCTTTATATTTTTATTATATATATATAACTCTCTCTATGTATATATATCCTATTAGTTTTATATATATATATATTCTATATATAGAGAGAGTTCTTTATATATAGATACAGTTTTATATATATATATATATATAGAGAGAGAGAGAGAGACTTATGTATATATATATATATATATATATCTCCTATTAGTTATACATATATATATATATAGAGAGAGAGGGAGAGTTATATCTATATATCTATATATCTATATCTATATCTATCCTATTAGGTCTGTTCCTTTAGATAACCCTGACTAATACATTCACATTGGTTTAGTTCCTTTGTGTTTTTGGTATGACAGATTGTGTTTTTGGTATGACAGATTGTGTTTTTGATATCTTCTTTACTTTTTGAAACTAAGCGTTGTACGGGTTGGTTCATCTTATGTATTTTCTTCCACAGATCCAGAAACAGTTATTTATTTAAAGAGCTTTGGTACCTAAATCTCCTAATAGTGAGATATACTGATTAAAAATGACAACCTGAGGTAAACTTATTGCTAATGTGTTGTCATTGTTTCTAAGTCTTCTAAGTGGAGAGAATGATGGCATGTATTTTAAAACATAAAAAAAAATTAACACATATTCTGTACCAATATTTTTTAGTATTTAATTTCTTTGGTTTTAATCATATATTTTTCTCTGAATTTACACTTTTTTTTTTTACTTTTACTTTAGGTTCAGGGATAAACTCACGTATTGGGGGTTTGTTGTCCAGATTATTTTGTCACTCAAGTACTGAGACTCATATTCGATAGCTGTTTTTTTTTTCTGCTCCTTTCCCTCCTTTTCCACTCTACTATCAAGGAGACCATTGACACTTCCATTATTCCCTCTTTTGTATTAATGAATTCTCATCATTTAGCTCCCACTTATAAGTGAGAACATGAGGCATTTGATTTTCTGTTCCTATGTTGGTTTGCTAAGGATAATGGTCTCCAGTTTCCTCTGTGTCCCAGCAAAAGACATGATCTCATTCTTGTTTATGGCTACGTAGTATTTCTATGTAGTATATGTGTACCAGTTTTCTTTATTCAATTTGTCATTGATGGACATGTAGCTTGATTCCATGTTTTTGCTATTGTAAATAGTGCTGCAATGAACATTTGCTTGCATGTGGTTTTTTTGGTAGAATGATTTATTTTCCTCTGGGTACATACCTAGTAATGGGATTACTGGGTCAGATGGTAGTTCTGTTCTTAGCTCTTTGAGGAATCACCATATTGCTTTCTACAATAGTTGAATTATTTACACTCTCACCAACAATGTATAAGTGCTCCCTTTTCTCCACAACCTCACCATCATCTGTTGTTTTTTGACTTTCTAATAATAACCATTCTGGTTGGTGTAAGACAGTATCTCATTGCGGTTTTGTTTTGCATTTCTCAAATGATCAGTGATACTGAACATTTTTCATATGCCTGTATGTCTTCTTTTAAAATTATCTGTTCATATCCTTTGCCCACTCTTTAATGGGGTTGTTTTTTTTCTTTGAAATTTGTTTACGTTTATTACCGATGCTATATATTAGACTTTTTTTTTAGATGCATAGAGGTTGTCTGTTTATTCTGGTGATATTTTCTTTTGATGTGCAGAAACTCTTAAATATTATTACATCCCATGTGTCAATTTTTGTTTTTGTTGTGATTGCTTTTGGCATCTTTGTCATTAAATCTTTGCCCATTCCTATGTTCAGGATGGTATTACCTCAGTTGTCTTCCAGGGTTTTTATAGTTTTGGGTTTAAATTTAAGTCTTTAATCCATTTTAAATTAATTATTGTGTATGGTATAGGGAAGTGATCCAGTTTCAATCATCTGTATGATGATAACTGTTGCTAGCTAGTTATCTCAGCACCATTTGTTGAACAGGGAATGTTTTCCCCATTGCTTGTTGGTGTCAGCTTTGTTGAAAACCAGATGGCTGTAGGTGTGCACTATTGTTTCTGGGCTCTCAAAGCTGTTCCATTTTTCTGTGTGTCTTTTTGTACCATGCTATTTTACTTACTGTAGCCCTGTAGTGTAATTTGAATTTGGGTAGCACGATGCATCCAGCTTTGTCCTTTTTGCTTACTATTGCCTCCTTCAGTTAATATTCAACTTCACCAAAGTTTCAGGATACAAAATTATGTACAAAAACTATTATCATTTCTATACATCAATAACAGCTAACCCAAGAGCCAAGTCAGAAATGTAAGCACATTTACAAATGTCACAAAAATAATAAAATACCTAGGAAAACAGCAAATCATGGAAAAGAAAGATCTCTATAATGAGAATTACTAATCACTGCTCAAAAAACAAACAAACAACAACAAAAAAAAAACCCAGAGATGACACAAAACATCCCATGCTCATGAATAGGAAGAATCAGTATCATTAAAATGCTTATAATGCCCAAAGGTATTTATAGGTTCAAAGTTATTCCTATGAAATTACAAATAATATTCTTCACAAAGGTATTTATAGGTTCAAAGTTATTCCTATGAAACTACAAATAATATTCTTCACAAAATTAGAAAAAACTGATCTAAAATTCATGACACTAAACCTTCTCAATTACATTAAAAGTAGTGAAAGTAATTACTTATTTGTTTTATATATACATACATACATTCATAAATACATGTGTGTATACATGTATACATATATGTGTATGTATACATACATATGGATGTATGTGTGTGTGCATATTGACACCAACAATTGGAGATCTAAATAAAGTTTAGGATTCTTTTTAGCTCTGTTTGTCCTTCAGTGTATGGGTATAAATTCAATGCTTTGTTTTACAGTAACCTTAAAGTAACTGGTTAACCTTAAAGTAACTGGTATGTTAACAACTCTGTAGAGGATTATTTATTGCAGTTTGTTTTTAATGCTTATAGCTGATTTTTTAAGCAGTTTTACCTTGGATAATATGTAGAATAGTTGAAGGTACACAGCAAGTGGTATGTTCATAGAAGTATTATTTCCATGTCAACACATTCAATAATTTTTCCTTTCTCACAATGTTGTTAGTTTTAATCCTATTTCTTTAGTCTATCTTTTTTGTAATATAAACATATTTTTTCTGTTTTGTTACCTATAAGATAGCATACAAGATATATGGATATATATCTTATTTTTTCTATTCTAAACTTAATATCTCCTGGAGTTATTATAGATCAACTGGAGAGTGATACAGAGATCATGCTATACCATTTATAACTGTATTACATTTCAATATGTGGATATAATCTGATTTATTCAATCAATTTCCTTATGGACTTTATGCAATTTCCAGTCTTTTATAATTACAAAAGAATGCCACACTTAATAACTTTATAAATAACTAATTTATTATCTTAAGACTTTTTAAATTCATCATCATGACCCGTAACTGAAGGATATTACCTGAAAAATTAATTCTGTTCACTAAGACGGCACTTGGATTGTGTATTAGTTTTCTATTATTATATAAAAAGTTACCACAAACTTTGCAGTTTAGAAGAATATCCATTTATTTTCTGAGGGTTTTATAGGTCATTAATACAAGCAAGGAGTGTGTGGGTTTCCTGCTTCGAGTGCTGCAAGTCTGACATTAATTTGTCTATGATGCATTCCTTTCTGGATGTCTAGGGCAGAATCTGCCTCCAAGCTTATTCAGGTTGGAGTTACAATATAGGGTACAGAAATTCTCATTTCCTTGTTGCCCATGATCAAGAAGCTGCTCTCAGCTTCTAATGTTTGCCCACCTTCTTTGCTAGGCAGGCCTCTTTATCCTTAAAAGTCAGCAATGGAGATATTCCCTTGCATCAAATCCTTCTCATGAGTCAAATATCCTCCAGGGAAGGCCCCAGTCTCTTTTAGAACTCATCTGAGTTCCTCTACTATACACAGGATAATCTCTTTATCTTAAAGGCATCTGATTTAGAAATTTGATTATATCTTAAAAATTCCTTTACAAAAGTACCTAGGTTATTGACTAATTAAATGGCGAGGAAGAGCATTTATACCCAGGGATAGGAATAGTGGAGCCTATCATAAAATTCTCCCTACCACAGACTACTTTAAAGAAATTTGGGTTGCTAATAACAATAGGAGTAATTTCTTGCAAGATATTTTCAAACAGTCTATGTTATAGATACAGTCAGAAAAGCAAGCTTAAAATATGCCAAGGAACATGAATGAAGAATTTTGATAGAATCATGACAGATTGAATCAGATACCAGGTAATACTAAAGATGTGAGTTTGAGCTATGGAGTGGAGAAAAAATATATTTAAGAAGAAAAACAATGTTAGCAATAAGAAGAAGCCTAGAGAATTGGTTTTGACCTTTACCAAAACCAAGTTTTGAAGGAGTGGTGGGTAGTTCCCTCTTTACGTTTTAAAAGGCTGATAAAGGGTTACTGGCATTTCTAACTGAACTATTCCAGAAGAGTGACTAGTATCTTCTCTTCTGCTTGTTTAGACCTCAGTTATATTTTATTACAGGCCTCATGCACCTTCTCTTCTTGAAACCTTATTTTGGTAATCCTGTTCTATGATATAATCTCAATTCTGAATTGCAGTAACAATTCTATATAAATCTCATTTGTTTTATAAACTTTTGGGTTTTTAAAGGACAGTTACTACACAGCCTAAAAATAAACCATTAATATGTATTTTATTTATTTACTCAGATGAATTTTACTCCCATGGTATAGAAAATATTCTCATCTTTTTTATATAAGCCATAGAACATATCAAAAGTTTGTACTCATAGTACATAGTTCAAAATATTTAGCAAAGATAGTATATTTCAAGCTATTGTAAATTTCTCATGTGTTAATTTCGCTATTCCAGTCTCACAGAAATTTTTTAAAATTTTACATAGTGTTTTTAAATGTACAATTAATTTTTAAAAAATATATTTTCAAATGCAACTGAATTTTATATCTATGGATATTTTTATTTTATAATCATATGGTTTGCCTTATTTTTGTCTGTTGTAAAAATTTAGTTTTAAAAATAATTTGAGAATCTAAAAGAAATGCAAAACTAAGCAAATTTAACTAATTGTAGTTTATTGTTGTAGAGAAAGAAATTCTTTGTGTAGCTCTCATTTTTAAAACTCTGTTCCCATCATCACAGCAACAGTCTCCAGCCTCAATCTCATTACTTATTATTACCCTTTTATAAGAAGAGTTGCCAACCTAAATAATTAGACTCCTTGGTTTTTAGTGAGCTAAGCCATTTATGAAATGACAAGCACCCATATTTAACATTCTTCCTGACTTCTTCTTGCCTTTATCAGACAAGACTAGCCAAAGAAACCAATATCTAGGAACAGTTATTTTGAAATCTCTGTTCTTCATAAGATGGAATTTGATTGCAAAATTCTTGAGGCTGCTTTCAACTCGAATACACCTTTTTTATAGTGACATAATTATCAATATTTCTTAGGACATATTCCAGTATGAATACATGTTAACTTATGAATAGAATAATTCATGCAATATATTTATTTTTATTTGCACTCTAATGCTGTGGTAGCACTTTTTTTCTGATATCTTCTTTGGTAATCCTCTGGCTACTCCAGTAGTTCCAGCTTCAATAATCTCTACTATCTTGTTCACGATTGTAGTTACAGTACATGGAACATTCTCTAAATCTGAAGGCCTTTAATAAACATTGATTTACAGAATTAATAAGTGAACAAATGACTGTTTTATAGAAAATTGGTTTTGCCTATATTGCAAATGTCAAACACATATTACAGGACCAAAGAACAATATGGCTGCGTATATGTTCCAAGGTATTGATGCTGTTAGCATCAAGTGGCATTTATAAAAATAAAGGCTACAAAATGTTATCTTATCCTGAAAGTATGTGATAACTTTTTACTCTAAAATATGTGATTGTTTGCAGAGAAACCACAATTAGGCAATCTTCCAAAGAGTTTTAAGATACTATTGAACTTGTTTTACAGTTTCCTTTAAAGTGCTTGTCTCCAATGTATACTGAGATTTTCATTTTTTCATTCAATATATTAAAATAACAAAAATATCAGCATTTCCTTGAAATTCAGAATCTCAAGAAAACAAAATGCTGACAGAAGAGAATAGGTATGCCACTCTATTATTCACATCCTCAGGTTCTTAGAAACAGCCTCATTTCTTTAAGACTATGAATAAAAGTATACTTTATGTTACAAGCGTAAAACTTCAAATAAACTGAGAAGACAATTTATACTATAAAGAACAGTTATATGGTTTGGCTCTGTGTCCCACCCAAATCTCATCTCCAATTGTGATCCTCATATGTCAAGGGAGGGACATGGTGGGAGCTGATTGTATCATGGGGGTGGTTTTCCCCATGCTGTTCTTATGATAGTGAGGGAGTTCTCATGAAAGCTGATGGTTTAAAAGTGGGAGTTTCCCCTGTATTCTCTCTCTCTCCTGGCCCCTTGTGAAGAAGGTGCCTGCTTCTCCTTCCCCTTCTGCCATGATTGTTGATTTCCTTAGGCCTCATCGGCCCTGTAGAACTGTGAGTCAATTAAACCTCTTTTCTTTATACATTACCATTTCAGGTATTTCTTTATAGCAGTGTGAAAATGGACTAATACAGTCACAAATTCATGCTTAAAAGATGCATTTTGTTCTACTCCTACTCTGACTATTACTATTCATTTTAATTCAGTTGATAAAAATGTGGGTAGAAAATACATGGTATAAAATTTTGACCAGTTCATCATCTGTAAAAAAAAAGTTCTCTTTCTACCTTCACACCAAGTGGCTGATGTGCCTTTTTTTTATATATAATAATATTAATTAATATTTTTAAAGTTTTGCAATATCAAAAATGAAGAGAGTAATAAGAAATAAACACTCATAGAATTACAGAAACCTCCTTCCTACCAGGAGCCTGTTTACATATACTCAAGATCAATAGGAAGAACAAGTCAGTGGCATTTAATTAGACAAGACATTTTTTTTCATGAATAGAGGGTTAAGATAAAAGTAGCAGTGTTTAAAATTAGAGGCTGTAGCTGAAGGCTATTAGCCAAAATATTTGTGCATGCTTAATCGCCCATTTTACAGTGTTTAAATGTCTCAGCTTTCTACCTTTGCCAAGGTTCTGGCATGCAAGTCTAAGAGAACTGTTTTGTCTATGAAAATCTTTCATTTGAACAAAGGTGAACTAAAAAAAAGAAAAAAAATCCATATGTAGAAAATTTAGCAACCTGCTGAAATTAATTTGGGTAATTTGGAGAAATGTTTATCTATCACAGCAGTTTAAGAGATGTATATTATTATCAATTGGCCTGTTCCTATGGTGAACATGAATGAAGAAAAAGAGCTTTCTGAGAGTAAAGTGCTTCACCATGGGGACTAAATTAACTCTTTATGAGTAATAGGTCTTATGTATAAGCAACCTCCTCTATGGTGCTAAGTGGTTTCCTACAGACTAGATGAAGTTAATTTATCAGCCTGCAGCTACAATAATAAAAAAAAAATAATAAAATTTCTATTTGCTTCAATTGATTTCTGCAACTTATTTTGTTTATATAATCACAAATTCTAAATATAATGCACAAAAACATGCTTGCATATGAAGAGCAAGTAGTCTTTTAAAATTCTAAAACAGTGGATTAAATAGTTTGCTGCAATAAACATACTTTTTCCACTGCCTATTTATTATCTGATTGCAGGACAGGCATCTTTGCTTTCTTTTATCAGTTATGGGATAGCTCAGTTTTTAACTCAATCTGTTTTCATGTTATTAAGGTAAAAAAGCTTTTATGTATAAAGGTTTACTATCTTTTATTCAAAATAAAAATATTAAGACATAGCAACATAAGCATATTCAGTTGAGTACACTGTATTAAAGGAGAACTAAATTTGCATGATTTATTTTGTTTTTCTAAAATTCTTTTTGAGATTTCTGAATTTTTATCTTGTTTTCATTAAATTATTTTTGATGTCAGAATTAAATAGGCTTCATTTACTAAAACCAGCCCACTTCTTTGTCAAGTTTTAATAATCATAAATCTTTGTCTCCTGAAAAGTGTTTCATAGGCTTGAAAATATAAATAATTTGTGTAAATAACCTATGGTCCTTCCAATTGGCCTCATCCTTTGTATTCTGAATGTGCTTATTACTTCTCTGATATCTGTGTACATATTTTTATATATAATATATATTACACACATGTAAAACATACATAGATATGTACATATCCATTGATACACACGTCTATACATATGCACAGGTGCATATATACAAGCATTTCTATATGTTTGTTTTTGTATGTGTGGCTATATAGGATCATATATATGAATATGATAGGATCAATTCATATTGTACTATTATATGATATTTATGAGATTAAAAATTTATAGTGGTTATTTTTCTTCATTTCTAAATGCCTGTAGCATAGAACAAACATAATCAGTATCCTTGAGACAGGGTTTAGATTTCACCAAGTCATAAACTGCTAAGGCAACCTTATCATTGCCAAAAGACACACCCTTTTGTGTTCTGTATCTCATTGATGCCTCATCACTTCAGTTTAGTGTGCAGGCTGCTAGCGTGGAATACATTTTTTGAAATTTGACGGAAAGAGCTGAAGCAAAAGCAGTGAAAACTAGCAAATGCTTAAAATATTGTGATTTTGATTGCATAGATATAGGTAGCTATATATGTATATATAGGTAGCTTTATATATATATATATATATATAAAGATAGATATTATATATCATGTATGAATTGTATTGTGGAATTAAATGCAGCATGAAAAAATTGCTTTAATTATATAATATGTAAAAATCTGTCTATTATGATTAAAAGCTTCCCTTCCTTTTTTTTAACAGAGAAATACCATATATACTTAATTCTTTGTTGTAATCACTTGTTGATCTACTAATTTTTCCCACAAATATGAACGTTTATTCAAATGATAAAAAGGAAGTTGTCACAACATGAAATTTTGGAAATTTGGGGGAAAATGACAGTCAAAATCCTTATACTATATTTTTTCAATGCTTTATTGCCAATTGTATCTTAAAAATAAGCATATTTTGTTTTCCATACTGGATTGTAAATCATATGAATATATCCATTTGTTCCACTCTCTTTTTCTCTATTGTCACCTCACAAACAGAGTGAAACATTCAGTGTAGCTTTTCCTTGTGATTTTCGTTTCTCCTGTACATATATCCTTAGTGAGGTGAGAGAAAGAGAGGCAAGATAATTATATTTGGGTAATTTTTAAAGTGTGCAATGGCATTCCTTAGTGCAGGGCTAAAAAGCAGAATGAGCAAAAGTTGGGGAAAAGTCAAAAAGGAATTTCAGTGAAATTCAGTAATGATTAAAGAGCAAAGTAAATACAAGATGTAGCTCAGGATAACTGAAATGATCAGTTTTTACAGAAAATCAAGTGATGATTGTATCATTAAATGCTTGCAAAATAAAGCCACTGACAGAATAATCTTGCCATCTCCGTTTCATTTTGAATAAAATGTTTCTTTGTATACTGTGGTGTTTTTTTTTTTTTTTGAGATGGAGTCTGGCACTGTTGCCTAGGCTGTAGTGCAGTGATGTGATCTCGGCTCACAGCAAACAGCAACCTCCACTTCCAAGATTCAAGTGATTCTCCTTTCTCATTTTAATGTCATGTTTCTTTAGCTTAAAAACTCCTGGAATTTTAAATTTGTCATCACCCTGGATTAGTTTAGAAAAACTCTCTGTAAGCATACATGTCTACTATGGGGCATGTCCTGCTTCTGATAATAATAGTATGGTGGTAATACAAGTATATGTGACTTTGCTATCACAATACTTTTAAGATTATTTCCCTAGAGTATTAAATAATAAAATCAAATATTTGGAGATATGCTATGACAGCAGTGCTCAAAGCAAATCTAAAGAAATGAAAATCATTTTTGTAACATCTCAAAAATTCATCTATATCTTTATCTGCTGCTTGTCAGCATCAGTGTTATAATTTCTAAATGGTCATAAATTGTCCTCAGGCTATCAAAAATAAAAGGTACATGATAAACATGAAATAGTAAAACCTGAAAAGCTCTAAATAAACAGCACCACTTTAGACAGGGAGGACCCTACCTTGATCAACTGCTTTAGATAAACCCTCCATTGTGTCTTGAAGCAGCTCCTCTCCCTACCAGGACAAAAGTTTAGCAAGCTAATGGGACATACCCACTGAGTGGCCAGAACCCTCTTTTAGACTACCTGCAGTTTACAGTGGATAACTAATTTGCCAAGATTGCAAAGACAAATAGTGGTCTGGACTCTGGACTCTAAATATGGGTCTTGTTTTACAACTTATATTCTTAGCTACTTCTGTACAGTATTAACAATTAGTACAATAATGTTATTTAGAAAAGTTACATTACACTGGCAATCATTAAAAAATCAGGAGAAAACAGATGCTGGAGAGGATGTGGAGAAACAGGAACATTTTTACACATTTGGTGGGAGTGTAAATTAATTCAATCATTGTGAAAGACAGTGTGGTGATTCCTCAAGGATCTAGAAATGGAAATACCATTTGACCCAGCAATCCCATTAATGGGTATATACCCAAAGGATTATAAACTGTTCTATTATGAAGACACATGCACATATATGTTTATTACTGCACTGTTCACAATAGCAAAGACCTTGAACCAACCCAAATGCCCATAAATGGTAGACTGGTTAAAGAAAATGTGGCACACATACACCATGGAATGCTATGCAGCTACAAAAAAGGATAAGTTCATGTCCTTTGCAGGGACATAGATGAGTCTGGAAACCATCATTCTCAGCAAACTGACACAAGAACAGAAAAACAAACATGGCATGTTCTTACTCATAAGTGGGTGTTGAACAATGAGAACACACTGATGCAGGGAGGGGAACACTGTGCACTGAGGCCTGGGGGCTGGGGGGCTGGGGGAGAAACAGCAGACAGTGGGGAGATTGGGGAGGAATAGCATTAGGAGAAATATCTAATGTAGATGACAGGTGATGGATGCAGCAAACCATCACCATGGCAAGTGTATACCTATGTAATAAACCTACATAGGTAGGTTTATTACATAAACCTGCACGTGTACCCCAGATCTTAAAGTAAAATAAATAAATTTAAAAAAAATGAAAAAAATGAAGATATCATTCTAAATTTCTCAGTATTTTAGATGTATCAATCTTTAAGTACTATTTTCTAGATTCCTATTATACCATGACTCAGAAGTCAAAAAAGTTCTGTCAAAATTTAACTAGTAATAACATTCTGACTTATTTGATTCGATGATGAAAAAACCAGCTATATATTACAAAAAGTAATAATTTAGTTTTGTTTTAGAGGGAGAGTAAATTGTACCAGTTTTCTTTTAACTAGTGTTTTCAAACATGTCTTTAAAAAAATCTTTTATTTTTATTTGTGTGATGATGTTTTAATTGGAATATTTATATGTTAAAATAGTATAGTATATTACTATTTTACATCACTACTCTTGAAAGTCAGTTACTTGGCTGGAAGCAGTGGATCATACCTGTAATCCCAGCACTTTAGGAGGCTGAAATGGATGTATCCCTTTAGCACAGGAGTTTGAAGCCAGGCTGGACAACATGGCAAAACTCCATCTCTACAATACATATACATATGTATATGTCTCTACAATACATCTCTACAATACATCTCTACAATAATACATAAATTACCTGGGCATTGTCATGTCCACCTGCAGTAACAGCTAATTGGGAAGCTACAAGTTGTATTGTAGCTGCTTTCAAGATAATGCATTTTCATACCTCTACCTGCTTTTAAAATGTATTAATCCCCTTTCTACTTTTTAAATATATTCTTTGGTTTTGTTTTTCAGGTTTGCACAAGTTATTTGTTTTTCATCATGTTTCAAAATTATAAGCCAATATTTATTAAGTACAGTTTCTATTTTCTGCCTTATTTTCTCCCTGCTTTTCATCTAAGACTCCAATTACACATGTTGTTTCATATGCTCTCTTATGTATGGTTTTTTCTTTATGAGCATCATCCTGAACTCTTTTACCCAACTTATTTCACAGTTGTTTATTTTTTTCTCCACTGTGCCATATCTTCTACTAAATCTACTTAAACAATTTAATTTTATTATTTTAGATAATTTATTTGATTATTTCATATATATATTAGCTTTTGGTGAACTTTATGGTCTGTTTGCTTTTTTTTGAGCATATTTATGACAGCTATTTCAAATGTCATGGTTCTGACTTTAAGCCTGTTCCTATTGTCTCGTTTTTGTTGTTTGTATTTGTTTTGTGTATGTATGTGCTGGGTAGTGTGTGTCTCTGTGTGTGCATGTGTGTGTGTATGTGTGTGTGTGGGTAGGGGTGTGTGTGTGTTTATGCCAGTTTCTTGATATACCTAGTAATTTTTTGTTGAATGTTGCACTTTCTGTATGATAAATAATGGATCTTTTGATGATTTGATCTTCTTCCAAAGTAGATTTATCCTGTCCTCTGATTGGCTGATAGACTTGGGGGACATTATGTTAATTCATTGGGTAATTAACTGATTAGGGCTGGATTCGAACTTTTATAGTTTCCATTGATCTCTGATTTACCATGGCTATCAGGATATAGCTCTCCAGGGATTCTAGATGAAAGGTTATTATGCTAACAGGTTACCTTCATATTTAGCATGTCCTGTACTACATTTCTATTTCTTTGAGAGCATGGGATTATATAGCAGTCAGCACTACCCTTACAGTTTTTAAGGCTTTTCTTCTGTGAAGTTTATGCATTCATCTAATGCTTAGAAGCAAAATTATTGAATGCCAGACTCACTTCTTTGAACATAATTTCTTAACTAACTATTCGCTCCTAAGTCTTTATTGCTTTGCTACCCTTACTTTGTTTTCTTCTTCTCCATCTAATTGCCTAAATTTCTGCTTCCTTGATCTCATTTGCACGTTTCTGTCTCAATTCCTGGGATCCATCATTACACTTATAATTGAAAACTATCTTAAGAGAAAATTGGCATCTGATAGGCTCACCTCTTCTTAGATTTGCTACTTTACAAAATATTAGCCTCTCTAGTCCTGATTGCATTGAAAGTGCATCAAAATCATCAAACCTGTTTTTCTTCTTGAAATACTATGCCTGGATTTTCAAAGTAATCTATACTAGAGCATTGGTCTATTACAATATAATGTACCATATATCAAAGTCTCCAGGAGAAAGGATCATCAAAGAAAAATATTAATTTTTCTGATGGTTAAAATATATATAAGTAACAATAAACTTAAAAAAACACATCTGTTTATGTGAACCATTTACTTAGTTTTATTATAAACATCTCATTAGTGACTTCTAAATTACAAGATTCTAACCCTGGCCAAACATACAGCTGTGCTTCTGCTTTTTCTAGTTATATTTTATCTCCAGGTTGTGGAATCAATGCTTAAATGCTTTTTTTTTAAATAAACGTGAAAAGGTGACATCTATTCTTTTACTAAATGATTCTAATTCACGGTTAATTTAATTATGCCTAAAACAAAATTATTGTACACTTCTTGCCTATATTTTAAAGTGTTTCTCCTCTTATACTTCCACTGAAATCTTGAAGTCAGAAGTTAGATATTTTAAGATCAGTCTATTAATTTCAATTCCATCACTGGTTCCTCTATATATTGGCATTGGAATTATGCACAGAAAACATATTTGTTTCTTAAATTTAGATTTTTTTTTCTGACAAAGAGCTTTAACATGGCTATGTATATTTGCTATATTTCCCCTAATATAGATGGTAATTTACATGCAGGATTAACAGATTGTTCAATGCAAGATTACTAATAATTTTAAGCACTTTATAAGTGTAATGTGGTAAAAAATCCTACTTTGATGGGATGTAAATTGCAATACAACATATCTTTAAGAAGACACAGTCTCATGGTGTGACTAAATATAAAATAGGAGAGAGGGATCAAGTGTTAAAATTGTGCTAAAATGATCATTTTGTTGACTTCAGAATCATCAGATTTTAATACCATTCTAACACATTATACAGAAACCAGTTTGATGATATCTTTTCACAAAAAGAAGTCTATTTAAATATATATCAATGTGGATTAATATCAATCAGATCTCAATACAACAAATTAATTATAGTTAAAATCTTCCAACTTTGAGATAATTTCTTACAGTCAATGTTTATATTATGTAAGCTCATTTTTTCACAAATCACAGTTATAATAAACTACCTAATTAAATTTTTATTGAATTTTTTTTGTGTGAAACCAACTTAAACTGCTACTTTACTGTTTGATAACATCCCAAATAACTTTGTGAACATAAAGGAAAGACTAAAGCATGAGATCAACTCAAAATTAACAACCTGCCTCTTTGCTAATTCCAGAGAAAATTACACTAACTTTATCCATAAGGTCATGCATTACTTAATGATGAGGATACATTCTGATAAATGTATCTTTAGGAAATTTTGTCCACATGAAAATATAGATTGTACTTCAAAAATCTAGATGGTGTAACCTACTTTACACCTAGGCTCTATGTATAGTTGATTGCTTCTAGGCTACAAACTTGTTCAGCATGTTACTGTACTGAATATTTTAGGCAATTGTAACAGAATGGTAAGTGTTTGAGAGTCTAAATATTTCTCAACAGAAAAGGTGCAGGAAAAATATAACATTTTAATCTTACAGGACCATTGTCATATATGTGGTCCGTTGTTCACCAAAACATTATGCAGCACATGGCTGTAGTTGTAAATAGCAATAAAGGTGAAAGTCTCATCTTTAGATCCTGAGTTGGGACTGGAATGCTGTGACTCCTGAACAAATTTAGTTTTTAGTTTTGCAAATGATACTGTATATTTGTTAATAATGTCAAGTGGGGATTAAATAGTAGATCTTTTGTATATTAGGTGCTAGGATGAGGATTTCCATTCTTGCATCCTTCTAATGTTGATATTGGAATCTATTCATTCCCCATCTCAGATTCTGCTGAGTTTTAGAGAGCAATCATTGTCTTTTGTGAAGGGGTTTGAGAACACTATGGGTGGTAACTTCTGAAATCAGCATCAATTTAGGCTTAAGACTTTCGCTGATCTGACCTTAGTACTGTGCTGATTTCTTTGTTGATTTTCCACTCCATTTTGGTATTACAGGAGGCTGGAAGCTTAGGCACTACATTTTTAAAATATTTTATTTTAAGTTCTGGGACACATGTGCAGGATGTGCGGGTTTGTTATACAGGTAAACGTGTGTCATGGTGGTTTGCTAATGCATGCAGGACTTAACATCTAGGTAATGGTTTGAATAGTTTTAAAGCATACATTTTTTAAAATACTGTGTTCTATATCAAATGCCAATTTTTGATAATTAACTTTCTGTGAAAATAATTTAATTATTTTCTTCCTACATATAAAAAACAAGTTAACTTGAATAAAATAAAGAGACATGTGCTTTAAAAAACAAGGAACACATTTCTATATCAGAAGTACCCACAAAATTTGGCTGGATTTATCTAACACATTATACAGAACTCAGTCTACTGATAACTTTTTACAAAAAGAAATGTATTTAAATATGTATTAATATTATAAATTATCAATCAGAGCTCAAAATAATAAGTGAAATATTAGGTAATATTGGAACTTACCTCCAATTTTGAAGTCCTGAATGGTATTGCCTAGGTTTTCTTCTAGGGTTTTTATGGTTTTTTGCTTTTACATTTAAGTCTTTTAATCCATCTTAATTTTTGTATAAGGTGAAAGGAAGGGATTCAGCTTCTGTTTTCTGCATATGGCTACCCAGTTTTCCCAGAACCATTTACTGAAGGAGATTCTTTCCCATTGCTTGTTTTCATCAGGTTTGTCAAAGATTGGGGGTTGTATATGTGTAGTGTTATTTCTGAGGTCTCTGTCTGCTCCATTGGTCTATATGTTTGGTAACTGTATCAGGCTGTTTTGGTTATTCTAGCCTTGTAGTATAGTTTGAAGTTAGGTAGCCTAATACCTCCAGCTTTGTTCTGTTTGCTTAGGATTTTCTTGGCTATACTGAGACTTCTTTGATTACATATGAAAGTTAAAATAGTTTTTTTTTCTAAGATGTGAAAAATGTCAATGGTAGTTAATGGGAATAGCATTGAATCTATAAATTATGGGCAGTGTGGTCATTTTCATGATATTGATTCTTCCTATCTGTGAGGATGAATGTTTTTCTATTTGTTTGCATCCCCTCTTATTTCCTTTAGCAGTGGTTTGTAGTTTTCCTTATACAGGTACTTAACATCCCTTGTTAGCTGTATTCCTAGGTATTTTATTCTCTTTGTAGCAATTGTGAATGGGAGTTCATTCAAGAGTTGGCTCTCTGCTTGTCTCTTGTGGGCATAAAAGAATGCTTCTGATTTTTGCACATTTGTTTTGTATCCCGAGACTGCTTAATTTGCTTATCAGTTTGGGAGTTTTTGGGCTGAAATGGTGGGGTTTTCTAAATATAAAATTGTGTTGTCTGCAGAGACAATTTTACTTCCTCTCTTCCTATCTGAATAAACTTTATTTCTTTATCTTGTCTGATTGCCCTTAGCAGAACACCTAATACTACGTTGAATATGAGTGGTGAGAGAGGGTACTCTTGTTGTGCACCTGTTTTCAAAGGTAATGCTTCCAGTTTTTGCCCATTTAAAATTATATTGGCTGTGGGTTTGTTATAAATAGCTTTTACTATTTTACGATATGTTCCATTAATACCTAGTTTGTTGAGAGTTTTTAACATAATGAGTTTTTAACATGATGTTGAATTTTATCAAAGGCCTTTTTCTGCATCTATTGAGATAATCATGTGGTTTTTGTCTCTGGTTCTATTTATGTGATGGATTATGTTAATTGATTTGCATATGTTGAACCAGCCTTACATCCCAGAGATGAAGCTGACTTGATTGTGGTGAATAAGTTTTTTGATGTGCTGCTGGATTTGATTTGCCAGTATTTCATTGAAGATTTTTGTATTGATGTTCATCAGGAATATTGGCCTGAGGTTTTCTATTTTGGTTGTATCTCTTCCTGGTTTTGTTATCAGGATGATTCTGGCTTCATAAAATGAGTTAGGGAGAAGTCCCTCCTTTTCAATTGCTTGGAATAGTTTCAGAAGGAATGGTACAAACTCCTCTTTGTATTTCTGGTAGAATTCAGCTGTGAATCCTTCTTGTCCTGGGCTTCGTTTGGTTGGTAGGCTATTAATTACTGCCTCAGTTTTAGAACTTGTTCTTGATCTATTTAGGGATTTGACTTCTTCCTGGTTTAGTCTTTGGTAGGTATATGTGTCCAGGAATGTATTCATTTTTTCTATAATTTTAAGCTTATTTTTATAGAGATGTTTATAGTATTCTCTGATATTAGTTTATATTTCTGATAAGTTCTTACAGTCAGTGTTTACCTTATGTAAGCTCAGCTTTGACAAATCACAGTTATAATAAACTGCATAATAGAGATTATTTTTAGATATAAAAATTTTATATATTTATGTATGAATATATATTGCATGTAATTTATATATATGTATATAAATTTAGAACTAGTTATCTTCTATAATAATAAGCACAAAATAATTATGACACATATCCATAAACAAAAGCAAATAAAAAACTAATAAACTCAATTATATGAAGACAATATGTAATGATCTATTATGTAACAAAAAGTACTGTATAAGGCTTAATATCTCTCATAGAGCCTATACTCCAAAACACTCTATCATGTGATAAAGGATAAACACTATTTGTGTTCCACCAGACACAAGTAACTCATAAATTCAAGTTTTGAACCACTTTTGAAGATGAGGGAACAAATGTTCTATTTTCTCATGGAACATCCCTTTGTCTCTACTATGTTGATTGTCATTTAGAAGCAAATAAATAAATAAATAAATAACATTGCAGTTGATTAAGCACAGTTATGAAGACTCCTTACTTCTCACTGAACATATGTTTAACTTGTGTGAATTCCGATTTCTTTATGCAGAAAGTATATTAACTATGTAAAGCCACGTCTTGAATACCACCCTAACAGTCTGTGTTTTATTAATACGTGATTAAGTAAATGTTGACTGAGCTTGGAGATTCTCAGTGAAATAAGGACACCAAATGTGTTTTATGTAATAGAGTTTAAACCAAATTCTTTTTTTTTTTCAGAGTATTTTAAGAGAGAAAGTCACATAGAGAATAAGTCTTATTTTTTGGTTTTATTATAGATTGAAATTACCCAAGATAGATTCAGTATTCAAAGAATTTCCTGCAACATGAACATGACTGGAAAAATAATTTTCAGCATTCAATTTGGTGAACTGCTGAACTTTGTTAATATTTTTTGCAGTGTTAAATTTAATTTTAATAAATTGCATAGCTCTGGCAACAAACTGAAGTCTAAAGATTGAAAGCCTGAATAGGTCAAAGGAAAAGTTAGCTTGCCAATGCAAGCCTGTTTAAACACTAACTAAAAAATTAGGCAGGGAAAACAGTTTAAAAAACTATTGAGCATATCTTTGATCATCAGGTGGTTGAAAAGAAGTAATACGACAAACAGGAAATTACAAAGAATAACTTTTGACTATAGTGGAAATAATGGGTTAGGTAGTAGCCACATTTCAAACTAAATGCAGAATATTTTCTTAGAACTTAAAGAAAAAGTATCCAGATGTCTAAACATTCTACTCAATGCAGCTTTTATTTGGAGTTTGGCAAGTCTTCAGAAAACTAGTAGTCAAGTTTAGCTGGAATATTTTTTCAACCTATTTGCATAATTTTATACACATTTTATGCTTCTGCATTACAATTTTTAGCAGTGGCTATATTTAATTTTCAGCTTTTTGAAAATATTACAATTGTTTGCATGAATTATTGTATTGTTTTCTATCAAAATGCTTTGAGTATAAACTACATACTTGTGAATAATTTCAAACAGTGATGAAGACAAACTTACATAATGGTATAAAAAAATCCTCTAATAAGTGTCACCATATATTTGTACCATTCTGCTCTCAAATAGGAAAAGCCTTTCCCTAACAAAGGAAATTAAAATACTCTGTTATTTACAGATTTCTCACAAGTATATGTTTATTTTTAGGATTTTTGAAATACTGTATAAGGAAAATTTGCTTTATGTCTGTATCATAGCATATGGACATTGTGGCTTAGTGTAATTATGTGACAAAACCTCCCTTAGAAAGGTTTCATTATAAATATTTTCTAGCAGGTGCACAATAAGTGAATGTAGGACTAACAAGCAAAATAGGAAATAATGCCTTTATTTGTGTTGTCTAATTAAAACTAATAGCTTGTTACTTTTTGTGTTAAGTACTACCATTATACCAAGTTTTGATTTAAATACAGTTTTAGGCATAGGAAGTTTCAGTACTGTGTCTAAGGTCACAAACCTATTAAAACTTAAAAGCAGAATTCAAACTCACATATGCCTAATTTTATTTTCTTATTATTTTTAGATTTTCAATTTTTAATTTTTGTAGGTACATGGTAGGTGTATATTTTATGGGGTATGTGAAATATTTTGATAAGGCATACAGTGTGTAATAATCATATCATGGTAAATGGGGTATCCCTTACCTCAAGCATTTATCCTGTGTTACAGTCTAATTATACTATTTTAGTTATTTTTAAATGTACAATTAAATTATTGTTGACTATAGTTACCCTGTTGTGCTATTAAATACTAAATCACATTCATTATTTCTGTTTTTTGTGCACATTAACCTTTCCCATTTGCCTTCAACTCCCGCCTACTAACCTTCCCAGCCTCTGGTAACTATCGTTTTACTCTCTATCTTCTTGAGTTCAATTGATTTAACTTTTAGCTCCCACAAATAAGTGGGAACATGCAAAGTTTGTCTTCCTGTGCCTGGATTATTTCACTTAACATGACTTCTAGTACCATCCATGTTGTTGCAAATGACAGGATGCCATTATTTTTTGTAATTGAATAGTACTCCATTGTGTCTAGGTACCATATTTTCTTTATCCTATGGATACTTAGGTTGCTTTCAAATCTTGGCTATTGTGAATAGTGCTGCAATAAACCTAGGAGTACATATATCTCTTTAATTTGCAACTTTCTTTCTTTCCAGCATATATATAGCAGTGGAATTGCTGGATTATATGGTAGCTCTATTTTTATTTTTTTTGAGAAGCCTCCAAACTGTTCTCCATAGTGTTTATATTAATTTATATTCTTATCAACAGTATAAAAGGGATCCTTTTTATCCACATTCTCCCAGCATTTGTTATTGCCTTTATTTTGGATAAAAGCTATTTTAACTGGGTTGAAATGAGATCTCGTTGTAGTTTTGATTTGCATGTTTCTAATGATCAATGATGGTAGCACATATTTGTGATTTGTATGCCATCTTTTGTGTATCTTTTTTCCGTTTTTAATCAAATTCTTAGATATTTTTCCATAGGGTTGTTTGAGGTCCTTAAATATTCTTGTAATTAAACTCTTCTCAGATGGATAGAGTGCAAATATTTTCTTCCTTTCTATGGATTGTTTCTTCACATTGTTAATTGTTTCCTTTACTGTGCAGAGGCTCTTTTAACTTGATGTGATCCCATTTGTCCATTATGCTTTGGTTGCCTATGGTTGTGAGTTATTATTCAAGAAATCTTTGAACTGTCTAATGGCCTGGAAAGTTGCTCTGATGTTTTATTTTAGTTGTTTTATAATTCGAAGCCTTAACGTTTTTGATACATTTTGATTTGGTTTTTGTATATGGCAATAGATAGGAGTCTAATTTTTTTTAAAATCTGGATATCCAGTTTTCCCAGAACCATTTATTGAGGAGATGTTCTTAACACCTTTGTTGAAAATGAGTTTTCTGTAGATGTTTGCATTGGTTTCTGGGCTCCATATTCTGTCATATTAGCCTACGTGTCTGCTCTTATCTAGTACCATGCTAGTTTTTGTTTCGGTGGCTCTGTAGCAGAATTTGAAGTAGATAATATGAAAACTAATGAACAAAAATCTTTATGAAAAGTATTGCTGAGGTAAGAAAACCTAACTATAATTAACAAATTTCTGGAGGCTTAGCATAAACAAATCTGAGAGTTAAAAATATCATGGACCCAGTCACAGAGTAGGCAACTACAGTTTTATAAGGTTTATCTTTAGGAACTCCATGAGGTCCTCACAGTGAATATTGGATAAAAATCTCCTTATGTTTCTGGCAGGGGGAGGAAGAAAGGAACCATTTTAATATACTCCAGAGAATTCTGTTCTTAACAGGGTCTGCTTTCATAAGAAACTATTTCATGAGAGCTTCATCCGCTGAGGTTTCATCAGAAGCTAACATAACTGAAGGAAGAAAAACATCCAAATACTGACCCATCTAAACATGTTCTCTGATCTCAGAGGGTGAGAGAAAATGTGACTCACTAATAAAATTCACAGTTCAAAGGTACATGCTCACCAAAAGGTTTATATCTAGTCACAGGATTGTAGAACAATTTCTCACCCCACAAACTTTACCACCACATTACTAAAGACCCACTTACTACTATTCCTTTTAGACACACAATATGTCTACCATTTAACAAAGAATTGAAAGGCATACTAAAAGGCAAAGCCAACCAACCAACAAACAAAAACATGTTCAAAACTATCCACATTTTGAAGAAACTGAGAGAGCATCTGAACCAGAATCATATTTGAAAAGAGAGGTAAAATTATCAGATTAGAAATTTGAAAAAGTAAACAAATGAGCAAGCAATTATGAATAATATGCTAGGGATTTAAAGTAATAAGTGGAGAACAGATTAATGAGGGAGAGAGATGGAAATTCTGAGAAAAAATGAAAATGAAATGCTCCTAAATGATCCTAAAATGATCCTAAATATTAAGAAATCAAGAATTCCTTTGCTAGGATTATTAGTAGACTGGACATAGCTGAGGATAGAATCTATGAGCTTAACGATATGACAATAGAAACTTATAAAACTCATAAGCAAAGAGAGAAAAAAACTGAAAAATAACCCTGACAAAATAGGCCAGAACTGTGGGATAACTGAAAAAGATATAATACATGTGTAAGGGAACAACAAAAGGAGAAGAAAGAAAGAATAAAGAACACAGAAATGTCAAACAAATAAAAGACAAACAAAAAAGCCCTATACTTAGGCATATTATAGTTGAATACCAGAAAATCAAAGATAAAGAAAAAACTTGAAAGTCAGTGGGGAAGGATCTCTTACCCATACTTAAACAATAATAGAAATTATATCTGATTTATTTCACAGAAACCTGCAGTAAAGAAAAAGATAAAATGAACTATTTAAAATGATGAGGAAAATTAAAAAAAAAGAAAAGAAAAAGCTAACCCTGAATTCTGTACCCTGTAAAATTATTCTTCAAAAGTAAAAAAAATAAAGAAAAAGTAAAGAAAAATAAAGACTCTTAGACAAACAAAAATTGAGGAATTTGTTGCCAGTAGACCTACATTGCAAGGAATGTTAAAAGAAGTTCTTTCATACATTGGTATATATTTTATACATTATATACCAATATATAAAAACATATATACACACACATATATATATGTTTTGGTACCAATACCATGCTGTTTTGGTTATTGTAGCCTTGCAGTATAATTTGAAGTTATGTAGTGCTTATGGTCATTTCACAATATTGATACTTCCTACCCATGAACATGGAATTTTTTTCCGTTTGTTTGTGTCCTCTCTTATCTCCTTGAGCACTGGTTTGCAGTTCTCTATGAAGAGGTTTTTCATGTCCCTTGTAAGTTGTTTTCCTAGGTATTTTATCTTCTTTGTAGCAATTGTGAATAGAAGGTCACTCACTATTTGGCTCTGTGCTTGTCTTTCATTTGTGTATGAGAATAGTTGTGATTTTTGCATTGGTATATATACTTGTGTGTGTGTGTGTGTGTGTGTATATATATATATATATATATATATATATATATATATATATACCAATGGAATGAAACAGAGGCCTCAGAAATAACACCACACATCTACAACCATCTGATCTTTGGCAAACATGACAAAAACAAACAATGGGGAAAGGATACCATATTTAATAAAACTTGCTAACCATATGCAGAAAACAGAAATTGGACCCCTTCCTTACACTTTATACAAAATTAAGTTAAGATGGATTAAAGACTTAAATGTAAAACCTAAACTATAAAAACCCTAGAAGAATTCCTAAGCAGTAACATTCAGAACATAAGCTTGGGCAAAGACTTCATGACTAAAACACCAAAAGAAATTGCAACAGAACCAAACTGACAAATTGGATGTCATTAAACTAAAGAACTTTTTCTCAGCAAAACACAATATCATCAGAGTGAACAGGCAACCTACAGAATTGGAGAAAATTTTTGGAATCTATCTATCTGACAAAGGGTTAATATACAGAATCTACAAGGAATTTAAATAAATTTACAAGGAAAAAAACAATAAAAAAGTGGGCAAAAGGAGATGAACAGACACTTCTGAAAAGAAGACATTTATGTGGCCAACAAACATGAAAAAAAGCTTATCATCGCTGGTGATTAGAGAAATGCAAATCAAAACCACATTGAGATACCATCTCATGCCCGGTAGAATGGTGATCATTAGAATATCTGGAAACAACAGTGGTTTGTGAGGGTGCAGAGATAAAGGAATGCTTTTACACTGGTGGAGGTAGTATAAATTAGTTCAACTATTGTGGAAGACAGTGTGGCAATTCCTCAAGGATATAAAACCAGAAATACCATTTGACCCAGCAATTCCAATACTGGATATATACCCAAAGGAATATAAATCATTCTACACATGTATGTTTATTGCAGCACTATTTACAATAGCAAAGACTTGGAACCAACCCAAATGCCCATCAATGATAGACTGGATAAAGAAAACGTGGCATATATATACCATGGAATACTATGCAGTCATAAAAAAAGAATAAGATTATGTCCTTTGCAGGGACATGGATGAAGCTGGAAACCATCATCCTTAGCAAACTAACACAGGAACCAAACACTGCATATTCTCACTCATAAGTGGGAGCTGAACAATGAGAACATGAACATAGGGAGGGAAACATCACACACCATGGTCTGTCAGGGGGTGGGGAGAAAGGAGAGGGAAAGCATTAGGACGAATACCTAACGCATGCAGAGTTTAAAACATAGATGATGGGCTGATAGGTGATGCAGCCCATGTCACACATACATTTACATAACAAACCTGCAAAGTCAGCACATGTATCCCAGAACTTCAAGTAAAAATAATAATAATAATAATAATAATAAATATATATGTGTGTGTGTGTATATATATAATGAAATAAAATAAAAAGAAAAATATAAGTCAGAAAGTGGTACTAGATTAAGAAATAGCATCAGAGAATATGTGAGTGTAAAATAAAATAGTTATTTTATTTATTGTTAATTGATCTAGCAAATAAGGTTTGTTCAAAGTAATATACTTGATTATGTGTTGTCATGCAGGTATACAGAGTGTGTATATGTTTGTATGTTTATACATTTGTATGTAAGTGAAATGAATGATAGCACTGGTACAAGGGATAGGAAGAGAGGTATTAAGAATATTGTATTATGATAAGATATTGTACTACCAATGAGACAGTAGAGTGTTATACAAAAATAAATTTTGATTAGTTTAAATGCATATTGCAAATGCTAAGGCAGCCACTAAATACAGTAAAAAGAAACAAGTATAATATGCTAAGAAATGAGAGAAAATCAATTCACATAAAATGCTCAATATAAACCACAAAAGGTAGAAAATATGTGGAAGACAAAAGTAGAAACAAAAAATAAGGGCAACAAATAGAAAACTAACAAATTTGATAGATATTTTAATATAACTCTACCAAAAATCACCTTACATGAAAATAGTCTAAATTCATGAATTAAAACACAGATATTGTCAGAGTAGATCAAAAAACAAAACTCACCTATATGTTGTCTATAAGACACTTCCTTTAAATTTAAAGATACATATACATTTAAAGTAAATAATGGAGAAAAATATACTAAGTTAACACTAATCAAAATAAGGCAAAAATAAGCTATATTAATTTCAGACAGATCAGATTTCAAAGCAAGGGATCAGTGATAAAAAGGGGTATTTCATATTGATAAGGATCAATACTTCAAGATGTAGCAGTCCTTAATATGTATGTGCTTAACACACAGAGTGACAAACTGTTGAGTTAAGATGCTGATAAAACAAGGAGAAATAGACAAATCCACTCTTACGGCTGGAGACATCAACTCCCCTCTATCAGAAATGGAGAGATCCAGTAGACAGATGATAAATAAGGACATAGTTGAACCCAACTCAATAGCACCATCAAACCACTGGATATAATTGACACATACACACTATTTTATTCAAACATTATAGTCCATATATTCTTTTCAAGCTCACATGCTACAATTACAAAGATAGATCACATTCAGGATTACAAAACACACCTTAGCAAACTTGAAGAATACAGATTATACAGTCTTTGCTTTCAGATTACAATAAAATTAAACTAGAAATCAATAACAGAAATAGACTTGGGAAATCCTCAAATACTTGAAGATTAATAAATATAATTCTAAATAACAAAGGAGTAAAAAAGAAATCCCAAGAGAAATTTAAAAATATTTTGAACTAAATGAAAATAAAAACACTTATAGAAATTTATGAGATTGAGCATAATCAGCGCTTAGAGGAAAATGTAGAAAACACTGGAAGCATATAATAGTGAACAAAAAATACTAAAGTCAACCATCTAAGCTTCTACATTGAAAAACTAGGAAAAGAAAATCAAATAAAATCTAAGAGGAAGAAAAGACATATAAAAATTATAACAGAAATTAATGAAATTGAAAACAAAAAATCAATAGAAAAAAAAACAATAAAACCCAAAGCTTGTTTTTTGAAAAGAGCAATCAAATTGATAAACTGCTGGTAAGATTAATGAAGTAAAACAAACAAAAGACACAAATTGCTAATATAAGAAAAGAAACAGGACACAATTACAGATTCCATGAATATTAAAAGGATAATAAAGGAATATCATTAGTAACTCTATAATAAAAATTTGTTAATATAGATGAAATAGATGCATTTCTTGAAAGACAGAACCAGCCAAAACTCACACAAGAAAAAACAGACAAACTGGATACACCTATTAAAGAAATTGAGCCAATAATTAACAACCTTCCAAAACAAAGCACTAGGCCCAGATGGGTTCACAGGTAAATTCAAACATTTAAGGAAAAAATTATCCTTCTTATCTACAATCTCCTCCAGAAGACAAAAACAGAAAGAATACTTCCTAATTCATTCTATTAGGCCAGCATTACTCTACTATCAAAACTAGACAAAGGAATTAAAATAAAAGAAAGGTATAGACCAATACTTCTCAAGAACATAGATGCAAAAATCCTCAACAAAATGTTAGCAAATTGAACCTAACAGTGTATAAAAAAAATTTACGCTATGACCAAGTGGGAATTATTCAGAGGTTGGTAGACTGTTCAACATTTGAAATTTCATTAATATAATCAAACATAATAACAGGCCAAAGAAGAAACCTTACATGAGCACATCAATAGATATAGAAAAAGCATTTGACAAAATGAACACTGACTTATAAAAACTTTTTCAGCAAAGTAGTTGCAAAGGCAAATTTTCCCTTCTTGTTAAAATACATTTACAAAAATCCAACAGCTAACATTATTCTTAATGATGAGAAACTCAAAGTTTTGACACTAAGTTTAGGAATAAGACAAGCATATCCTCTCTTACCTCTGATTTTATTCCAAAGACTTTTATACCAAAGTCTTCACCAATTCAAGAAAACAAGACAGAAAAACAAAATTTATGCAGATTGGAAAAAAATAAAATTATCATTATTTGCAGATGACTTTGTCATCTATATAGAAAATATTTTTAAATTACAGAAAATACTCCTGAAACCAATAATTAATTATTGTAAATTTGCTGAATTTAAGGTCAATATTTAAAAAGTCAATTATTTTCCTATACATTTGCAATAAATAATTGGAATTTGAACATTAAAATGCAGTCCCCAAGTGGCAGAGTGACACAGCAGGACTATGCCTAAACACAGTCTCATTTATATTAGCACTCATAAAAGAAAATATCTATGTATAAATCAAAGAAAATTTCTACAAGATCAATATCAGAAAACTATAGAACTCTGATAATATCAAAAAGGAACTAAATAAATGAAGATATTCCATGTTTAAGATAGGAAGACTCAATTTGTCAAGAACTCCTTTCTTCCCAACTTGATCTATAAATTAAGTGCAATCTAAATCAAAATTCCAGCAAGTTGTTTTGTGGATACCAAAAAATATAGTTTAAATGGAGAGAAAAAAGACCCAAAATAGTCCACTCAATGTTTCACAAAACAACGTCAGAGGACTGACACTACCTAATTTAAAGACTTACTTTAACAATAATCAAGACCGTAGATTAATGAAAAATTAGACAAATAAGTTAGTGGAACAGAATAGATAGCCCCACAATAGAACACACAAACATAATCTACTCATTTTTGCCAAAGGAGCAATGGCACTGGAATGAAGCAAAGACAGTCATGTCAAAAATTGTGATGGAACAATTGGACATCCACGTGAAACAAAAAATCTAGACATAGACCTTATATCACTTACCAAAACTAACTCAAAACAGAGCATAGACCCAAATATAAAATGTCATATTATAAAACTCCCATGAGATAACATAGGAGAAAACCAAGATGACCCTGGGTATAGTGAATTTTGATACAACAAAAAAGGCACAAAACATGAAATAAGTAATTACTTAGGTGAACTTCGTTAAAATGAAAAACTTTTGGTTGGTGAAAAAATTTGTCAAGAGAATGAGAATACTGGGAGAAAACATTTGAAAGAGACACAACAGAAAAGGGATTGATATCCAAAATGTACAAATAATTTTTTTAAATAACAATCTGATTATAAAATAGTCAAAAGACCTCAACAGACAACTCAACAAAGGATATGTACAAATGGCAAGTAAGTACATGACACAATATATAATATAATATGTCATTAGGTAATTACAAATTAAATCAACAAAGAGATACCACACACACCTACTAGAATGATGAGAATCCAAACACTGACAACATCAAATGATGGCAAGGGTATAGAGCAAGAGAAATTCTCTTTCATTCCTGGTGGACATGCAAAATGCTACAACTGCCTTAGTGGTACATTCACTTTGGTGGTTTCTTTGATGGTTCATATATATGAACACTACTGTCATGTGTGTATACATGTGTGTATACATATATACACACACACACACATTTATATATACACTCCTATATGATAGTAGTGTTCATATATATATTCATATATATACACTCCTCTATGATCCAGCAATTGTGTCATTTTAATTTATTACTCAAATAAATTAAAAATTTATATACACACAAAAACCTGTGTACAGATATTTATAGCAGCTGTATTCATAATTGTCTAAATTTGGAAACAGCCAGGATGTCTCTCAGTGAGAGAATGGATAAAAAAACTGTTTTACATCCAGGCAATGAAAGATTATATAGTGCTAAAATGAATGAGCTGTCAAGCCATGAAAAGACATGGAAGAAGCTTAAGCATATTTTTAAGTAAAATAAGCTAATCTACTAAATCTACATGCTAAACATTTCCAATTATGTTATATTCTGGAAAAGGCAACTATGGGAACAATAATTAAAGAAAAAAGGTCAGTGGTTGCTAAGGGTTGAAGAGAGAAGAGAGGGATGAATAGGCAGAGCACAGGGAATTTTTTAGGCCAGTAAAACTATTCTGGATGATACTATTAATTCAATACTGCATATATGTCATTATACAATTTGTTAAAATCCATAGAATGCACAATACCAAGAGTGAACCACACAGTAAACGATGGATACTGGGTGATAATAATACCTCAGTGTAGGTTCATTGATTGTAAAAACAAGTACCACTGCAGTACAAAATATTAAGGTTAATATTGTGCAAGGATACTTGGAAAGTGTCTGTTCTTTTTGCTCAGTTTTGCTGCAAACCTAAAACTGTCGTTACAAATAAAATGTAGTAATTAAAGAAACCAATTATTATATCTTCCACTGACTGTCTGATTTCGAAGTCCCTCTCATATTGTCAGATATTTTTACAGGAGCATCTCCAAGTATCAAAATATGTGTTTGGATTTTTTTGCTATGTAACATATTACCAAAAATCTTGGACTTTAAATACACATCTATTTTCTCATAATTTCTGTGGGTCAAGATTCCAAGCCAGGCTTTTCTGCATTCTCACAAAGGCAGCAAAGTATCAGCTAAGGCTGTTTCTTACCAAGGAACTCGACTGGGGAAGCGTCTCCCTCCAAATTCACTTTGGTTATTGCCAGAATCCATTTACTTTTAATTTTAGGACTCTCGGAATATTGATTTTTCAAATTCAGAAAAGGAAACCATTATTTTATATAGTGTAACATAATCACTACAGTAATATTAGATCCCTTTTGCCATACAATATTAGGTCAATTTTGTCATAGGTAAGAATAACATTCCACCATCTTTGCTGTATTCTATTATGTAGGAATAAGTTATAGGTTGATTTCACATTCAGAAGAGAAGATGATAACAGGGATGTGAAACCCCAGGACATGGGAGGCATGAAGGCCACCTTAAAATCTGCCTGTTGAATGTGGTATTGTCAGTTTCTATTCTGAAAAAGAGGCTCTTTTCCTGAAAACATCTGGAAAGTAAAAAATATCTAAAATATAGAATAAAGTTATATCCTGGATAGATTCCCCTTTAAAAAACAAACAAGGTCAAATAAAGGGATATCATGAACAGGACAACCAACCTTGCAAGGGAAGGCAACGTGGAGACACAGTAGAACTGCTCATGTACTGTCTATGAGCTTCCTGAAGGAAAACACAGCAAAGTATTATAATAGTCATGAGATTAGCCAGAGGATTTTGGAAAGATACTCTTTGAGTTGGGCCTTGATTAAAAAATGACAATAAAATAATGATTTGTGTCTGTGAATCGGCGAATTCAGAACATTCAGTATGAAAAGCAGAGGGCCAAGCTTTTTGTGGTGGGAAAGCCCCTTGCAAAATATGTGCAACCACAGGAGCAGAAAATTCAAAACTGTCTCTAGCTTGTTATCAATTAGATAAAATTTCTTATTGTGTTCTAATTTGAATACTATTATTTTGTATATGTAACATAGTATCTTAATCCATCAGGAGTAAAGTTTATAAAATTGTAAGTTTGTTAACAATAACTTTGATAGAATATGAAACCGTGAGTTAATCAAATTTATGTTCAGTAACTGTTTGCTAAGTTAAGTAAAGCATGCCCTGAATTATAAGTAATATTTTTTCAATAATATTGTAAACTTTATATGATGGTAAAATTTTTATTTATATTTCTTGAATAATGTAATACTGTAATTAATGGGGAAATTATAAAAAACGGAATGTTAGAATTAGAAAAAAATAGGTTAATATTTCTGACTATTGCCTCCATATTACTGCTAATTGAAAAGAGTTACTATTTTAAAGTTAAACATAGGGCTCATGTTGTTTTGCATGTTATCAGAGCACTTTTGAGTATAATTTTTTAAATCATTAAACTTCATTACAATTTGTAGCTGTGGAAAAATGCTTGTATTGAATGATCGAAGGAAAAACAGATAGTGCCTTGTGGTCTGAATGCTATTACTTACTTTTATTTCTACTGAAAATAAGTATTCATCCTCTTCAATATATAAAACGATTACAGGAGCCAGATTAATAATTTTAAAGTTAGCATTATATTGCTTTAATATCAAATGAATAATTTTTTCTAAGGGCAAAATAAATTATTCCAGTTTTATGGCAAAAGCATTAAAAATCAAAACTATTTTTCCTAAGAAGCAGTGAGACTGGTTTATTATATTGTCTCCCTTCTGAAGAATATTTGCCTTTTTGCCCATTATTTTCTCCTTTAGTTGTTTGCTGGCACTGTCATTTGGCTTTTGTTTCAACTTTCTTTATAGTTCATAAAATAACATGTTATATAAAACCAAAGACAAAGTAAAGGACAACCTGCATTCTCAGGTATAGACATGACCTTTTTAGTTAAATCAGGATTTCTTGTGTCTTTCAGCAATCTTACCTTTAGAATGAGAACATTCAATTTGAAGCATGTGTTGAGATTTATATAACACAAAATAACTGATATATAATTAAGAGAAAACGCTATAAAAGTTGGCAAATTCTCATCATGAAACCCATGCCTGCCATTTTTTGCAAGCTGTTTCTGATGCTTTGTGGTTTTCTACTTCAAGCCTTTTTTCTTTCTATTCCTTCATAGTGGACCAAAATGTGGTCAGTATCATTATGTTTTGTAAGGTAGTGCAATGTTAAGTTCCAGAAAGGTTTGCTGTGTCTCATTTAAATTTCTAAAGACTATATTTGATGATGCAATTCTGTTGAGATAAATTGTACACTTTGTTTTTTATATATGTTCACATCACCACTGGCACTACCACTACTTTCTCCACCATTGTCATCTACTATGAATAGTTTTTGAGTTGCTAAAGAAATACTTGGATTGCCGGGCGCGGTGGCTCAAGCCTGTAATCCCAGCACTTTGGGAGGCTGAGGTGGGTGGATCACGAGGTCAAGAGATCGAGACCATCCCGGTCAACATGGTGAAACCCGTCTCTACTAAAAATACAAAAAAATTAGCTGGGCATGGTGGCGCGTGCCTGTAATCCCAGCTACTCAGGAGGCTGAGGCAGGAGAATTGCCTGAACCCAGGAGGCGGAGGTTGTGGTGAGCTGAGATCGTGCCATTGCACTCCAGCCTGGGTAACAAGAGCGAAACTCCGTCTCAAAAAAAAAAAAAAAAGAAATACTTGGATTTTTGAGGATCCACTTGGGAAGCTATTACTGCATTCTACTTTGGGTCATGCTTAAATGTTTGCTAGTATAATGATATAACTTGGCATAAATGTAAGTCAAATTACCTTTTCCCCTATCTTTATTCATAAAACTTTTGGATTTTGTATATCATAGAGAAGAATTCTACCAAACAAAATATACATTTAAAACAACAGCTAACTTTTCTTGAATGTGCTGCAATCAGTGAATATATATTTTTATTTTTACTATAAACTGATGAGATGGAATTGTTATGATCCCTAGTATAAAGCTAGAGAAACTGAGGCTTCAAAAAGCCATAAAATTTGTCCAAGATATCCTGGCGAACAATCTGTTATAACTGATTCAAGCCCAGGTCTACGAATATTAATCAACCCTAATCACAATACTATATATCATCCTGTTCTGAATTATCTTCATTTAGAATCCGATGAGAATTATCATGGGATAAGTGGAGTGCAGAGATAGTAACCACTGCTCTTTTTGCTTTCAGGAGTCTCAATGTGAGGTATATTTCTTACAGAGTAATTTGTAGAAGGTCACCGAAAAGTCTGTTTTGTATGTGAAGAAAAGCATAAGCATAGACCACAGGCACCTAATATTCTCATGGAATATTTGGGGAATTTTATCAATTCTCAATAATCATCCAATTATGAATGCTATAAAAGTTTATTGTTTTAAAAAATTAAATAAAGAATACTGGGAATATGTTGCATGCCTGCTTCAAATATCTAAAGATGCTTGAAGGTGTAAACCTTTAAGATGATACGTGGAGAACAACAAAGGAGTGTTGATAAGTGGATGGTGGGCAGTTATCCAAATCCAATTCTGTGTATTAGTGAGGAGGCCAATTCTCATTCATCAGGTCTTGGAGAATATTGTTAAAAATGTGTGTTTCACCTACACCCTTAGACAGCTGAAATCACTACCGTCAAATCACAAATGCCAAGAATTGCTTGACTGTCCTTTCAGCACCAGCAAGACGCCAGCAGAAAAGTTAAAGTTTCTGGTCAGTACGTGCAATTCTAAATGAATCACAGAAATAGTTTTGTGATGGAATATATAGAGTTGGATCATGGGCCACACATTGTGGAAAATCTCAACCACAGTATCAATTCTTTTCAGTAAGTTACTGAAGTTTTTGCTGAAAACATGAGTAGATTATGTTATATGTACAGACAGCAATAAAGTTTCTTAACCTGAAGATAGTTAAATTCAAGTTTACTTGTTTGATTTCAATTATTCTTAACAATTTCTATGTCAATTTCATGAGTTTTGTAGTCAGTGTTTTTATAATATTTCAGACATCACTTAAAATTTGTTAACTCTATCATTCAAGCAAAAAATTCAAAATCCATTTCAGAGTGAAATATATTTGAGGGGAATCACATTATTGTTAGTGTTTTTTAATCTTGTAAATCCATTCTCTCATTTGATAAACAAGCATTTTTTATATCTTCCTTCATATTAATTTGAAACTTTATAATATAATATATTACATAACAAGTAAAAAGTAAACCAAAACAATAATTATTTTAGAAAATGCTTTTCCAAATTACCTAATCTTCTGGAAATGTGTATATATATGCAACTTCTTATGGGACCATCTTCAAGTTTCATGTCTAGAATTGGTTTACCTCTTTCTCAATTTAAACATTTATAGGTATTAAAATTTATAAACATTTAAAATCAATCACCTTTACTCTACAAAGAAGTTGAGGGTTAAATGAGGAAAGAGATATGTCACAGGCAAGATGAGAGACTTTAGATGTTCTCTACAGTCAGATGTGGTTGAGATAACTACATTTGAGAAATATGACAGGTAAGTAGCATCAAGATAGCACGAGGTTACAGTGAGCACGAAGCATGTTAACGATGATGTAGGATGTATAAAGGAAAGGAAAATAAAGATACAGGCTGAGCATGGTGGCTCACACCTGTAATCCTAGCACTTTGGGATGCCAAGGCAGGAGGATTGCCTGAGCTCAGGAGTTTAAAACCAGCCTGTGCAACACAGTTAAGCCTCTTCTCTACTTACCCTTCTGTGGTCAATCCCATGACTGGTGGAGGAATATGAATGCCAAACCATTTGACAAATATTTTCAAACCAGTACTTTCCTTCTTTTTCACAGGTATTATTTCCAAAGATCTATCTGTACATTCAAGTCTATCTAAAGTCTTTCTCAGAGTCAGTTTCTTAGAGAACTCAACCAGTCACAGGTTATTGAGTTGATGCTAAATGTTTTATAATTAAAAATTTTATTGACTGAAAAATGTTCAGAGTTAAAGTTAAGCCAGTTATGGAATATCACCTTTAATTTTCTTATTTATAATATAGAGTTATCTTCCATGTTTACATAATTTTCTTTCTAATATTTTACAACTGTTTCTTTTGATTTTATTTTTATTTCCTTGGTAATTTTCATTTCTTTTCTCTATCTCTCATTAGGTTTTCAGAAAAATTTATAGTCTTATGTGCATATTATATTTTCTTTGGCAATAATTTTGTAACTTCATTTTCTCCAATTCCTTTTTCTCTGCACACTTCCATTGTAATCTTTTTGAATTTATGATAGAACCTTATTTTTACATAAAGTATTACTATACAATGTCCTTTTGATTTGTGGTTGTTTATTGGTGAGTGTCTATTAATTGTTTTAATTGATTATCTCTATTGCTATTAATTTACATTTTGTTTTATTTTCATAGAAACTTTGTATAAATATTATCTTCCTTTTTCACATGTATCAATTTTAGGACCAGTAATACCAATTGTTATATTTTTAGTTCAAAACATCTCTATTGCCATACATAGTGTGTTAAGAACTGTTTAAAACCTGAGATTTTATAATACTTATAAATTAGCCATCAAATCTGCCAAGATTTCATATATATTTAGCAGAATACTGTAATAAAAGACTTTACTACTCAGAACACATTCAAGCAACATATTCCTCATGGCCACATCAGTTTCACTGCCTCCCCAAGTCCCTTGAGGTAACAGTGAAGAGTTCAATTATCCAGTGGGTTTCTATAACACCTGTGAAACCAGACCTTAGGAAAGCCACATCTTTGAAAACAGGCTTCAAAAAAGCTTACCCAACAATCTCTTAGAAGATGGCATTTTTCTCCATCTTCCAAGGTTGTTTGCTGTGTAACTTCCTTTAAAAAGTTAGACCACATAAAGTTTAAAAAGCTATCAGTTGCTTATATCCAAAAAATAAACAGAAAAATAAAAAACACGTGGAAAATTGCTTTCCATTTATTGAATTATAATTTCTTCAATGAATTGTGCTTTTTGTGGGAGGTGGTTTATCTTCTGAATTCATTAATTCCTTTTGTTTCTGTTAGATCATTAACTTCTGTCAGTTACCTCTTTCCATTCTTTTATTTCCAACTAAGAGGTGCCTCTCTGTTGTAAGTCAGCACTCCACTCTTAGAAATAATGCCATGGAAGACTGGCATATCTGTTTCTATGAACATTCAGGCTTTTTCTTTGTTTCTTCATTAAATAATTTTCTGATTGAGTCAGTCTCTGATTTATCTCAAGCAATTCCTCACAAAGGGTAGAATTCTTGCTCTTGCTAAATATAAATTTACCTCTCTTCAGCTATTGGTAGAACATCACTACCCTCTTTCATTTTCTTTGCCTGATTTCTCATGTGGATTCCAGTACTGGCTATAAAGGATTCAGAATTTCTATTTCCCTACATACATGGTATTGACCTTTTTAGTATTCTTGTTCCATTAAGTTATGAGTGGTTTTATATGCTCTCCTTGTTGGATTTAATGGCTTTTTCAGAATGTGTAAAAAGATTAATATTTAGATAGATTTAATTATCCAATGTGTGAACCATAGAATTTTGATTGAAACTGGATTAATTTTACAGATTACCTAGAGGAGATTGAATACCTTTGCATACATTGTAGTTTGGCATCCAGAAACATACTATGGATTTTCATTTCGTCATAGTTCTTTTCTACTCTCTTACAAAGTTTTGTCTTTTCAAAAGAGAAAATTAAGCCCTATTTAATTTTATTTTTTTGCTAAGGTGTTTTATGATTGTTATTTTTGTTACAAATTGTACCCTTTACATTGCTTTGGCACAAATTTTGCAATATTCTGCAATGTAATTTAATTCTGTATGTTTTATTTTTTATTTTACTTTAAATTCCAGGATATATATGCAGAACAAGCAGGTGTGTTACATAAGTATATGCGTGCCACAGTGGTTTGCTACACCTATCTACCCATCATCTAGGTTTGCTCACCTCACTCCCAACCCCTAACAGTACCCAACATGTGTTGTTCTCTCCCTGTATTCTCATTGCTCAGGTATGAGTGAGAACATGCAATGTTTGATTTTCTATTCCTGTGTTAGTTTGCTGAGGATGATGACTTCCAGCTTCATCCAGGTCCCTGCAAAGGACATGATCTCAATCTTTTCTGTGGCTGCATAGTATTCCATGGTGTAGATGTACCACATTTTCTTTATTTAGTCTGTCATTGATGCACATTTGGGTTGTTTTCAAGTCTTTGCTATTGTAAATTGTGCTGCAATAAACGTGTGCATATCTTTATAGTAGAATGATTTATGTTCCTTTGGGTATATACCTACTAATAGGATTGTGGATCAAATGGTATTTCTGCCTCTAGATGCTTCAGAAATTGCTACACTATCTTTCATAATGCTTGAACAAACTTACATTTCCACCAACAGTGGGAACGTAAAAGTGTTCTCCACAGCCTTGCCCACCTCTATTGTTTCTTGACTTTTTAATAATTGCCATTCTGCATGGTGTGACATGGTATCTCATTATGGGTTTGATTTGCATTTCTCTAATTATCAGTTATGTTGAGCTTTTTTCATATGTTTGTTGGCCTCATAAACATCTTCTTTAGAGAAGTGTCTGTTCATAACCTTTACCCACTTTTTGTTGGGGTTGTTTGATTTTTTTCGTACATTTGTTTAAGTTTTCTGTGGATGCTGGATATTAGAGCTTTGACAGATGGATACATTGCAAAAATATTCTCCCATTCTGTAGGTTGCTTGTTCACTCTGATGATAGTTTTCTTTGCTATGCAGAAGTGCTTTAGTTTAATTAGACCCCATTTGGCAATTTTAGTTTTTGTTGCAGTTGCTTACATTTTTCTAATGAAATCTTTGCCTATACATATGTCCTGAATGTTATTGCCTAGGTTTTCTTCTAGGGTTTTTATGGTTTTGGGTTTCATATTTAAATCTTTTCTTTTTTTTTTGAGATGGAGTTTCACTCTTGTTACCCAGGCTGGAGTGCAATGGCGCGATCTCGGCTCACCGCAACCTCTGCCTCCTGGGTTCAGGCAATTCTCCTGCCTCAGCCTCCCGAGTAGCTGGGATTACAGGCACGCGCCACCGGGCCCAGCTAAGTTTTTGTATCTTTAGTAGAGATGGGGTTTCACTATGTTGACCAGGATGGTCTTGATCTGTTGACCTCGTGATCCACCCGCCTCGGCCTCCCAAAGTGCTGGCATTACAGGCTTGAGCCACCGTGCCCGGCCCATATTTAAATGTTTAATCTATCTTGGATTAATTTTTGTATAAGGTATAAGGAAGGGGTCCAGCTTCAGTTTTCTGCATATGGGAAACACTAGCCAGTGTTCCCAGCACCATTAAAGCCATAAATAGGGAATCTTTTCCCCATTGCTTGTCTTTGCAAGTTTGTCAAAGATCAGATAGATTAGATGTGTGGTGTTAATACTGAGGTCTCTTTTCTGTTCCATTGGTCCATATGTCTGTTTTGGTAACAGTACCATGCTGTTTTGGTTACTGTAGCCTTGGGGTATAGTTTGAAGTCAGGTAGAATGATACCTATAGCTCTGTTCTTTTTGTTTAGGATTGTCCTGTCTTGTCTTTGTTTGGTTCCATATGAAATTAAAGTAGTTTTTTTTCAATTCTGTGAAGAATGTCCATGGAATTTTGATGGTAATAGCATTGAATCTATAAATGACTTTGGGCACTATGGCAATTTTTATATTGATTTTTTTCATCCATGAGGATGCAATGTTTTTCCATTTCTTTGTGTCCTCTCTTAATTCCCTATGCAGTGGTTTATGGCTGTCCTTGAAGAAGTCCTTCACATTCCTTGTTAGCTGTATTGCCAGATATTTTGTTATCTTTGTAGCAATTGTGAATGGGGGTTCATTCATGATTTGACTCTCCACTTGTCAACTGTTGCTATATAGGAATGCTTGTGATTTTTTGCACATTGATTTTGTATACTGAAACTTTCCTGAAGTTGCTTATCAACTTAAGGCATTTTGAGGCTGAGATGGTGGGGCTTTTTAAACATAGAATTGTGTCTTCTGCAGAGACCATTAGAGTTCCTCTCTTCATATTTGAGTATCATTTACTTCTTTTTCTTGCCTGATTGCCCTGGCCAGATATTCCAGTTCTATGTTGAATAGAAGTGGTGAGAAGCAGCATCCTTGCCTTGTGCCAGTTTTCAAAGGGAATGCTTCCAGTTTGGCCCATTGGTATGATAATGGCTGTGGATTTGTCTTAAATGGCTCTTACTATTTTGAGATAAGTTCCACGAATACCTAGTTTATTGAATGGATTTAACATGAAGCAATGTTGAATTTTATGGAAGATCCATTCTGCATCTACTGAGATAATCATGTGGTTTTCATCATTGGTTCTGTTTATGTAATAAATTACGTTTATTGATTTGCATATGTTGAACCAACCTTGCCTTCCAGGGATGAAGCCAATTTGATCATAGCCGATAAATTTTTTGATGTGCTGCTGGATTCAGCTTACCAGTATTTTATTGAGGATTTTTACATCAATGTTCAAGAATATTGGCCTAATATTTTCTTTTATTGTTGTATCTCTGCCAGGTTTTAGTATCAGGATGATACTGGCCTCATAAAATGAGATAGGGAGGAATTCCTTCTTTTCAATTGTTTGAATGGTTTCAGAAGAAATGGTACCAGCTCCTCCTTGTACTTCTGTTGGAACTTAGCTGGGAATCTATCTGGCCCTGGGCTTCTTTTGGTTAGTAGGCTATTAATTACTACCTCAATTTCAGAACTTGTTATTGGCCTATTCAGGGATATAACGTTCTTCCAGATTTGGTCTTTAGAGGGTGTATGTGTCCAAGAATTTATCCATTTCTTCTCAATTATCTAGCTTATTTGCATAGCAGGTTTTCATGTCTCTATCTCCTTCAGTTCTGCTGTGATCTTAGTTATTTCTTGTCTTCTGCTAGCTTTCGGATTTATTGCTCTTGCTTCTCTAGTTCTTTTAGTTGTAATGTTAGGGTGTCAATTTGAGATATTTCTAGCTTTCTAACATGGGTATCTAGGGATATAAGTTTTCCTCTTAACACTGGTGTAACTGAGTCCTGGAGATTCCAGTACATTGTCTCTTTTTTCTCATTGGTTTCAAAGAAAGTCTTGATTTCTACTTTAATTTTATTATTTACCCAGGTGTCACTCAGGAGCAGGTTGTTTTCTGTCACCAGGCCAGAGTGCCCTGGCATGATCTCAGGTCACTGCAACCCCCACCTCCCTGGTTCAAGCGATTCTCCTCCCTCAGCCTCCTGAGTAGCTGGAACTATAAGCATGTGCCACCATGCCCAGATGCCAAGGTCGTCTCGATCTCCTGACATCATGATGCACCTGCCTCAGCCTCCCAAAGTTCTGGGATTACAGGCATGAGCCACCATGCCCAGCCTTGAGTGAGCATATTAATCTTGAGTTTTTATTTGATTGCACTGTGGTCTGAGAGACGTTTTGTTATGACCTTGTTCTTTTGCATTTGTTCTGAAGAGTTTTACTGCCAATTATGTGGTTGATCTTACAATAAGTGCCATGTGGCACTGAGAAGAATGTATTCTCTGTTGATTTTGAGTGGAGAGTTCTGTAGATGTCTGTTAGGTACACTTGATCCAGAGCTGAGCTTAAGTCCTGAATATCCCTTGTTAGTTTTCAGTCTCATTGATCTATCTAATACTGACAGCAGGGTATTCAAGTCTCCAAATATTACTGTGTGGGAGTCTAAGTCTCTGTAGGTCTCTAAGAACTTGTTTTATGAATCTGGGTACGCCTGTATTGGGTGCATATATATTTATTATAGTTAGCTCTTCTTGTTCAATTGATTCCTTTACCATTGTATAATGCCTTTTTTTGTCTTTTTGATTGTTTGCTTTAAAGTCTGTTTTGTCCAAGACTAGGATTGCAATTCTTGTTTTTTTTTTCTTCTCTCTATTGGTAAGTTTTCCTCCATCCCTTTATTTCGAGCCTATGTGTGTCTTTCCATGTGAGATGGTTCTCCTGAATACAGCACACCAATGGGTCTTGACTCTATCTAATTTTCCAATCTGTGTCTTTTAATTGAGGCATTTAGCTCAATTACATTTAAGGTTCATGTTGTTATATGTGCATTTGATCCTGTCATCATGATGTTATCTTGCTATTTTACATACTAGTAGATGCAATTTCTTGATAGTGTCACTAGTCTTTATATTTTGGTGTGTTTTTGCAGTGGCTGGTACTGCTTTTTCCTTCCCATATTTAGTGTTTTCTTCAGGAGCTCTTGCAAGGCAGGCCTTGTAGTGACAAAATTCATCAGCATTTGCTTGTCTTAAAAAGATTTTATTTCTCCTTTGCGTATGAAGCTTAGTTTGGCTGGATATACAATTCTGGCTTGAAATTTTTATTTTTATTTTTTATTTTTTAAGAATGTTGAATATTGGCCCCTACTCTCTTCTGGCTTGTAGGGTTACTGCTGAGAGATTTGCTGTTAGTCTGATGGACTTCCCTTTTTAAGTGAGCTAGTCTTTCTCTCTGGCTGCTCTTAACATTTTTTCCTTTATTTCAACCTTAAAAAAAATCAAGTAACATGCGTCTTGGGATTGATCTTCTCATGGAGTATCTTAGAATCTTATCTTCTCATGGAGAACACTTAGTGGTGTTCTCTGTATTTCCTGAATGAATGTTGGTCTGTCTTGCTAGGTTGGGGAAGTTTCTGTGATAATATTCCAAAGTGTGTTTTCCAACTTGGTTCCATTCTCCCCATCTCTTTCAGGTATTCCAATCAATCATTGGTTTGGAATTTTTACATAGTCCCATATTTCTTGGAGGTTTTGTTCATTCATTTTAATTATTTTTGCTCTAATCTTGTCTGCATTCTTTATTTCAGCGAAATTGTCTTTAAACTCATATCATTTATTCTCCTTGATCCATTCCACTATTCATACTTGTGTATGCTTCACAAAGTTTTCCTGCTTTGTTTTTCAGCTCCATCATATCATTTATATTCCTTTCTACACTGGTTATTCTAGTTAGCAGCTCCTGTAACCTTTTATCAAGGTTCTTAGCTTCTTTGCATTGTGTTAGAACATGCTCCTTTAGCTCTGTGGAGTTTGTTATTACCCACCTTCTGAAGGCTACTTCTGTCAATTTTTCTACCTCATGTCCAGTTCTGTGCCTTTGTTGGAGAGGTGCTGCTATCATTTGGAGGAAAAGAAGTACTTTGGCCTTTTGGGTTTTCAACATTTTTTCATTGATTTTTTTCATTTTTAAGAGTTTGTCTAGTTTTGACCTTTGAGGCTGCTGACCCTTGAATGAGGTTTATATGGGGACACCCTTTGTTGAAGTTGTATTTGTTGCTTTCTGTTTGTTTTCTTCCAATGGTAAGGTCCCTCTTCTGTAAGGCTGGTGCTGTTTGCCAAGGGTTAACTTTGGGCTCTATTCATTTGGTTTGCTCCCACTCCTGGAGATGTTGCTCAAGGAGGCTGTAGAACAGCAAAGATGGGTGCCTCTTTCTTTCTCTGGGATCTTTGATCTTGAAGGACGCTGAATTGATGCCAGTAGGAACATTCCTGTATAGAGTGTCTGACAACCCCTATTGAAGGGTCTTACCCAGTTGAGTGGCATGGGGAGCAGGATGCATTTAACAAAGTCCTTTGGCTCTCCCTTGGTGGAGGGTGTGTGCTTTGCTGGGGGGAAAACCCACTCATCTGGGATGCCTGGATTCCTTAGAACTAGCAGGAGGAAGAATAAGTCTGCCAGTCCATGGAAACTCTGCCACCCTCCCAGGGTCTCAAACTCAGGGATATAAGAATTATGTCCCTGAGCCCCTGGATGGAGTTGTTTTTATATGTTAGCACATATAAAAATTACCATATAGTTAATCATCTACAATTCTGGGATATAAGATAAATGGAAATCTTGTTTGAAGCCAATATCATAGATTAGAAAGGATTCGTAGAGATTATTATAAATAACTATATAATAACAAATTGAAAAAACCTATATAAAACATAAATTCTGGGACAAATGAAACCTACCCAGATTGAACCAGGATAAATAGAAATCCTAAACAGGCCCATAATCAGTAAAAAGACTGAATCAGTAATAAAAAACCTTTCAACAAAGAAAAGCCCAGAACAATATAACTTTACTGCTGAATTCTACCAAACTTTTATAAAGAATAATGAAAAAAATAATACTCAGTGTATTTCCAAAAACTCAAAAGGAAGGAATAGTTTCTAACTCATTCTATGAAGTCAGCATTATCTTGCCACCCAGACCAGATAAGGACACAACAGAAAATAAAAACTATAGGCTAATAACCCTGATCAACATAGACACAGAAATCTTCAACAAAATACTGTAAACTGAATCCCACAGCACATCAAAATGGTAATACACCATGATCAACTGGGATTTATCTCAGGGATGTAAGGCTACTTTGACAAATGCCAATCAATAAATGTAACACATCACATCAACAGAATAAAGCCAAAAAACATAGGATCTCAGTAGGCACAGAAAAAACATTTGATAAAAATCAGCATTACTTTATAATAAAAACTCTCAACAAATTGGAAATAGAACAAATATGTTCAAAGTAATAAAGTTTGTATATGACAGATTCACAGCTACATCATACTTCATGAGGAAAAGCTAAAAGCTTTTGCTCTAAAACCTCTAACAAGACCCAGATGCCCATTTTTACCTCTCCTATTCTCAACATAGTACTGAACATCTTAGCCAGTGTCACTAAGCAACAGAAAGAAAGGCATCCAAATTGAAATAGAAGTCAAATTATTCCTCTTTGCATATGACGTTATCTTACATGTAGAAATATTTAAAAGACTCAACAAAAAGCTTCTTAAAACTGATTCATAATTTAGTGAAGTTGCACGTGAGAAAATCAACAGACAAAATCCCTAAAATTTCTATACCCAAATAATAAACTAGATGACAAATAAGTCAAAAGCTATCCCTTTTACAATAGCTATAAAAACATTGAAAAGAACAAAGAAATGAAAATACATCCCATACTCATGGATCTGGAAAATTAATATTATTAAAATGACCACACTACCCAAGATAATCTATATATTAAATGCAATCCCTATGATAATATTAATGAGATTCTTCAAATAAATTAGAAAAAAATATTAAAATCTGTATGAACCCACAGAAGATCCTAAATAGCAAAAGCAATATTGGGTAAGCAAGAACAAAGTTGGAGACAACATGCTGCCTGAGTTCAAAATATGCTACAAAGCTGTCATAACTAATACAATATGGTATTGGCATAAAGAAACAGACAGACCAATGGAAACTGACTAGAAATTTCAGAAATAAATTCACTTATTCAAGTAGATTAATTTTTGACAAAGGTATCAAAGGCATTCATTGGAGAAAGGGCAGCCTCTTTAATTAAGGGTACTAGGTAAATTGAATACTCATATGCAGAATAACAAAAATAGACACTTTTCTCTTCCAGTGTACAAATTTCAACTCAAAATGGATTATATATCTAAACCTAAGACTTCAAGTTATAAACTACAGAAGAAAAAATAAGGGAAATGCTTCAGGACATTGATCTGCACAAAGGTTTTATGGCTGAGACTTCAAAAACATAGGCAACAGAAACAAAAATAGATGAATGGGTCTATATTAAACTACACAGCTCTGCACAGCAAAGGCAACAATTGTTAGAGTTACCAGACACCCTGTAGAATGAAAGAAAATATTTGCAAACTTAGTCATCTGAGAAAATAATAATATTTATAATATACCCAAGAATATTTAGAAGGAATTCAAACAACTCAATAGCAAATAATAATAATAATACCATTAAAAATATACAAAGGATATGAATATGCATATCTAAAAAAGCACACAATTGGACATCAGGCATATGAAAAAATGTTCTACATCACTAATTATCTGGAAAATACAAATTAAAACCACAATGAGATATCATTGTACCTCAGTTAGAACAGCTATTATCAAAAAGACATAAAACAGCAAATACTGGCATGGATATGGAGAAAAGATAACACTTATACACTATTGATGGAAATGTACATTAGTATAGTTACCATTGCAAACAGCATGGAGGTTTCTCAAAAACTAGAAATAGAACAACTCCATGAGCTAACATTCTCACTACTGGCTAGTTATCTAAATGAAAGGAAATCAGGATCTCAAAAGAATAGCTACACTCCCATGTTTGTTATAGCACTATTCACTATAGCCAAGATTTGGAATTAACAAAAGTGTCATAAACAGATGCATAGATAAGCAAAATGTGGTATATATACACAATGGAATACCATTTAGTCATAAAATAAAATTATGTCATTTGCAGAAACATGGATGGAATTAGATGTCATTATGCTAAGTGAAGTGAGCCAGGCAAAGAAAAAGATCATATGTTCTTACTCATATGTGGGAGCTAAAAAATTCACCTCTTGGACATAGAAAGTAGATTTTGGTTACCAAATTCTGGGAAAGGTGACGGTATGGCGTGGTGATAAAGTCAGTTTGGTTAATTGGAAGATATACATTTTAATTTTTGATAGCACAGTAGGTGACTATATTTAACAATAGTTTATTGTATATTTTTAAAAAGCTAGAAGATTAGAAATGTGCCCCACACAAATAAATAATAAATGTATGAGGTGGTGAATATTATAAATACCCTGATTTGATAATTGCACATTGTATGCATGTATCAAAATATCACACATACTTCATAAATAGGTACACTTGTTATGTATTAATTTAAAAATTGTAGGGGGGCCCAGTCTCAGAAGGCCCCTCAAACTTTTGTTAACTTTTCACAGGAAAGATACAGAAAAAATTCTGACAGTCCTATAAATAAAATAAATATCTGAGATAGGTCTTGTAAATGGGGGAGGGAGCTGGGGCATCCCAAAGAGGCTCCCAGTTCCCGAATGGGAGGGGGGCATACTTAGTTTCTTCCCCATTCCGATTGCGAGGTCCTTGCCTCTCTTACCCTGAAGAATGGGGAAAGTGACACTGGAGGGGTGGTGAGCTTACCGTTCATAATAATATCATGGACCCAAAGAGTTTAGCAGACAGCAATGCATTAGGCAGAGAGAGATAAATCCCACGCTGTTGTGGGAGGGGAATTCAGAGGGGATATGCATATAGGCAAGAAGCAGTGAGTTTTTAACCCTGTAGCTATTCCCTCCCCATTCATGTTCTCATCCAATGAGAGGAATTCTTTCAAACTTCCTCTAGAGTGATTATCATTGACTTTGATACCGAATTGGCTACTTGGTCCTCAACAGAACCCTTTCCTCCCAGAGCTTTCAGTGGCCTTTTTGAACAAAGAAATCCACCTGGATTTCTCTACCTAGCCCAAGCCCAAGAAAGTCAGACAAAGAACTTTACAATTGAAATCCCTGTGGTTCCCAGTTGGAGTCAAAACCACGTCCCTCATGGACCTGGGAAGAAAAGGGTTTTCTTTAACACAGTCCCTCAGTCTCTATCAATTTAGAGATTTATTCTGCCAAGATTGAGAATATTGACTCAGAACACAGCCTCAGGAGGTCCTGAGAACATATGCTAAAGCTGATTGGATTACAGCTTGATTTCACATGTTTTAGGGAGACATAAGACATCAATCAATACATGTACTGTTTAGTCTGAAAAGGGAGGACAACTCAAAGCAAGAGCTTATATGGTTTAGGTGGATTCAAAGATTTCTGATTGTCAATTGGTTGAAAGAGTTAAGTTATATAAAAGCCTGGAATCAATAAAAATAAATCACTGGGCTAAGACAAAGAGTTGTGGAGACCAAGGCTTTTATTATGTAGATAATGTCTGATATGATGGCCACCCTTAAAGGCAATAGATAGCAAATGTTTCCTATTCAGATATTTAAAAGGTGATAAGTCTCTAATTCCTTTACTCAGAAAATATCTTGGAAAGGAAAGAGGATTCTCTATAGAAGGTAAGTTTACCCCATGAGAGACAGCTTTCCAAGGCCATTTCAAAACTTGTAAAAGAAATATTTGTTGGTCACCTGAAAACCCAGCACTTCAGGAGGCTGAGGTGGGCAGATTGCTTGAGTTCAGGAGTTCATGACCAGACTGGGGAACATATTGAAATCCCATCTCTACAAAAAATATGAAAAAAAAAGTAGTCAGGCATGGTGGTGCACACCTGTAGTCCTAGCTACTTGGGGGACTGAGGCAGGAGAATTGCCTTGAGTTCAGAAGGTCAAGGCTCCAGTGAGCCATGCTCATACCACGTCACTCCAGCCTGAGTGACAGAGTAAGAAACTGTCTCTAAAATAATAATAATAATTAAATATATATATATATATATATATATATATATATATATATATATATCAGGGTAACATACTTTGATTTCCTTTAGACCCTGTTATCTGTCATGTGATACCATACTAGAGGCATGTTAGAATTTTGTATCTTATTGCTATAGAGAATCTGTTATGTCAGTTCTAAGATCTGTTTTAATGTTAATGTTGGTCATTTGTGCCTAAACTTCAAGAGGGTGAATGAATGATAATACATGCCCACATCCTCTTTCTCATCATGGCCTGAACTAGTTTATCAGATTTCTTTGGAATCCCTTTGACCAAGGGTAGAGGTGCATTTAGTCTGTTGTGGGAGCTTAGAATTTTATTTTATTTTTAACAGTGTGATTAGGAAGTAGCCATGGAGAAACACATCCAGGAGATTCTATTCTTAACAATACCTGCCTTAGAGAAATTATTTTCCTAGCATCTATCCACCTCGTGTTTTACCAGAGCCTAACTGACCTGAAGGAAAGGAAATACTCACTGTCCTATACTATGTTTCATGAAGTGTGTTGCCACATCCAATAAGCTGAAGGCCTGACTAGAATAAATAGACAAACCTTCCCCAGAAAGAAAAATTTCTCCAGTGGACTACTTAAGAACCTAATCTGTACTATCAGCTCTCTTGGGTCTCTGCCTGCCGGCCAGCATTAAGAATAGAACTGCACCATCAGCTGTTCTAAGTCTCCAGCCTACTGGAGCACACTGAAGATTTTTGACTCACAGGCATCCATAATCATGTGAACTGATTCATTATATCTATATATGTACATATACACATGTACATAGAAATATACATATTTCTCTAGAGAATGCTAACACAAACTTTTGGTACCAAAAATGTTTCTAGAGGGAAATAAAATTAAAGATGAAATTCCTGGATTGATTCTGAGGTTTCCGGAATTAACTCATTAATCTGATGGTTTTTGTTTGTTTGTTTGTTTGTTTGTTGAGACAGAGTTTTGCTCTTGTCATCCAGGCTGGAGTACAGTGGCATGATCTCGGCTCACTGTAACCTCCACCTCCCATGTTCAAACAATTATCTTGCCTCAGCCTCTTGAGTAGCTAGGATTACAGGCACGCAGCTAAATTGATGCTGATCTCAATCTCCTGACCTCAGGTGATCTGCCCACCTTGGCCTCCCAAAATGCTGACATTCCAGGCATAAGCCACTGTACCTGGATTAATCTGATAAGTTTTAAAGATACTGTTAATGCTCTATTTTCAGTAGTAAAGAGCACTTATAGTACATGGCATGGCCTGGCAATAGAGTTATGCAAAATATTGCCATTAGATCCTCCTAATCAAATACTCATGAGAAGCAAAAATCTGATTGGCCATGTATATGATATTTTCAAACATTTCTGTCAAACTAATGAGTATAATAAGACTGACTGGTTGCTTCCAACATCCCTGGACAAAGTTGGAAATAAAATAATGAGCTCAAGGATTTGAATTTCTAGCTCAAAACCATGTAAATGACCTGAAAGTGTCTATGTCTACCCTAAATAAGACCCTTATGTCTGATAGCCACAGAGATGAGACTGCTGAAAACCAAACCCAGACTTTCATTCTGCAGATGACTAACTTATAAAACTGAGCTTCCATACTGGCAAGGTGTCTACTGTTAAAGTGAGTCATTGATAATGGCATCCTGAAAGTTTGAATAGGGAACTATGAAAAAACCTTAATGAAGCTGAGACCCTGAGCCTGAAATGTCTAATGAGTCTTCTTTGCCAGTAGAAGCAGCTTATCCATCTACATTTGAGAGGATTAAATCCTGGACTGCTTGAAGAAACTGTAATGGCATCTCTGGAGTCAACTGCATTTCAAAAAAATGCTGAATCTTCCAAGGACTCATACTCATAGCATCATTTTGCTGTTATTCTTGAAACTTAACTCAAGTTCCAGTAGACCCTTAAAGGTGGGGTACAAATTGTAATTCAAAAAAAGGTACACTACACTCCAGAAGAATCACTTGTGTTTTCTCATTTATGCATATACAAATTCAGAGAATATGTGTAGAGATGTATATTAAGAATGTGGGATAATGGTGAGGGGCAAATAAAGTTGGATCAGGCCAAATTAATTGATCTGTACCCACTAAGCACAGATTCTACATTAAATGTTGTTGCTCAGAGAGAGAGTTACAAAATATTCCAACAGTTTTTCTGGTTTGTCTGTTAAAACATGAACCAAAAGATGGTTCAAATATGTGGACATGAAATTCTGGACTTGCCTTCATTTACTATAAGGGAATAGTTCACAGGTATTGGAATGTTTAAGTAGATTTGTCATCTAAGATATACTCACTAAACCTGGGAGGGTACAGAAGACTCAACATTTGCCATGACTGTGAGAATTATTGAAGAACTCTGTGATCATACTTTTACATAGGCCAGATCTTATAATGAAAATTTGATAACTAAATTGGGTAAGCTAAATTAGGTTGCAATTGGGATTAATAAGATCCTGCATTGGTAAGGACCAAGTTAATGTACTCAACCAACGAAAACTGAGTTGGGTGTGGTTTCTGTAATTAATAGCAGAATCAAAGCAGAAATCAGAATAGTCTGATTCATGCAGACCTACAGCATTGGTTTTTGATCATGGTACTGCTATAATTAAAACAGGAAAAATACAAAATTGTTAGTTGATTTATATAAGCAGAAAACTTCTTTGTAAAGTGAATGAAAGTCTAACCTGAATCATTAAAACACATAAAAAATTACAGCCTCTTAGTCAATTCCCAGATTTGAGCTAGTTTATAGACCCAGAATCACTTGAATGAAGGGGAGGCTAGGTCCCCTTGAGGAAGGACCCTGGCCCACTGACAAAAACTTCTATTATTAATCTTTTTCTTAGCCTTCCCTAAAGGGACCTAGAGCCTTTTACTAGAGTAACTGTGCTTTGAGGAAAAGGAAATAATCAAACATTTTGGGGAATATTAGACATTAGTTCTGAACTGATACATTTCAGGAAACACAAAATATCACTGCAGTCTACCAGTCAACATAGAAGCTTATGGGCTTGAAATGATCAATGGAGTTGTAGCTCAGGTTTATCTCACAGTGGGGAAAAGGGATCCCTGAACCTACCCTGTGGTTATTTCCCCAGTTCTGGAGTGCATAATTGAAACAGATACACTCAGCAACTAGCAGTATTCCCACACTGGTTCCCTGTCCTGTAGAATGAGGACTATTATGGTGGAAAAGCCATATGGAAGTTATTAGAACTGCCTCTACCTTAAAAAAAATCAAAGCCCAAAAAAGCTATACCACATTCCTGAAGATACTGCAGAGCTTAGTGCCACCGTAAAGGATTTGAAAGATGTTAAATATGCAGGATGGTCATTCTCATCATATTCCCATTCAACTCTTCTATTTGACCTGAGCAGAAGACACACAGATCTTAAAGAATTACAATGGATTTTTTTAAGCTTAACCAGATAGTGACTTCAACTGCAGCTGTCATTCTAGATGTGGTTTCATTGCTTCAGCAAATTAACACATCCCGTGATAACTGGTATGCAACTATTAATCTGGAAAATATTGTTTTTCCCCATGCCTGTTAAAAAAGAGCTCCAGAAGCATGTTTCCTACAGCGTGGAAGCCCAGCAATAGACCTTCAGTGTCCCTCTTCAGGAGTATATCAACTCTCTAGCCCTATGGCACTGTTGAGTTCACTGGAATCACTATCACTACCCACACATGAGACATCACACTCTTTCATGACGTTGATGACACTATGCTGATTGCACATAGTGAGCAAGTAGCAGTAACTACTCTAGTCTTATTGATAAGACATTCGTGTTAGGGGGAGGAAAAAATCTGACAGAAATTGACAGGTCTTTCTTAGTGGAATTACTAGAGACTAGTAGTGTGAGGCATGTCAAGATATCACTTCTAAGGCAAAATATAAGTTGCTACCTGTGGCCTTTCCTACAACTAAAAATGAAACACAATGCCTAGTGGGCCTTTTTGATTTTGGAAGCAACATACTTTTTATTAAGTTACGTTATTTTGGCTTATTTACCAAGTGATCTAAAGAGCAAATAGTTTTAGAGAAGTGAATGAGTGGGTCCCACAATAAGAAGGCTCTGTAATAGGTCAAGACTGCTGTGCAAGCTGCTTTGCCATTTGGGCCATATGACCCAGAACATCCAAGGGAATTTGCAGTGTAAATCACAGATAGGCATGCTGTTTGAAGACTATGGCAAACCCCTATAGGTGAATTACCATGATAGTACCTGCCTTCAGGATTTTTTTAGCAAGTCCCTGCCATCACCTGCAGATAAGTTCTCTCCTTTTAAAAAACAGCTCTTGGCCTACTACTGGGTCTCAGTAGAGACTGAACATTTAAACACGGGTCACCAGGCTATTATATAACCTGAACTGCCTATCACAAACTAAAGTCATCGTACCCATCAGACCATAAATTTGGACATGCACAGCAGAGCACACACCATCTAATGCAAGTGGTGCATGTGAGATCAGCTGGTGGAAGCTCTGAAGACACAAATACATTATATGAGGAAGTGGTCCAAATGATCATGGCCTCCACTCCCAGTACACTGCCTTCTTTTTACTAACCTTCCCTTATGTTCTCATAAGGAGGAATGCCTCACCATCAATTGACAGCAGAAAAGAAAAATTTGGCCTGGTTTATGTGATTCTGCATGATATGCATGCACCACTTGAAAGTGGACAGCTTTAGCCCCACAGCTCCCTTATGAGATACCCCTGAGGACAGGGGTGAAGAAAAATTCTACCAGTTGGCAGAACCATGAGCAGTGCACCTGGCCACTCATTTTGCTTGGAAGGAGAAATATTCAGATGAGTTACTGTGTATTGCTTCTTGGTCTGTGGCAAATGGTTTGGCTGGATAGTTAGGAATTTGGGACAAATATGATTGAAATATTGATGAGAATAAAGTCTGGGAGTTATGTGGATTTATTTTTCCATGTGTACAAAAATAGCAAACATACTTGTTCCTCATATGAAAGCTCATGAAAGGCAACTTCTGCCGAGAAGAATTTTGAAAAGTGTTGTCTGGGATTATTGTTCCTGACTACCAGTGAGGAAATTGGACTGCTACTCCGTAATGGAGGTATGAAAGAATATGTCTGGAATACAGGAGGTCTCGTAGGATACATCTAAGATGTATCATTTCCTGTGAAAACAAGTTCAACAACCCAACCCAGGACTACCAATGGCCCAGACCCTTCATTTTCTTACTGTTGAATGTTAAGTTTTGTGTGCATTTTGAATAGCAATCTTAATCAGATACATGTTTTGTAAAGATTTTCTTAGGATCTGTGGCTTGTCTTCTCATTTCCTTTACAGTGTCTTTCATAGAGCGGAAGATTTTCATTTAAATAAAGTCCGTATCATCAATTGTTTCATGAATCATGCCTTTGTTGTTGTATCTAAAATATATCACTAATCCCAAGATCATTTAGTTTTTTTGCTGTTTTCTTCTAAGAGTCTTTAATGTTTTTTGCTTTACATTTAGGTGTATGATTCATTTAGAGTTATTTTTTGTTGGGATGTAAGGTCTCTGTTTAGATTTATTATTGTGTATGTGCATGACTAGTTGTTCCAACACCATTAGGCAAAATAAATATATTTATTCCATTGCATTGGAATTTGCTCCATTTGTGTTGGTGTATTTCAGGACTCTGGATTTTGTCCCATTGCCTATTTGTCTATTCTTTTGGCCAATATCACTGTCTTGATTATGTTAGCTTTACAGTAACTCCTGACTGTTTTTTCCCTTTGTTATTCTCAATTTAATATTGTACATTGGATCCTGCCACTTACATTAAGATTCCATCTACTTTCAGATCAGCAGTGGCATTAGATTCTCTTAGGAGCATTAACTCTACTGTGAACTGGACATTGAAGGTCTCTAGGTTGCATGGTCCTTAGGAGAAGCTAATGCCCTACAAACTAAGGTAGAGCCAAGGTGGTGATGCTAGCACTGGGGAGCAGCTCAGAGTACAGATTAACATTAGCAGAGAGTTTTGACAGCACAGAGACCATAAAAAATCAATTGCTTGCAGACTCATATTAAAACCTTATCAGTGAGTGGCAAGTGACAATTAAGCTATATCTGATGGCAGGCTTTATAATGGCAAATGAGTTGATGTAATTCAGTTGTACAGTTGCATCTGGTGGCAGGCTTTAAGTCAGAATTCAACATTTATTTTAGTCTGTGCATGGATTGTCCATTATTTTATTTACTACTTCCATCTGCACCTCTTTATCACATTTTTCACTTGTCTCAATCAGTTTTGGTAAGCCCAAAAGATAATCCTAGCCAAAATGAGTAAAAAACACATGTCACTGAAGAGTTCTTTGAAAAGGGAGACATGCCCAATGATGAGATAGCAAAACACTCTAACACTGCCAAAAAGAAGAAAGCAGCATTTAATAGAAAATGCCAAGAGTTCTACTTAAATTATGAGTTCATTGCAATAAGTGATTTACATTCTCCAAGCCCACTTTGTATCCTATGTGATGACCAGCTATCCACCTAAGCCATGACAACTTCCAAATATGTGGAGACCAAGCACCCTGCATTAAAAGACAAGTCTTCGGACAGGGCACAAACCTGTAATCTCAGCACTTTGGGAGGTCGAGGTGGGTGGATCACTTGAGGTCAGGAGTTCAAGACCAGCCTGGCCAAAATGGTGTGACCCTGTCTCTACTAAAAATATGAAAAGATTAGCTAAGTGTGGGGTGCAAATCTATAATCCCAGCTACTGGGGAGGCTGAGCCACAAGAATTGCTTGGACCTCGGAGATGGAGGTTGCAGTGAGCCAAGATCATACCATTGCACTCCAGCCTAGGTGACAGTGAGACTCTGTCTCAAAAAAAACAAACAAACAAACAAAAAAAAAACACAAACAAACAAAAAAAAAACCAAGACAAATCTTTGGAGTTCTTTTTAAAAGAAAAACTTGAACACAGAGAACACAAGCAATTATTGAAGGTCATCATTTCATCAAATGTGTCTATACAAAGAGCATTATTTTTAGTAGTTAACAACATTGCTAAAGCTAAGACAACCTTTTACTATTGGTGAAAAGTTGATCCTGCCTACTGCTGAGGAAATTTGTCATAAACTTTTAGGAGAGGCTGCAGTTCATTTGTCATAAACTTTAAGGAGAGGTACATGTTTCTCTTCTGTCTAGCAACATAACTAGATGATTTGATAAAATAGTAGAGGATATTGAGACACAATTGTTAGAAAGGACTAATGAGTCACCATGGTACACAATACAGGTTGACTGGTCTACCAATGTTGACAACAAAGCAACAATGTTTGTTTCTGTGTGATATGTTTTTTCAGGAGGATGTGCATGAGAATATGTTGTGTGCACATTTGATGACAATCAACACTGCAGCTGCAGAACTATTCAAGTCTTTGCATGACTACATATCAGGAAAATGGTTTTGGTCATTTTGTGTTGGGAGGTGCATGAATAGAGTGGGTGCCATTGACAGATTGGCCTTTTGGTTTCACTACTTGGGTCAAAGTGGTCACTTCTGAATATGAGTCTATGCAGTTCGTCATCCGTAAGTAAATGCTGGCTACCTTAACAATGCCACCTGGACTTAATGATGTTTGCAGGATGTAATTCAAATTACCAACCACATTAAAGTACATACTCACATCTGTTTGGGCAGCTCTGTGAATAAATGGACACAGAGCACACACATCCTCTTTTATACACAGAAATAAGGTGGCCTTTTAAAGGTAGATCACTGGCCAGAGCCTTTGAGTTAGAAGAGCCACTCCGGAAATTTATTTTACAAAAACAGTCATAACTGGCAGCACATTTCAGTGACACAGAATGGGTCACGAAACTGCTTACTTGTGTGATATATTCAACGTCCTCAACAAATTCAATCTGTCACTTCAGAGGAGACCAACTGTGTTCAAGTTGGCAGATAAAGTGGCTGCATTCAATTCCAAACTGTAATTATGGGAGTGACAAGTGAACATTGGGATTTTTGTCATATTTCAAACATTAGCAGAGATTTGGAAAGAGACTAAGCGAGGGCTTCTTTCTTCCAGCTGGTGCATGATCACCTATCTCAGCTTTCAAGAGTCTGAGCATTACTGTCCAACCACAAAAGCCTAGAACTGGCTTTTGTGGAGAAGGAATAGATTCATGTACCCGTAAGCCAGGTTAATTGACTTTGTGCTAGAAAAGAATCAACTGTTTGAGATAGCAAATGATAGTGGCCTTAAAAGTATGTTTCAGACAACTTCAAACCTCCATATATTCTGAATTAAAGTCAAGGCATAATATTCTAAGATTGACACAAATGCATCAGAAAGTCTGCTTGCATTTCCAACATCTTATCTTTTTGAAGTGACAGCAACCAAAATGAGATTATGGAGCAGACTGGACATAAGCAACATACTTTGGGTGTCACTGTTTCTTATCACCCCTAGATGGGACTGTTTAATTGCAGGAAAACAAGCTCAGGGCTCTCACTGTTTCTACGTTATGATTATTTGTATAATTATTTGATTATAGACTACAATGTAGTAATAATAGCAATAAGTTGAACAAGAAGTATAATGCTGTTGAATCATCCTGAAAACATCCCCCACCAACCCTGGCCTGTGGAAATATTGTCTTCCATGAAATGGGTACCTATGGTCAAAAAGGTCAGGGACCACTGTTCTATGCAGTCATTTATCTGCTTTTACACATTCATACATAACTTAAGTCACGATTTGCTTTGTCCTATTTTTCCCCTGCAGTTTTCAGAGCCACTTTCACCCTCAAGTAGTGCATATCATTCAGAAATGGGGATTGAACATGTTTGAGGAACAGTGAAGCACTCATTACTTAAAAGTACAGACAGCAGAAACCTTTCCAGGTTACTTGTGCTAAAAAAAAATACTTGAACAACTACTGTATTTTATGACATATGTAAACTTAAGGTCTTTTTGCTGCATTTTATCATATGTTTTCAAGTCTTGAATAGGAGAAAATTGCAAACATCTGGTTCGTATTTTACAGTAAGAGGATTTGATAGTTGTTAAGAGTTGTTAGTAAAAAGAAATTCTTCAGCTAGGCATCAATATATTTTCAAAGACAGTATTGAATGTATTGTTGTAACTTGTTTTAAAGGCTTAACTAGAAAATTAAAAACATAATAGTTCTCTATTGTGGATTGTGTAACTAATTATTTAATTAATTATTTTAGGCAAATTTAAGAACAAAAGAATTTCGTAAAGTAATAGAAATAAAAGAGAAGACCAAGGTGGACAATAGAGGAAGAAAAGCCAGAGACTGAGGGGTGGGATGAAACACTGGCATCATAAGACAGAAATAAATTACAGAATGCCTCCTGAATAAGCCTCTGGAGACTGCAGTTTAATAACATTCATTTTTAAAGAATTAGCACATAAAAACAAGTATCAAAAATAATTTTAGTAATAAAAGTTAGTTTGTTGTTCAGTATTGAAGATGGCGCTATAGGAGCAACTCAGAATTGCAGCTCCCAGCGAAAGCTCAGAGGGTGAGTGGATGCTGCATTTCCAGACTGATCTTTATTGCCCACAGAACAGGAGATTCCCAGGTGTAGGAGCCTCATGGGCCACCAGCGCAGCTGTTTCAGCTGGTGCAGCCGTTTCAGCCAGTGCTGCAGTGCAGTGGCCCTCCATACAAAACACACTGGTCTGGTTGCCCTGTTAAATCAGCAATTTGAGATTTGGGAAGTCAGATTAGCACATTCATCTGATTAAATGGGACTTAAACAGTAAGCCAGGCCAGGAGATTCCCAGGCGGTGATGTTGTTTGAGCTGGTGCAGTGGGTCGCTGCATGGGAAATCACACAGATCTTGGTGCCCTTTCAGCAGGCGACTGGAACACCTGGGAGAGAGTCAACCATTCAACTTAAAAAAAAAAGGGCTCTGAGGCAGGGAGCCAGGTGATCAGGCTCAACGGGTCCCACCCCCACAAAAACAAACAAAACAGCAATTGGAAACGCTCGAGGTTGAGAGTTTCATGGCAAGCACAGCTGAACCCAGGACAGTGCAGTTTGGTGGGGGAGGGGCGTCTGCCATTACCGAGGCACTCTGTCCCTATTGAGGTACTCTCACATTGCTGATGCAGCCTGCCATTGCTGAGGCAACCCACCATAACAGAGAAAGTCCGCCATTACAGAGGTGGGCCACCATTGCCATGGCAGTTCTAACCACACCCATATAAACAGGGCTACAGGGAATTACACTTGGCAGCAGGGCGGAGCAGACGGCAGCAGGGCAGAGCCCATGGCAACAGGGCAGAGCCCACAACAGCAGACTGGAGCCCATGGCAGCAGGGTGGAGTCTTGGCAGGCAGGCAGTAACTAGACTGCCTCCATGCTGGGGAGGACAGTGCAACAGATACTCATAAATAAAGCCTTAACTCCCCAGGACAGAGCACCTGAGGAAAAAAAGGGGCTTTATGAGTTCTGCTGCAGCAGACTTAAACGTACCTGCCTAGCAGCCCTGAATGAACAATGGAGCTCACAGCTCAGCACTTGAGCTCCTACAAAATACAGACTGTCTCCTCAAGCAGCTCCCTGACACCCGTATATCCAAAGAGTCACCTCACAAAGGACTGATCAGACTGACATTTAGCGGGCATCATTCTGGGACAAAGATAGCAGAAGATGAAACTGGTAGCAACCCTCACTGTTCCGCAGCTGCTACAGGTGTTCCCCAGGCAAGCAGGGCCTAGAGTGGACCTCAGCAGTCTTACAGCAGAGGGGCTAGACTGTTAGAAGGAAAACTAAGCAGCAGAAATACTTCATCATCAACAATCTGGACATCCACTCAGAGACCCATTTGAAAAGTCAGCAACTACTCAGGCGACAGGTGGATAAATCCACAAAGATGGGAAGAAACTGGAGAAAAAAAGGAAAACACCTGAAACCAGAACACCTCGCCTCCTACAAGGGACCAAAATCCTTTACCAGTAAGGGAACAAAGTTGGGGAGAGAATGAGTGTGATGAAATGACAGAATCAGACTTCAGAAAGTGGGTAATAAAAAACTTCTGTGAGATAAAAGAACACGTTCTAACTCAATGCAAAGAAACTAAGAACCTTGAAAAAAGATTTGAAGAAATGATAACAAGAATGGACAACTTAGAGAGGAATATGATTGAATTGATGGAGCTGAAAAACACAACAGGAGAACTTCATGAACCATGCACAAGTCTCAATAGCCAAATTGACCAAGCAGAAGAAAGGATATCAGAAGTCGAAGATCAATTCAATGAAATAAAATGAGAGGGCAAGATTAGAGAAAAAAGCACAAAAAAGAATGAACAAAATCTCCAAGAAATGTGGGACTATGTGAAGAGACCTAATCTCGTTTGACAGGTGTACCTGAATGTGACAAAGAAAATGGAGCCAAGCTGGAAAATACTGTTCAGGATATTATCCAGGAAAATTTCCCCAACCTAGCCAAGCAGGCCAATATTAAAGTCCAGGAAATACAAAGAACACCACAAAGATATTCCACAAGAAGAGCAACCCCAAGGCACATAATCGTCAGATTCACCAGGGTTGAAATGAAGGAGAAAATGCTTAGAGCAGCCAGAGGGAAAGGTTGGGTCACCCAGAAAGGGAAGCCCATCAGACTCACAGCAGATCTCTTGGCAGAAACCCTACAAGCCAGAAGAGAGTGGGGGCCAATATTCAACACCCTTAAAAAGCGAACTTTCAACCCAGAATTTCATATCCAGCCAAACTGAGCTTCATAAGTGAAGGAAAAATAAAATCCTTTGCAAACAAGCAAGTACTCAGAGATTTTGGCACCACCAGGCCTGCTTTACAAGAGCTCCTGAAAGAGGCACTACACATAGAAAGGAACAACCAGTACCAGCCATTCCAAAAACATACCAAATACTAAAGAGCATCAACAGAATGAAGAATCTGCATCAACTAATGGGCAAAACAGCCAGCTAGCATCAAAATGGCAGTATAAAATTTACACATAACAATATTAACCCTAAATGTAAATGGGCTAAATACACCAATCAAAAGACACGGTCTGGCAAGTTGGATAAAAAGCCAAACCCCATTGGTGTGCTGTATCTAGGA